>CM030369.1:21250962-21850962 GCA_003604175.2 Clonorchis sinensis
ATCGCATTGCAATGTATGCATGAGAGGATGCTTCCATCCCCTGATCTTGTGATCTTCGGGTGTAGAATGCAATGATTGTACTGCGCGAAGCGGTGCTTGTAACGAGCCCGACCGAGTGGGGAAACGATTTTATTTTCGCAATCTTTTTTTTAAATTGCAAACTTCGTAGCACTTCACCGACGAGCCTCGCACAGGGAGACAAGTGTTTACCGTACCGCCCCACATTCCCCATCCAGACTAGGTAATATTAGTTAGCAGTCAGCAGAAACAACTACAGCGGATAACTGCTGAGAACATCTGTCGATCGAATGTCAACAGATATCACTACTGCCAGTTTGCTGGTCTCCATTCTCCCCGGTTGAGGACCACTTTTCTGGTACATAATTCCGACAACGTGATTCAAAGTTTTCCGTTGATCGACTGGTATCATGGCGACCATGATCTCATTTGTCCAACTGCCGTTACTACTGTAAAGTGAGAAGTAGCATAGAAATATTGGTCTCGTGATTTTACGGAGTCGGAACGTGAAATTACGAACACAGAGACACCACATCCAACCAGGGCTGTGATTTCATTGTATTGTAATTGCTTTTGAAACTGGAAACTGAAACTTCGTTGATTTCATAATAGACCAATGGGATGTTGTACTCCAACTATGCCGAGTGCCACTGACTGCGCCATTGGACCATTTCCGTTAGTGTCATTAACCGCTGAGTCCCGGAGTACCCATCTAGAGAGGCGGCTATGCTCAAACCGACAGAGTTCACTGATTAATGTCGCTGCCGAGTCATACACCATTTACCACTAGGTCGTTTCCACTCGGTATAAGATTGGCTAAAAAGAGCTCCGAGAGACAGTCAGCACTATGGCATGCACAGTACGTCTTCTAACCAGCATAACCTATGACGCGTGAGAGTTCCTTCTCCCTAAAACCACCCGGCGTACCTCACCATTACTAATTCGAAGCTCCTACCAGACCCCGCCAACACTTCGAAGAAACCGATCATCAAACACCAACATCCTTTCTACGTCCCTTGCACATAGAGTCCATGTTTCTGATCCATGAAGCAGCATGCATCGCACTGCCACGCTTGACAGACAAACTGATGTCATGTCGGTGACATGGGTGCCAGAGGCTTACAAAAGCTGTCATGACCTTCCGGGTTCGAGAAGTAATCTCATCTGCAGCCATTCCACCGGAACCTATACAGCTACCCAGGTGAACAAACTTATCTACCACATTGAATGGTTCGTCTGAAAGCATGAGGTGTGGGTTTGATCCCACTCAGTCTCGTAGCAGCACTTTAAATGTTGCAAGTGTAAAGTGCACGCCAAACCGTGCAGTAGAACCATCTAGGTTATCTAAAGTGGCTTGCATTTTTTAAGGACCTGAACTAAGGAGAGTAATATCCTCTGCATACTCAATTTCTGTGAGTGAGTATTTCGACCCCCGAGGTTTCAGAGACAGGCAGAGGAATTTCAAAGATCCCCTCAATAACAAACTTGAAGAGGAAAGGTGAGAGAGGGCAGCCTTATATTACACCACTGGACGTGATGAATTCAGGCGAAGGCCTGCCGAAAACTTGTATCCGTCCACAGGATTTAGCATGCAGTATCCCCATAAACGATACAAGTTTGCAAGGGATGGCCATACACTGCCAAAGTTTCTGACGATCGACAGAGTCAAAAGCAGTTTTCATATTCAGAAAAACTACCAAAGAATAGTGCTATTCAAGAACTCGTCTCAAGTAAAGATATGGGCAACGCCTCCTTGGACAGGGCGAATTCCAGCTAGATTTTCAGGAACCTTTCTCCCTCGACAATAGACCAATCTGCGAAAGATAAACCCAGAGGTGGCCTTCGATGCCACCATGTGTTTTTCATTCCATCATGGCGTCATCTTTGAGGATTTGGATCAAGGTACTGGCACTATTCCACCGACATTCTTCCTTCGTTCCAAATCTTCCATAGTATAGCTGTCAGATTGGTCACCACTTTTGAAAAGCGCAACGTATAAACTATACAGACTGGGTGCCTTGCCGCTTAGTGTTAATGGCATCTCGCGCTGTAATTTCTGTTGGGAATGGAGGGCTGGGATCGACGTCCCACTCATGCCTGTTGGGTTTTTTCAGAGACTATGCTGAAGCGTTCTTTATAGCACGCTGCTCGAAACGACGATTCTGCGGATGAATTACTATTCCATCTTCTTCGCGAATCGTTTGGCCGACACTTGTCCTCCTTTGATTGGTCGGTCGAATCAGATGAATTAGGGCGTGGCTGTTGCATGAAGCGAAAACCATTTTCAGCTCTTTGGACTTCGAAATCCACCAGGGCTCCTTGTCGTACTTCAGCCTCTTTTTTATCCGGTGTTTAAGGGGCCTGCGTGTCCGTCGCGTTTTCCATGACTTTTCTGACAATACCAAGGTCTGCCGATCTCGAAATTATTAATTATTCATTTGTCGAGTCCGATGGCTTCAACAGGCAGTCCTAAATGCCTAGAACATAGCTCCTCCCACTCGCTTCCATTCAATCCTCCGCTATTGTTCGTTATCAGTGCTGTTGTGCTTTCCGGCCAGATCAACTTGATATTGTTGAGTTATTGAAACCCACTGAAGTTGAGGACGGAATTCGGCCTGTGTGATGCAGAGAGAAAGTGAAGTGATAACCGGGCTTGCACAATATCATGATCACAATCAAGTTGCGTACTGCAGGAGGGACGACAATCTATAATTGAGGGTCTCCATCGGTAACTGATAGCCATATGGTCCAAGTGGGTCGATGACTGTCCTGCGGTTGGTGGTCTCCAAGTAACTCGATGTGAGCGTTTGTGCTGAGACTTCATACTGGCAATGAACAGATGGTAATCAGCACACAACTGAAGCACTCTCCATCATCCGTATACTGAGCATCGACTCCAAATTGACCACCTTATTGTGCTTCTTCCGGCCTGGGTCATTCAACTTGGACATTCATATCACAAGCCATGATTACTATATCTCTGTTTTTCGCTGACCGAAGCAGTCACGACAGGTCTCTATAAAACAGGTTTTTATCAGTCACACAACTTCAGTCTGTCAGGGCGTATGCTGATACGACAAATAAATGCCACTTGCCGCATGGACCGCATGGACCCGACAACCGCACAGCACAGAGACGACAGTTTACTGGGATTTAGTCCAGTGAAGCACAGAGTGCAACTCCCACACCGTAGATACCACGAACCACTGCGTCAGGATCTCCAGATACCCGAAGAGTGAAATGTGGAACATCCGAGCTCGTCTTAAGCGGCTTGAGGTGCATGACCGAAGTGAGGATCTTGTATGCGTGTTTCGGAGACAAACATACATTGATAGAGAGGGAAGCAAGGTTTCAGCAAGAGATGACTGTTGCCCGATTCGGCAGAGAGTACGGACATTAAAGGCTGTAACGCGGATCAGATTTTTTGAGGTTAATACGTGATTATTTTGGTTTATTCTTCTGGACGATGGTTTGGACGGGAAACAATGGCAAGGAAACATGGCAGATGGGTTGGTCGCTCTACAACATTCGATGGGCATAAGTCTGACCCGCCAGGTAGCTGGCAGTGGGAGACAATTTCCGGAGCCTAACACTCATTAGTCTGATCCAACTGGCTGCATTGGAGTGGGTTTTCCCGAGGGTGAATGGAGTAAAGCATAACTGTCTGACTCAGAATGCGACTGCGCACAGCATGCACATTTTAAGCAGCACCAAACTCTTTGATTTTAAACGCTTTTCGACCGTAACGAATAACGCGCCGGCGGCCACTATCAGAAGTTGGGCGATCGGAGTGTGTGGATTTTAGGGCCGACCTTTTCTAACCCCTCGTTCCTCTGGAAAAGACAACATCACTGCCTCCAAAAATATGGAGATGTTTGTCCCCGGCGTTTCTCTCCGTAGATCGGCTACCCCTAACGGTTGTGCATCGGGGCACGAACAAACATAACCCAGGATCGACTGAACAAACCATCACACCGATGTAGGATTGTAATAGTAGTATTTTCTCAGCTTAGTTCTCGGTCTGAATCCTCCAAACTAGTGTTCGCGTCGAAACGACAACCAAAGGAACACAACTTGTAGTAACGCCCAAAACACGATCAAACACGCATGTACAGTGAGTCGTTTATAAAGTGTATGCGGCGATAACAGTCTGGAAACTGACGCCTGGGCACACCATTGACAGATACTGGATCATGATTGATTTTCGACCAATCAGAGATCGCGGTGATGCTGGACTGACAAGCGGCCCGATCTTTAGGCCAGTCGCGTGCGGGATAGGCTTCTTAGCCGTAGCAGCGCCTAACTAGCGAGCGGTAAAGTGGAATTCCGCCAAACACGGTTAAGAGATAAACTGATAATAAATCCACATGGCGAATAACAGGGTAGTCGCACAGATTTATGCTTACATCATCGACATAGATCATCGGTTGATGATTAGAAGTTTCATAGTCAGTGGAACAATGCTTTGAATCACCCAACTTTCATTTCAGACACGTAATCTGTTTGGGGAAGGGCAGATGAGACTTTCACTCGTTTAATGCGAAGGAGCTGACAAAATCAGGAGTAATAACAATAAAGGTGAGAAATCAACTAACACCATCCTTCGGCTACTGGATAGCTGTCTTAGAAAACCATTCAGTGTTCCGGAAACTATTGAATATGGTGCTCTGAGATTATATAATTTGAGATTACGACTTTTTCCATGGTCGCATCTTTTTGTCGAATAACGAGAGCTGAATGTCAGCTAGTTCGTCACATTGTTCGTCATAGTGAGATCAAACCTGGAAAATCTAACTTCGACCGTGGTGACCGACGAATCTCTACCTCAATTCCAACTACCCGGCACTGTTTTAGAAAAAGTCTCATATGAATTGTATATTGCAAATCAGTAAAAGTAGAAAATCGAGCGTAACACCAACAACTGAAAGACCGACGGCTGGCGGTGAAAGGTTCATTCCATTCACCAGTGATTGCAGGATGAATTGTATGTGAGTATAGAAGAACTAACTGCATCGGGAGGAAATGGAGTGGGACAAGTTGGCATTTAAATTCTTTCAAAGACAATGTACCACTCTGAGTAGGAGAATTTCGAAAGCATCTAAAAATATTCATAAACTAGATAATGGTCACTGAGATTTAACGCTGAGACACTGTATATAGACATTGCTCGTGAGACCTCTTTGTTCATTCGTTCATCACATTCAAATGGATTAGCGTAACATCTAAACTGAGACGGCAACTGAACAACATGTGGCGAAACAGGGTTTGTCGGCGGATTGCAACTGACTCTATCCATCGAGCCCGAACTGGCAGACTTTGTTCTGGGTCGGATTCTGGCCCCAAGGTTTACCAGAGCAACCGCGATTCGCCGTCCCATAGACCGATCTGAAGCAACAGTGTTGGCTCGTGGACGAAGAGGTATATCGCCTTCGGGGGAATCTGCTGCAGATTGTTTATTATTTCTGTTTGAACTGGCTGAATGAGATTTAGGCCGTTCAGAATATGGATGGGTCGGGGCACAAAATGCGTTCATGTTCTGTTGTGGATGGACCACGGATCTCAGCAGCATCGAAGGAATTGGGGGCGACGATGAAAAACCATTGTGAAATGACTCATTGGCCAAACGAATTAGGTTGTTCAAAAAGAGTGGTCTTTTTGTGGCCGCCAGATCACTAGTGGTTCTAGGACGAATCACATCATCCCAGTTGCATGTTCGAGATCCCCTTTTCAGCACGGGAGAGGTTGCTCTACTGGCAGGAGAGGAATGAATCAAGGAGATGTGTGCTGGTTTGACTAGGGTGATCGAGAATGGACGGGTAGCAGAGAAGTCAGACGCAGTCTCATTCAGCACGAGTGGGTGCGGGGCAAAAGTTATTGCAGCGAACAAATCTGGATTCTCACGATGGCTGCTTGGCCTTCTCTTCGTGTACATTGTGGATGTCCAAGGACTAGAATGTGTTCGTGGACGGTATGAGTTGACTCGGAAGTGACTACTAAAGTCGGTCAAAATGGAGTCACGGTTGGATGACAACGACGTGATACCTGAATCAGTTGCTGAGCGGATACAGGGAAGTTCTTTCCCTGAAAGGATGCGAACGGAAATGGACGATACAAAAAAATGGTTCGCACCGGAGCGGCAGGAAATCATATAAATGCTTAATAAGTATGACTCATGTGCACCCCACGTAAATGGAATAAACAACAGAGTAGTGAAAAATACTGAAAAACCGTTTAGATTCGGTAACAGCTGATGATATTTGCATGTCTGTAGCAGAACAGTTTAGCAACTCCGGCATCAAACGTTCTTCAGGGTGTCCAGATAGTCTCTTAAGAACACATAACAGCCAACTCAGTTTCTCCTCTCCAGCTGTATTTCCAGCTTTCCCATAGGTATCGTACAAACATTGAAAATTCGCAGTAACGTGACTGCGCCGGCCTGATGAACTGTAAAAAGGATGAAGCCGGTGGTGGATTGTGGAAGATTTTTCAGGAACCTTAGAAGTAGTGCCCCGTCAAGAAAATAATGCGCATACTTATGTATGCATCTAAGGCTAGATACATCTCCTGGATGGAACGAATACTGGAGGCCTAGTTCAGGAACTGCCGTGCGTCGCTCTTGATAGTCTATACTTCTTGATGGAATCTCAGTGGCATGTACAATAGCAATTAACTTTTTTCTTTAAAGGAAACTACTAACTTTACTTAGCTGTGGGAGGTGCAAACTGGCAATATGAACCTATCTTAAACACCGAAGTTACTTTTGGCACATGGTGTCAGTGTCAATCACGTCAATCTCGGTCACGCTGAAACCCAATAGCTTGCCAGAATAGGAAAAGTTAAAGTTGGAAAAAATGGATGGCTTTAGTCGAAAAACTATTGTCAATACAGCACGAGATTGGAACGCCAGTCGTTTGCGTTGTAGCGCCGAACACTTTAGACAGCATCAAAATCCTGCTGCCGAAATGATCAATAGGCCGGTCCAAATGTGGTCCTTGAATGATCAATGTAAGACCCGGACAACTAAAAGCGATCCAAAGGTGGTATCACACACTGACCTGTCAGCTCACATTCATTCGTCTCGTTATCTATGTACATTTTCACCACGTGCTTCGTCCTATGTTTCTTCACTCGTTGTTTCATGTAGCAACTTGCTCGCTGAGTATCAAGTTTGTATCTGTCCCCGTTCCACCTAGGCAGGCAAGAATCGTGCATTGGCAAGAACACGTGCGGTTAGCACCAAGGTCAGCTGATTGCCATCCTGTCACCAACATAGCCATGAATAGCGCTCTCCCATTCTCTGTTGTGGTAACCGTCCTTCTCCAAATTGTTGATTCTTCTTGCTATTTTCACATCCGACTGTGAAGTTATTTTGGCTTCCTAGCTGTTCATACTCCGGTATACGGTCCAAATAGACAACTATTGATCATGACCCGCTGTCTCCACTGATATCGATGATGAAACCGCATTGTTAGGGTGATTACCATAGACTGGTTTAGACATGTTTTGAGGTCCCATGTTGTTGTCATAGCGGTACTTGAATGGATAACGTCAGAAACCATTTGCGTCGCATGGACCAGATACTACGGACAACAGCACACCCATGGTATTTCGATTTTAAAAAGTGCAATTTAGTCCATTTCGTGGATTCCATATATAGTATACATTCAAATATATATATATATCACATGAACAAGGCGATAAACTGACTCCAGAACAACCAGATTATGAGTCAAAACTAGGCGTTTCAGATACAGATCAGTTTGCCGAAGAATGAGAAGACTTTACTTCTTCTGGCAAAACAACGACCATTTGTTCATTTGTGTGAGGATTCACATATCTCCAACGTGTGTTGGGGTTGGTGACACGTTCGCCTCGCATACCCAAGATTGAAATACCGACTCAGCTGAGGGTGTGCACCGCAGAAATGACTGTTTCTTTGCTTTTGGCATGGAGATGAATACAAATTAGGCGCATTCCGAATTCCTATGCCCTTGCGTTTTGGCTCTTGGTAGATGGTGAGTTTTCGGTTATTCTCCACAGGAAGATCCTCATAAGTCCGTCAAGGGTTTCCAGTTGTTTCGATTAACAGTAGACCCAGCTATATTACGGAAACCATGATAGGTGAAAATAGTACATCTAAAGACTCCATCACAATGGAGTCATTGGAACCTGGAAGTCGATTTGTGTTGTGGAAATACGTTTGAAACACCTTTACTACGTATTCACGAACCATTTCCTCGAAGCGTCAAAAAAACTGAACACGAAACGGTAATTCTGACGGACAGAGCAAAAACTCTCGAATGGAATCGTACTGGTACGCAATAACTGGGCCGTCAGATGTTTCCAAAGCTATTCAGAGTGAACTGAACCCATGGGGGTTGCGCAAACGTCGTGTAAATTTATCCTGGATATGCAGGGAGAAGACAAAGTCCTCTCATCCTTCAACAAACTGAACCACACCTGAAACATTTGATTTCGGTCCATGATCAGACAGTAGTTGATTGCATTACAGAAAAATCTCCGTTGTAATGTTTGCTTACTGTCCGCACTACTGACAGAAAGCAAACAGTAGGGAAAATGCGAACACCATCACACACGTAAAGATGTGTTCCTATTTTGAACAGACACTCACAAACATCCAGTCTGTTGACGAGTTCAATAACAAAACTCTCAAATGACTTACCAGAAACTCCACTGGTCATCTCTACATATCGAAGGTGATGACCATCTGTCTTCCTGGAAAAAAGATTAAGTGAAATGTGATAACACACAGATACTAAGTTCGACAAAGTTACGGGAAGGGGGAGAACCTAAAAACAAAACAACCGAAACTCGGTTACCCAGAAAGGCTATCGTTTTTGGAATGACCAGCAGCAAACTGGGCTATCTGGCGTGACAGCCACAGCAAAGGAGGAGGTTTTGAATTTCTTAGCACTGTATGCATCGGGCTAGCTAGATGCAACATATTTATTCCACATTCTAGACTTGGTTCAACAAAAATAAGGTAACTTATTTTGGAACAGCAAAACAATATTGCACAGTTGCCTCGCTTTATGGATAGATATTTTACTTATGCATCTCGAAGGAGATCGAAAACCACAACAGTTATTCTTTATATTTTTGAAGTACGGATAGTTGACAAGCAGCTTGATCGACGCGGAACTACAATGTTTTCCACTCTGGGTTTACCGTCAGTCAGATGGTTCGCCTGAACTAGCCATTTGTCCTCCTCCCACAGCCCGATGGTTAATGTCCAACAAGCTCCAACTCCAATTGGCCGTCTGAATTGGCCCAATACACAATAACTGACAATAATTGACGATAATTGAAGAGTTTTCAGCAACCTTATGAGTAGTGTTTTACGTCTATGCAATGTATTGAAGTATATCGAATATCGTACCAACTGGTGCAGCACATTCAGTTGAAAATCATAGACGAGAGATTCAGTTGGGTTTCAGGTGAGCGTTCCGTGAAAACCAAACCGGTATGCAGATGGGTGTATTAGTCGAACAGACTGATTCATTCTGTGGAAAGCAATTTCCTGTGTAGAAACCCTCACAATAGTTCTGATTTATTCTGCACTGGCAAGCCACTGCTGAATTGAGCATGAAAGCTCCCTCCCATTCGGTAAAGCAGTCCATAAAACTGTTGTATACCATCCTGATGGATGAGATAAGCAATTTCCGCTTTTAACCTTGCCTTTTTTCTGCTTCAGTCTGTGACAGAGGTGTGCTTCAGTAGGCTGTCTAATTTCGCTTGGCGGTCAACCAAGATTGCGCTGGTACTTTTGTGCTATGGGAAGTTGTCGCAAGCGAAACATAAGCACCGACTCAATTTAGACAGCTTTTATTTCACTTGTTCTATGTTTGGACCATGTAACACCAGCGATATTTGTATAAATCGGACGGTTGATCACACCAACCCAACCGAAAAGGTTTTGGCCAGTTGCCGCATAGGAACTTACGCAATTCGCGCTTTATAATAATAATAAAAGTTGGTCCCCATTGTTTATTCTTACCTCTTGATGCTTCTTATGGAGGAGTACTGTGCTGGAGGAAGGTTCCCTGTGTTGACCACCGAACCCACAAGGTTTTTAGTCGTAAGAGACGATGGGCGTTTGTTCAGAGCGGGAAATCCTTGCTGACGATCTGTTTTCGTAATATTGACGTACTCAGGATCGTCTGACAAATCACAGGACCATGACTTGATTGCAGTTTCTGCGGCTGAACACACACTTGAGTTTTTTTGATGACTGACAGTCATGGTTTTCGACGTTTTGAGCACCCCAGCATGTGTACCTACCACGCTTTCGCCACTGTCGGTGTCATCGATCCATGGGAAATCCAGCTGATCATAGAGCAGGGCAGCATTCGGTAACGGCAATGGCTCCGAACTGAACAAAGAAGGGCAAATCAACACAGTGAATTCACCGCACTGAGGGTTCCCCACACAAATGCACTCTAATGTAGTCAGTGTTATGCTTGCTCTAGCCTAACCAAACCCAAGGCCGAATAGTTTCTAATGGTCGTACTCCACTGTCAATTTAATTCTACATTCCACTACGGTATTACCTCTATGTACTTGTCTGACAGTAAAAAGCGGTTTTATATAGTGGCGTTCTGAAAATGTTCATTAATCTTGGGCACGTACATTGACCTAACCAAAACAGGCTTCCGAGAGTAACCCCTGAGTCTCATCCAAGTGTGTGATTCACCACCAGGATAGATAGACTGAGAAAGCACGAGGTACGTTGCCTATTTTGAACAAGTCGGTTTCGAAATATTGGCCATCCAGAGGCGTGACTTTTGCTTTCAGAAGTCTCTTTCTTGTTCTTTATTAGGAAATGGGAACCGCCATGCTCCGTTTTTGTAGACTCCCTCTGGAACAAGTACTGAACTGTGACATCGCTTCGCTGGACACTACCGGGCTCTTAAATATGCAAGACATATGGAGTGATAAAGTACATTGGCTAATTGTAAAGTGTTCTTGACGGGTTGAGAAATCATCGCTTCAGAAGTATTTGACTAACAGTCGGTTCATTTTTAGCTAGGGCAACGTTTTGTTTTGACAAACTACTACGTTGGTCGATTTTTAATGCAGCTAGAGAACTGACCGGCAAGGTCTCTTCCAGCTAGCTGAATGCGAGTTAAACAATCTGGTCGGTTAGTACGGGTATCCGAGTCTTACGGTCGACAAGTTGGGGGATCGGATCTGGTTCCTTGATCTTGCGGTTCAAAAGAGTTCAACTGATTATTCCTGTTGGGTTTTATACACAATTCCCGGTTATATCTACTGGATGAC
Organism: Clonorchis sinensis; assembly: GCA_003604175.2. Lineage (NCBI taxonomy): Eukaryota > Metazoa > Platyhelminthes > Trematoda > Opisthorchiida > Opisthorchiidae > Clonorchis > Clonorchis sinensis. Next base: position 21,262,282 of record CM030369.1, read on the forward strand.
GATCCTTCAAGTGCACCAGTGCAAAGCGTACAGTGTTTCCATTCTGGAACACCGCTCTTATATTGGTCTCCTTTCGGACCCTTCGACTGGCTTCAGATGTCCCTATTTTTTATGGAACAGCAGCAATCCCAATCCGTTCTCCATCGGGTTACCCCATAGGCACCAGTACCCTTTCCAACTGATACTTAACTATGAATTCAGCCTGTCGGTCGTAAGACTTCGGTACCAGTTCTGAACAACCGTTCAATGTGCAGGTCGAAAGATATTTTGCTGATTGATTTTCCGTCTGCCTCAAAGCTCGGTCACCCCAGGCAACCTCACCCACTTGGCCACATGAAACTTTTGCATCAAATCCATCAAGTGTTTATAACACCCACCTGAAACGAAACACTGATTAAGGCTAGAAAATAGGAAAAGCGGAAACTAAAGTGAAGATCCATCGTTGCGTGTACGAGTCAAGCATACGGACTGTAAAGGCATGAAAAGACGTAACTGAATGCTACTGAGCGGTTTTCCTGAGACTCACATCGAGCCAAACTTTTAAAAATGAGTCCATCTAGTATGTCCCCATAATGCTGTTGGCAAATGAAAAAAATGGCCCAGCTGTAGGGCCTTTTCGGTGCGCAGCTGCAACGCCCATCTTCCCGAGGAAGCACGAGGGTCGAGATACTGCCAGACTGGTGAAGCCCAAACAGGAGCAGTCGAACTGCGGAGGTTGGGTTCGAACCACGGACCTCCCGGTTAGAACATTCGCGCTTTAACCACTGGGTCACCTCGAGCCAGTTCTCGAGCTCTAAATGGCTACGACAAAGCTGAACAGAAAATAGAGTTGTGCTAGAGCAATCCTGGATAAAAGGCAACAAAAGTGCCCCGAACACATTTTCAACAAAACTACACTTCCGTGTACTGAATAACGTTCTGGGCAGATCATGGCAGATGCAAGACGCACTTCAGTATTTTAGCTACGCTCTTCGTAACCCAAAGCACAGCCATTCGACCCCTGCTATAAACTATTTTTTTACGGAGCTCGCCTAAGGAATTGGAGCAAATGTCCAAGCAAGCCCACGGTAGTGAGCATTAGATGTCGTCGTAATGACCCTGAAAAATGGCGTAACTGTGAGAGCGTATCACAAGACTCAGACAACCCATACAAGCACAGAAGCCATTAGGCGGTGCCGACTTCGGCCCAACAGGCGACAAGACATCTAGCTCACAGGTCACAGGACGGCTTTTCGAACTCCAATCACCCTGGAGACTCTGCTGATGAACGAGAGTGCACATGGTTGTTGCGCAAACAAACCTGATGAATACAAATTCAGAAAAAACTGCATGGATTTACAAATTTAAAACAAAATGCTCACTTTCGGAAAAAGTATTCGTGAGGTCTCATTAAACATGAGCTTCGAAGGCGGTTTTGCGCCTGCTTCATCAACCTATGTAAGGAAACAACCATGGGGCGAAGATTAGGCGATGTTCAGTGTTGTGCGGTTTAATGAAGGATTACCTCATGCGTAGTGATATGACTAATACGGCTGCGCATCGGCTTACTGGCGTACGGGTACGCCCACACGTCCGACTGCATCATGTGCCGTAGCAAAGGTCAAAAAGTACACATGTATTTCACGTCCACCCGATGGCCAAGGCACTCGGTATACAAGCGCACAGACGGCCATCTATGACGAACCGAGACAAAGTAAACAACTGCTCGAGAACCGGTGTGGGCGTGCAGGAGACACGCTGCCTAGTTGAAAGCAAATCGACCATCAAATACGGTTACCAGTGAATGATATAAATAGAACCTTGTATTTGCATTAATACACAGTTTTTCTGGCCGACTTCTTGTCTTTTGACTGTAACCCGGTAGTACCAGGGAATTTGAAGAGATACAACAATGACGGACGCCAGTTATTCTCATGTTTGTCCGCCCTCTCATTACCCAAGATCGCTATACTTGAAATCGGTGTATACGAACCGGGAAGGAAATGTTTGTGATCCCGATATTGTAAAAAACACTATCGTGAAGACTCTCAAAAGTAGTATACGATGTTTCGGATGCACAAATCCCTTTGGTTTCAGTCAGGAGTCACCCTAGGCCCTTTCACTCAGTTTTATCGTTTCCAGAGTATGGATGTCTACTACAACTAGTTACGAACCACATCATGTATAGTAGTGTGTCACAGCACTACCGGAAATTCATCAAGCTATGAGCACGGATGACTGATAGTCATGGCATCTTCGAGTCGAATTAGTCAAGATTGCACTTCAGACAGTACGAGTTGTTGTTGATGGCTGGAAGCTAGACCTGATATGACGAATAAATTGGCTCCACACTGACCAGGTTTTCAAATGTGGGGAGTTCTACCTTCAACTGAATACCCACTGGTTACCAACAAGGAGACGTGACCTCAAATTTGAGAAATGCGTACTTGCTAAGATTTATTTAACTTAGCAAACGGAATAAGGGGAATTGAAACCAGCCGGATTAACCTTTGGATTGACTGGTTGATATAAGGAACACTGAAAGTTACTCGGAACACTACTGAACGCAGCACGACAAGTTTCCTAAAAGAAATTAGCTTCAGTTTTTCAGCGGATTCCTACAGGATAGATCGTTTCTTATGGTGGAACAAGTCTGTTCGGTTTCTCGAGTAAAATCCACTAGAAATTACGTCTGCGGGAAGTTCAAACGTACCGCGCAAACATTCCATGCAAGGATTCAGCTTCCGGTCCGCTACACAAACGAAGAACCAATTTACAAGCACCAGTAGGAGCACCTCTTCCGATACAGAGGATGAACCGGCCATCCCTCCTCGACGTGCACTGACGGACGAATGAATACTGCAAATGGACAGGGTCAGATGACAGGTTGAGGCGGGGATTTCCTGCCAAAATAGCGTGCATGGAAAAATTCCACCGTTGTCGGTGTTAGTTTTATAGTGAAAGACGCTTGGGTGTTTTAGTGGCGTAGTATTTTGTTTAATACATAGGAACTTAAGTTTCAAAGCGAACGTTTGCACTAAAATCACACCATTAAATTTATAAGGTGGTTCTGCATAGTGGCAAAACTGCAGACCGAAGAGACATTACATTAACGACCGCTCGTCATATACTCATAAAACGCGATCACAGCCTAGTAAGTGTAAGCCAGAAAGCAATCCTAAATCCGTGTTTTTTCAATAACCTCAGTAACGAACATTCCTCGTCGATTCCATCGGAACTGCTCTGGATTCAATTTCGAACTACGCAAAGATCTCTTGTGGCAATACCTCGAAAGAATCAGTAAGGTCACGGGTGGGTGCTACGGACATTTATCTTGTCTCTGAAAATGCAGCAGCTTCTGAGAAAGTCCCACTGATCCTCTTCTTGTGTCGGAGAAATTTTCACCGTAGTGAACGGCAGCAGCGAGTATTCCGCTCTTTAACTGGGTTAACAGACCAATAGTTATCCGTTTAAAGGTGTGAGTTAAAGTCGACAAACACTGATTTGCAAGCAATTCGGTTTTGCCTACGTTTGAATGTGCGCAGCCTAAGTACTTACCCATGTGCGTTCCTGTTCCACTTGCTGAGCCTGCATTGACTTGTTTTCTCATGGGTTCCGTGTGATCGCACGTCCAATGAGAATCACGAGACCATCGTCGGAAGGGACGACCGTAACCCACGCTACTGAGCAATCATTCCGCTCTGACACTGCACTGTGCCGGTCAGAGACAGACCTGTGAAATTGTTGACGCTACGAACGTGAACAATTGAGGTTTGTTGTACACATTTGCTTACTCTTATGTAAATAGTAACGTAGAATTACGACCCCGATCCTTGCTCAAAATTCCGTATTGGGAACCTCAACAGTACTCAGTTTAGTTCGTGAGATTGGATTGTCAACCCGACCTATTTGACACCGTGTCGCAGTTGCAGTCTTATCATGGACCCGTTCCGGCATGATATCTTCCTGACTCCTGGATTTTCCCACCACTATGATCAGAAGACTTCGGCTATGCTGGCCGAATTACGGGAGAAACTTGCTGAACTGGAGGGGGAGGATCGGGACTTGCATTGGAAACGGCAATTCACTAGACAGAGACATGAGGCCAAACGAAAGTTCCTTGTGTCTCTCAGGCCTTGGATGGATGATAAATTAGCTGTTCCCATTAGCTCAGAAGAGGACGACAGCCGGCCAGACTACCGTTACACGGAGTGTGCTCCGGTAACTCACGATGTGCAAGTCACCTCACGTGAGGACAATCATCGGTCAGTCTGCGGTTCTTTGGGATGCGCTCTAATAACAATGGACAGCAAACATTCATCAGAAGACAACGGTACTCATTCGCATTGCGTGTTTTCGGGGTGCGCTCCACAAACTACCTGTGAGCAGGCCGTTCCACCTACCACAGGTGGGTGCAAAGGTAGTATGATTACCGCGTACTGATTTCTGTGTATATACTCACTTGGCAAACACCAATACGTAAACTGAGAAAATATCTGGCTTGTAGGTGAATATTAGTCGATAAAGCTCAAAGTTGGCCTGATGAAGTCCGCGAGTGATCGTCTGAACTAAGTCGCGTCTTATAGTACACACACAAATCGGAAAGCGATCAAACCAGGTTTCGAAACGCCTTTTCCAGGCTGAAAACTTCAAGAACCTGGGGTACTCTGTGGAAACTGTATGGAAGTAGATAGCACCAGCATGCATCATTTCAGCTGACGGATATACGGGCTCGCCATAGAACCCTGCACCCATGGTGAGTGGAACGGCCTGCTCACAGGTGGTTTGTGGAGCGCACCCCAAAAACACGCAATGCGAATGAGCGCCGTTGTCTTCTGATGAGTGTTTGCTGTCCATTGTTATTAGAGCGCATCCCAAAGAACCGCAGACTGACCGATGATTGTCCTCACGTGAGGTGACTTGCACATCGTGAGTTACCGGAGCACACTCCGTGTAACGGTAGTCTGGCCGGCTGTCGTCCTCTTCTGAGCTAATGGGAACAGCTAATTTATCATCCATCCAAGGCCTGAGAGACACAAGGAACTTTCGTTTGGCCTCATGTCTCTGTCTAGTGAATTGCCGTTTCCAATGCAAGTCCCGATCCTCCCCCTCCAGTTCAGCAAGTTTCTCCCGTAATTCGGCCAGCATAGCCGAAGTCTTCTGATCATAGTGGTGGGAAAATCCAGGAGTCAGGAAGATATCATGCCGGAACGGGTCCATGATAAGACTGCAACTGCGACACGGTGTCAAATAGGTCGGGTTGACAATCCAATCTCACGAACTAAACTGAGTACTGTTGAGGTTCCCAATACGGAATTTTGAGCAAGGATCGGGGTCGTAATTCTACGTTACTATTTACATAAGAGTAAGCAAATGTGTACAACAAACCTCAATTGTTCACGTTCGTAGCGTCAACAATTTCACAGGTCTGTCTCTGACCGGCACAGTGCAGTGTCAACGTCCGCACACCAAACAACGGCGAGCGGAATGATTGCTCAGTAGCGTGGGTTACGGTCGTCCCTTCCGACGATGGTCTCGTGATTCTCATTGGACGTGCGATCACACGGAACCCATGAGAAAACAAGTCAATGCAGGCTCAGCAAGTGGAACAGGAACGCGCATGAGTGAATGGTTTAGCTGCGCACATTCGCACACACAGACACTTGCCAATACGCAAATGACGGACGGGACGACCTTTCCGGCAAGGTGAGTGGCGGGTGCAGATAAGCAAAACAAGTGGAGATCAGAAGCACATAGGCGGAGTAAGCAACTGACTGAGGGTGCATCGAGCCTGAGTAGGCGGGTTATTTTCTTGACGGGAAACTACTCATAAGGTTGAGGGGAATTCTTCCACGATACCCGACCGGGAGACTCACCTGGAACCTAGCTGAATCTCTCGTTTATGATGTTTTCAAGCAACTGAATGTCCTGCACCAGGCCGCTTCATGTTTCAATTGGTACGATATTCAAGATATCGCGACACATGTATACACGTAATACACTACTCATAAGGTTACTAAAAATTCTTCGACAGCCCACGACCGGTTTCGCCCTTCTGTTTTGGGCTCATCAGGTAAGTGCTGTCCCCTATTTTGCGTCAACCTCATGTTCTACTTGAACTCAAATTGCACAAAGTTAGCGAAATACACTCATTTGCAAACAAGTTTGGTTTTGCGGGAGACTCACCTGGAACCCAGCTGAATCTCTCGTTTATGATGTTTTTTAACTCGGGGACTGCGCCTAGCTGATGAGTTCCAAGAAGGGCGAAATCGGTCGTGGGCTGGCGAAGAGTTTTCAGCAACCTCGTGAGTAGTGCATTAAGTTTAAATATGATGTTTGTTCTTCGGAATCGACAATCGGGACAAAACACGTCCACTGGAAATTACGATACTCCATCATACTGACACACGCCTAGACTAAATTCAGCCTAGCTTAGGCTAAAAACTACTGGGGAACTTTTAAATCTGTCCTGACAAAAGCTGACCACCTGAAAGATGAGATGTCCTCCTCGATCCATGACTTCTTTCAAACGGGCCTTGTTCAATGTACCTAAGAAAGACTGGCCAAGAAGTGGCGTCAGTAACCACTATGGAAAACCTTGATGTCGGTTTATGTTATCTTCCTGGAACACGGCTGCACAACTCCAAGTAACATTTCGTTTGAAGTCTCCTCCACAATCTTCGAAAAACGGTTGCCATTTGTACTACCCAGCCAATTCAATAACATGAGATTTGTGAGGGCGAGGCAGCAGGAATAGCCACTAGGTATGGAGATGAGAGAGTCCCACTCGATGGGAAGCCGATGAATAGTAGACTTTGTGCAATCAGACTGTCAGAGTAAATAGGGTAAATAAATTTAAAGAAACTAACGCTCCTGTTCGTCATTTCCGCGTACTCAATGGCCAGTGAAAAGAAATGTGGCTCTTGCATGCTTTTGCCTATTCTATTAGTAAATGTGCAGAAAATGAATCTGATAGTCCTGGCTGAATTGCTTAATACACACAACGGTCGGCTAACACCGGAAGAAGCAAGGGACGATAATGGTTAGGGGTCCTTGAATCTGTGTTATGACCGTCGACGCGTTCTGATCAGCCTAAACTCTTAGCAAGTAGTGCCCACCGACTGTGACTTGCGGTTGAAAGCGAACTAAACACGTCGCCATCGATGAAGAGTGTCCATACAAAAATGTCAATCACGACGGATCACCACAAATCTTGGACACTCTGCGTCTCCTCAAATCGGAGGTGAAGAGAACACTAAAGGACTCACGCAACTCGTCAACATTTAGATATGTGAATAGACGTATGTTACAGAACGAGACATAAATGTCCCCGAAACGCATCGAACTCCTCAAGTTCCGTTTGGCCGTATCCACGACAGGGATCGTTAGACAATACCTACGCAGGAGTTTCAGGAATGGCCCTGAAAGCCGGCGGACATCAGAAGCAAAAATGGGGCTAGTATGAGTGACCGGCGACAGTCGTCTCTTACTCATTGTTGGTTCAGTAAAGATTTCAACCTGCAACCGAGTTCATTCAATCCTGAAAAGCTTAACACTACTGTAAAGTAAGTGACTGGATATCATACCATACTATTCGGCCACGACTGACCAATTATTAGTGTAGATAAATTGCACTTAGAAAGAATATAGTGCCACCATCTTTCCCTGATTCGATTCTCGTAATACGGCCTGGTGTCCACCGGTTGCTTACGACTGGAGGGTCCATGTGACTTTGTGATACATACTTTTTTCTAAATGAACGTCTCAAAAGTCATGTGACATGAACGCCTGAGACACTGATGACACATATGCGTCGACTGACTGATTGCTGACCACAGTACTTCATGGTTCGGCTTAATTGGCCCCCGCCTATCAAAGCTATTGCGCATGCTGGTGGAGTTGTTTATTAGACCATACATAGTTAAACGAAAGAAACGCGAAGTGACTGTGTCCGTGGAAAACAAGCGAAATGATGACTATACTATTCAAAACTGACATTAATGCTTTGTTCCAACCACTTTGGTGAAAACTGAGAGCAATAAAAAGTGCAGTCCTGCTTCTGCCGAGACGAAAAAGGAAGTACTGAACGGATAGTTCACACCATCGGTCTTTAGCACCGAAAGTACTGGTGATCATTATCATTAGTTTATTTCCTCTGGCGTGCAAACTACTGAGACTTAAAGAGCAAGTTGGCTTTCGCAATGAACCGGGATGTGTCCAAAAGCTCCACACAATGAGGCAGCTCCTGGAGCACTTCGTTTATACCAACACAACTGTCAATATGGTCCTGAATAGCTTAGCTACATTCGACCCCGCGGACAGAATGCTGCTGTGAAATCACGTGGTGTACCGGATGCTACCAACTAAAATCGTGGACATACCCCAGTCAATTTACAAGGGGACTCAGGTTCATTCAAGGCTTACGAACATACTTCGGGACGGTTTGTTCCTTATGAACAGTTGGGACTGCCAAGAAAAATTCATGTCTCCGTTTATGAATAACAACGTTCTGGAGGATGAGCGTTTCCAACCTTGCTGACATCGGTGTACAGCTTGTACAGGGAAGCACAGTGCAAAATCCCGACTGCGCTGAAGATATAACTACGACAGGGAATGACTTGTACGGCGGCAGGCCATATTCAAGTGTTTGGCAAAGAAATTAAACCGCCCTGCAATGCTACTTTCATCACCGAAATCCGAAATGACTGCTAATGATGATCATACCCTCCAAAAGTATGATCTTCGAGGTTGCGGAAATGGAAAATCGAATACCTGAACACGGCCGCAATCAGAAAGCTTTAACATATGAGGCGATGCTGAAGAGTTGACACTCCCAAGAAATAATGAATCTACAACATAAGTATTCGATCGGTACTTCACCGCGGTTCTGGATTCAATCTTTCCAAACTGAAGAAATTCGCGAACTCTAGGCATTTGAAGATCGTTGCATACCTCACGTACCTGGCTGTAGTGGCGCGTTAGCGAGTCATAACTAGAATGCATTTATACTTGGACTCAGCGCCATTGAACTGAAAGGCATGATGGGCCTACACCAGCTTCGCCGGCTTCGTCACAAGACCGAGATGGAGTCCCGGCAAATTCTGCTTCATGTCTTGTTCACACATCCCAAAAGAGATTGGAAACGTTGATCAGGCGATGGAGTATAAACAGGTTAACAGCCAGAATATTCTCGACTAGAGCTCCCAAGATTCCCGGATGGCGTCCGGAATCCGTGGCAAGTTGTGACACAAAACCTAAGCAAATATGGTCCAAATTTGTTTGAAGGTCCACACAAACTTCTACCGTACTACTCTTCATTCCTCTTCCAACAGTTTATGCTTCCCCTCGTCGTGTATAACCCAGTGTCGTGTGTCATTTAGCAGTTCGTCTATATAAGGAATAAAGTCCCCGATAAAGTTCACTTCTTGTGGATCTAGATAGGCCCTCTTCTCTACAATTTACCCAAGCTTTCCATTTTCGGACAAAGGCAGTTTCCGTTTGTACAGGTTCAATTCACCGAGTTATCTATTTCCGTTAGCCTGTGTCAGTTGTGCATCCTACACAAGTTCATACGCTTATTTTGCAGTTGTATCCACCCGAGTGAATAAACTATGTGAATCCCTATATACCCGGAAATGTCAAATGCTGGAAAGCCTTGTGGATGTTTCAGGACTTCCAAAGTGGTACTTACTTCAATTAGGTTGACCCACATGGCTTTTTACCAAGACTATGGGCTTCTTCAAACCAAATACGATACTTCGCTATAGGGTACTGGTAAGAACCAATTAGGATTGTGTTAACAAATGTTTATTTAAGTTAGATTAAACCTGGGATGTACCCGAAAACCTAGTGACCTAGTCCTAATATCTTAGATCTTTGTAAAAGTGAATGAAGGATAGACGGACCAGCGAAATACACTCATTTCCAAACAAATTTGGTTTTGCGAGAGACTCACCTGGAACCCAGCTGAATCCCTCGTTTGTGGTGTCTCCAGGCAACTGAACGTGCTGCACCAGGCCGCCTCATGTGCCTCATGCCTGGGATATTGATCCTAGTTGAAAAAAGTGTCAAACAAAAGGCGCTAATCATTCCCACTGAAGCTGAAAACATTAGAAGAGAACATGGGAACTTACTGTCCTACTTCTTGGGATGAACTTATTCCGTACAAGGTCGCTGCCACTGGAGGAGCAAAGGACAGCTTAGAGTACATCTTCCGAATTGTCTTAGAACAACAAAACCCTAAGTAGAACATAAGGTTGATGGAAACTCGGGGACTGCGCCTACCGGATGAGCCCCAAGAAGGGCGAAACCGGTCGTGGGCTGTCGAAGAATTTTCAGCAACCTTATGAGTAGTGCATTACGAATAGACGAACCAATTCAAGCGCATATGTTGTAGTCTTGTATCGGACCATTAGCTATCACTGTCTGGTCGCTTAGCCTCTCTAGTAAAAATAGAATATCAATGCATTGCTTCTTTTTCCGTGCTAACCAATCGATGATGCGAGAGTATTCAAACAAAAGTAAAGTGAGGTTAGAATCCGCCAGATTTCGAAGCAAACAAGGTCCAAAAGGTGTTGCAACATATGTGGCTTGGCAGAAACGAGGTGAACGTACTACAATGTCCATTTTTGCGATCATACGTGTGGTTTTGGCTGTTTTCTCGGAGGGAGAGAGACAGAGAGACAGAGAACAATAGAGCGAGGACAGGCTTTAGAGCTGCGTGGAACAAACCTTAGTTTTGAGACATGGAAGAACGGTAGTAGTTGAAGGTTAAACTTGAATGGTGAAGAGTCCGGATAAATAAGCGGAATAAAGAGATGTATGCAGAACAGTGATGAAAGTTTACACTAGCTCAGAGAGGTTCCACTGCCGTAATGATTTCCTGTGTAGGTGAAAAACGGTTGACGGAGTAACACCTGACTGATTGAAGGTCGAGCAATTTTTATCAACTGGCACCTGATTACAAGCCTGTCCAATTGAACCAAACATATACGACATCGCGTTTACGTTACCACATAGGAGTGCGGACTCCATTAGATTAACCGCTATATTCTTTCCGTACAAAGGACCTGGATAGGAAAGTTCGTGTAAAAGTGCAAATCCATCCGGATTAGCAGGATGTGTTGTGCACTTTCAGGCCTCAAACAACGCATGCCTAGGGGGTGCTGTACACGAACTACCTTCAATCACGATCTGCTCACGCAAACTGCATTGACCCCTAAGACATACTTCACGGACATCCGCTATTATCAGTAATGAGATGAAACAACTTTGTAGGATGAAAACAAACCCGGATCTTATAATCCTGTGGTATGAGGACGGATACAAAATAGAACTTTGAAATCGATCCGTGCTTGACCCAAATTTCAACAATCCGGCACAGTTATCTCGCTGCACATGTAAGAATGTCAGTCATAGAGTGCTTCACTTACCGGGACCATCAGCACAGGTACACGCAGATCTTTGCGGCATAGAAGTGCCTCGGAATCCGTCAGGCAAAAGTAATGACGGCCCCTTGAAAACTTGGTCAGCAGACTTGTTGCAAATGGATCTTTTGCGTAAATTTTCGGTATCACACACCATACATGTTCTGGAGTGCACAAAATAGGATTAAAGGCGCCACAATAAAGACCCGTGGGGGGGGGAATATTATAGCTTCTTCACCTGACTAGAGGGGAATGGGACAAGGAAATGCACCAACCAAATTGGAGGTAAGACACCGTTTAACTATTCATACTCCATGATTTGTACCGAACACGTTGAGAATTCAAATAAAAAACTTCCAAAGCCGGTCAAAATATGTAAGCTCTACGGTAAAACATTCGGAAGTGTACATGTGCTTTGACCTACGTCACTAAGACAACGTGTCTAAATTTATGTAAAGGATAAAGCGAGCAGATAAGCAAATTTGGAATCCAGATATATGGCCGAAATAACTGGATATGTGAAAGGATGGAGGAAAAGACAATCACTTGAAACAGAGACAAGACAGTGGCCTTTGAGGAACTTCTCAGTGCATGCAACCTAGGGGATTTCGGTTGTCTCCCCGTGAGGTCCTATCGCGCGCTGTACAACCCTAGGTTCGTTCTTTCTAACCCCGGAGGGCGAACACTTGCGAATGCAGACTGATATCGGACCGTGAAAGTTTACCAAGACACAAAAACACATGCAGCAGTGGAAGCATTTACCACACCATCTGAGCACCCAACTGCCAAACAACTTGGCAGTCATCAAGAATAACATGAACTAATTGAAGCACTATTAAGTGGTACCTCCCACTCCCAACAGAAAGCACTCTAGGCACTTCAGGAAACAGACTCTTTTTGAGCCTTTAAACTGGAGCACTTTCCACAAGAGCTGTAGCAGTGAGACGTGCAGACTTGCCAACCGCTGTTGTGAATAGAACTCTCAACTGAATCTCTTGTTTATGATACACCTGAACTCTATTCAACACTAGGCGACCGTTGCGCAGAACATAAAGTCGAAGACCACCATAAATGAGAACTCCAGCTGAGTTTCCCAACTCAATTTGCAAATGATTGTAGTACAATTTGGTGTTTGAGGGAACTCGGGGACCACTTCGATCTAATGTGGCCAACAAGGTGAAGTAGGTCCTGAGCTGTCTAGGACTTTTCGGCAGGCTTACAAGTAGTGTGTTATGTCATAAAAGACGTTACTGTTAGAATGCTATTCTGTCAAAGATTTGTACGCGGAACAGGTGGACAACTTCCACTGTCCATACTATCCAAATTAATGTTCAAACATAACAAAACCAGACTCCACCAGAAAAAAGCAATCACTCGTACACGCAGCTACTTCACACTGTACAGAAAGCCCATTTCCCTTCCACTACACAAAATACTTCGAGGGATTGAAAGAGGTTGAGAGCTGCCAAGATTTTCCTCACAAGAAATTATTCAAAAGTGTACACAATGAGAATTGGCACGTCTCGTTTTATGACAAAAGAGAGTGGATAGAACAGCCATGCCAGGAATCACGCGGAATGGACGAATAGCAAGAAGTGAGATTGGATTCGAGAAATCGGCTGAAGTACTCTTCTGTTCGAAACTCACGATTCTACTGTTAGAGTCTATGACTGCTGAGTAATAAGGCCAAGTGGGAACCATACCTACACTTCCCAGTCGAAAATAGTGCACAGCACACACCATAATTTGACAGTCTAACACAATCCACGCATTCGTAAAACACCTGAGGAAAATGAGACCACTCATATGAACTTTTGGCGGATCATTGATAGATTAACTTAGGTAAGGCTCAGTTGGACTGAACGTTTCACTAGCAACAGCAAACCGGTTCACCACTATTAAATCTAAACAGAGACAAAAACCTCAAGAACGGTAACTGATTTCTCTAGAAATGACGAATGGCATGAGTCATACGAAACGGGGAAAACTTACCGAAATCGGGGTAACCGTTTCTCAGCTTGTTCGCTTGAACAACATATTGTAACACATTTAGGCACTGGTCGCGGACCTCCCGGCTATCAAAACGTAGGATGCTGGTTTTGCCAGACTCAAAGTAAAGCTTCAGCGCAATGGGTCTGGACGCAATTTCCAAACTTTCAAGTCCGTTTGGTTCTCTGGCTGTTCCCTTGGTACTCTGCACTAGTGGTTGTCGTGCTGACTGAAACACAATAGCAATAAAGTCAATGTAGTGAATGAATTGTCACTGTGTCGGAATGCTGATAGCTAGGGTGCGTTTACTGGTGGCTGGAAATATGGCCTTTGAGCCCTTCACCGAGTGTAGCAATCAGTTTGCGAACTTTTCGTCCACAATCGAGGAGGCTCACTCAAATGCGCACTGATAATGTCTCCTCAGCTGGGGACGAAATGTTTGCAGGCTAATTGCCGAACTCGGAGGAAGATCAACCCACCTAAGTACCAGGGAGATGTGTTGGTTTCTGCAAACTGTCAGCATATTTATTCCTCTGTTTGAATGCACTCACGAGTAGACACCTATACACGACTGGACACCTGAGCATAGCGCGTGAACAACGAGCGGTTAACCTGGGAACGAAACTAGCGCTAGGAGCAATTCAATTCTACCGACGTATACAAGAATGGATGAATCCTCTTAGGAGATATAAGCCATACTTCCTTGTCCACGCTGCAACTCCTGTTGACTTGCCTTCCTGCTCTTCGTCCTTGGTTTGAATCATTTTGAACAGGACAGATTCCCACTGTGGCCTTCGCACTGTTACTGTATTGTTACTAAATTCGGAACCATCACAAAGTGGCATCACGGCAACTTTAAATGACTAGAGAATTATCCAAATTCAAGTTGTGGATGTCTGCCCGGAGCACCTCATGTTCTGATAACGGTGGAAACACCAAAAAAGGGAATAGCACTTTCTTCTCTAAGCTATTGCGAAAGACGCTCATGTTTTATTGATTAGTCGACTCGTACGGGACTACTGAGGAATTATGATTGCAGTCCGTCCGTCCGAAGGATTTTGAAGCCATTGAACAGACTATCCTCCTGAGGGTCAAGACCTTAGACTGAGGACCAGTGCACTAAGGGAATATAGAAACCAGCTTTGTTTAACGTTACCATCAACTCCCCAATCCTTGCTTCTCTGCCTTTTGGTTGATGAACACAGGTTGCGTCCCCATCTTCATCGTCTTCATAGTTGAACCAGGGCCCCACCCCAATGAAGTTTGATCGTTAATGGATTCACTGCAACAGAACGCACGATGTATTCCGCAATTTCGCTGACAAAGTGCGACCAAATTTTGACCTTGTTTCACTTCATTTTATGCTACAGAAGGGGTATAAGAGTGGTGTTGCAACAGACTTTGACCCGAGTTTCTGTCTTTTATAGGTATTAACGCCTATCTAACTGGTGCTGGGGTAGTATGAACGGAACAAACATCCCGCTCAGTACAGTGTCTGAATCCCTGAATCAAACACGAAAGGAAACGCTTATATCTGACCAGGCAATCACAGACCTTCGCATCCCACGAATCTGAAGCACCATGGGATATGGATGTCTATTTACAGTCCTCAGAAAGTGTCCACCAAATATTCTGGGGCAATGTTTTAACAGTGGAGTATGCTAACGTTATTGCATTGTTGGAACATTGAACGTCAACAAGACTTTTCACGCACGTGACATGCCACGTTATAATGAATGCGTGGAAGATGACTCCTCTGACTGTCTACTTATCCATCCTATGCCAATTAATGTTTAAAAAAAGCAGAGAGAGAGAGTAACATGGCACTATGTCTCACACACGAAACTGTCGAAAATCCGAAAGTAAACAGATATTTCCCGAATCCCTCACTTGCGATGATTATTGTACTTCAACGACTGAATCATTAGGCCTTTACTCACTTCGGGTTCCGTTGTTCTGGACGAACTTCATTTCAAGTAGCTAAGCGTCGAGAAAATGAATGTCCCCAATCATCTGACTTATTAGAGACGAAAGCCTATAGCCGGATTGGAACGGACTGAGAAATGTTCGTAAGTTGTTATGCTGGCTGTGATGCGTCGTTGTTGACATTCCTACCTGACCTCTAGCCACTATGTGTGCACTAAGTCCCAGCCAAAGACGGTATGTTGGCTGTATCACTACGGTTGGCGCAGTTCGGTTGTGCGTTGAGCTCTAGTGCTTCAGCGCACGTCCGTCCTACATGTGACCTGCATCCTGACTGGAGTATACGTGTGCCATCGAAGTGTGTTTCGTGACTTGTCTCATGTGCGCGTGGAGTGCAATGGTTAAGTGGCGTTCAATTTCTTTGAACTCGACTGAATTTTGTGGAGGAAAACGCGCATGTCGTTCGTACTCCGTGAATCCCACATGAAGTTGCCTGTCTGTCTGGCCTATATACTTGGCTGGACATTCTGCACAAGAAGTTTGCTAGATGCACAAATTTGTGTCCAAAAAGTCCATACAAGACCGTCGAGCCGAATACAAAGCCTCACTGTCCTGTGGAGTACGACAGCACGTATCTTACTATGACCTTGTTCTTGTTACGCTCTCGTGATCACTGATTCTTATTGTTTGACCAAGCTCCCTTTTTCGTTATTACTGCTTGCATTGGCCAGTGATGATCGGAGTCAATTAACTTCACGGTTGGTATCTTGGTTGCAGCAAGGGACAGCCAACGGGACAGCACGAAGGTTTGTTCTGACGTTTAAAACAGTAGCTACCTGCATCAATCCAATGATGCTTCACACAAAAATCGATAACCTCCAAATGCGGTATTCGAAACAGTTGTTCAAAAATACACTGAAGGAAGGAAGAGACTGATGAGTATGACCAGTGCAGGACTACCGGGTAATTAGTGACACGGATGCATCGAACTTTAGATGTAGGTGATGGTTTTGTTCTCTGTCAACCCGATGACCAAATTGTGCACAATATATCGTTTTCAACGGACTGCATAGCACCGACAATTCTGTGCTTGCTACAAAAGTTAAATCTGTACGCCCTAATCATCTATCACTAAGATACTGTGGACGAGACCGTTGTGGACGTCGACTGATTTCTCTATTCGAATGTATCCATGATTACGACTCCTGTTGAATTTTGTCCTTCCATGCTGTTCACTCCGAGTCCGATCAAAGGTTGACAAGGATTCGTCGTTTGGAAACATCACGACCTGATGACTACCGCTTAGTTGAGTGAGAGAATGAAAGAAAGGACTGATTCTAAACATTCTAAACAATAAGTTAAGGCCACTTCATGATCGCCAGTTTCGACTGGACATCCAGTTCATTTTGCAACAATATGGTGCGAACCTTTGGTGCGTATAAATCTTAACTGGCTCGAAACTTTCGAAATCCTTCAGATATTGAACTACGTTTGGACTAAAACGAACAGTTCCATGCAGCTGCTAGGAAACAGCAAGCACTGGTGCCTTCCCAGCTAATTCGCTAAATTCATAATAGTCCGGCTACGAGTCTATAGTTCCTTGAAATCATTTTCCCTTCAAGCAAACCAGGATGGAAAGTTTTATCAGTCAATTAGAGACGAGGCTGAGTTATCTTCAAATCAGGATTCATCCAACGACAATTCATCTGTTGAAGGTCGGTGAGGTATCTAGTACAGATATTCCTTCAAAAAACATTCTGAAAAGTTGCTGCTCCCACCGGGAGATTCAAAATAATGTGTCTTGTTAGGCGGTCTCTCCAGCAGCTTTATAACCCACTCCCCCTTGTGGTGTCACTTCGGTCTCTCTTCACAACCAACTTCGATAGGGAGCAAAAAATAATTTCACCAATCCAAGAACAGGCAAGCAACTAAACTAACCTTAGAAATACGTCGACAAATTACACGAGGGAATGGTCGGCATCCAGAGTTCCCAGACAAAACAAATGTTTCCCTAGTAAAAAAACTCATGGACAAGTGCCGTTTCAGCTTTCATCTCGTAGGTACAACTGAAACTGTATGTGGTATTCAGGGGTTATCCAGCAACAAAACAGCAGAGTCTGGTTATCTCAGATTCATAGATTTTTCAGAAGAAAGCCCAAATTAGACCATGAGTTAAAGTTGGCATTCTGATTCAGCAGAGCAAAAAACTCAAAAAAAGGTCAACCCAGAACACTAGGCCAAATAAACGCGCAAAATGCTCAGTCGATAATCGACTTGAAAGTAGCGTGAATAACAAAATATTCAACAAAAGTTACAAACTTAGTCATCCGAGTGTGTTCACAAGTCACTATTGTTTCCTCCATGATGAAGGCGGCCCACAGGTTGGCTGTACAGTCAACCGGCTCTGGTTCGCATGTATGTGGGTGAAGGGTGTGTTCACGATCGATATCTAATTTTCAACTGGGTGTAGGATGTACTACCTTAGTCGACCTCTGTCTGGATTGAGCTCATACAAGTGAATAAACTACCGGTGAACTGCAAAATAAAGATGCGAAAAACGACAACCCAACTTTTCGAACACGACAATCTCCAACAAACCAAAAAAAATATAGCCGAAAATGTTTGAGGGGGAAAGCGCCGCAATAAATTCAAAGGAGAAGAAAACCTGGGCAGGAAGACGAGATGAAGAATGGAGTTCAGCAGACAACTTACTACTGCATCAGGTGCTTTGTGAAATGGTTCCGAGTGACGGTTTGGAAGCCATAATAGAGATTTAGACCAACATGTTTGTACGTGACCGCAATGTGGAAGGGCCAGATGGAACAAATCGCACAGTGAAATATCATGATCCTCTGAACTTGACACGGTTGTGCTGCATCTGTATACAGAGTTTTGACGACTCCAGTGAAATCCACTGATTGACCTCGGTGATGAAGGGCTGGTCGGAGCACTTACTCCACACCCACTGGACTGGGATTCCGCATGTGCGGAACGCACGTGGCTACGACTGTAAACCAACAGCCGAGAGTCAGAAAAATCTGGGTGGCAGATTATCTCTCCATACCTTTTCGTTCGTCCCTGAAAATGGGAGGGAAATCCACATCATTTCTTAGGCACGTGTGTACTGAAATGAACCATACATGGCTCATACTACCTTGCCTGAAGTCAAACTCGATAAAATGAAACGTGTGACTACCCACTGAATGTATTACAGAGCACTTCAGGTGTAGCGGCGTTCTGGAGATAATGCTAATCAAAACAGATTACACCTGAAGTTCTACACCGTTATCTTTGATGGGAAGATGAAAGCTGAACTGTTAGTGAAGTATGGGTTTGTCAAGCGATGTTTGAAATCCTTCTAAAATGAGCCTTTCAATCACCCACGTTTTGCAAACACAGTGAATCAATAACTGTCCAACGAAAGCAGAGTGATTCTCCCCTGAACGACAGGAAAACCTCATGTTCTACTTGAACTGCATGCAATTGGTGAAATACACCCATTAGTGTTAAGAGAAAGCTCAGCTGAATCTCCTGTCTATGATTATCTTCGTTTGTTGTTTAGGACAGGTGTTTCTATCACTATCCGAATATAGCAGTGAGGATCAATACTTTCAAAATCAGTGCATTCAGTTAAAATAGTCGAAAGCAATGATTTAGGGCTGACGATGAAGAGAATGATGTACGCTTACTAGTGTATATATCCAAGCTGCAGGCCATTCAGACAACCCCGTGAACTGAGACAAAAATCGAAATTCATGATCGCGTACAGTTAAATTATGCTTATGTGCACAACAACTGGGGATCGACAAGAAGGTGTGGAGAGGTCGGCCCGAGTCATATAGTGCAAAAGAAATCAATACTTCAAAAAACCGGCTACCTGGATCGCAACCAGGTAGGAAACTCTTTTCGTTGGTACAATACAACCGGAAATAACGTATAAATGGTAAACCCAAAGACAGACTTTCGTAAGGGCAGTATTCAAGGCAAAGCAACAAGCAACACATGATAGACTGCTTAACTGGAGTTCTGAATAGCAGAATTAGGTTATCAAAAGTCCTCAAGTGAACATCGTCGTGCACGACCTCATCATGAGTGGTGCTGGGTCAAAATCGATGTACTTCACCGCAGTAAAACAGCAGCAAAAACAAATTAAATTAACACTATCGATTTCAGAAAGATCAACATCAAGTGGATCACTGTCAATTGGGGCTCAGGCCCCAGTTTCACACAATCTGTCTTGCGACGATGGTGTACTGTGTACCTCCAAAGATGATCAACAAAACCCAAAATTACAGAGATAAGGCTAATTAGAGCTGCTTGGACTTGTTGTTGTTACGACCTCTCAAAATCACTGAATCGAACCGCGCTTTTAGCACACTTGGTTCCAGTGACTAAGTGAAAGCAGACATTTGGCTGGGATTCCAAGACTCAACACAGATTCGTGGCTTAGTCCTCAAACTACTCCACATCGGATGTAACAGCTGAATTGCACGGCACGACTGGTCGCTAGAAGAAAGCGATGCCAATAATTACTTGTGCATACCATCTCGTCTGCACCATAAAACTGCTTAAGGTTGTAAACATTTTACCAAAAATGCTAGGAGCATAAAGCAATCTTACCGGGTATACCGATATGGCACCCGCAAAAACTCGTGTGTGAAGACTCAACGTTTCGACGTGCATCAAAATCAATGTTCACATAGGAAGACTGTCTGCTAGTATGCTGTGGTGTAAAATCACAAAGTTCTTCTGCAAGATCTCACTCTCCTTTGGGACAACACCGTGTACAGGTTGAGAAAACATCGTTGATGTATCGCGGCGATCCCATAGGGGGGCTATGGTGACTGGAGCTGATGAGCTGCTTTCTGCGATCGACCGTTTGAGTGTGCCGCGTGTGAACACTGTACTTTGTAAAGAGGATTTATAGCAACTGTTGTCACACCACCAGATTGGGGCAACAATTCCTGTGTATACACAAGCAAGGTGCGGTAAACGTTCAGTGAAACCACCGTGGAGCTGGTTCTCCGAAGGTGATCCCTAAAAATGGAAATAAAGGGAAACCTCATGAGACAAGAACCCGTGATTGTTGGTATTCACACAGAAAACACGCCATTTTACGCGCTGCATTATTGTTTGGGGGCATATCCTCGGTGTTCCGTATTCTGCCTGCTTACGCCAGTCAAGACCAGCAGCTGACATGTTGAACGGCTGCATGAAACCATAGAGCTTAAGTAAACCCTAATCGCCAAATGTGCTGTGGTTCTTCCGGTAGGCAGGAGGAAAGCAATGTCACAGTGTATACAGTTAGTTAAATGACACTGGTTTATTGTACCTGTTAGTAGACCAACAAGACCGAGATGACTTGGTCCTTGATTCTGTGATTGGGGACAGCGTAACTGCGTTCTCTTGTTCCGTTCGTCGTAGTTTTTTGGGATCACAGTCGCTAGGTGTTACCTCTGATCTTAATGATTCATTGTATGTAACATTTGTCAGAAGTACAGCAAGCCTGGCGAACACTTTTGTGGTCAGTCTGACCAAGGCACTTTAATGGTAACTAGTTTGCGAAAGATACTCTCCACTTCCGCTACAGCGCAGTGCGTATTCTTCAGATAGTGTATTCTTAAACAGACAGCTCCTTCTGCCGTTAAGGGAGGCGGCCTTTTGAGCAACAAGATGTGCCGCAAAAAGGTCTGCACAGCTCACAGCTGGTACTTTAATTAAAGTGAACTGTGGTGATTATACTCAAAACTGCAGCCACGGAAGCATGGACATTGCCGTCATGCTTATACTCAGTGGCAAGAGCCATCATATAAAGGTACACAAAATGAATTGGGTAAGCTTTGTCTGGGAAAGAAACCGACATCCTAGGGGAGGCTATGTGAAACCACGTGGACTGAGATAAGTATAACAACGCTATAAATTGGCGCAGTATCGCAATATCAAGACGGTAATTGGTTAAAAAGAAAAAGACAGTCTTTGGTGGACGAGTGTCAACGGGAACGACAATGTGAGTACTTAAATGTGTGCTTGTAATATCCTAGCTATTGACCGGAGAAGTCTAAATGCTCTGGATAGTGCTTTTGTGAACAGAGACTGGTTAAACAAATGGATCACTACCTCGTCAGCTATGCAGTGTCAGCTGCCCAACTGTCTTTGACCTGGTTGGTGGAGCACAATACATGCTTTAAAAACAGTGTCCTTGTTTATTTCTTGGAGCATTTCGAGCATGTAATTGGCTATAACACTTAAAATCGGCTTTGGCAGTTCACTTTGTTACGAGTCTACATGTCTTCTCTGATCCTTTTCAATAGATGCCTCGCCGTACGATCCAAATGATTTGCGGAACACTAGCAAATGCAAGAATAACTCGGAATAGAATAAGTGGTTGAACTTGCAGAGTGAGACTTTCTTCCTCTCTTTGGCTTCCCAAATCTCCCATGAATGCGCGTTACAATTCGCACATTCCCTTTCAGTGCCTATGTGTTTGTGCTGTTTTGACTGCCGTAGTAGTTCATATGATTTATTGTCTAACCAGGATGTGAGACTCAGCTGACAGCTATCTCTGTAATTTTTGTCACCGTAAAGTAACAGAACAGCTAAAATACTATGTCCGTGAGCTCTAAAAGCAATGCAGTAAGCTGAATAACAGAACTTTCTTAGTTACAATGCGTGCTTACAAAATCACGAGGCTATCTGAATTGTACAGATCTTACTAAGGGACCCTTATCATCGCGAGTGGAAGCAGCCAAGGAAATTCTGTCTCAAAAATGTCCGCAAGAATCAAGTACGTAAACCGCAGTTCCTACAGGATCACTGCAGAACGAGTGCTAGGGCATTGGAGGGAAACGAAGCAGTTGAGGCGCAAACAGAGTATGAAGTTGGCAGCAATACGAACACTCTATTCACGGCTATCCTGAGCTGTCCTCTCGCTTACCGAGTGCAAAAAATGAGGATGGAAGTAAGTGCTACTGGTATCCTCCAATCCTAATCAGTTCCACAGGCCAAATGGAGCACGACACACAGAATAGCTCGGTAGCTGCCAAATGCGAAATTTCGAAGTCAACGCGACATGGATATGCTGATTTTCAGCCTGTCGCAGACATAAAGTAGCCTGTCATTGGCTGTCACCATTGCGTCTAATGATAGAGTAGGTGATCTAAACATGGCTTTGGGTTACCGAGTGTTACATCTGTGTGTAATTGGGATAAAGCCTTCCAATCCAAGATACAGTCAACTCCATGTGCATAGACATATGACAGGGTATTTCCCCTATAAGGGTGAAAGTTCGCTTTCATTGGAACGTCATCAGAACCGGTTTAAATGAGTATCATCCTCTACATTGGTGGAAACATTGATTCTAAAGCCGAATATGGAGAATGTAAACAGTCAAGCTCACACACAGTGAGTGAGCAGACTATACTGTTCCCCTTAGCTACGATTCTTCGAGAAGATTGAAGTATTTTAAATTACCTAAATATTTCTGCCGTGCGATCCGGTATGCGTTACACACAATCAAAGTGTAAAGTGCAGCTACAAAACTGGACGGGGCCAAACCCAAACCTCATGCTTGCGTGCCAGCCAATCGACGTAGTAGATAAGTTTGCTTATCTGAACAGTTGTATAAGTTCCGGCAGACCTGCTGAAGACGACATCACCTTTCGAATTGAGAAGGCCAGGTCAGCGTTTGCCAACCTCCGATACTAATGGAGTGATTTTTTCTGTCAACAACAGGATATACGCTGTGGTCGTACGACCCACACTGATTTATGGATCGGAAACGTGGCCTGTACGCACAGAGGAGGTACGAAGGCCCTTGGCGTTTCAACATCGGTACTTCCGGAACACTTGCTGAGTCTGATGGAAATATCAGATTGGCAGTGCTGAAGTACCAGAGATGGGTATAGAAACAAGGAACCCACCCACGATATGTGAGCTACTCACATTCCACAGGTTACTCTGGTTAGGACATGTACTTCGCCTCCCCGGGGCCCGTATAACTCGAAGAGTTCTCCTCACCCAGCCCTGCGCTGAATGGAAGCAACCGAGAGGCGGACGGTCTGTGTCAGGAACGTCAGATTCCCGAAAATAATCCCAAAATGCCCGGAGCTTACTGCGACCCTAAAACTCCACCAAAATCTCAATAGGGAAGCCGGAGAGCATCCAGGCCAGTCAATCATTCAATCGATTCAGCAAAAGTCGATGAGTGTCCAGGAATTTCACAGAAACACGGTCGATGTTGACAAGTGTTCACTTACCATCACGAAGAGACTGGACCTTACCGTGGTGTGACGGTTTGCGCACCTCAGCGACATGGATTGGACTCGGTACGTACGGAAAATGGGGAACGATTTCTTCAGCTGTGTGCTGATCACAGGCTGTTTTTATGCAGTACTAACTTCCGAAATAGCCGAAGTCGTCTGCCACATGGTGCCCTCCAACGACACGCCGACCACAAACTCAAATCGACCACATCGCCATCAGTTACCGATGGCGCGGATCAGTAACTGACTGCCGGTCGTTTTGGAACACATTTGTGGATTCCGACCACGCGCTCGTCCGGAGTCGCTTCTTCCTACGTTTTCCAGGACCGCGTAAGGTGCGGACAAATCGCTTGGCAACTGAGAGACTGGCAGATCCGGATGTTAGACGAACTTACCAGAATCGTCTTCTAGGGTCTCTTCCAAATGCTCCATCAGATGTGAACGCATACTGGGACGAGATTGCCACCTCTTTGCATAGTGCTGGGAATTTTGCCTGTGGCACGGCACCGCCAGGCGCACTCAAGCACTGGATATCAGACCGAACGGTGGCACTGCTTAAATCTCGGAGAAATATCCCAGCCGGCCCCGAACATAACTTGGTGCGACGAATTATCAGACGTCAAGTGAAGATGAGTGTGCAAGCCGACCGCGAAGTGTGGTGGACACAGAAAGCCAAGGAAATGGAAGAGGCCCAGAAAGCCGGTAATG
Source organism: Clonorchis sinensis (assembly GCA_003604175.2). Taxonomy (NCBI): domain Eukaryota; kingdom Metazoa; phylum Platyhelminthes; class Trematoda; order Opisthorchiida; family Opisthorchiidae; genus Clonorchis; species Clonorchis sinensis. The sequence goes on from CM030369.1 coordinate 21,286,568, forward strand.
CTCGAAGATTATTTCAGTTGATCCGTGCGACCGGTCCCCGGAAACCACCTGTGAGCGAAACCATCAAGGATCGAATGGAGTGACCATCTCGAATAAAGAGAACGTCTCGACCGATGGGCCGAATACTTCGAACAACAATTGTCATGGCCACCAGCTGGCCCCATCTGGAACCCACAGGTGACGTAGAACCCTGGACGGTGAACGTGGAACCACCTACGGCCTCGGAGGTTTATGACTGCATATGTTCTCTCAAGCGCCACCGAGCCTCTGGTCCGGATGACCTCCCACCCGCATTGTTCAAAGATGGGGTGAAGTCCTCAGTCAACGCTTGTCTGATCTGTTTGCTTGCATCTGGGAAAAGGAGTCTGTCCCAGACAACTGGGGAGAGTCGGTGATAGTGCCCATTTTCAAAAAGGGGCTCGTAGTGAGTGTGGCAACCACAGGATCAGCTTGACCCGGTCGTAACGAGACTGTTGGCGTCACTTGTGCTTCGTCGCCTTACGGTGGCTCGTGAGACACTGACTCGAGCAGCAGGATTCCGGCCTGGTAGGGGTTGCGTTGACCAAATCTTCACACTTCGTCAGGTGCTAGAACAACGCCATACGTATAAGCGACCCACAATTCTAGTATTCCTGGATTTCCAAGGCGCATTTGACTCGGTTGACCGGTCTGTTCTGCTTGACACGCTTGCCCACCAAGGAATGCCCCGGTTTGTGAACATAATACGCTCTTTGTATTCCAAGACTTCCGGACGTGTGAGAGTATACGGCGAGCTCTCCAAAAGCTTCCGTACACAAAAGGTGTCCGTCAGGGATGCCCACTCTCCCCATTCCTGTTTAACTTCGTGATCGATGAAATCATGAGACGAACGCTGGAAGGTCTCCAAAACCCCGGTGTTCAAATAGCCTGTGACGAAAATTGTCGATCTGGAATATGCAGATGACATCGTTCTCATCTTTGAAGAGGAGAAGGCGCAGGTGTTTTAGATGAACTGACCAAAGTCATCCGTCCTTTGGTATGCACTTTGCACCCACTTCCTGATCACTGAACACGCCACTTACAATCCAGGGAGAGCACTGGAAGTTGTGGAGCGTTTTACATATCTTGGAAGTTGTATTAGTTCTGATTGTAGTGTGACAGATGAGGTAAATGCACGAATCTGCAAGGCTCGGGTCGCGTTTGCTAATTTGAGACACCTATGGCGTCAAAGTGGTGTGTCCCTGAATCTCAAGGGACGTGTGTATCAAGCTACAGTGCGGCTGTTTTGTTGTATGGCTGTGAGACTTGGCCTGTTCGAGCAGCGGAACTGAGACGTCTTCAGGTGTTCGACAATCGTTGTCTCAGAACCATAGCTCGTGTGGGTTGGTGTCGGCGTATCCGTAACGAGGCAATTAGAAAGCGAGTTTTCGGTTGTGCAACGGGTACTTCCATTGAAGAATGTGTCCAGCACCAGAAGCTGCGTTGGTTGGGACATGTGTTGCGTATGCCTAACCATCGTTTGCCGAAGAGAGTGCTGTTTTCCGTGCCCAATTCAGAGTGGCGGAAGCAAGAGGTGGCCAACCCTTGACCTGGCAGAAGGGTATGAAAGAAATCACGAAACGTTTGGGTGCTGTCGGTGCTGCTCGCCTTCTAGGATGGGTACCGCGTGATCTCCACTACGCCTGATTGGAGACGTTGCAAGATATTGTTGCCAGCCGATGTCAGTGGCGATCTTGTTGTCAGTTTCTATCCAGATTGCTTGGATGAGTGTTTAGAGTTGTAGGCACCTCGGAATGATTGTAGTAAGGCAGCAGTAAGTCCCCTCCCCGTCCGTGTTTATTCTTTTCTTCACAATAAGGCTTTCAAATAAATCATGGTTGTACGGCAGCAAAGCACCGGGGGTGAACACTGATGTCATGCTGTCGATGATGATGATGATGAAGATGAGTGTTCGATTAACGACGACCAGATAGCCTGGATCAATGAAAAAAATTGCCATTTAAATCGCACGAGGTCGTCGTAAATTTTGCACTCACTTGTTTGCAATAAAACTGTTGTGTTCCTTGTTGACGAGTCTTTTTGCTGCACTAAGGTACTGGGGCGGGAACAGCAGTTAGATATAATAATCTGTCACCTGGCAACGAAGTATGAAAGCACTAACCAACAAACTAAGTCGGGTTGACAACTGCAGCCTCCCCAGATTGGACCCCGGGACTCAACTCACCAATGGTTAATGACACTTGCGTACAGAGGTGGATAACGAAGTACCTGACGCTTCTGCATCAGAGCTATCGCTTTCAAAGAGCAGCTGCCCAGTTTCGCGTTCCTCTAAACATACATACTGATAAAACGCAACAACTGATTATGCAATCGCCGATAACGTCTGGTTTTATCTTCCCCGCCCCCCATTTTCCGGCAGCTGAAGCCAACGTACCCTCGATACATGTTTTATAGTTGATAAACTCAAGCGAACTGAATCACTCACCCGAAGGCTACCTAGAGCACGGTGTGTGGCGATTGGATAAATACTGCTTAATATACCATGGTTAAGAAGATCTACGAACAACTTCGAGGTTGCACTGTCTCTGGTGTGGGCTTCCTCACTACTCCGTGTCACGCATTACGGTGGTGCCCGTCTCAAAACGCGATGTTACCTTCTCGGGTCAGACCCTGAAAAATGGCCTCCGTTCAGCTCATAACCTGCGAAAGCCTCATCATCTCCCTTACACAAAGATGCCGTGTTTATTCAGTGTTTATTAAACCCGGTCTCATCGACCCCGATTATTTACATGGTTCTAACCCAAGGTGATGTGGAAATCCAGGAAGATATGAGAATTCGTTGGTGCTGCTGACCCTTGAACCTAGAATAAGCCGGAAACAATCAAAAAGTGAATGAAGTTAGACTAACGCCGAGAAACCCAAGTAACAACTACGAGCAACCTTCAAAGAAAATTTTGCCCGGAGAACCTGGTTCAGGATTAGTTGCAGCGACAGGCTCCAGAGACCTCCAAAGAACAGAAGACCCCTCCTTCCAGCCTGACCATACAACAAAGGTAGACTGGCAACCATTTGCCTCAAGCTGCAGGTTCAAAGTGCCGAGCGACCTAAAATGCCAAAGAAATTTACAATTTCCTTGAACTCGACCCACATTCTGCATCCAGCCCTGATGACCTGAACACCCTTTCCACGCACCGTTGCAGACTCCATTGCGTTTTCAGTCTCCCACAGCTTTTATACATCCCAGCAAATGCATAAGTGGGGTTCTAACACCCATATAGATTGATGGTGAACAACAACTTTATATGAGCTACAGATTTGTTCGAATTGTATTCTACAAAAAGCTAACGAAAGACTCGTCAAGCAGGCGGCACAAGACTCTCGATGGCTCGTCTACTCTCTCTTCAGAAAAACAGGAAGGACATCAACAATCGCCTAGGAGAAACGGATCGCCATATCAGACTCGGGTGCACACCTCGATATAATTTTGGTGGATTCTGGTAAAGCGGTTTCAGTTGCAGATGGGTACGAGCAGCAGACGATCGGTCTGTGTGAGCTCGTTCATGAATCTAGTTATCTTTCATGTGAGGAGGAGCAGCACCCCTGTTTCAAGTTATGGATAAGCAGCCTAGGTGTTGACCTATCCTTTGTTCCGAGTTCCACACTGTGGGCGGCCCAACTATGTTATTTGGCAGGTTGCACCACTGGTTGTTGACAGGGTGGCGATTGATCTGTTCGCCGAACTTGGCAGTTAACCTGAAGACGTTTCATCATCCAAAAAGGAGACAACACCAGTGCGTACTGATGACTGAATGAATGAACGTCCTACCAAGAAATCACCAGTTGTAAGTTCTCACTCACCAATTCCCATTGACTACCTAATGCGTATAGGCAGTTTGCAGTGGCGTCGCAGCCTGCTTTTGGTATGCTGGGTTCTGTTTTCAGCCAGTCAACCAGTCCCCGCTGACACTTCCGGTCGTTGAGTACTACACCGCGTCTTGCAAAGCACAGCGTTCTCTTAAATCCGTGTTACCATGAGGGTAGTCTTTGTGCATCTTCAAACCATGGGCTTTAACAGCCTGGGTCTGGGGCCTGTATTCTTCCCCAGCGACCTCGTCACACCCAATCTTGTCGAGGCGTAACTACGAACGGCCTCTAAACAACTTGGTCACGCTAATCTACAAAACTGGTGGCTGACTATCACCCGGCAGCTACAGGCCTAGTAGCCTCTTTACCGTACCGCGCAAGGTGATGGAACGCATTCTGAAGCGAGCCATCCTAGATCACCTTACTACCAACAACTTGATACCTCAAGTCCAACATGGATTCCTCGCAAACAGATCTTGCGTGACGAACATGCTCGTAGTTATGGACATCTTAATCCAAGCTACGGACGAGGGACTCATATCGGATGCCATATTTTCCGACTTCTCAAAAGCAATCGATCGAGTCCCACACGTCTCGCTGCTCCACAAACCCGAGTCTTACGGGATTCAAGGGAAAGTTCTACGCTGGATTAAGGAGTTTCTATCAGACAAAACATTCTGAGTAAACGTAGACTTGAACTAATCTTCTCCGACGCCAGTCTCCATTGTAGTTCCTCAAGGCCCCGTTTTGGGACCACTTCTGTTTCCGATCTACGTCAACGACCCTCTAGACGTTCTTTCAAGTCTACGTCTACTTTTGAAGACGAGTTGAAATCCTGGAGTTCAAATGCTGGTGCCCTCCAAATTGATGTAGACGCTGCAAAACAGTGGTCGTTAGACCGCACCTTCCTCTGAATGACGAAAAGTGCGTCCTTATGTCATCCAGAGGGGACTCAGCGAACTCCTTTGTCGTGCATGGTGAGAATGGACCAGAGGACATCACGAGAATGAATGCCAAATAGGATTTGTGTATCTGGCTCTCTTCGAGCACGTCCTTCTAATTGGACCATGAGAAATCGGCTCAAAAGACATTCGCCGTTCTACGGATGATTCGGTGCACCCTCTCCCGCATTACTCGCATGGGCTTACAAATATTCTATGGGGCCTACGTCGGACCGCTTCTTGAATATGCTAACCACGTTGTCTACTCAGGACGCAAGAAGGACGTAATCATCACTGAGCGAGTCCAACGAGCTGCTACGTAAATGGTTACCGGCCTTAAATTTGTAGACTATGAAGCGCGTCTCGCGGTGCTTGACCTCTTTCTTCTGGAGTATCGTCGACTCCGGTGAGACCTAATACTTACTTTCGCCCTGCTTAAACAAGGTTTGGCCAAAACGCTTTTCACCGTTGATCCAACCAACACACGACGGGGACATGGTAAGAAGAGTTTCAAACTCAGAACGCACACCTCAATTAGGCGAAAACGGTTCTCATTTCGGGTAGTTGCTGCGTCGAATAACCTTCCTCCGACGGTTGTCCACGCTACATCCGGTACCCCGTTCAAAGCACTATTAGACGCTTTTTGATGCGAATCCTCGCGCCAGCGAGCTCACTGCTCCATGCTCAGAACTTAAAGAGCAGCCCTACACACTTTTTCTGATTGTGCCTCTCAGGTGAACGGCAGCCGCTGAGCGACAAGAACAAAAGTGTCCCGGAAAACTTGGGCGAAGGCCTCGATCTTGTGTATCAATCCGTGAATCCGTTAAGAGACTAACCAGAACGCAGGCGATGTGAGAGTGAGAGTCGATTAATCCACAAGCCAAAGCCGAACACAGGATTGGTTCAAACGGGCCTAGCCGCTCAACGAACGTTTCCACCCGAGCTACTAATACTTCAACATATTACCAAAAAGTTTCCACCAACGCTATTTCGTGGCCAGTTGGTGTAGTTGGGGGCGAGATGGTCCAACTGGTTAGAGCGCTGTTTAGGCTTGGGCAACCTGGCAGTATACCAGCCCTCGTGCTTCCTTCGGGAGGCATGGCAGCTAGGTACCGAAAGGCTGCTACGGCTGAATGACGTTTTTTGCTGTAGTGGGGTGAGACTGAATTGCGTTCGGGGAGTCCGCGGTTCGAATCTGCCTGACTTCCTTTAGACTTTCTCCTTTTAGTGACTGGGTTTAGGCCGTTTATTTTCTTCTAGCTTTGACGCTCTCGTCTGCCCCTGCAAACACTCGTAAAACAGTCTCAAGTTTATGGCACCAGAAATAATATCGGTCTTACTTCTTAGAGATGATATCTTTTCTAAGACATGTTTCTTCGTAGGACACTATCATTTTTCTGTCAGTCATCCGCGGCATAAAAATATGACCAACCAAGATGCAATCAACGGAAAAGTCCGAATGTGCAAAGTTTTGGAAATGTGGTCAAGTTTATATCTAGACATCCGGGAACACAAATGTCTATTTCTAGCTGACCTAGTGTCGAGGGAAGCGGTATAGGTAGTCCTAAAAAGGCTGCACCAAGAGAGATTGGTGAATATTATTTTAGTCACGTGGACACGTTTTGCAATGCCGAATTAGGACGCTCACGACGCCCAGTCAATAAGCCGCCGCATTAATGAACGTTCCCATTAGTGGTTTAAACAAACCCAACCAAAAGGATGATGGCTAGGATGTAGGGCCAGACAAGGTGATTTTCAAGGCCATGCGAACCAAGCACACAGCTGCATAACTGCATGGCTAACCATATTAATTATTCCGCTCTTGTTGCGCTTGTCGTCAGGGTTGCGTTGTTGCGGTATTTTCTCCATAAGTCCTCTGAATCCGGCAGAATGTTCCAACTCACAGGCTGTGTAAAATGTGAATGTGAGTCATCCACTAGATAATTAATTATGCAGTGATATATCTTGCCAGGCTCACTGAACTCATTTCACCTGCATCACCACTTGCATTTTGGGCATAACTTTTACCTGTGTTAGCAAATACACTTAAAGAACGCGACACGCGGTGAGACGATGAATTTCTTTCCTTGTAGTGAATCTCGTTTGGCACCTGGCCTTGAGACCAAGTTGCGGGACTTCTGGCGTCGAAAGGGGAACATGCTATGCTCGTCATCAAAGTCAGTCTGCAGCGAAGTATTTTTCAAACGACCGGAGTTGCTATTCTCAGCATTGTCGCGCTTACTGTGTACAGATGCCTGCATGAGTGATCAGAGTGGGCGGCAACTGGCTGCCGCGAGGTTCTGTCTTCTGACTGCGCGTTTATTTTCGGAGGCGCCGATTTTTATGTCTCATCGTGCATGTGTCGCCCAGCCGCGATATGGGACGCACAATTGAACTGGTGAGTCTGATTGACAGGTTTGGATAGTTTCGGTGAGAAAGTCATTTTCGGTCTGATGTGGTGTTTTAAGTCCAAGCTGGAAATCTTCGACTATATCTAGGTAAACGTTGATGTTGCTGTGAAAGCTAAGTGTTGTCGATACGCACATCATGGCCCGTTTTTCCGAGAAATATGCAGCCTGTGGCAATCTTGTTACACTCGCACTGACCTATGGCATTCTCTCTTCGAAAATAACGTTTTAAGATTCTCATCAATGATGTCTAAACCTATGCATGGAATGTTCTCTGTGAGCCAGAGAAGCTCGACATATCCCCATAACTAAGGCAGTCACATGCTATGCATGGAATGTTCTCTGTGAGCCAGAAAAGCTCGACATATCCCCATGACTGAGGCAGTCACATGTTGCAGCGCAAGACAGTTGCGGAAAGTTGTGTGGATCAAAGAAGCGTATTTCACCCCTTGATTCGCAGTGTGGTCATATGTGTCTTTGTCTTGCTTCCAGTATAACATTACGTATTTCGTCAATTGCATAAACGTTTTTGTTTGAATATGAAAAACCACAAAAACGCGCAGTTGTACAATTTACACGCTATAGAAACGTGATCACGCGCCTCTGCTTTCTCTTCTGATTGCGCTCGCGTTTACAGCTTACAAGTCATTCACAAGTTTCATGTGCTAACTCTGGTTTCAAAATATTTCAGACTATCTTCTGGATTTATAAATTGCGAGAACTGTTCAACCGAAGATCCACGAACGACGATGAATGACTCGTTATTTATTCGCTGACCTGGACCAACGACGAAATATTTTAAAGAAAACAATTCCCCGTGAGTCTGTCCCATCTGGCCTTTTTATCATTGTGTACTCATAAGCCGCTTACGTGTGCCTTCAACGCCAAGTCTCACGGCTAGTCAGCACGCGAGATACGTCATCTAGACCGTATTTCCCAATTTACTACCGACATTCGGCACACTCCAGGATCGAACAATGTCGTCGCAGACGCCCTATCACGCCCGGACATAAACACTTTTCACTCTTCCACGAAGTTGGACCCCGGCAAGCTGGCGAATCTTCAGCATTGTGATCCTAATTTTACACCCGTTTTATCCTTTCCGTCATTTCAAGTTTCATCAATTTCATTACCCCTCCAGTCTGGAAATGGTGTAGAAGAGAAATCGGTTGAAATTTATAAATTGTGAGATCTGTTCAAAAGAAGATCCCTGGACGAGCATGATTACATTATTATTTATTCGCTGACCCGGACCAACGACAAACTATTTTGAAGAGAACTGTTCTTAGTGAGCCTGTTCCATCTGACCTATTGATTATTGTTTACTCAATTTAGCGTCATGTGTTTTCACTCTGTCCCACAAGTCGTGTGATTTTGCTTTCTGGATAGCCAGACCACCACAAATTTTCTGAGCCCGAGTATTTCTAGGTACTCTTTTAACTTTTCCTTTCAAGTAGTGGTAGTTTTTCTCATTTCGCCCGGTTATCATGGATACCACACCGATTCGTCTGATTTAGTCCGGAATACAATAATCATTCGAATGACACTCGTTGCTTCAACAGTCCCCGACACCATACTTTCTACCATAGCCACTTCAAACAAAATTTGATAGCTTGACCGATTGTCTACAATGGCCCGACATCAACAAGCATCGATCACGTTCACGGCCTCAATCGTTGTCACGCTCCCCTCCCTCTTGGTGGTGTTATCAGCAAACCTTCGGTCCCATAGCACACAAATGCCGCCTTGTTCTTTAAAGTCACGTTCCAACAGCCTTTAAAAACCCCGGCCAGTCAGTAACGGCTACGACTGTCTGGCCGTCCTTGCACTAGTAATCTATTGCACAGCACCGACCACTCAAGTGGTTCACGTTTCCTCGTAGATACAGGAGCTGAAGTTAGTGTACTACCACATAAGAATCCGCTTCCTGACTCCGCTTTTTAGTCGTTACAAGCCACCAAGGGTATTCTCATCGCTGCATACGGCGAACGTGCCCTCACCCTTGACCTCAGATTGCGACGTGCGTTCAAGTGGATTTTCCTTTTGGCAGGCGTCCAAACGCCCATCCTTGGCGAAGACTTTCTAACCCACTACAACTTATCCGTCGATGTGCGACACAAACATCACTTGGACTTGATAACTTCACTCTCAGGCAACTGAATTAGTTTGTCATGGTGGAGCCGGAACAATATCGTTCGTATTCTGCGTCCTATTGGTGCTACCAGAAAGATAGTATGAATTGGAACAAAACCTCAAATGAATGTTCCTGGGGATATCACAATGTCAGAGCCTTGTTTAGCTTAGAAATTCCGTCAAAAAGCATTGTGGAACAGCTAGTTTTATTTAGCGCTTGTCATTGAGCCTTCTAACCTTTTGCGGTTTACTGTAAAGCTTACGTATACTCATCGTTTTTCTGATGTTTCATACATTGCTGGAAATTTATAGCTGGCAATGAACTCACAAAATCTAATAGTGCGTATTCTGCTCTGTGCCCGTAACTGCCAGCTTAAGCTTGCCTCAAGTCCAGTTTTTTTGCAAATGTATAGAGGGTTGGATGAAAGAATGCAACTTTTGCCCGTTGAAAACAGGTTCAGATAGTCGGCGAGGTCTTCACGACAACTTAGAATGTCGGCATTCACTGATTTTTAGTTGCACCTGCCTCTTGCTACATGCGATCTTCCTCCAAACATATTACCTGCGTTTCCTCTAACCCAGTTGTCGTGGCTATGTATTAATTAAGTGATATAACATTCTGCTTACAGTAAGCTGTCAACCTGCTCTACCATGACCACTGTTTCACCATGCACCGCTAGTACGTTTGGTTTTAGGGACACTGTGAACCACTTTGTTTATTTTCATTCTGCTCTCTATGTGTGACAAATTATCTTCCCTACCGTCTTATCTGACACAAAAGCACCCATCTAATCATTAAATGTTGGGTCATTTAAATTCTCCGAAATGCTTTATTTTGTCACAAGCTGTGTATCCGTTTCGCAGTCTAGTGTGGCTACTAGGTCAACTCTCCAATTGCACCGCTAAACCACAACCTGAATTACTTGGTCAATGGTCTACTCCATCGTTTTGGCTACCTATCTATTCGTTTTTAAGCCCTTTTAAGTGCATTCTGCCGCATAAAATACTGCTGGTATTTCCTCCGGTTTGGCTCTACAATAAACCAGATGTCGGTTTCTGCATGGTCGTGCAACCATAGCCTCAATGTTCCTCAACTTAAATGACCATGCCAAGTAAAACATGGCACCCAAGCCAACTTAACTACCTGTGGCTTCCACACTGCGATTCATCTAACTGACTGAATTATTGTGTTTCTTGCAGGACTGCTCAGGGTCTGAAATGTCGGAGAGCAAAGTTCGAGTGATCATCCGAGTCAATTATATCGGCTAACTAAGGCCGTGGATCCGATTTCGGTTCCCCTCCGTTGTATCCCGGTAGCCTGATGCCCATTCTCCAGATTCTCCAGCATCTCGGGTTCAGATAGGTTGAACTTTGTCCCCATTGTCGTCATGGTAGCCAAGCCATGTTATAGTCATGTCCGTGTTTTCACATTCCAGTCGGTTGCACCATCAGCTGTCATACTCCAAAGTCCTCATAATGGCCCGAAAGTATAGAATACCCTGAATGAACGCTGCCGAATTGTTTTCCAACAATATTTTGAAGCACCAGCGCTGAACAAGTTCCCCTTGAACAGCACATACTGCTAACAATAATGGTGATGCTGATGTTTATTCCCAACCGGTGGATGGCGTGCAGTCGGACGTAAGCACGGTAGTACAGTCAGACACCAATTGCGGGCGTATAGCACGATATGAATGTGATGCAGTCATGGAAGTTTGGGCACTGTCGAAATGGACTGTGTTTGACAAAATTAGCACGGCAACCGGGGTGGTACAATGCAGGGTAACGGAGTTTACGTGCTAGCAATCCGGGACTGTGGGTAAAATGTACGTTGGAATTATTGAACTGGCGCCACCGGGACATTGTATAAATAAAATTTTGCAGTTTTCAGCTAAAGCTGCCGACCGCTGCAAGAATGGAACGAACTTGAGCTGTTGGCATATTTGTTCAAGCCCCACACGGCGGAATGTTTTTCAACAACCACATTTAGGTCAGATGTTCGAAGAGAGTTCCTGTAACGGGAATATGCATTGAACTCATTCGATCTAAGGATCGTGAATATTTCTTGATCGGGATTACCTCTATGAGAAAGATGTTGACTTTGAATGGAACCGGATGATCGTCACTGGAAAATACCCGGACAGTACAATAAGATGGCCAGCAATTTGGAGGTTTTGGATTAATTCACTGGACCGACAACGTCTTGTGGCTATGTGCAGAACTCGACCGAATAATGGCAGGGATATGATGAACTGCGGTCAAGCCATCAGACGAGAGACAGCAGTTGCGGTACCCTCATTGCGGTGCCATTCCTAGGTTTGCAGATAGCTCTATACATGGACGTCCCGGATGAATTTGTTGGGGTTGTTAGGGTAGTTACAGTCCCGAAAAAAGAGTATGGGCTATGCAGTACAAATTGCCCTAGGGGTGTTACACTATTTAAATTCAGAAAGATCCACTCAACTGATATTCCAGGCGGCATTTTTTACTTCGATCCAGTTGGTGTTCCAGTATCACAGGGGGACTTCCGAGGCCATATCCTATGAATAAAACGGGTTGACCCCGCGGTAAAGCGTCTGACAACAACACTATGATTTTCAGTTTTCAACACAGTCCCTGGCGCTACAAAATCACAATATATGACGTTCAAGTCGTTCAATTTTTTATCTCCGCTCGTGTAACTCTTGGGTGGCTTCCGCACACCAGTTGCATGAGCCGCCGTGCTTGCGTCATCATTGCAACTGCCCTCACTACTGCCACCCGTCCCACCACTAGGGAGTTGCAATAGCCCGTTGATTAATGATGCCACAGCGCTTAGCAAGGGGCCGGAAAATGTTACGCAAAAAATATGATAATGATTTTTCTAAGAACCTTGGTCGATATTTTCTAGCTACTGAGAGCATTTTGGGTGGATCACAGTCAAAATATGTCCTCAACAATATTTCACCAAAAATTTCCGAACATTGTTGTGAACTGTTGCAACACGCCCCGACCAACACATGAGGTTTTCATCTCTCGAACATGCCTCCAGATCTGCATGGTGGCATGCCACGAAGCAATCATAATTTCGGCCTCGTGCATCAATAAGAAACTCCAGCTACCGGGCATTTTATCTGGTCGGGGGAAAGCCAGGCCAGTAAAACAGCTCAGTCAGTTCGAACAAGGAAACAACAAACGGCCGCTGGATAGGGCAGTTCGTAGAGGAGGCAACTGAAGTAACAGCTACTGTTAGGACAGTGTGAACAGAATGGAGAGGCCCAGAGCATGTGAACCATGATTAAATGATAATAATAGTGACAATAGTGTTTACTCCCAAATTGTGGGTGACATACCGTCTGGCATGATCATACGATGGCAGAGTGTGTCACTAAACCGAGCAGAGGGGCGCCGCAATGTTATGTGTGCGTGTGCTGAATGAGTTGTTTGCCTGCGTATTGCCTTCTCAGGGATGATGAACCCTGAATTTCTTTGGTTTATGTTAGTTAGGGCTGGCAAAACAAAGCATCACTTAATAACAAGAAAGGACAAATCAGTCCAGAGCAGGTATCTGGCTAGAAGGAACCTGGTTTAAGCTGCCTGAGGAAGAAGCCGGGCCAGTAATACCTCACACCCTTATCAGGGATGCACTGCGAATAACTGCTGCTTCATGCAAGCCATAGAGGTAACCAGGTAAGGGATGATTTTAATTTTAAATTATTTTTTAATTAATTTCCTTCTTTTTTCGTCCACTAACTGTGTCTTCGTCAACCTCAATGGTGGACCCAATTCCTAAAGGAGATCAGGGATTGGTCGGGTATTAAGTGGGGCGGCTACGGCCTCACACGTAAGGAGTTGTCTAAAGACTGCAAAAATGTACCGTGTGATATTTCAAAACCGGTTGGGGAGACTGTTCCAGATGCGAGTGTAGTAAAATAGGAAGAAATGGTAGCGTAGGTTTGTACGCGCTGGAGGGCAGACTAAGTGGTTGCTGGATATATGGATTTTGTAGCCTGTATACAACTTGAAATTTGGTTATCCTCTACTACAAGTGCATTTCCGTACAACAGACGGTGTGAGCCGTCTGAGCATTAGTGGCCCAAGATTATGCAGCGACAGCAGTAGGATAAATGGCTGGACTGTGGCAACAACATTTTGGTGCACGAATGTTGGGTGTCTTCAAGTAATAACCTGCAACGTTTGGTATAAAGGGAAGAGAAATCAGGACAGAATCCGACAATTGGCCGCACGCATAGCTTGAAAATTGCGACCTTCGTGTCTCTAAGGTGAGAGGAGCGTAATATTACAAAGCAGAGCCTACGGGCGACCCGAAACTTGACTTGGTGAGAAGGGCTAAATGTAAAAAAGTAGCTTGGGCCAGGGTCTTTGACCTCTATGGAATGAATGACAGGGTACTGTTTGATGTGAACATATCGGCTGGAACGGAGCAGCAGCGGGAATTATACGCGACTTGGAACAAGAGAAGCTTAGGCTACAGACACTTGTCCAGCGAGTAAAAGATGGTCTAAGTCTTGTTGGATCTGGCGGGAGGCAAGAGTCTTAGCTGAGAGAAAGGTGTAAGCGATTTTTAAATTATTTACAAAAAGCAAGGGATTACCATGGGACACAGCGTAGAAGACGTCCTTGAACTACAGTAGGAAGCGGATGAAGCCTAGCACACCCCCCTGAATTACACTACTGGTGATCGATAGTGGGGATGACTGGCTGTCACCAGGCTGAGTAACCTGTGCCCTATCAGACAGATAGGAGGCGAAACACTGAAACAAGGATCCAGTGATGCCAGGAGGACAAAGTTTCTTCAACAGGATGCTTGGGGTCTTGGTCAAAACCTTTTTGGGAATAAACATTATCATTATTATATCCAAACAGACTGTTGCAATGGAGTGTCCGGCATCGTAGGCTGCTGTGACAGTTACAAAAAAGTGACGGACCTCTGAGACAGGAATCCATAATATTGGTTATATGTGGCACGTGTAGCCAAGAGGAACCTGGTTAACGGGCGTTTGATCAGAATTTCGGGGGTTCGCACTAAAGGAAGGGTATGATGAATCCATCTGCAGTTGGCGAAGTTTGTCTGGATCCGGATTTACAGTGACGGTAGATAATATATTGTTTTTACTGGAAGGAGACGATTGAGGGTTGATTGCGTGAATAAAAAGACTACATCGGTGATAAAACCACCGTCGGTGGAATGTAGACAAGTAACTGAATGAACGGTTGAGGTACAACGCCCACGGAATAGGCAGGTGAGTAATTTACAGCAAGAAGGGATCCGTAGGTTGGTGCTCTATTCATGACATTCGAGGGATACTCGTGAGGTTTATCGGTTTGTTGAGAGCTTTTTGTTGGGAAGCAATAATGGGAAATCCCAAGATTTACAATGTTCTCTCCCAGCTCAGTGTATTTTAGTATCCAGGGTTTTTAACGAATTATCACGGCTAGAGGTACCATGGAGAAGCAAGGTGAAGAGAGCTCAGAAGTTTTTGGTAGATTTCACAGATGCGTTGTGTTTGTTGAGAGAAAGAAGTTGCTCCATTTTTGGGATACCAGCAAGGTTGAAAAATCTAGAAAAATATCTGGAGACATGGTGTAAAAGAGGGAAGGACTCGGAGGAGCTGTGGTGCCATAAATGACTGCGTTGCACCAAACAACGCACAGATCTCCTCCTAGGAAGCATGGACCAATTGCGGCCGTAGCCAGAGGACACTAATTTGAGAATGTTAGGTCTAAGTGGTGCAGGCCACGAGTGGGGCAACGTACAAGCTGGGACCAACCCTCTACACCAAGTTGAGCAAGAAGTGAGGCGTAACGAATAGGGCCTACGGTGGGACACCAGGAAAAACCCGGTAGATTGAAGTTACATAGCACGTAGTTAGGAGGCGTGCAATTGGAAGGAGGAATTTTCGGACGTGCAGTTATTCGCATCGTCAGGAGGTTTTGAGGGCAATATGTTACAAAAAGAGGCGGTTGGTGTGAGACAATGAATGACATCCGAAAATGGTTTACATGTGGGACGGAGGTGGGTGAGCAGGATGGTGGAAGCAAATAAGGGTCTGAGCTAGCCGCCAGTGTTTGTGGATGCGGGGGTTTACCAAGCACTTGCTTTATGTGGTTTCATGTGCGTCGTGTAATTACGAAGAGGCCTGATCAAAGTCGGGTTATCTTGTGAAAAACAAGGGACAGATTCTCGGGGGTGCGGTTGAGGGTGCGTTACATGTCGCGGCCTTGAAAATGAATGATGGAGTCCGAAGGCGTATTTTGGTGGAGATGGAATGTGTAGAGAGAACAGGTTGGAGGGGTCTGTGACGAGAACATGTGCTGTCAACGACTGGTGTAGCCATTGTCCTGGCCGGGAGACGTGCCGCAGCAGTCGTTTCAACAACCGCAGAGAGTTCGATTGGGCTGATGGAGACATTGGAGTTTTCATGGGTGGTAAAACAAAACGTCCGCTTGCAGGAGCATGAAGGACTCAAGGGGGAACAAGGATGGGAAAAACTTAGAATTCTCCAATCGTAGTGCCAGGGCCTCAGTCAGTCTTAGCCACCTATATGAGCTGGTAGTTACGCTAAGATCGTGAAGGCGTGGGACAGTGGTACCACGTCGACAGGAACGATTAGGTAGATGAAAAACAAACATGCTGGACGAACTGGGGAATGACACTGACAAGATTAGGCCAGATGAAGAAGGAAAATCGTTGGCCCCTATGATCGCAGCTAATTAGGGCATCACCGTGAACTAATAAATATCTAGTATAAAAAATGGACAAAGATATATGGATGGGCTAGAATCCGAAAAGGTTTTTACAACATCTGGCCTTAAAATTTTAGTTTGGCGGCACGGACCCCCAAATCTGGTAGATCTGGCCCCAGTCCTTGTTTTGTCATTAGTTCTGCCTAAGCAACCTCCTCTTGGCTTGGAAGGGGATGATTGCCATCAATCTGCGAATCAAGCGGTGGCTTATCGTTCGGCACCTACAGGCTTATTAGCCTCATTAGTGTGTCTTGGGGAACGTTCTGAGACTGGCTGATTTGGACCATCTCACTACGAACAATTTGATATCCAAGGCACAGACACGATTCCCCATTAGCCGTTCTGGAGTGAAAAAATGCAGCAGCTAAACCCGATCCGGAGACATTGGAAGCGTTTCGGACGTCACCTGGCTCGACAGCATTAGAGTGAGTATCACACGTTCCAATGCTCCCAGAGATAGGGTCTTATAGGATAAAAGGAGAACTTTTACGCCTGATTAAGGCTTCTGTATCGGAAAAAACATTCCGGATGAGAGACTGCTCAGCCTACTTTTTATCATAGCCGTTCTCTTTAGGAAATTCCAGGGCATCCGTTTTTGGACAACCCTTCTTCAACAGCCGCTTCTTTAACAGCCTCTTCTTCAACAGCCGTCCGCGTGAGCATTCAAGTCTAGATTCTGCAGTCTCCCTGAAGCCCCGGGGTTCTAACACCGGTGCCCTCCAAATGGGTGTCAGCGCTGCAAAGCAGCGGGAACTAGACAAACACGTTTCCCTAACTGAAGAAAAAAGCGTTCTCATGTTGCTCAGAGGGGACTCAGTGAATGTCGCATGCTTGGTGAGAATAGGCCAAAAGAAGTTGGAGAGATAGATGCCAAAATAGACTGGGGCATATGGCTCTTCAAACTTATCCCTCTGAATCCACCACGAACAGTCAGCTCAAATAATACTCGTCGTTTTACGAATGTTTCAGTGCACTTTTCCCTGCATTACTCGTAGGGGCTTCCAGGTACTCAGTGAGACCTACGTCAGGCCGCTAAATAAACCAACCGGGTTGTTTACTAAGGAAGCAAGGTGGATGTAACCGTTATCGAGCATGTCCAGAGAGCTGCTCTGAATAAAGCTTTCGGCATTAAATCTGATGATTATGGAAGAGGTCTAGAGCTGCTAGCGTTCTTTCTACAAATGATAATAATAATAGATTATCTTTGCTTCCAGATGCACCTGATGTTTACTTCCACTTTGTTTAAACAACGTTTGGCAGACAATTTTTCCACCTTTGATCCAAAAAATAAACGGCAAGGATATGGTAAGAAGATTTTTTAGTTCAGAGGGTACATTTTTATCGGACAACAATTTTCCCATTACGCGTAGTTATTACTTGAAATATCCTCCCTCCAACGGTTGTTCATGCTGCATGTAAAACCCACCTCAACCAAACTTTAGTTTTTCTGTAAGTCTGCACTGAAAAACTTACGGCTCGAGCTAAGAAATTAGAAAGCGGTGGTTTTTGCCTTTTAAGACGAACAGAGGCTGTTGAGAAAGCTTGCACGAAAGCCTTGCTCCTGCGTATTAATCCATGAACCCGTGAGAGTAGAGTAAGAATAATGTCGGCGACAGCAGTCGGGCTGGACAGTGATGTGTTCAAAGGAGCTCCGCTTACCTTATTTCGCCTTGAACCAGCTCAGAAAATATGGCAACCGTCAAACGGGTTCCCGAAGGCAGAGATATTCGGTCTGAATCAGGCCAAATTCAGGTGGGATTGTGGGCTGCTATTTGATGTTAACGCCTGTTGAGTGTAATAAAGCTTGTTGGAAATACTGATGTGGTTTATGGAGAGAATTTTAACACTTACTGCTTTCGGTGCATCCAAGTAATAATGGGTTTATTTCCCAACGTGTAGGGAACATGAAAATTAAGACCCGATCCGTCCGTTGCAACCCAAGCGCGGATGGAACCAACACAACGGAGAGGAAGGCACAATCAAGGTCAGACGCTGGGGTATCTGGGAGGCATGCATAATTGGCAGTGCTTACCCGGCTTTTATCCGGGGAATTGAATGAAGCGTCCTTGACATAACTGTCTGTCTGGCGATTCCATCGTCCTCGTTTTTCGCGATCCTGGGGTCTGGGTTGCTAAAATCCTGTGCTTTGTAAAACGCCTTGAAGAAAATTTCGACCAAATCAGCTTTCCCGGACTTGAGTGCGCTTGGTTGTCTTACGGGACTACCGGGGGTATAGGTTTTGGTGGCAATCACGTTCTAAACCCAGCAAGTATCTCCCTATGTGGCTAGGTCAGTTTGACTTGTGTGGCCACAACCACCTTTGCTTTGCTTGCTTGCATTTGAGCTCATTTGCGAATACCTTGCTCAATCCAATGGAAGCAGGACCTTCAAGTGGAAGGTTGTCAAATTCATGGCCTGGCTCTCGCTATCGCGAGTAACGACTCCAATCTAGATCATACCAACAGAGTCTAAATGAAGTACAACTGGATGCTAATACTTCCACATTTCCAGAGGAAAAATCCACGTAATCATTTTTATATGGCTGCCCCCGAATCCTGAGTGTTGAGGCTAGTCCCCACTGATTGACTGACTGGCGGTCTCGAAACTCTTGCAGCAGTACACACCAGTGAGTCTAGCGCTTGCTACTCATTGGGCGCTAGACTTCTGTCACATTCCTGCCATCCATATATGCCGAAAAACAACGTCACTGCAGTAACACTTACTGGTACCAAACTGGGTTTGTATGTGGTGGCCATAATGGAAGAACACAATGTACACTTACTCCAGTAATGTCACATCGGGACAATGAACCTAGTTCGGCGGAATTTGTATTCATGATAGTAAGCGGCTTCTGCAGTTCTGCATCGGTCCTCATGCGGTTCACAGTTGTATCATTTTGAAGAACTGAGTGCGGAGTACGCCCATCGTCTTCCAAATAACGGGCAACCATAGGACCCTATTAATCGTAATTTCATCAAATACTGATGACGAGGTTCAGCGCAAGAATATCCGTCACTCTTGAATACAAAATATCACCTATGCAAGTTAGCTCAATGGATTGATCGAAGATGCTCTTGAAGACATCAGAGCAATTGTTGAACATACGAGAAGATTTGAGAGTTTGCTACAGAAGCAACCGGTAGAAAATTTTTTCGCACGCTAGTCGTGAACAATGGGGCCACTTAAATTGCGCGCCGACAAATACGACATGACTGACGTTAATGTTTAACTTCAAAATGTTTTCAAGTGTAATAAAACGAGCGAACATGGAGAAACCAAACGGCCCGCAAAATCTCTCACCACCTTCACGAACCGATTAGGCTGAGATAAGACAACCGATAAATATGTGGATTTCTGTCCCAAAGTAGACCTTGAGTACGTTTAATTTTTCGGACAAAACTGTGATCTGCATACCAGATTTTACGGTTTTGAATAAAGAACATCAAAGGCAGTAATTACATTAAGTGCCTTCGTTCGAAGTATATTTTCGGAGATATTTTGGCTGTGCATTTTAGGAGGGGCCGCCATAGTGGGTCCCACGAGAGAAGTTGGGGAATGTGGTGCGTTAAAATAAAAAGCTTAAACAGTTGAGTTACAAAGATCCAACTAGTTGGTCCTTGGGCAACCCAGAACTGCATCATTTCCGTATCAAACCCCATGGTGCGAACAAAGACGTTTAGATTTTCCCCGTGTACCTGAAGCCGTTGCGTTCCGATGGTCCATTGGATTGACCAATCACTGGGGTGACTCGAGTTGTGACCAATCACAAATGCGGATTCGGTCCTGTCGGTTGCAAACTGTGGCTGTTTTGTTGTCGGTGGCCTGTCTCAAATGAGTGTCCTGGAGAACCTGATAAGTAAGCTTTTTAGCTACGAATTTCTATGGTGGCCTTGGAATATACCATATTCTACTCACTACGGTAGCTTAAGCAAATTTGTTCAACATGGGACGCTCACGATTTAGCAAACGAGCTTCGGTCATTTCCGGAACAAAGGCGTTCAATTGATTTAAAGCATTATAAATCAGTTCTCAGGCTTGTCACTCAGTTTTCGAAAGGATGCATCATTCCTCGAGTCTGTGCAGAACAATTCCGCTTAGAATCATAAGGAATAAGCCACAGGTTTAAACAGCCTAACCTTTGCATCCTTGCCTATCACTTTACTCCTGGGGGACCTTATGCTCATACACAGAATCGTATCAAACCCCTAGTGTAGTATGCAAGTTATGGAAGCACCAGGGGACAGTAATTCTCCGAAGGCAGGTGTTCACGACAATTTCTGTGAATGGAAAACAGCAAGAAACCTCATGAGCCGAAGCCCAGTAAGCAAGGTTGTACATCACCAATACTTACATATAAAACAATCAAACTGGCGGACATCGCATACTACACCGGCCCCCTTTTTGAAGAACAACGTCCCCGGTGTACCATGGCCTACGTGAACTGGCCGGTACTGGTGGTATGGTGCGTGAGGCTGGTGAGCGCGTGCTGAGGTTGCTGTGTCCGGTGTTCCGTCCGCCGTGTGTGATTGAGCAACATGTTAGCTCTGAGGCCTGTATGCACATGTGTAGAGCCGGGGTCTTTGTGGTAGGTCCACAAGTGTGTGGTAACCATCCTGGCGTGGTCGCCAAATATGTAGTATGCACGCTATACCAGGGGACAGTGATCCTCCGGAGACAAGTGGTCACGACAATTTCTGTGGATGGAAAACAGAAAGAAAGCTCATGGACCGAAGCCCAGTAAGCAAGGTTGTACATCACAAATACTGACATATAAAGCAATCAAACTGGAAGACATCGTATACTACACTAGCAGCCACGGTCCTCGTTCTGACTGTGTGGGTTCGTTGAAAATTCGCCTACGGTAAAATGCCTAGGCTACAGACATTTGAGTCGCGCAATTCATGCCGGTCACTTCTGGAGTGCGATCAAACCATCTGCTCGTCCCCTGGTCAGTGTTCCATGTCTAAGCCATCTATCAGAAGAATAAGCGAAAATAATCACTAACTAACCTCAAAACATCTTATCCACGTTGCAGCCTTTGATGTCCGTACTCTCCCAAGTCGGGCAATAATCATCTCTTGGTGAAGTCCAGGTTTCCCTATCTGTCGATGTATGTTGTCTCCGAAACATTCATACAAAATCCCCCTTCGTTCGTGCACCTGAGGCCGCTTAGGACGAGCTCAGATGCTCCACATTTCTATTTTGAGTATCCGGTCATCCTGACGCAGTGACTCTGGTATCTACGGTGTGGAAGTTGCACTAAGAACCAGGCCTGAAAGTGCCCTATTGTGCTGGGTCCCAGTAAACAGGCTTCTTTGTGCTGTGTGGTTGTCTGGCTCAATTAAAATCAATGCAGGTCGCTGCGGTAGACGGTGCCCATTTGTCGTGCCGGCATACGTCCTGACAGACTCTAAGGCTATGCTCCTGCACATGCAGTCACTAAGCACGCCACTTACATTCCAGGGAGAGGCATTGGAAGTTGTGGAGCGTTTTACATACCTTGGAAGTTGTAATAATTCTGATTGTAGTGTGACAGATGAGGTGAATGCACGAGTCTGCAAGGCTCGGGTCGCGTTTGATAATTTGAGACTCCTATGGCGTCAGAATGGTGTATCCCTGTATGACTGTGAGACTTGGCCTGTTCAGGCAGCGGAACTGAGCCGTCTCCAGGTGTTCGGCAATCGTTGTCTCAGGACTATAGCTCGTGTGGGTTGGTGTTGGCGTATCCGTAACGAGGCAATTAGGAAGCGGGTTTTCGGTTGTGCAACGGGTACTTCCATTGAAGAATGTTTCCAGCACTAGAAGCTGCGTTGGTTGGGACGTGTGTTGTGTATGTCGAAGAGAGCTCTGCATTCCATGCCCAATTCAGAGTGGTGGAAGCAGAGAGGTGGCCAACCCTTGAACTGGCAGAGGGGTATGAAAGAAATCACGAAGCGTTTGGGTGCTGTCGGTGCTACTCGCATTCCAGGATAGGAACCGCGTGATCCCCACTACACCTGGTTGGAGACGCTGCAAAATATGGCTGGCAACCAATGTCAGTGGCGTTCTTGTTGTCAGTTTCTATCCAGATTGCCTGAGTGAGTGTTTGGAGGTGTTGGCACCTCGGAATGCTTGTAGTAAGCTAGCACTAAGTTCCTTCCCCGTCCACTTTTAGTCTTTTCTTCACAATAGGGCTTTCAAATAAGTCATGGGTGTACAGCAGCGAATCATCGGTGTTGAACACTGATATCTTGCTGTCGATGGTGATGTAGATGATGATGATGATGATGATGATGATGATGATGATGATGATGATGATGATGATGATGATGATGATGATGATGATGATGATGATGATGACTGTAGTTCTGAAACTAAGAACAGGTTTTATCAAGATGTGTCACGATTCCTTTGGTCATCAAGAGGGACGGATGTAGTAATCCTGGCGGGTATTATGAATGCCTAAGACGGAAGAAGCATAACTCTGTGATAGATTTAGAGTCGCTACTCAACGTACAGATAATGGCATGCGAATGTTGCAATTGTGTGCTGATCATCCCCTGTTCCTAGCCACCACGAACTTCCAACTCAAACGCTCACATCGAGTTACTTGGAGGCCACCAACTGCAAATTGTCCATCTGTGGTACTCTTTGGGTGCCTAACTCTTATGTCACCAGAAGGAAGCAGAGGGCTGGGATACTGCCAGGTTGCCGAAGCCTTGACAGGGGAAGTCGAGAGGCAGAGGTCGGATTCGAACCATGGACCTTCAGGTCAGCAAATTCATCCTCTAACCACTGAGCCATCTCACTTCGCTTTCCGTCATTGACCAACTTCGATAAGTTTCAGTAGCTCAAGAGTATCGGGTCAATCTGTTGAAAAAGCACTCATGCGGTCATGCGGATGATGAAGTTTTATTGGAGGTTGAATGAACAGTGGATATCGTCGAGATCAGCAGGTGTTATTGCGGCCGGAAAGACCATACCAGCAATTATCGACTGTGGTGGCGCACGCAGACCCATAAAACACCGGATAATCAAGAGCTCGTAGGATAACAGAGAGTATTGTTGGATAACGAAGCCCTTGAAAATGGAGAAGGTTTTCGCTGTGGCAAGAGCCGCACCCTATTTTAGCTGATTCGCTCAACCGGCCGAAACGAGAAAAGTGCCAGCGAACCGATATGCGAATGACAGGATGGCAATTCATCCACAAATTGGCAACCTTGAACGATGGGTTCGCTACTTCGAAAACACTTCAGCTGGTCTCATTCAACACAACCGCTGGAAGTATGCAGTGGGCCTGAACGGAACGTCGATACCAGCTTACAGTTGAATAATCCAGTGTGACATCACTGCTTCAACCCGACGAAGCATCTGGTCCGGATGGCCTGAACATCGCACTCTTCACAGAGGATGGTGAACAGTCTGGCGACTATACTGCAGATTTGAACGAAGACAATACCAGTCAAAGGGAATTCCTCGACCGTTATCCGGGTCTTAAAAATCGGTGCAAAAACATCATGCGAAAACCATCGTGGCATCCGGTAGCCTGGTAGTCGTTGCATCGAAGGTTTCTCTGGCATTGTTTCGCGCTGGTTGATCGATTGTCGGGAGAGACACGTTCTTGTGAATCAAGCTGAGTTTCACCCTGGCTAGTGACGCATCGACCACATCTTTACCTTTAGACAAGTTCTTGAACGGCTCAACTCTTCCAAACGTCCAACCTTGATCGTTTTTCTTGATCTGAGAGCTGTCTTTGTATCCGTCGATCGTCAAACTTTGGCGGTTTCTGGCGTTCCAGGATGTCCCTTCCAAATTTATATTTCTTAAGAGAGCACTGGATGTCTGCTCATATGGACAAGTTATCGTCATCATCATCTTCGGCAGCATAACATTAGTGTTCAACACTGATGCTTCGCTGGAGTACAACCGTGATTTATTTGAGAGGCTTGTTGTGAAGAATAAAAGTTGGTGGGGAAGAGACTTAATGCTAGTCTGTCATAATTATTTCGAGGTAGCTGCACCTTCGGACACTCACTCAGGCACTCTCAACAGAACCTGACATAGCCATCGATTAGCAGCCGTATCTTACAGTGTCCCCAACCAGACGCACTGGGGTTCACGTGAACCCCGTCCCGAAAGACGAGTCGCATTGACAGTATCCATACCTTTCATAATCTCTTTCATACCCTTCTGCCAGGTCAAGTGTTTTCCATCTCTCCGTTTTATCCACTCTGAATTGAACACGGAAGACAGCACGGCTTTCGGAAAATGATGATTCGGCATGCGCAATACATGGCCTAAACGACGCAGCTTCTGGTGCTTGTCACATCCTTCGATGGAACTTCCCGTTACACAACCGAACACTCGTTTTCTAATTGTCTCATTTTTGACTCACCGACACAAACTCACATCACCATCGTCATCAAAAACAGCAACATCAATGTTGACACTGATGCTTCACTGCCGTACGCAAGCCCACACAAGCTATGGTTCTGAGACAATGATTTTAAAAGACCTGAAGACGTCTGAGTTCCAAGCTCGACCAAGCCAAGTGTCAGTCGCACCCCAAAGCAGCCCGTACTGTAGCCTGGTACATGCGTCCCTTGAGATTCATAGATATCCCGCTTTCACTTTACAGGTGCTTCGGATTAGCAAGCGCGCCCCGAGCTTTGCAGGCTTGTGCAGTGACCTCATTTCCCACACTACAGTCGGAACTAATACAACTTTTAAGACAGGTAAAACGCTCCACAATTTCGAGTTAGTAATAATAAATAATATATAAATCGTTCGGCTGTAACACCCCTTCGGTGCCTAGCTGCCATGCCACCCAAAGGAAGTTCGAGGTCTGAGGTGCTTCCAGACTGCCGAAGCCTAGACAAGCAGTTGAGATGCTGTGGTTGGGTTCGAACCACCGGTCTTGCAGTCAGTAAGTTCGTGCCTTTACCACTGAGCCATCTCGGGCTCACAACTTCGGGTACCTCTTTCAGGATTTCAGGTGGCGTATTGAGTAACTGTATACCCGAAAGCACTTTGAACATTTTGTACATGCAAAGTGCATACCAATGGACGGCATGAGTTTGGTCAGTTCATCTAAAAACACCTGCGTGACGAGAACGATGTCGTCGTCTTATTCCAGACCGACAAAGTTTTCGTCAGCAGCTATTCGAACACCAGCATTTTGAAGACCTTCCATCGTTTGTCTCATTAACATGTCGATCACGAAATTAACTAAAAGTGGAGAGGACCAAGAAGTGATTGGACCTGACTGTGATGTGCACCTCCGCGACCCATCGAGCTATACTGGGGAGTGTCCGTGCATCACTTGCGGTCGCTCATACCAGGTTCATCAGTGGTTATAGGTTTGACGAACACATTCTCGTGAGTATCCAGGTTGAGGTTTTGTTATATCCTCTTTGATAATATATCAGTCAGACACGTTAGATCACCGGAATGGAGAAGACAAATAACTTCGAGGAAGTTATACTGCAAACAAGTGGATCGTTCCGTGGTATGGAATTCAACTGAACCAGAATATAAAAAGAGCTAACAGTCCAATAGGATGTCAGTGGAATGCTGGAATGTAGAAACAAGGTTTCAGTGTACAATACAAATCGTTAGTAAAATGGATTTGTTCGTTTGGAGGTAGTCCTTCAAACAGGTTTGAAACACGTGCGGCAACTTGTTCTACAAAAAGTGGCAATGCACCTGTATTTCTCGCTAAACACCGCTGCCTTGTGGTCAGACTTTTGAGCCAAAGGTTTTGGATAAGAACCGCAATCGTCCTCCTGCGTAGGTGTGGACGCCCTGGCAGTACGCCGGCCCACCTACACCCATGAATTGCACACTTACAAATAATCTCATGCGGCCATCGCGTGCTATGGATTCGTACGAGTATACGGCATGCTTCTCTCTGAGTTCACTACGTCCAGTGATGTAAGACAAAGCCGCTCTCTCGCCTTTCCTCTTCAACTTTGTTATTGTCGTCTCCGGAACCTTGGGGGTAGAAATGCTCCCGGAACGTTCCTTCACAGGTATTGCTTGTACGGACGGTATTGGTTCAGATTCTTTCCAAAATACGAACTATTTTAAACAACTTAAAAAAATTGCCGTGCGGTTTGGCCTGCGATTTCCACCTGCAAAATGCAAAGTGCTGTTACAAGACTTATACTTGCAGACGAGCCAATCGACGTGGTAGATAAATTTGTCTTCCTGGGCAGTTGTATAAGCTCCGGTGAACTGGCTGGATACAACCACTTCTGAGATGAGGAAGGCCAGGGCAGCTTTGTCAACCTTCGACATGACGTGACATCAGTTTGTCTATCAAGCGCAGAGTTTACACTGCGGCAATGTGATCCATACTGTTTATGGATCAGAGACGTGGTCCATACGCGCAGGGAACTCATGGAAACTGACCATCGGTCGGATCTTGTGGAAACATCGGATTAGTGATGCTGAGGTACACCAGATGGTCCCAAGAAGAAGTAACTTTCCCGCGGTAGATGAATTACTCACACTTCATAGGTTACGCTGGTTATGACATGTACTCCGCATGTCAGAGGACCGCCTGCATCGCGACGCTCTTTTTACCCAGCCCTGTGCTGAGGAAAGCGACCGAGAGGTGGACAGTGTATGACATGTCAAGGAAGTACGGAACCAGTAACCAGTCAACTCATTCGGGTCGGAAACTGGCGCCTCCATGGATGTGGACCTCGTGGGCTTAACTCACCAATGGTTGGTAATACTGGTAGACATAGCCCAATCCCCCCCAGCCAGCCCAGCCCGCCCAATCCCTCGTGCAGCAAAGCTGTCGCATTCAATGCATATCTATCCAGTTCCCGAACTAAGTGGACATGCCATCACTTCCAATACCTGGCTGCATCTCCCAAGCTTTCTCACTTTCCATTGATTGAAACTGCAACAGCTGGAAGTTATGTACCTATGGTACATGGTTTATAGTTGATAAATTGATTTGATTGCCAGTCGACCGAATTCACCAGAGAACGCCTTCTAAAAAACACGCGGAGAACGTAAATGAGCTAGTGGATGTCAGGTTTAATCTTTCAGCGGTAACACCCTTCTGGTGTCTAGCAGCCATGCTGTCCGAAGGGATCACGATGACAGATACTCACAAGTTGCCGAAACCCAGACAGGAGAGGTCCAGATGTATAAGTTGAGTTCGAACTGCTGACCTTCCGGTCAGTTAGTTGGCGCTTTAGGCACTGAACCATTTCGAGACATCTCGGAAACTGGTGGCACGACCATACCATGTTGGACCATACCATGGAGACGAGATGGCTCAAGTGGTTAGAGCGCGAATTTACTGACCGGAAGGTCCGTGGTTCGAACCCCACCTCTGCCTCTCGAGTTCCCCTGTCTAGGCTTGGGCAACCTGGTAGTATCTCAGCCCTCGTGCTTCCTTCGCGCGGCATGGCACTTAGGCACCGGAAGGGTGTTACAGCTGAACGATTTTTTCATGTTGTAAATACCATTTCTCATAGTGGAGGTCGCGCAAAAAGCAGTTCGGAGTGCGATAAATCATCAAGAGATAATTTTTAATTTAATTTTAATTTCAACTAACAAAGTCCAGTTGCCTTCAAAACATGACTTCTTATATTGAGCTCAAGATAGAGTTTAATCGTACGGAAGCCAAAAATGCTCCCTTCGGGTGTCATGGCAGCTAAGCACCGGAAGGGTGTTGCAGCTGTTCGATTTTTATAATTGTTATTATTTTATGCCACTTGACTTCGGCATCTACGACGTACTCAGTAACCAGAACATGACAACGGGATGTAGAAACTATCGCTCAATGATGAAAAAATGCGTCCCAGAATGGTGCCTCAGTAGGACCGGCAACTAAAGCACACATAAAAGGAATCTCGGATTTCACTGAGTAGCATTCACCCTTTGAATGGAGATTGGAGAAATTGTGAATAAAGAAAGAATCACAGAACGTTCGAGGTTTCGTTTTACAAAAATTCTGGTAACAGCCGGCAGATTTATTGCTGGGTTTTCTGTTTTTTTTCTGTTTTCTGTTTTTTCCGAGGTTTCTGCTACATACCTGACTATGTGAATGATACGTCAGTCGTTTAATGTATCAACTTTTCGTACTGTAGACTCCGGCGCTATGTTTTTATCTAAATGATCTGCTAACCACCAATGCGTGAGTCACTGAAACGGTTGTATCGTTCTTTGAACTGCTAGTGTCTTTGAGAGTTTCATATGAACTTAAGTGTAGCATTAGTTAGGCAACTAAGTGCAAAAGCAAATCAACAAACCAATAAAACCACTTGAGAAGTGCCACTTGAACGTCGCTCCTACCGCAGATCGACACGGTCTGAAAGCGATCTTTGTTCCATCAGCTGATGCAAAGCATGTACTCATCAAGACATTTTTTATGGTCTCGACTTTGACAGAGATAAAACTTGCCAGCTGAAAATGAAGCGTTTGATTCGTTAAGACCAGTATTCTTTGTACCCAGCAGTGGAGGTAAGGTAATATATGTCGAAGCGCCACGGGTACTATTGGTGAAGAAATGTTGCCACACCTTCCAGCTGTATCCGATGATCTCATCGGCTAAGATGTCTTTGTTGCCCATATTGATAGGATACCGCTTATGGGTTGCTTGAGTGCCATAATTTTCAACCGTTTTTCCGAACTCACAGATATGAGAATATAACTTCTGGTGGAAGTCTTCAGTGGATAGCTCATATTAACGTTGCGAGGGGCTTTGCATATACCTTGCACACATAAAACTCAGGTTCTGTCGTAATTTTGTGGACTGAATTTGGTAGATAAATGCTTCAGCAGTCAGTTTTGTCGGTTGAACTGTGTGAAGGTGTTGCAAATCTGAGGCCAACAGTTCTAGTTTTGAGCAGCATGGTATTATCATCAGGACGAGCTTCAAGACGACGAAAGTTTTGTGAACCGAAGATGGGGTCAGTTGCAAACAAACTTCATAGGTCATTGGGAATATCGCAAGCATTGAGGTAAGGTTTTTCAGTGTTCTGGGAACGGACGTGAATGCCGAACTATAAAAGATTAACTTTGACCTTATGTACAGTGGAAGCTCTCGTGATAACGCGGCCGACACGTTCTTGATTTACTGGGAGATATGGAGACTCTAGAATTTCCAACGCAGACCAAGGAAACATACCAATGTAGTCATGGGGATTGACCCTCAAGCAAGCTTTTCTCCTCAAAGGAACGGAGCACAGAAACCAACAATCGTATTGAATATCACGATATAAAATAGGCGTTTGAGTGGTGAGCCGATGAGCGGATTCGGATCATGCTGACCTCTCCAGAGTGAGTGGTGAGCCGATGAGCGGATTCGGATAATACTGATCCCTCCAAGAACCATTCTCCGTTTCTACACTGTTCATCTCTCAACGATCATGATGACATCATGATAAGAGTTATTTTTGCTTCTTACCGATAACTACATGCCATTTTATTCATCATAATGATTACGATCTGGTCCTGGTTACACAGAATTTTCAACACAAAGCAGGGTACTTCGATTGTAGCCTTGGCTGTTATGTTCTATATAACATGTGTTGCAGCCTCGTGTTGTTCATCCGTGATCTTTCAAAACCACCACGGCTAAGCACGGTTAGCTCGTTGTGTCAGCTGTCGTTCTTGCTTTGAGGAGTAACGTTGAACCTTAATTCACAAACCGGTGATAAGTTTCAAAACTTCAATTCTGAGACGTCATATTGGTGGTCGAAAACTTCTGTGAACTGCAGGTTAATTAACCACCTACAAATTTGACGGAGGATCTTTTAAGCGGCGTTGTTCAGTGCTTATGCACGGGTATTCCTCCATGTTGATTTATATGCAATGGGCACCCTCACGCATTCGAAGATCTCATTCATAAGTAGATTTTCGGTGATTATCTGTTCCATTCAGCCAACTGGTTGCTAATTCGTGGTGGCTAAATGATAGATTGTTCTTTTTGCATGAGTCTTGGGTGGTTTGCTTTATTTTCATTCTATTTAGTGACGATAAGGCTGAAGAGAGGTTGTCAGAGTACTGAGTAACCACTGATTTACATTCCTATCCTGTATTAAATGCAATTAAGGTTTGCATTATTTTTTTGTTCGGGGCCCTGGAGTAATCTGTTTCGCTGTTCGTTATTCAACCTTTTTAGTGCAGATTAGAAAACGCAAAATCCATCGTTCTTCCGCCACAGTCTCCATCAAGTCCGCTCATCTGTTAATTTGCTTCTCCCAGCCCCATGTTTTTATTACCGGTTAGGATTGGACATTGCTTTAGATACTATCAAACCAATTGAAAATCGATCAGTGTACATAATTACCTTTGTTTGGTGGATATGACCGTGACCAAATTGTGTGCAGATTGGCGCACATATACTTAGCCAGGACCGATGGTCATTACACAAACCTCATTCTTCTTAGTATCCAACCTGTTATCTCGTGTCACCGCGCATTTCATCAGTTGTTTCAAAGTACCTATTTTCGCCTTCGGTAGGACTGATAACTAACAAGGGTATGGATGTTTAAGTTTGGTCTTGTTTAGTGCTGATGATCTGTTAGGCGTTTCATCCGTCTCATTTAAACAAACGCCGATTGTTTTCTACCTCCCAAGATCAAGCTGTGGCCCCCTCGAATCAGCAGTACAATTCTGACACACTCAAGGTTATCACAGAACTCATAAACAAAGATCAGGGTGGAGCCTTAGTTGCTCTCCGTCTTCTAGCTCACAAGCTCCAATCACCTCAAGAACGTGAGGCTTTGAACGCGTTGGCAGTGAGTCGGATCCACATTTCATTTGGATACGTTACTGTAGTGTCTGGAAGCATTGGCAAACAAATGTGACCCTTCATTTCGTTCGGAGCTGGGGAAATTCAAGTTCCTGAATGAAATTATCAAGGTCCTTTCTCCAAAGGTAAGTGTATTGAAACCGAGATCCGAGTTGCACGGCTACAATCTAGGTATCTATCAAACAACTAGTTGTGCTCTCTCAAACCGTCATGGTTAGTTCCTTTATTTGGAAGGATTTTCTTCTCATAGCTATGCATCAACCGGTGTCATGGTTCGTCTTTTAATCTACACTTTCTTGGAAATTTGTCGCAAGTAATATGCAATGCACTCAGTGTACTTCAGTTGTGAGGACAAGTATCCGTCGCCTCCACGAGGTCAACGCCCATCAGTCCACTCGGATGTGGTGTAGGTCGTTGACATTAGTAGTTTATCTTTTGAGCCACGTTCCTGCTCTGCGATAATCAGATTTATCTTTTCCTCAGGGTTAGGCCCGGGTGTAGTTCAGTCACAGTTTTTCCACGTTACCTCAAGTGACTTCTGTACAGTTCACATCGAAAATCTTTAGTTATTATTTGGTGTGCTCATTAAGCTATGTTCAGAAGCTACATTCCGAGAGATAGTGTGATGTGGCTGGTAATCGAACAGGAGGGGACAACTGCGCAAGTTAACAGTCAAAGTTGGTCGTACTACGGTACATGTCTCTTGTGTTTAAAATGCGCAGCCACGTTACGGAACGAGTCACCGTGGAATGAGTTATCAGGCAAATGGTAGAGTGTAGTTTCTTCCAATTTTTACCTCAAACGAATTGAAGCAAGCTTGGCACTTCGGCAGATAAGACTTGACTGTTGAAGGTATGCGCTGAAGTCGACGCTTAGCTGTCTCTTTATACACCGTTGCTCCCATGTAATTTTGACTGCCTTATTCACCTTTGGGTTTTGACGGACATCAGGATTCCGACTGTTTCACCCAGCATTACTATTGAGGCAGAGATTTGTGGTGAACGTTCTTGTGCTGTACTGAGATGGTCTCAAGCATTTTTTGCAAGCGCGAATCCGTAGATTGTCAGCAAGGTGTTTTTGGTCGAAATTGAGCCGTCTCAGTTTCTTCCAGTCATTCCCCTAAATCTCTCGAAAATGTGAAGATGTTTAGTGTTGGCCCTTTTTTTATAAGCGTCACTATTAGCATGTCCTGAAAGTAGCCCTGTTGGTTAGGGAGGAGATTGCGTAGGGGCCGTTTGTTTACCAACCGACCGTTTTACTTTGTAGGAACAATGCATCCATGCAAGTTTATTTTGTTTACGTACACTTTTGAATATCCTCCACTTCAAGAAACGTTTACGTGTTTCGTACGTTCTTTCAGTTTAAAAATTCGTTACCCAGTAGGATATTGGCCATTTCATTGCCTGAGTATGTGATGTCAGTGTGGGAACCTTTTGCAAACCACATGTATCATACCTTGTTGAATTTTGCCAGCTGCACAGACGGCTCGATGGATGCGTATTTCTGTGAGAAGCGGCCAGATACTGTTGATCAAGGGATCACTTGTCTGACCCTTGTTTGACTGTATGAAGATGCATCTGTCCACCTCGCTGAGCTTTCATGGATCCAAACACAACCTCACTATGATATTCGTTTTTGACCATGCTTAGTTTCACAACACAGGATATGTGCTTGCATAGATCCCCCGTTAAACTAACTCTTGGACTTGAGCAAACGATACTAACGGTGAATTAGAAATATCCTCAAGAATTCATGCGCAACTCCTACCTCTTATGCTCAACGTGTATCCGATGTACTAGCTAAAACAGCTCACATTTCTGCTTTTTTGGAATACAAACCATAAACCTTTTCAGAAAAAAATTGTGGACCAGTACTACAGATTATTCCAAGTCCACAGGCTATCTAGTACACAAATTCATCAATTTGAGGTTAGGTGTGAACTTTCTCTTGCCAACTGGCTCTTTGGACACTACTAGTTCTATAGTATCAGACTAAAACGATTAGGTCACTCTGTTCGTATGTGATATGATAAAACTTTCTGCCTAGTTCATGCCATCATTTAGCTTGCATTTCTCCTTGGTTACATTCGGTGTCCACTTAGTTATCCTCATCGTGCTTGAAAGGTATTAGGAATTGGAAGGATTTGAAACAGTTTAAGCTCTGTATGTTGTTAGTTCCTATTGAAAATGCTGTACAACGATTATTCTGAATCGGTCCGACCACTCGAAAGCCGTGGGTGACCTTTATAGATGCCAGGAATGTTTGGCTACTTGAGGTTTATGAGTAGTTCGAAGCATTTGTCTGACGCACGAGCAAATCAATGCTCCTGCGTCCCCAACGATGTGCTCGATGCAAATACGTACTAAGGCGGTAAGGCGGTCCATCCAGTTCTATCTCTCTCTCTCTCTCTCTCTCTCTCTCTCTCTCTCTCTCTCTCTCTCTCTCTCTCTCTCTCTCTCTCTCTCTCTCTCTCTCTCTCTCTCTCTCTCTCTCTCTCTCTCTCTCTCTCTCTCTCTCTCTCTCTCTCTCTCTCTCTCTCTCGTGCACGTAAAAGTGCACTACGTAATTACTTTTTTCATTGCGCATCCAATCCCATTTGATCGTACGGTTTTCTTTCATAAACTCCAGCCATTCAGATATTCACTTCCTTACCGCCTACTCTCATCAGAATTTGGCTTTGATTTTCGATTCTGAGTCAGTGGTATCCATAGCTTCTATGACGGTAAATTTGTGGTTCATCACTTTCGGTTGACATGATGTGGTGTTTTACACTGTACTCTACACAGGATGTCACCTACATATTTAGTTTTCAGTGGATTAGGTTGATGCACCACCGGGCAGAAAGAGTTCTCGTTCGTCTTGTCGCGCAATGATGAACCCATCGATCTGACTAAACCGTTTTCACCCTCCATTTCTTCACCCTTCAGTATCTTGGAGAGCAGTCTACGCCCAGCGTGAAGCAAAAATGTGCCCAGTTACTCTATGAATGGCACAGAGAGTACGGACATAGTGAACCGAAATTTACGGAGGCATATAACATGCTCTGTAAGCAAGGCTTGATCAACCCAGAGATCATTCATCAGAACGGAATTGGCTCTACAGTGAGTAACGATGTTTTAATGGTTTTCTGTAGCTCTCCTATTTGTCGCTCGCCGTTCGACTCTTCATCTTGACCGGAATTTTACGCAACAAATTGGTGTCGTATGTGCAGCCTGTTCCTGAACATGCTATGTGTTTGCATCTACATCACAGGTGTTTAGAACACCTGTGATTTTCTCTTTTCTTGCTTGCATCCTTATCGTTATTCTTAGAGGTGACGCAGTCATTGTTACAGAATTCATCTCGAGTAAACGTAGACGTGAGCGCCTTTATTCGGATGGCTTCCGATGACAGACAAGATGTCGAAATTCATACAAGTTTGTTCGATTTCGTAGGACTCCAGCATGCAACAGACTTGATAAATGTTTTTTTCTTCTCAAAAGTACCTCGTCTCTACACATGTTCGCTTTGTTTTCAGCCGTCTGGTGTTGCCGTTGAGCGCCAACCGAATATCTTTGACCGCAGTCAAGAATCTCAGGTAGTCATTTTTTCGGCTCTTGTCATTTATTGTGCTATTCCTAAGGAATTTGCTGTATTCGACGTACCGAGCGTTGTTTTGATTGATTGTGCACGTGCATCGGTCCGCTTACTGGAATGTGAACCTTAATCAAATAAATTCTACGCAGACGACAAAGCGCTGTGTCTTGTGCTGCTGCTGTTGTTGTTGTGTATGAAGTTTGGTCAAATGAGCCATGCCTGTGATACATTTCTATCCAGTGAACTTCAGAAGGGATGCAGAAATGAATCCAAAGCCCTTGGCACAGGCCAAGCTCCTGTCCGATCGATCGGTCCTACCTACTCAGTACCACGGTAGAATCTCACCTGGTAGGCATTTGTAAGCATCTTTCTTCAGTTCACGTGACACCTATGCTCCGAAAAGATATGAAGACTGAACTTTTCGAATTGTTTTTCGCTTTTTCATGACAACCTCAGTGGTCCTTGTCCTCTTAACTACTCTGAGCATCTCATAATAGTGCCTCGCCTGGCGTTAGCCACATTGGGCTTCAGGGAGCGAGACAGCTCAGTGGTTAAGACACCAGCCGGTCCGTGTTTCGAACCCAACGTCAGCATCTCGACTACTCTTGTTTAGGCTTGAGCAACCTGGCAGTATCCTATCCCTCGTGACTCCTTCCATTGGCATGACAGCTAGGCATTGAAAGGGTGTGACAGCTGAAAGACATTGGACTTTCCGTGCGCAAGTTATAGTAGGCATTCCCTAAACATCTGGCCACAAGCAGGCGTTGCACTCGTGCATGGAAAGTGTTTTTTTCTTGTTGAGGCATGATTGTTTGATGCTTTGTTTGGATTAAGCAGAACATTCTTCTTTGTCTTCTTCGTTTTATCAAATGTCATTCGTTTTATGCTTTTCATAATCTTTGGTAAGGATGATGACGGTCTTGAATTGATGACGTCAAATGTCGAAGTATCGTTGAATTGTCGTCTCGACGGCCTCTCTCTCTATTATGTTGAATGCCGGAAACTTCGCGTTAGAGATTATGTAGGAGCACGACTGATGCGACTCCCGCCGTTAGTGTACCCCAAAATGCGGTCCCGCCCCCCACCAGCTAGGCAGCAACCACCAATGCGACCGAATTTACCGACGTGTTTTCGTTCCAAGCTCTCAGATCATGGTTTGATCATCTTTTGGTCGTGTATACGCAGTACGTGAATGGACGAAACGGCCTTTCTATGCCATTTGTTTTCCGCTACACGTGGACTTATAAACTTCTTGCTTGTTGACACAACTCTGCATTTGAGTTTGCTGAGAACACTTGGATAGCCCAATGAGCCCTTCTTAGGGCTCATTGGATACACGCAGTTCTCGAGTTTCCACTAATCTTATTTCCTCCTCGGACGTCGATTTGTACGTAAATGCAGAAATGCGCTCATTTTGTAAATTAACCCGGCGTTAAAGGCTGACTCAACCGAATGTCATCTTAATGTTTCTTTTATGATAATCTTCCAATAAATGTGCTGCACAAAAGCCGCTTCACGCATTTAGAAAGATATTCAAGACATCTCACTGTTTTTCTTGACACAACGCTACTTATGAGTTTGTTGAAAACACATGGACGGATTACTTCGACCTGTTTGGCACTCATTGGGTAGGTGTAGCCCAAGGAAGGCGAAACTGGCAGTGGACTATTTAGGAACGAATTGAGACATGAAGCAGTCTTCGTCCAGCCGGTTGAAGCCTATTATAACAGAGGTTCAACCGGTCTTACTTGTTTTCTGTTTTGCTTTTGGGTCCGTGATATTCTCTTTGTGATTGGCTTGCGGTTTTTTCACGGTCGTAGTCTGCGAAACAGTCAACTACCGACTGTTTCGCCGGTGGTAAGCTGATTGTCATTGTGCACATGGGGCTTCAATCACATGGCAACAAGTACTCCATGAGTGCCGATCCAAATGCTCAACCCTTTGAGCTCCCAT
The DNA here is from genome assembly GCA_003604175.2 of Clonorchis sinensis. Lineage (NCBI taxonomy): Eukaryota > Metazoa > Platyhelminthes > Trematoda > Opisthorchiida > Opisthorchiidae > Clonorchis > Clonorchis sinensis. The sequence continues at coordinate 21,322,930 of CM030369.1, forward strand.
GGAATGGCCTCACCACATTGAGCTCCCTGTTGTAACCACTTATTATATTGCGAGTTGGTTTCCTCCAGGCCATTTTACATACCAATTGTGCAGTCCTATTACAATTCCGCACATCCAACATTCTCGTGGATGAATAAATTCGTTTTTCATTCTGGATTTCCAGAAACTAGCCAAATTGCTTCGTAGTCGAAATCCTGCCGATGTGGCGGAGGCCAATCGACTTATCAAGAAAATAGTCGAAGAGGTGAGACATTCATCTTTGTGTGTCCTAACCTATTTTCCTCGCCACTATTAGGTTGTATTTGACTTGATTTGCCTTTGCTTCTCCGTTCAGTTGGATTTTTTGGTCCCCACTCATTCCTGAAAGCCCGTTTGCCTGTTGGCATACTCACGGTTTTTTCCCAAGTTGTCAGATTTTGGGCTTTCCCAACAGACTTGCAGGTGTTCATGGCACACTGCTGTATTGCGCTCAACAGAATTATTGGAATGATGAATTCGTAAATCCAAAGAGGTTTGACTCGTCAGGGAGGCTTTACATCTGGCCCTAAGAACGCGCTTCGTAATTAATGATGTGCCTTTGAGAATAGTCAGTTACCGCCGAATCTCTTGCGCAAAGATGGAATCAACCTTTTAAGTTTATCAGCCTATTTGATCATGGTTATCATTTATGGTCACAGTGAAAGTCAGAAGTGGGTAAACTGCCACCTGGTGCGAGGCAAATACCCCCCGCCGAATCTTTTGATGACCACATCTAGTCAACCCACTTGGTGCGACTTTCTTTGTTGTTTTCATGTGCAGTTTTGAGTGACATTTACGTTAGGAGCTGTTCGTTGTGTTGCGCTCTGTGACTCATGTACTCTGAACTCATAACGTGTGCTCTTGTTCTCCTTTCCAAGGACCAAGTTCGAACTGAAAAGGTCATAAAACGGTCAACAGAAATGGAAGCTCTAAAAAACAACACACTTTTGCTTCAGGAGATGATCTCAAATTTTGAGAAGGGTGGTGCTTCCGAAGCTGAACATGACTTGATGAATGTAAGTTGGCATGAATTTGTCCCCAAACTGTGCTTCTCCCGTGTGAATGATCGAAACTGGGTCAGCTCTGTTGGATAAACCAATGAAAATACTTTGAAGTAGGCGGATTAACTTGGGGCCTAAGCGGACCTTCCTTGTGTCTATCACTTCCAAGATTAAGACATCTTGGTTATGCAGTAATGGCTCTCTACAGCAACCATCTATCCATGTTGGCCGTATTTGATCGATCCCATCAAATCCATGTTACCACCTTAAAATGGGTTCCCACCTTCCAGTGTATTGAATTCGTCTCCACATCTGTTTAACCTAAATATTATCTCAATTCACGGATTGGGGTTGAGTTACCACAGCCGACTTCTTAGGGTGAAATTCTTGATTAGGCCTGACAATGTTTACTATACAGAAGACTAGTGTTGACCTTGTGAGAACGTTTACTTATGCACATGAATTTCGTTATCTGCTAAGCCGTCATCAGTTTTTTGTTTATTTTCATTTTCTGTCTAAATCAGTTCCTTGGCCCGTTTTTTTCTTTGTCTGAACTAAGGGATTACAGATGCACTGTGGCGTTCGTTGCATTTATATGACAGTCATTTTTCGGCGTTTCTGGTTAAGCCTTTTGAACCCCCGTGCCTCACTTTTTCAACAGCCTGGATAGTGCGACAACAGTTCTGTTAGGGGTCTGCTATACTTCGAACAAATTCCTGTGCTGCTTCTAACTTCCTCATTAGATTGGAACACAGTTCATAGCCTCAGTATTTAGTTCGGTGTATCGAATGCTTGGTTGGACGCTTAGCAAGCTGAAGCACCAATCTATTTTCACATTTCAGGAACTTGCTCAGAATATCCGCACAGCGCGTCCCGTGTTGTACACCTTTTCCCTCACACACGACGAGAATGATATTGATACTCTGAGTAAGTGGTCCCCCTCGGTGTTTTGAACAAAAAAACTGATCGGCTCAGTTGAGCAGATCTTTGGTTTCATGGAAGCATCCTTTATTTTCTTCGGTTGAATGAGGTTGAGGCTGTTACCAGTTGAACGATTTGTAATGATTGACTTGTAGGGGTTGGAATGACTAGTGAACCAGGTACTAAAATTTCGGTTGCTGAGACGTGAGAGGAGTTTGTATAGGACGCTATATTTAGGGGTTTTCACTCACAAATTCTGCACCAACAGCTACACAGTAGGACCTCTTTTTACAACGAGGGATTACTTGTTTTGGGGATACACTGAATAAGGGATAGAACATCCAATTTGGTTAAGTAACAGGCATCCGGATCCGTATTCTGACCATACGTGGTGTGATTAACTAGCCATATTAGTCGGTTTTTGAGCTCTTTGAGTGTTCATTTCAGACTGAGATTGGGTGGCAATTGCGAGAACGCAGGGATTAACCTAGCCAGATCGTGATGCGGAAATAGCGGGGGAGTGATCTAACGGCTTGGTGGCAACAGGTGCAAGTTTTGGTAGAAAGATGCCGTTCGGTTCTGGAGGCATGCAGGTACTAGCAGATTCTGAACCCTGTTGAGCTTTTCATACGGTGTATTCGGGCAGGTGAAATAGTGAAGTAAGCGTTTGGATTGGAGTGGGGCTGAGGTGGAATACCGAAGCGAAGAGTTTGTTGAAAACAACTGTGAAGACACTACAAGTTCCCTTCTAAGCAGTTGTCTGACTTGTGCGATGTCAGATGAGATCGGAGGAAGGGAAGACTGACAAAACTTTGGTGAGATCTTCAGACGATCGCTCGTCTGATGAAATGGAACCTGCTTCTGTCGCCTCACAAAGTCTGGTTTGGCTTTTGCACGTAAGTTTTGCAGGCGTTTCTTGCATTAAGGAAACAGGGGAATTACGCGATCAAACCACTTGCGGGGCTGAAACTAGTGAGGTCTGAAAAGCGACATGGCATTTGTAAGAACTTCAGTTTGTCTGACAATGATGATACATCTTTCGAGATTACAACATTCCACAGGTGGGCAACAATGTTGTCCTCGCTCGCCGTGGAGAATTTGCGTAATATCCTGCGTGAAGGGTATGTCGATAAATGACAAACCGTAGAGTCAAGGGAAGCAGTGTCAGAAAAATTATATTGAGAAGGAATTAAACTGAGAATGAGGTCATGCACACTGTTGAGGTCTCTGTCAGTGATACAGGTTGAACAGTGGATAATTTATGACAGATCAGGTAATAAGGGAAAACCTCTGCTGCACGTTCAGCACGTTGGAACCTACTGAAGAATGAAGGCATCCTTTTTTTGCGAAACTGGAATTGCTCGAATCAAAACTCAAAATGGATTCGATTGAGCAAGTATAACCATGTAATCCTTCATCTGTAAAACCCTTTCCATGCCTAGCTTCCGCGTCACCCGAGCGATCAGAAGAGCTGAGGTATTGCCAGGTTGCCTAAGCCTAAACAGGAGCAGTCGAGATGCCGTGGGTTCAAACCATGGACCTTCTGGTCAGTAAGTTCTCGTCTTAAACACTGAGCTGTCTAGAGCTGGAATTCGATTGACCTATCAATTGAATCACAAAAGCTAGTGTGATAGGATCCATTGGGGGGACGAACAAATATTTTTTTAACCAGGACCTTGAATGATCGAAGAAACACAGCTAACCCACCGTCCGAAAAGAATGAACGTAAGCACAGAAGCGGGCTTCGAAACGGAACTGACTAAATATATAGTCAGACGGGAATTGGAGGTGCGGACTGTCCAAATCAGGAGAAAATAGGATTTTTGGGCGGAAAGGGGACACCTGGAATACATAAGGAGAGGAATCGATGCACAGGGTTAACGCTGCAACTGGAAAATGTTGTTAAACATTAGGTTAGACGACCCGTTTAGTCTTTGGTAATCGAGATAGAGATAGTAGTTCTGGTAGTCGCATGTGTCTTTTCCGTGCGACCCATGCGAATGAACCTAAGAAGACGAATCATATCACATTTGTGAAGAAAGGGCGGCGGTGACCAGGGAGTTTGCAAAGCTTGATTCTTGCGCCTCCACGTCGCTTTCTAGCTGTTGTGTCCATCGTACCTTGGATTGCTTTAATGAGTGTTAAGGTGAATGTAGCTGAGTTCTTGTCATCAACCTACTCGTGCCTTCCTCCTTGCTTTAATCCAGTTTAATAAAGTAGGCTTGTTCACTCAGATTAAAAAATGGCGGAAATCGACAGTACATCGCAGGGGAAAATAACGAAGAACAGGCCTAGTTTTGTAAAGACCTCATCCAATAGACACATGTGCCCAACGTTAGCTATTCTTTCAATCTGTCTTCGACTCTGACATATCTTTCTGAAATTATCTATTCAGCCGCATTGCCTATGGATCGTGCCGGCAAAGTTATTGAATGTGGCGTGCCGTGCAGACTCTCCTTTCTAGGGTACCGTCAGTATTCCGTTTGAAGGCAACATCGAGGAAGTGAAAGCAACCGTTACCTTCTTTTTTGATGGTACCACTAAGTTGCACAAGATAGTCTTCACCAGGTGAGATGAGAGAAACAAAACACAGACGTAAGTCAAGCAATTCAGACATGCAAGTATGACGATTAGAGGCAAGAAACAGAATCCCGTTTAGAGTGATCTATTAAATGGATAGTGAATACGTAGAGAATCGGGTGTCCGGCGCCGAATTTGCACACACGACGAATTTAGATGGGTGCCACCCTTGGTGTCTATCCGACTACTGGCGAATAGAGGGTTCAACCTGCACAGCCACTGATTCTCTCGAAGTACTTAACAGTTATAAACCTTGAGGTCTAGTTTCCTGTAGGTTTTTGGTAAAATATGTTCAGACCATGAGTAGCTCAGCTACGCGAGATCCCTCGTTGTTGGGTGCAGAAACATTGAAGCTTTCAGTAGCCTAAGGCTGTCAACCAAAATTTCAACTGTCTTGATGGGTCCCAGTAAGGACTAAATGCCCCGTGTGACAGAGATGTTGTAACCTGACACATTATGGAAGGTCGATAAGACTCCGAGTTTATGATTTGCTAAATTTCAGGTGCTTAACGAGAACCCAGGAACGTTTAGATTAAACGGTTGGACCATTCACCAGTAGCCATTTTGTCTGAACAAGTCAACAACTGCTCAGATGAATAGCTACACCAGATAGATTGGCAGTAAATGGCAGTAAATGCGCAAGTATCAATATTCTAGTATCGTACCGGCTAGATAGAATCGGAAATGGCAAGATGGAAAGCTGTTTTGTGCAATCAAATTTCATTGTTTATAATGTTCAAGAAATTACACTGATTTGTTGAGACTGGGATCGTGTTCATCCGATCTGTGCGACGGTGAATTGTTGCGTAATTGGCACCACTGGAAGCGTTTATCGGTCTGATGTTCGACCACGAGTGGCTGCTGAATGAACCTCCTTCCTAACTCCAAGCAATTACGCAAGCAACAGTGGAACGACTCAACTTTGAACCATTTGGAAACAGTATGAAGCCAATCGAGGAACAATTGTTGCAGCAAAGCCTGGTAAATAAATCCTGCAACTGGAAAATGTTGTTAAACATTAGGTTAGACGACCCGTTTAGTCTTTGGTAATCGAGATAGAGATAGTAGTTCTGGTAGTCGCATGTGTCTTTTCCGTGCGACCCATGCGAATGAACCTAAGAAGACGAATCATATCACATTTGTGAAGAAAGGGCGGCGGTGACCAGGGAGTTTGCAAAGCTTGATTCTTGCGCCTCCACGTCGCTTTCTAGCTGTTGTGTCCATCGTACCTTGGATTGCTTTAATGAGTGTTAAGGTGAATGTAGCTGAGTTCTTGTCATCAACCTACTCGTGCCTTCCTCCTTGCTTTAATCCAGTTGTACTCATCACAACCTTTCGGCTGTGTCCGTATCCGGGTCCACCGGTTTTCAAGTACGCTTAAGACTTAATTGTTCACCAACCTTTGCATAAGGTTTTACAAAATTTCGATTTTGGCTTTTTACGCACGGTTTACTGGCTCGCAACACGCCTCTGAATGTCCACCCTCGGATCTACATCGATTTCAGCATCTTGCACATAGCGCTACATTCGGCTTGGCGCATGCCATTTGCGGTGTACCTTCAGCGGTTTCGCCGATTTTGGTTCCGGCCGCTCTTTCCATAATTTTGAGGAAGACGTAAATCGTGTTTTGAGATCTGCCATCACACCAGAGCTGAATTTATCTGCAGTATCGCTGTTCTTCTATCTGCTGACTACTGAATTGTATAAGAGCAGCCCATTATGCTGATTATCGGGAGAATGGTATTTGGTATCGGGGGAGTTTGAAGTAGTCCTTGTTGGATACTGAGTGATGGTCTCACCAGAGGTATCCACACAACCAAACCTAACGACTGAATGCTTATCTTCGATGAGACTACTGAATAAGGTGACCCTGGTAAAGTGATTTGAACCCATCGTCTTCCAAGGAAACGGCATTACATTACTCCGTAATTAAAAATGAAAACATTTGGGTCATATATGTGTATGTCGTAAGAGTCTTGGTTGAAGTTAAACTGCCTGGGTGTGCAGTGATATCTTGTTTGGCAACGAGCCTGGCAAACTGAGTGGTGTGTCTGATCTATCTTTTTGCCAGCTTGAACAGCCTTTTTTCACGGAGAATATATTCCTCAAGAAACCTAACCAGATGTGTAATAAACTTTATTTTATTCCACTTTGCTTTATATGTGTATGTCGTAAGAGTCTTGGTTGGAGTTAAACTGCCTTGGTGCGCAGTGACATCTTGTTTGGCAACGAGCCTGGCGAACTGAATGTTGTGTTTGATCTGTCTTTTTGCCAGCTTGAACCGCCTTTTTTTCAAGGAGAATATATTCTTCAAGAAACCTAACCGGATGTGTAATAAACCTTATTTTATTCCACTTTGTTCCAGCCGAAATCGCTCGAATTTGTGATCACGCTAGCAGTGCCCTTGATCTGTATGAACTAAGGGTGAAGAACCATGTGCCATGTGCCAGGTCAACGGCGTTGCTAGATGAACCATTAAAAGATGACCGAACTGCACATCCTTCAGGAGATCTCCTGTCCCATGATCTGATGATTTTGGGCCTGGACAGTGAGGAGTCTTCATCTTCAAATGTCCCCAGCACAAATGGGCCCGAACTTCTCACGTTGTCTGACATCCCCAAGAAAACTGTCACCTCCAAGTACGACGAACTGGAAGATATTTTCGCCAGTATCACTTCCACCGGCCCAAGTATGTGTTGCTGTTTTATTGTCTTTTTGAATGTTTCCCCGTCAGTCTGGTTTAGGCGCATCACTTGAACCAAAGTGTTTAGCGTCTCTCCAAAAGAGCACTATGATTTATTGAAGATGGTCCTCACCCCCGGTTTTACCGGTTCTAGGTTCCAGGACCTGATCTTTGGCCGAGCTCACATTTCCTACTGGACAAATCAGGTTTCATGCGGTCCTATTTCAGCGTGTCACACTTGCTAGTCTTGGTTAGTCGGTTGTGTATGACACCGTTCACCTCTTCACCAAGTCTCCATACATTGAAACTCCGAAATTTGATAACGGATAACATTCCGTCTTCAACATCAGTTTTATGTTTTACGACGTATTGTGCTTGATTTCGGTCCGTTGCCTATGTCCGAGGGTTTCGAGGATTTGAGTAACTGAATGTGTATCTGAACACATCATCTTGAATATGGCAACTGAGGCAGTCCATCTCTTTCCGTTTCATGTTTATCTCAGTTCTTCACTTGTTTGTCCACTTCCGAATTGCTACTTATGTGGGGTTCTTTTTGTTTTCAGCTTCAGTACCCACCCTATCTCCAACATCAAACGTCGTGGTGGCAAATCCCTTCCTCAGTCCGAAATCCACATCCATCAGTGCCCCACATCCGATAAGTTCGTCCTCGTCTAGGCTGCATTCCATTCAGAATGACTCTCCCAAAACCCAGATGTTTGACGATCTGGATGTGTTGGGACGTCAGATGCTCGGTCTACCCACGTACGTTTTGTTAGCCACCTGTTCTCTTGCTCACATTTATTAGAACCCCTCATGACTGTTCCCATTATTAGCCCAGTGGTGTTTTCTGATCATACATAGTTTTCACTAACAGCCACTGAGTGACGTGCAGTTTTGTGTATGTGTTTTTTGAGTGGTGACTAACACTCAGCTGTTTCCACTTGCTCTACTTTCAGCCTTATTCCTAGCCAGACGGACACATCGACCACACCTATCCCTGCCCCCTTATCAGTACCATCCACTGATCCCACGATTGACCCAGCAGAATGGGGCGCGCTTGATGTGCCCCTATCAGCTATCCAGCCACACCCTTCGATTACCAAACCGCGCGTGATTTACCCATCCGAGTCCAATGACGGGTCCGGTGTTCAGTTGGCTTTGCACTACACGAGCAATGAACCTGCTCCGAATGTTCGAGTGTTTGTGGCCACCGTGACCAGTCGAAGCCCCCTGTCTGTAACCGACCTTCATATCCGTTTCGGAGTCAATAAGGTTGGTTCGCGTTCTTTCCATCTTCAGACGTTGAGTTTTCCCCGTCAATATCCTAACGTTATTCTATCAACCGGGTTAACTCCGAAGACGAATCCCTGTAACTGTTAACTAAGGCACAAGGATATCAGTTTCCCATTGCTTTAACAGTCCCGAGATCATAGAGCGGTGTATTCTTGCTGGGATAACGGCAATTAACTTCAAAGAATACATAGTCGCTGTCTGAGAAGCATACTGCACACACCGGTCGACATTGAGTACAATGAGGTAACATTTTGCGCCTGTCTTCTTCTCAGTTAGAGGACAACAGAAACCCAACTTAAAGCTAGTACACACAATTTACGAGAAACCGTTTGGTATGAAGGTGGGTTTGCTCCTCGACGGCAACGTCACATATCTGTCCAGGTCTCATCGCTATCTAATGGAACCCACACTACCCAAAGCATGTGTTAACAACGGCCCGAACAGTGAAATGGCTTGGTGTGACAATCGGCTGTTAATTCTGACTGTAAAGCTCCCCTATGGTCCTACATTCGTGACTTATTGCTCACTGTCATAGTGCGACCATCTAGTGGATGTTATAACTTATCCTAACTAACACACCTCGGTCAATCAGTTTAACCTCCCAGCCGAAACCCTTACGGTTCGAAAACTCTCGAACAACAATATTCAGTGATTTCACAGTAGACTTGGATACTACTTTCAATGGTCAATTTCTAACGCGTTAGGATGTAAGGATACTGTTATCTGTATAAAACTGGCATTCTTGAATAGGAGTTAGTAGCATTTTGGCGCGTGTCCGATCGAAAACTGGATGATACCCTTATTAAAATCTAGAAAAACGATTCGCTTTTCAGGAGAGGAGTCTACTCGTCATGTTGGGGTCGCAAACAACGTAAAACGGAAATGGCTCGCTAGTTATCGGAACAAGAGATGGAGGGATTAGTAGCTCTGCAACTACGATATACTCTGATGTTGAATGCACGTGGATCCAGTTTTCGGACTTTTTTTCCAGGTTGTGCTTATCTGATATCGTGGAAATAGAATCTCCAGCAGCAAGATTCTAGTATGCCCTTTGCTTCATCGTTCAGACGCGTGATCTGTATGAACTTGGTAATCCCATCTCGTGTTGTCTTATGATCAACCGGTTCAACAACCACGAAGTAGGAAATTTCTGTTGTCACTCACCCATTCGCTGCTCTGTAGGGCCCTTACTCATACATTTTTACAGTAGTCTTTACATGTGTAGCATGACCATGGATACTGTTATGATTTTCCACTTTACACACCTTACTTTAACTAAAGTTTGTGCTTTCCAAATTTGCCGCACAGCCCATGTCTCTTCGACAGCTCACAGCGTCCGGACACAGTTTGGCCGCCTACTCTCCATTCCTCCCAGCCGGTGCAATCAATCAAGTGGTCCTTGTTTATGATCCAACCCGGGCAGTATGTGCTGAATATTTTGCTCAGATATCTCTCTCTCTATAATTGATGTTTTCTTCACGCGACCAGTCTTTGGTTACACACAATTTTACCCGTAGCTTAATCAGCTGTTTTAGTGCGTTTGCCCAACCAGAAGCTTTATGCTATCTTTCAACCGCGTTTGATAAAACAAACGAATATTTGGGAATTGGGTGACATGGCACGTGAATGATGCATCTCGCTCATATAATGTGAGGCATTAGAACCAAACAAGTGTGATGCCAACATGATCAACTACGCAACAAGCCAAATAAACTCTGGGGATGTAAAACCGAAAACCTACACAGCATCATTCTGGCTTATGCGAAATCATGTGACTCCCTCAACGACAGCTGGGTAGGCATTTATAGTGGTGTAGCCAAACCCGATCGATACGTTCAAGCCGGTCCCAGCTAGTCTCACATTTCACATGTCCCGATCCAATCAAATAGGTTTCCTGAAAGTTGCGCCCTCAGATGCACCACCCGTGGAAAATTAGCAGGTTATGTGAACCAGTGGCGTACATTAAGAATTCTATCGGATTAAGGTCCCCGAAAGTATCCCTTGGGGTTTCGTGATCTACGCAAACCTACTGCACTGCTGTATCACTCTTGGTCCTAATTCATTTTCATGCGTTTTGTAGCCGTTTGGTGCTCGTTTTAATGCGTCACCTGTTACTATTAGGGTACCCTTCAACAACCAAGTTGTTTTTTATGGTTCTGGGCCCCAATAATCCTTCATCGTGTCTTCAACAGTAGAAGACATTAACTAGGGCTCAACAGAAGTTATGTCCCATCTGTCGAATCTTGCTGGTGTTCAGTTGTTACGTTCACCTCAGTTTCTTGGAGCGCTACACGAGGTATGTTTCTCCTATTTGAAGTGATTCACAGGCCAAGTCACCCGTCGAACTATGATCGTGACTAGGGGCCAGCCGGTCACTTCAGTTCTGTGTCCACACTCACACCATAGCTGTTGTGTCGGCCAAGACGTCAGTTTCACGTCGCGGACACTATGTGATGCCTAGCCCAGTAAATGACCTTTTCAATGAAGGTTGTAGTTTCACAATAGTTAATCTCTTCACTGGTACACAAATCACTTCCGCACTAGTCCGAACTGTGCGACAGACGATCAGAAATAACCTAATGAGTACTATCAGAATCACCACGAGTATTTTCTAGTGGCATCACATAGACGAGCAAGTGTTGTAAGTTGCAAGTTGTAAGCCAAAACCAGTAAATTTTGTGTCTCGATTGGGAAAAGCCTGGAACCTATCAAAAAGTCACAGCTTATGAAAAGTTTGGAAAACATACGCTAGATCCATTGTTTGGCAATATTTCACTTTTGATGTAGGAGCCTTGTCAGGGTAAGTGGCTATTTCATGGGGTTAATCGAATTCTAAGTCTGATGGAGAACCACCCAGCAAGTTTTTCTTCTTGCCAAATAGTCACTTTCTACCACTACCCTAGCCCTACTGTGATTCCGGTCTGCGTCAATGTGCCAGCCGGTGTCAAATCAGTGGGTTGTCGTAAATTTAGACAGTAGTAGATTGCTCTGATCTCCAGGGACGAGATGGCTCAGTGGTTAGAGCGCGAATTTACTGACCAAAAAGTCCATGGTTCGAACCCGACCTCTGGCTCTTAACTTCCCCTGTCTAGGCTTGGGCAACCTGGCACTATCCCAGCCCTTGTGCTTCTTTCGGGTGGCGTGGCAGCCAGGCACCGGAAGGGTGTTACAGCTGAACAGTTCAGTTCAGTTCTGATCTCCAACTTCCTTTCATCGTCGTATCTTATTGTCCTGAATATCCTTGATTTTTCAGCACGGCGTAAATGTTCCGGTGATGTATGGCTCAACCATAGATTTGACACTTCTGAAGCTTAGCTGAATGCAGATCGGGCTTGGTGTTTTTATAAAGTGATCTCAGCAATGGATATAGAATTTTCTCCAACTCGAGGGGACCAACTTCATTACTCTCTCACTGATCCTTCATTCGTCGCCTACGACGTTGGAATTCCCAGATTGTTCACGGTCAATTGACCCGACATGATTATCTCAAATAATCCTGGATGGTCCCCCTCATATTTAATTCACTTTCATCGCAATCCGACTAGTCGTGTTTTGGGCACTCGAACTCTGGATGTCGTATGCACCTTGTTGGCACATCTGGTCTTGTGATTAAATTCACTGCTCCTTCGTTGCATCTTCTGGGCTGCCAAAGAAAGACTAATGTCGATTCTTTCGACTTTTGGAGCACATTTTCAGTACCAACATTGTGGTCAACACTTGCTGGAAATGCATACTCATATTCACTCACTTGTACTATGGTTACGCAGACGTTATGACTCCACAGTATTAGTACTTTTAATATGGTTCTATGGATACAAGTTGGATTAAATCTATACATAGCATTACACTTTTAATATGGTTCTATGGATACAAGTTGGATGAAATCTGTACATAGCATTACATTTTCGTATGTCTCATTCCTACTCTAGGGTTTCCCGTATGCTTCTCAGACTATTCTCCTATTTATACTAAGTATACTGGAAGTAGTCGTTCGAATGCATAGAACTTTTGTTAGCTTACTTTCAGGTGTTACTTAACAGGCTTATCAACATCACTACACCTATCAACTCCTACCTGGTCAAGTACGAGCAAACCACAAAACTGCCTTCCATATCTCATTGAAGTTCGTCTGAAAATTTGTCATGAAACCTGCTGTTTGGTCAATTACCAAGAAAGGCCCTCAAAAGACTAGGTCCTACCAGGTCCCTACCTTTCTTCGTTGTAAAAGACCAATTTCAGGGTAAAGATTTCTTGTATACAGACACCTCAGTTGTATTCCAACTGCTACCGCCCTCGTCAAGCTAACCAATCACAGAAAATTGGGCGTATTAGCAAAAGTTCACAAATTCATGTCACGTGTGAGATTTGGCGTGACTGTCTAGATCAGTCAGCCTGATGAAAATAAAGCACCTGGTATGGGCTAGACGAAAAAAAGATGGATTGTTCATAGGCGAACAGAAAAAAGCATGCACCACCTTGGTGATAATAAGTAGAAATGCTTGTTGCTATGATTTAATGTGACGCCACAGTAGAGTTACACAAAATTAAAAAATAATACGCACACATAAAGTGAACTATCAGGTTAGTTGTACGGTAGTTAGAATTTGATTTTTTGCACACAAAGGAGGATTAAAACCCGGTTTACAACTGGATTAAAACTTGCTACTGGCAGAACTATTAACCTGTTCGTGATTAGACATAAAATTTACTTTAAAAACTATCGCTGACTGCGCAATACTAGCACTTTTTGAAAGATGTTTCAGCAATGGCAATACACCCTGGTACATACTCCCCGTTTCGCGTCCTAATATGCCACGCGGTTCTGCTGATGTATCCAGCTCCGAAAATACGACTGAACTGATTGATCACGTTAGATTTCTCGAACCACTCAACTGGGCCATTTTGGGGTTGGGTTTGAAGAAGACTAACTCGACAGCCTTCTAGGTACACTTGATCACTCCATTCACCAAGTCGTCGCCTTCAAACGGCAACGATAGATAGACCGGCTTTTCAGGACTAGTTAAAATCGTGCGGTAGGTGGGTTGAGGGCTATAGTGTGTCTCTGTGGACTTCACCGGATAATCGTTCTCACGCAGGGTGTTTTTGAGCACTTTTACCCCGTCTGCAGTGTTGTTAGGTGTGGCACTGGAATAAAGCCTATCGTCTTTGTTCGATACAGACAACAAGTGCCCTTTTCAAGTGTGTTTCCTCAAGGATTCATGAGCAAGCAGTTCATCGTGTTTCTTAGTCAGAAGCACATCAAGAAAATCTGTTCTGTCGTCCTCTTCGACTTCTGTAAATTTTACGATTGAGCATGTGATAAAATTATTCTGTTTGGTTGTGGTTGGCGCATATAGCAAATGAATCATTTTTGAGCTTAGATTCCAACTGGCCAATAAATATGCCTGCGAAATGAACAGGGACCAGCGCGTTGACCTGCCAGAGACAATGTATATCTCCCTGCATCGTGACTACGTTAAATATTTTAGTCCGTCCTTAGGATTTGTTGTTCAAACAGTGGATCAACAACCTGCGCACATTTGGTTACAAGTCAGAATCAATAATGGGGAAATATCGGCTAAAAAGAATCTGTGACCCAACAGTGCACAGTCCCTCTGAGAAGGGTTTTTCCAGTTCATGGGGGTGCATAGTTGAACAGGGTGTCTAATTTCTGTGTGAATTTTAGCGACGAACCCATGGGCATTCGAAAATATCCTTGATTGCCGTGTCCCTTGTTGATGGGTTTTACGGTGACAAAAGGCTGTGTGACAGTCACTAGGTTGTGATCTGAATGGCGCGCGATCGTGTCCACCATGTTACGATCAATGAAAATGCCTCTCGAAGTACATAACCCCAGAAAGGTTGGGAGGTGTAATTCTGATTTGTTTACAGAATATCGCTTGATTCAGCAATCTGTTATTCATGAAGCAAAGAGAGTTCGTCACAAGCGAGCGCAAAAGTTGTTGGATGGTGACAAGCCTACGGAGGGTGGTCGTTCAAAACCTGTCCCTCTGAACAAATCGAGGTAACGTAATAGGTACAACAGAAATTTGATTTGCGTACTTGACTTCGAGAAAAGAAGCAAGACTAGATGCACGTGCGGTGCGTACTTACTAATGTACTCAGAGGGTTCAAAGAGAAAGCTTATAAATTTTTGTCAAGCCGACTAACAGACCGCCGGTAGACCAAGTTTTGATAAATCGAATAGGTTTTCAGTCGTTGAACTCTCTATTCACCCCTCCCCCCATGCTACTTGTGTATGGCGTGGATACAGGAATACTTCCTTCTTGACGTAGTCCAAACCAGAGGATTTGGGCAGTGAAGTCGAAACACACGCGTTCAGGTCAGTGCCCCTAGTATTCCCCAGTGATGAGTTGTTTGTGGAAAATAGATAAATAGGCACGTGTATAGTTGGGACGCGTCATTCTCGTAGGATGAGTCTGAACCACGAACCTTACATAGGAAAGGGCCTCTTGCATTTGGCCTCTCAAACTTTCGGCGGTGCTTCACTTTTGGTGAATTCCTTGAGCATCGACATGGAGCTCTGAAATCAAGTGTGGTATTCCGCAACTACTCACTTTCCATATAGAAAATAACATTGTTATCTCAGGTTGGGCATTCACTCAGCTTGACAATTTTGTCGCAGACGTCTCGCCAGCAGTTGAGACGATGTCATCTGTGTGGACTAGTGCAGTGGTGTATCGAAACTCACGCAGTGTAGTCAGTCATCTGTTCGTTTTCCATCCATTGGTTTATCTCAGCCAGTGAATCAAAAGATACGTTGATCGCGCAATGTCTTAGGTATCTGTTCATCATACTGTCACGAACTCGCGACTGGGTGAACTGGGGCGAAGCGCCTCGCTAATGGGCTGATTTACTCTACCGGTATTTAAGCCCCTTCCAACCGGCGTGAATGTCCAATTGGTTTTTGATTTAAACCTAGCTACATGGTTGAAGTTAACTCTGTTGTGCGGGAACAAAAGTCGGTATTTCAAGAATCACGGTAAAGTCAGGTAACGCATTCACAGTTTGCAATTTGGCCTCTAGACTAAAGGCGCTGCACATTGACAGCTACAAAACTACGAAGCCATTCTAATCAAACGCTATGTTACCGCGGATTTCTGGTGGAGAATTTTACTACGTATTACTTCTTTCATAAGGTCGTGAAATTTGACACCTCTCTGTTTCGGGGGGGGGGGGGTAGCTATAGATAATGTTATATCGTTATAGTGGGGGGGCTTAAAAACCAGTTTGCTGTATGCTGTAATGAGGCGTTTGCTTACTAATATGGGTAGACACAGGTGAATGCTGTGAACCTTGTTAAAGTATGTGAAACGTACCAGTCATCCTCATCATTCATTAGGATCGAAAGTGATTGTACAATGAATTTGTGGATTTTGTAAAAGTTAGTGAATGCTCACAACATTCGGCCATGCTTAGACGTACACACTTTCTGCGGTCAATATTCTCCTCAAGGAAGTAGTCTTCTGTTGAGTCCAAAGTACTCTGGGAAATCCCCATCTAAGAGGCACTTCAAGGGAGGAAATGTTTCTGATAATTTTATTTTTCTTTCAGGTTGTTTCCCCATGTAATTGTACAGAAACCACTACCTCATGGAGGGCGCACTCGGTTTTAAAACTACTTATGTATTTTGACAGATAAAACCACTACATGAGTAGTTGACAGTTTCATCCGTACGGTTAATCTCAATTCGCCCAGTGGATATCGCTGGACGCACCGAGTTCCATCCACTAAACATTTACTAAAACTCGCCAAGCTGTTGTTCGCTTGCAGTTTTGTGCACAATTGACGTCAGTAGTTCAAGCTGTTTTGTAACGAATGAATCAACGCATTGCATCCCAACAAGGCAGTAGAGAAAAGTCCGAAACCTTCGAAAGCATTGTGTTAGCCTTTAGGAGGCCTGGCAATTAGTTATAACAGATGATATATCGAGCAACAGCATGTTTTCCGAAATTGACGTGTGCTTTGGTTAAAATAAGCTTTTAGACTGCTGAGGACCTTCCGGATTATGTTAAAGATCTGGAAGATGCAAAATGCAATGGAATTTAAGACGATCGGTTTGAATGAGTAGAAATGAATGGAATATAACGGACGCTCTTAATCGAGGACAGATTCCCTAATGCACTTGGGCGAGTAACCGACTTTCACCCCCCCCCTCCGTAGGGGTTAGGTAATGTCAAGTCTGGTATGATGAATGGTGATAATACATGCATGAATGTGGATGGAACCGTCCATCACCAATTGTGATACGAAGTTTGATGTTTTTAAGTCGTTTTTTTTGTTTTAACCCGAACCTCCATATAAACAGAAGCTCGGAGTAAAACGCAGCTTTAGTTTTCCTCAGCAGTGATTTTCTGTAACAGGTATACTGTCGGTTGCACACTAATTTGGTTTTAACTGAATGCCAAACTAAATCCAGCTGATTAGCTTGTTTATGGTGTCCTGTACAAAGTCGCCTCATGTCTCAGTTGGTGCGGTGCACTGTCCAGATGTAAAACACTGCCCAGTAGTAGACGAAGTCCATTCAATTTGTGTTCAAAAGACTGTGAGGTTGGCGGAATCTCTGGGAATGCGCCTCCTTGATTAGCCCCAAGAAAAACGAAACCGGTCGTGGGCTGTCGAGGGGTTCCCAACAACCGCATGAGTAGTGTATTATGTCTAGGAAGTAGTTACCACCCGCTGTTCAAATGTCCACTTCCCAGTATTTTCGAACTATCTTAGGTCTACTGCCAACATTTTATTCATTTTCTCATCTAATCTGTTTCAGCCCACAATCGTGATGAAGTTTCAGTTGTCCTTCATGCTGGACAACGAAGCTGTCCTAGAGTCTGGTAAAGTGGATCTCCCTGTCATCTGAGCTCTAACGCGAAACTCGTTAAAGTTATGAATTTACGGTTGCTATCCCTAGACCTTTTGGAACGTTTAATGTTGTGCAGATTGATTCTCTGTTGATCCTGTCCGTATTTCTCGCCTAGTTTCATATGCACCCTCTGTGGTTTGTGGATTGTGTGGCTTTGTTTTTTTTCATTGATTTCGACTACTTGTTTTTCTTCCAGCAAGGTTTCTTCCGACAGCTTTGTGATCAAAACCCCGATGCATCTTTGCTTTCTGTTCCTCCGCCCTTGCTCTGTTCCAAGACCGCATTTGATCCATATTTCAGCTCCGAGATAACACGCTTTTCGGAATACATACTTTACTCGAATGAATGGATGGTATCGGGGAGTCTACTTGGTATTTCCACATGGAGTCCAGGATATGGTGCTTCACCATCATCATCACGGACAACACTGGAGGAAACTCGAGTCACTCCAGTTGGCTGGGACCCATCTTAAGACATATAAGGTAGACAGGCACTGACAGCGTATTTTTATTCCATCTTTAAACTGGGCGGGTGGGAGTCATTCAGAACCAGCAGCTCGGTGGCTCTTGAGGCTCACATTTCCGAGACTGTCGGAGGTTCCGAGTTCATCCAGGGCTCCGTTGTGGGTTGAGAATCCGATTGAGCAATTTCAGGTGGCCCAAGGAATCAAGTGTTCTCTCTTAGAGATAAGCGAACCGTTTTTATCATTGGTTGTTTGACTGTTCAGAGGCACCCTTGGGCCGGCTACGCATTTACGCACATTTCCAGAATTTATCGCTTCCTCCCTTTCCCTGGTTTTCTGGACCTATCATGCATCTCGATCCGGTAAGATGCCCCTCTTCACCTGACGTCTCACTTCATCGAGTTGTATTGTGCTCCAAAACAGGAGTAATACGTGTTGAAGCTTCTCGCGTTTTGGCAAGATCCCATGTTTAGATGAAGTTGATAGCGTCGTTCCACATCCAGAGCTCCCATTCTCCCGCAGGTTTGCGGTAGTTTTTCCATTGAGAGCCGGCATCAAATGTTGTGTCCGAAATTAACTTCGGTAGGTAGTCTTGGTGGGTGTGCTTCAGTGACCAAGCGACGTGTGTGCATTTTGCGCTTCCTCGCAAGGGGCAAAGATAAGCAGCTCCGGACATACGCGTGATCAAAACCTACATTGTTGTTCCAGAATGGGCGGCAGTTAGTAATTCATCGAAGTTACTTGTAGCTGATGGGGGTGTTATCTATCTGAATTGAAGATTGACTCGTATGTGGTAGATAATATGGCCAGGGTTTCCCGGTTGTTTCGGAAGTTAGCACTCCACAAAAATAGCGTATGGCTAGCATTTAACTGCAGTAGGCTTTGACCGTTGTCCGTGCGTCGGATTCCAGTCCAAGACGACTACCCAATGAAGTCTCAACAGTGCTTAGTGTACCTACTTTCGCCTAGGCGAACACTGTCTAAGCTCTTAGCCTGTCATAACAATGCACTCGAGGTTCCGCAAAGGTCGCCCGTGAGTGTATCAGACCTGTAGTCTCTTGGGGCGTAAGTAGATAAAATGAACAGTTAGCAATTATCAGACGTTGCCAAAAGAACCGCAAAAAGGTGACCATGAACAGGCAGCGATTTGAGGAGTGACTCTTCAGCTCGATGACTTAAAACAATACAGCCCTCAGGTGAACCAGCCACACTGGCTGCTACATCAAAAGCGAGAGGATGGTGATGGAGAGGTCAGTTCAACAACCATGCTTGGGTCGGAATTATCATCTCAAAGATGCAGCACACCTTAAAATAAAGCGAGTCAAGCAAGGGTAGCGTGTTTCCCAGGTTGCTTCGGAATGCGAACTTTAAAGGCTGGCAGATTAACTGTGTGTTTGGGTTTGAAGGGTGCTTTCGAAATGTCTTCGCCCGTGGTGGCCAAGTCAAGGGCTCGTATGGGTGGTGTTTTACTGGCATGAAGTTGCTTGCAGTTGTAGGACCCGAGTTAGTTAGTGTTGTGGCTCGTCCCGTTCGGTTAATGATCATTGGACATAGAGTTTAACGTTTGTCGCAAGGGCCCTACCGGCTCAATTCACTTCATCCTTGTGGATGTATGCGGCTCTTGATATGTTGAACTGCCTGACTGTCATGCATTAAATATCTCTCAGCACCAAACAAACATATATATATATATATGTATATGTATATATATATATATTCAAATAGTCCTGGTACACTTTGGTAGCGCCATGTTCCAATCATGGTGGTTTCAACTATCTGTGATGCAAGGAGCCCCGTGAAAGAACGCAACATTCGTTGTGATTGGACAATCAAGCACCTCATCGCCCTTTGTCAGCTGTGTTCGCTGATGTATGAAAAGCTGTGATAAGTGATGGAAAGCTATCTACACCGCAACAATTTCCGCATGCGAACGGCTGTGCATAATTTATTCATACACTGTAAAGCGTGATGTAAAAATATTTACCCTGCTAGAACAGAATTATGCATGAGGAGAATCTAGCTGCGTCGCGTGTGTTGCCGCCCGTGGACAGTGATCGGAACCCAAATCCACGTGGATGGATACCCAGTTCTGGTTCCATTTGCGCATAGTATTCATAGACCCAAATAATACTGCCGCGCAGTTCGTCATACACTTCGCACCTGTGCTATGTAAACTAATATTGCCAGACTAGGTGGAATCAATTCTACACCTCATTTCTAAAAGGAGTATTTATTTAGGTTATCAGATAACCTGGATGGTCGCGTCATTCACGAAGGACTGGCTAGGGGGATCGATCCATAACAACCTGAGTCATGTATGCCCCAGATAGCACCAGGGTGTTTGTTAATAGTAGAGTTATTGATTACGTGTTACGTTTGCATTATATCGCTTCCGCGCACAACACGTCCTCCAGTCATTTCAGGACGGAAACAGTCCCGTGGATGGCAATGATACCTGAAAACAAAACTTTTTATAAAGGGAAGTGCTCACAAGGTCGCTGAAAACTCTCCGACATCCCACGACAGGTTTCGATTTTCTTGGGGCTCATCAGGTAGGCGGAGTTCCCGAGTTTTCGTCAACCGGTCGTGGGCTGACCAAGAGTTTCCAACAACCTTGTGAGTAGTTTCCTTCATGAAAATATACTACAATCTCTCGAATATCGTACCAACTGAAAGACGACGCCTTTGTTCAGCACATTCGTTCGAAGAATATGATAAACGAGAGACTCAGTTGAGTCTCCCGTGAAGACTAATGCAAATAAGCGTATTTGTAAAAAGACATTTTATTGGTCTTTACCGCTTTTACCCGAGCAAGCTGTCAGAGGCGGAGTATTTTGGCATTTAAGGTCACTGGTAGGCAGTCAGTAAACTCAACTCGTGAATAAGTACGAAGCTGATCACCTCTGGCGTGCGCCACCCCCAGTTGATTGGAGGGCTTAACTCAACCCGCAATTACATGTATAGATCGCTGTGAGTTTCCGCCCACCAGCAGCTTGCGCTTTTTATCATCTGCTGTCACCTGAGCAATTTCCCGCCACCCCCGCACAGTTTTCTGGAATGGCCTACTATTCCCGTAAGAACCAGCTGTCTCGTCAACCTAGCCACCCACACACATCAAATATGAGACCAAACTTACTGCAGTTCCACGTTTATGCAGGTTACCGAAAGAACCTCGAAAGAACCTTCACCTGAGTGGATTAAACTTGTTGTTTCCCATCCAGTTCATATACAGCCTAAAGACAAGTCTAACACGAAATCACCTGTTCGAAGGTCTAATCTATGTCGTATGCCAGGTTTATTCCGGTGTACCATGCACGTAGCAAATTTGTTCACTAAAAAACTCCATGGTCTAACTGATGGCATAAACCCAGTTGCTAACAATTTTATGGATCTACACAACTGTGCATCGAAAATATCCTGTTGACTAAATAAGGATAAGCATATTCCATCAGGAACGCGTGCAGTTTCAGCACCAGTGCGAATAAATTGACTCGCCAGGACTTTCAAGTTTCCCTATAACCATAACTGGAACATCATCGGGCCGCCTAGGAGCCACGATTCGTTGTACAGAACAGCTCTCCAAGGCACAGGATCGTCTGACGTGCAAATCAGTTGTCATATTCGAAGTAACTTGGGAGTATGGCCTGCTTAGCTACTTCATTACCGCCGATTTGATATTCCTGATTTTGGAAGTATTTTACAAGCTTTTGCTGGTAGTTCGCATTTTGCTGACTCGTAAATCTATATGGTCCATAGTGATGTGTGGATGACATTTAGCACACAGTTTGATACCTTGGTGTCTGGCTCTCCAGGAATCCTACACATAAGGGTTAGCAAATCGCCCAAGCGGTGTGGTCAGGCGGCAAGCCAGCTGATGGAGACTCCGCTGTCAGAGACCAAGCTTAGGTACCTAATATAGGCGGTAATAACCTTGAGCTGTCTCACACAGGCTTCCGACTTCCATTTCCAGATGATGTTTCGGGCTCTTTTTACGACAGTTTGCGTTCATAATCTGTTCTTCGCATGTCCAGTTCAGTCAGTTCGAACTTATTCATGTGTCGGCTGTCCTAACGCTCTGGATTCCATCCGTGTCGCCCAACAATCATTCCCAACTTATTCACTGTCCAACCTCGTAAAAACCATGAGTCGACACTAACTTATGACAGCCTAGAGAGCCCAGCTGGTAGTATTATAAACTTCTAAAACGTGGTCCGACGTTTAGTTGCCGTCTTATAATCAGCTATCAGTCAAAATGGCTTGGAATGACTACTATAGTTTGCCACTTCCCAGTCTAGACGGTGAATGTCTTTTTCTCTTATTACCGCTACACTTCGACCACGTTTTCCTACCCGTTGGGCTACTTCGACGGCAGCTATGAAGTTGACTTCTGAGTAGTGTTTCTTTAAGAAACGATACTGCGTTATCTTGACTATGCTAGTAGCCGAAACGTAAGGTAGCCTTCATGCAGCACATTCAGCTGAAGGAGAACATCGTTAACGAGATACTCAGCTATGATTCAGTTGGGTCTCCCATTAAGACCAAATTGGCGCGCAAATCGGTGTATTTCGCCTGACACTTGACAGGTTGGGATAGTTCAATTGTTTGTAAACAAAATAGTGTGAAAGTGAGACTCTACAGAACGTCTCGTGTCTGACGTTCTCTAGCGAGTGTGCACTGTACAGGCTGCCTCTGTGTTCGTTCGGGCCGAATCCCATGTTTTCCAAGTATTTCCTATTTTGCCGCCACAATAACCTATGAGCTTCAATTTTTTCAGCAATACTGCTGGTAAAAGGAATTCACGGATTTTTCTTGTTTACTGGTCCATTCGATCACTTTTTGAACCATTAAGAACGAACATTTGACCGACAGTTTCATTTTGACGAAACGGGTTACTACCGTTTTTTTCGTTTGTGGATTATTCATCCTTTTTTGAGTTACACTGCGATAATATTTTCAACGATCACAGTAACCATAGGACAAACTATGGGTGTGATCAATATGACGCTGCGTTGCGTCCGCGTGGAACTAAGAAGCCACATGACAGACACTGAGTACCGTTGTTCCACAAACGTATTGATCGTGGCATGAACTATGCGAACCAAAATCACTGACCTCGAGATTTACCACATACCAGTTACATGTAGCATCTGAGAAGAATACCATTGGTCCTCAGTGGATCATGCCAACACCATGTTCTTGCTGTTTCTAAAATGTAGACACTCTTGAGCTGAATTTCACCTGAGTCCAGAGCTAGTCAGTTTGTTGTGTAGTTAAATGAATTACTTCAACGATTACGTTACTGAGTCCCGGAATCCGCCTTGATGAAATCCCTCAATTGCACACACTGCCATGTTCTGGAAAGATATGCGAGTATTCAACAATTGCTACTGAATGAACGAAATGTGTATAAAATTACAGGCGGCTTAAAGTTGGTGGTTGGGCCAGCAACACTATTTTGTCAGAGACTCTAAAACCGGATCGTTCCCATTTCTTCAGTAGCGCTTTATTCGCTATTTTATCTGTACCAGATTCTCGGAGGACTGTTCACCCGGCTGTGGAGCAAATGTCCAGATATTTCCATCCAAAATATGCAAAAGTTTTCAAGCTTATCTAAGAACCACGGCAATCTATGGTGAACCATACACCATGTATTTTAACGACACGGAATCAATCAACGCATCTTCAACCGCACGTCATGTCACGTGGATAAAATCACACGTAGGGACTGAACAGGTTGTGGTGTGACGGGGGATACTACTGATGAGGCATGCGAGTAGTATATGGTTTTATCGCAACTCCGCCTCGTGTCTAATGGAAGGTGCACCCCATGGGGTTTATTACGGAACCTGTGGACCTGCCTTGCAGCGTTCATTCACAATTCCGTGATAGTCATAGAAGGCATACCGGGATATGGCAATATTGCTTTCGCTCTTTCACTGCCGGGCTTGCAGTAAGATCATCGGACAAATACCGTGATAACAAGCCGGTGCTTACTTAATTGAGCCATGTGGTGTCTTCACCCGACCTTTTTAGCTCAGTGAGGGACGAAAATAGCGCAGCAGTTTGAAATGGGACTCAAGGATAAATAAGCTCGATAATTCGCCAACGATCAAACAACTCCACGCAGAAGGGTTTTCCTCCCTGTACTGGTAGACAGAGTCCTACGCCTTACCGAGATGGTCGGTGAGACCGGCTCGCACGTGGTTGCTTGGACGATGGGACGATTGGCTTGTCAGGTAAACCGAAATCTGACTGGTAGAAGATGTGGACCCAACAACTGATCGCGTTCTATAGTACCCGCTGGATACCAGTTGTCAAAACTGCGCGCGCGAAGTGTCCTAATGTTCCATAATGTTGTCGTCACTCTAATTATGTTGCAATCGTATGGGACTTAAGGACGACTCAAGCATCATGTTCCGGGAGGTGTTTAAACAGATGGATCAAAACAGACAACGGGAAGCCTAATCACAACCCGACTTCTTTGACGCTAATTATTCACTTCATTCTGCCCATCATGTGATGTATTGACTGACCGGTCAAGTTCGTTGTAATCAATAGCTGCAGAGCAGACGTTTGCAACGCAACTACCGAGCCCGTGAGTAACTCGCACTCAACCACACAACCCGAGTCACCATAGTTCCTTATCAAACAGTTGTTCATTCTGAACAGACTGATTCGCATTCAGCTAACTTAACCATAAATTGGATGCAACTGATAATCAATGTAAAGGTACTGGAACTATTTTCAGAGCGGACAGTTTTCACTGAAATACCATAAATATTTAAAAATATTCGAAATTGCCATGGTGTTTATATTATTCAGGGAGGTCAGGTTCTTCCAAAGATCCGAGAACTACCACACAGCTTAGGAGTTTCCCGCGGTTCGCACCACCCTCATCTCAGGAAAGCGAACCGGCGACATTCCACGTAATAGTTGTTTGTTGTACAACCCGCTCATCAGCCCACGACTGGCTAATGAGTACTGGAAGCGGCTTACACTTGGACCCAATGTACACTCAATCTTCCTTCAGTCAAAATGTTCGCGTCACTTGATCCAAGGCTGGATGGTCCCCTGGTGATAACCATCAAGGTTGAAGGCCATTCACATCCAAATCGTTCAGATGTAGCACCCCTGTGGCGCCTAGCTGCCATGCCACCCGAAGGAAGGACTGAGATACTGCCAGGTTGCCGAAGCTTAGACAGGAGCTGTCGAGATGCAGAGGTTCGGTTCGCACCACGGACCTTGTGTTCGGTAATTCCGCTCCTTAAACACTGAGCTATCTCGAGCCTAATTTCGAAGACCAGCATTTGTAGGATATTTCCCTTTTTGTGCAGTTTGCAGATAGATTAAGAGCTTTCGGATCTCGAGACAGAAGCACGTGACGCAATATGCCTAACTGAATGACGACCGGCGCCTCATCCTAAGCGTAAGCAACTGAGGATGCTGATAAGTCATTTGTGGCCGGACATTGAGGTGCTCAACTATTGGAAGCTCGTGGGTTCGAATCTCCCAGAAGACTCATCAGATATACGGTGTTGATGATTACCAACAAGAATGAAAGAGCCGTACCTTGCTTCTCAGCTTCCAGTTAGAATAGCATGAAATTTCGGTTGAACTAGCGTTCTTCTCGAAAAATAGGATGCACACTGTTGTCATGTGGTATTCAATCCGCCCTCATGAGTTTTCCCATTCATCTGTCTGGGAAAAGTTTGAAAAACCGATAAACTATACTTATGAGGGGGTCTTCTTTATAATAACAGAGTCTTTTAGTGGATGACAGCTTTACTAATCAGATTCACAAACGGAACTAAGTGCAGCACGGTATTTTTAGTGCCACGATTGTAGATCCTATTATTATCCATTCATGATCTGAACTTGGGAAATCTCTTCGCCTAAGGAGAGACTGATTGAAGACTGGGGGATCCAGTCATTGAAATAAACACATCAGCGACCCATAGCATGTGCTTACTTATCTGTGAGAGACCACAGACCTCTGATTGTTTCCTAAATCGGTACCTAACTTGACACCGCAGTCAGAACTCCAAGCCTTCGTTAAGTGATAAAAAAGCGTCCTCCAGCGGTCAGATACCCAAACAAACATTCACCAGAATGTTTGCCTTTTCTACCAAAGCAAATGAACGGATTTTGGAAACTTTTCTAGCAGACAACGTGGTTTTCGAGTGTTCTTCAGGCGGCTACAACAGTGATGGTGGAATCCGATTGCAATCACTTACTCAGTGAACTTTCTTGATGGCACACCTAATGAGAACATCACTTTTTTGCGAAGCTCATTATAAGTTCATGATGTGAAAAGTGAACCCACATGTTTTGAAGGATTTGAAACGATCAGAAGATTGCAGCAAATAAACGTGTCCTGTCCACTCACCATTACTTATACGATTCACTTCGAGACTTTATACGTGGCAACCGATCTCTGCTTTGTATATTTCTGTGTACAGAAACTTCCTGAAAACGTTGTGGATTGCCATAAAACCTGGCGAAAAACTCTCTACTGTCAGGCATAACGTGTTTATATTTTGCTCATATAAACTGGTCACTTAGGTTTTACCATCCAAATTCAACGTATATATTCGTGATCAGATTTCGGAGAAAATGGGGAACTCTTATAACGTTTGCCATCTTCGCTTCAGACATTCAGCAGCTCCAAACTGAACGTAAAGGCAGCTTTCTAGCTGCAGGTTTGATGTATCGAAGTTGGGCACCGTGTAAGACTCGATCACACAAGAATGTTTAATAAAAAACCGCGATAAATTTTGAGATTTTTTATTTTACTTTTCGGTGACCGGGGGCAATCTACGTTAGATTAAGAAGTCGGATATAGATGTAACCAGCTAACCGGATGTCATTCGTGTTTGCCACGCAAGTAGTGTCCGGGTTATATGAGGCTATGGACCGAAACAGTAATGCAAGGGTCAATGACTCAATCAGTAACTACGCGCGTTCCTGATCGTTGCAGGTGACGAAGCGTTTGACCTGTGTCAGTGCATCGCAACTGGTGTTGCGTGTACGACAGAGGCGGTTGTGATCCACCGAGGTAAGCTACACCTGCGCGTTCAAACTTTTTGTATTATCCATTCTATTGGCCTGGCCGACACACGGACTCCATGCACATGATTCACGCACTACCAGCACTCTTGCGCTCCGGTGGAACATGTGACCAGAGTTCCTTCGGTCATTTGACCTTGGTAGGTCATTTTTAAGTCCTGAAACATGGTTTTCCATTTGACCACCTCGTATCTAGTCATTTTAGATTGTTTGATTGGTTTGTCTCAATCTCTATATGTTTGCAAATGCCAGCTATCTAAAAGGACTCTGTTAGTATGCCAGTTGTTCAAAGGACACCATACTAAACTGTTCGTTGCCAGTTGCTAGTCATTAGGTATAGAGGAATCACTGTGGACAAAACGCCCATTTTCACATCAAGCTGAGGTTAAAATTAAACCCAAAAAAACCTATTATGTGGGATATGTTTTGAACAAGTGTGTTGCGCAAAGCTGTCTCGTGTTTCAGTTGAGCAGGTTTTGGAAATGTCTAGATGTTTGTTTCACATCCGATGTGTTCATCGGTTAGGCATGTTCCCCAAATATTCATCGTCGATTCTCCCCATTTTAACATCATATTAAATGACAGCATAGTTAAAATGATCATTGACTATGCATTCATTTGAATCCCGCTGCCTTAATATGCAACTGAGTGACTAACTATACGTACGCCCAGAGTGCTGTTCAAGGGAAAGATTAGTTTGATAAAATTTTTCAATGAAGTCCACCTGATCGGCCTGATCTGTCTCATAACTTTCACCGGTCTCATGAGAAGCATGGCGGTACCTCCATAGCCGCACTCATGCCTCACACGCATTGCCAACCAATGAGCGCCGTGGCCTTGAGTCACGCCAATGCGCAGTGGCTCACATCATTCTCAGATTGGTTAGATTTTCATGCCGGTCAAACAGGTGACTGTAAAATGGTCATCGTCGCTCTTCTGCTTTTAGTCAGTATTTTCTTCATCCGTATATACCTCATCCGCTAGTCGAGTAGACTGTCTGGATAGTCTTCAGACATTTGAGTCTTTTCCTGTTAATAATCTGAATTCTTGCTAGAAATGGGAAGTGGTGAGTTACCAAGTGCAGATCTGATCCTTCTCAAATTTTTACTTTGTTTCATTGGCGTGCTCAAATCCTGTCAGTCTGCCACTAGCTACAATAGTTTGCCGTTATACTAATGAATTGGATACTAAACTCCCTCGATCTATGTAGGTTTTCATGTTTAGAACCACACAATCTTGCAACGAAGTTGAATTTGTTTCCATGACATACACAAAACAGCTTATTTCTGATGCTACACTGAGTAAAGGACAAGGTAGTTTTTACCCTCAGTTCTTTCCTCGACACCAACTACTTGTTCAGTCGCGAGCCGAAACCATCAAAAATTAAAAACTTGCCGTATTAATGACCACATTTTTGTTTGTTCAAGCGGTGTAGAGGACCTATTTAATTCTTTCTAATTTTCTTTTGAGATACTTAATTTGAGCGGCTTCAGGTTAGACAGCTGTAAGGGGATATTCATTGCTGTTTTGGTGCAAGTTGGTTGTTTCACCGTTTTTGAGCCGGTAAGCAAAAACTAGTTTGCTTCGTCAACCTTTTATATTAAAACCTAAGAAGAGAGGTAATGATACCCAACTAGGTTAATTCCGTACACAACAGCTTCTTCTGTGACATGCACTGTGAATAAAATCCCTTCCCGTAGCAATTGGTGAGGGGCGCATTGCTTGTCATTCCGTCTATTTCTCCTCCAGAAGAATGCGGAATAAACGCTTGTCAATCTTTCATTTTCACCAACATCCAGGGTTATGACAGAAAAATTGGAGATTGCTGCGTGCGAGTGAGAAAACTGTTGCAATCGATGCTCATCGAAGACGCTAATGATTACATCGGTCTACCTAGTTACTCGTTCTGTGGAGTAATGTCCGGTGCCACGACAACTATTATCGTTTATCTCGGGCATCCGAAAATCTTGCAGTGAATTTAGTGCACTTTTACCTCAGTGTTTTCCATCAATTTCAATGTCTTTGATAGACTAATGAGGAGGGTTTTCATGGTTAGAAATTCTAGGGTTTTGGTCCGGGAATATTGATCACTTAGACGCCTCTCATAGGGCAGGAGACCTGTGTTTGTTTTCGTTTCAGTTTACACTCTTGAACAAGACAGATTTCCACTCACGAACCCCGAGTGAAGTTCACTCATCTCCATCAGAATGCACGGGTGCAGTTCACAACATTTCTACAGCTGAGCAGAACATACTAGGAGTGAAATTTCGCACGATCTTTGATTCAGTTCAACGCGATGAATTCGACCATAAAAGTAGTCGAAATACATGGCTGTCTCTGTCTTCATAAAAGTGTACCTACTGACCTTGCTTTAGGTCACGTCGATGTGCATAGTTTCATTTCGCTACTCAAACCAAATCTGAAGCATTTCATGCTGAACAACCGTGTGTATTTGGACCAAATTGGTGTAAATCTAACCGAAAATATTCTAAAGAGAGTTAATGTAGAGCATGTATTTTGAGGGAGTTTAAACTAGGTGGAGTGGGGGGGGGAGTTAGACCTCACCGACAGATGCCAATGGTCCGTGATACTAGTGAAACCAACGAACAATAGGACTGTCCATCCACTATCTCAAACTGGTGCGGATTCTGACACGTTTAAAAGATAGAGTCTTCCGTAACAACCTAAATCCACGGCATAATGAAGATCTTGAAGATAGCTCAAAAGAACACGGAGCACAATCGCCCTGACCCAGACATCTGAATGCACCAAGCATATAGATCTAATCAAACAAGACCACCTCTGAGAGAAAATGAATTTTTGACCTCTTCTCCAGAAGAATTTTGCGCATCGGGTTGGGGCCAATGAGAAAGTCTGCTGTGAACTTATTACCGCCTAGTATTTATTCAGAGGGACCTAAATTAGAACGGCGCTAACCAGGCAAGCCTATTCTCATAGATGTGTTAGAAACAGATGCTGCTTTTAGTGTGTTCTGATCCACTGTATCGACATACTTCAGGAAATGGATCCGAAAGGGACTGCTGTTTGGGGTCAACATATTCCAGCTACAACAGGGGAACAACAAAAATTGGAATATTCAAGAGGAAAAAATTGGATTTTCCAATCAGTTTCATTTTGACGTAAGCCACGGCATCTTTTGTTTGAACCGAAATCTTCTCTCCAAAGTTGTATTCTAATAAACTGAAAAGGATTTATCGCTTGCGTAATGATAAGATCTGGTAGTGAAGAGACGGGAATTTATCAGGTTAGGGGGTGGGTCGTGTATCATCGTGATTCACTCAGCCGTACACGGAAGGGAGGTTTCCATTTGCGGACCATGGACTTTGCCATACATGACCTATCAATGAAAAAAATGCTGATAGATACAGACTCCTGGTCCTTCAGGTTCATGTTTCGAACATGTGCATGGAGCTGTCCCCTGGAAACCTGCAGCACAACGGTGGTAGACCGGCGCCCATCCGCTGCCTGGTGGTCAGGTTATCGAACCAAGTGCTTTGACCGACGATCTTCATCATCCTCGTGTCTGGCCGTGGACATTCTGACACTATCCCGGCCCACATACAGCCACGAATATCACAGCCAAAAATAGTATCGTGCCCCACTGGCTGACGGGTTGGACCATCAACCGCGTTGCCTTAGTTCCTCTGTACTGCAGGGCGTCCTTTACTATATTCTCACGTAATTCTTCGTCTCCCTAGTGGGTGCAGTACCCAGGAAAATCCAAAAATTAGAACTGACAGTTTTGCCCGATATTTGCCGCCTGCAGAGACAAGTTGTACACGTTCGTCTTTAGTGACAACCTTAAAAACCTCTTAATCAATCATCCAACCCCGCAATCGGGTTTCTTTAACCACCTGGAATGTTCTCAGCCAGAAGCTAGCAGAACAACAGCAGAGCAATAGCAACAAAGTGCTGCTGTCCGTCTGCATTGTTTGTCTGTCAGAAACAACAATCCAAGACCCCAGCAATGTAAGTGATTTGACTGTCACCTTGCTGTGTACCGGTTTCCGGCTGTGCACCCTGGGTGATGGACACACCACGGGGTCTTTTGTGTTGGGTCATCGAGTGAAGGCGTCCCTGCAGGATCGGATATTCGCTGATAGTTGCCTCTGCGAATTTCATTTGGCAACACCTATGAAAGAATCTCGAGGAAAATAGTCTATCACTCCCTGTTTGTTGGATCTGCTCATGTCCCAGTGTACAATAGCCGTGAGTCTAACAAAGACATTTTCTACGACGCTGTAGTGGTCCCTTTACAACGGACACAAACACCGACCTGAATGCCGGCCAGATGAGTGCTCAGGTTGGCAGGCTTAGAGCTAATGTACAGCGGTTGGGTGGCCTTCTTGAACTGGGCACGAGATGCGCGAAAAATGGGAAAGACTTACTACAACTGTGTGTTGACCACAGACTTATTTCTCAGTGTCAGCTTCCGGAGTGGTGAAACAGGGACTCGAAAACATCATGCCCGCCAGCGAACCCGGGCTGAACTCAAATAGAGCACGTTGTCATCAGTTACTCTTGGTGAGGATCCATTCCCTCTGAAGTATCTCTGTGGACTGTCATCACGAACTTGTTCATTGTTGCCTTCCATAGAGGTTTTTCAGGTTTTGCGCATAGTAAGCGGATCTCACTTAGCCATTGATAAGCTAATGTGTCCATAACTTAAAATTACCAAAACTGACTCTTTCAAAACCTGCCCGCTGATTCGATGTCGGATGTTAGAGACCACGACCTCTATCATATGAAATACATTCAGCCTCTACTGTGCACGAATTCTCTGAAAGAAGAGCAGTTTCTGGATAGCCAGGGGCAACGGCAATCCACTTTAGCGCATCTTCCGACGCCAGATAAAACCAATTTTACGTGCAGACAGGTAAGATGGTTGGTCTAGAATGTAGAGGAAATTGAAGGAACAAAAAGGCTGGGAATCTCCTCAGATTGTCCCACTGGATTCGTGAGAAAGGTCCTAGAGAGATTTGAGTCAGTGGGAACATCAAAAGCCTAATGGCTCTCTGACATCTAACAAAGTAGAAAGTGAAGACATCGAGCAGCAATTCGGTTGGTCACTTGCTACTTTCCATTCAGAATATCGACTCTTAACGGAAACGCGAACATTGGATACGGAACTCACTTCGGCCTCAGACGTGTTCCAATAGATATCCATACTCGAGTGGCAACGTGCTGTTTGCTCCGTTCTGTTCTGTTCTGTTCACAGACGGCTGAGAATTCCTCAGTCAGTTCCCTTCTGCCCTGTTTGTGTCCATCTCGAGGAAAAAGACCGCCTTGGACCAAAGGTCCAAAGGTCAACCGATAATAGTACCCGTCTTTAAAAACGATATTCGCAGTGAACGCAGTAACCACATGGGTGTCAGTTTGACTCGCGATGCAACAAGGCTTCCAGCCTCAGTGATTCATCATCATATTACAGTAGGACGCGAAACATTGACCCATAAGCATCAAGCGGGATTCAGACGGGGAAGAGGCCGCATCGACAACATCTTCACACCCCGTCAGGTGTTAGAGCAGTGCCATATGCACAGATGACCCACAGTCCTGGGGTTCCTTGACTTCGGTTGTGCCTTTGTTTCCGTCGATCGGTCAGCGCTGTCGATTACACTCACTCAACACGGTGAGCTCTCTGAAAACTTCCTTGAAAAAAGTGGTGTCCGACAAGGATGTCCACTCCTCACGTTCTCATTCACATTCGTCGTCGGTGAAATGCTGAAGCGAACGCCCAAATGTCTTCCGAACCACTCTGTTCAAATCGTTTCTGGTAAGGACCATGTCGGTCTGGAGTAGGCAGACTATGTAGTCTTTATTTTGAAGATGAAGGTCAAGTACATGCCATGTTGAATAAACTGGTCACTATCATACCATCTTTCGGCATGCGCCAGGAACGTTCCAAACGCAAAGTCATGCTTCAGAACGCACCGTGTCTGAACATACCCCTAACAATTCAAGGAGAATCACTGGAGGTTGTTGGGAAGTTTAAATACCTCGGCAGTTGATTTAGCTCCGACAGAAGTGTGTCTGATGAAATCAGTGCAAGAATCTCAAAGACTCAAATTACATTTGTCCATTTGCGTCACTTATAGTGTCAAAAGTCATACCACTAGGTCTTAGGGATTGAGCATACAAGGCTAAAGTAAAGGCTGTATTGTTTTGTTTTACGGTGAAGAAACATATTTTCAGTGGAGAGATGAAGTGAGGCTGTTTGATGCTAAAATGGTGACTAATCGATTTCGGTGACAAGCGTGTTGTTAGTCTATTTCCAGGTTGTACAACCGAGCGCTTAAAGAAATGGACTTGCGGTAGGCCATCTTTGCTTTACTTCATCGACCTTAAAGTGAGATCAAATGTACCCTGGCTTGTACGAAAATGCAGCCAACATTGATAATGGTGGTGGTGATTTTGATGATGATGAGCTATATATGCGTATATATGTGTATATATTTATATGCTTTCACTGTATGTCTAATGTCTCAACCGTCATTCATGCGTGTGTAAACAAAGTCACTCCTCACTCGACAGGAAATAGGCTGTTGAGGCAAAAGGAAAGAATGACACCTACAATGGCGATCACTCACGAGAATTCTTGGAGGAAAAATCTCCTCCCAAGAAAGCCTACAGCATGATGCATTCAACCAGGACCTGGCTTGCTAGCGAGGCTTGCCACAAGAAGTAGCTTACTGGTTTCGGAGTGTTACGATAAAGGTCGTTCAATTGTTCGCTGAGCTGGACAATTTGACTGCAAACGTTTCACCAACAATCGAAGTGACAACATCAGTGCGTTGTTGGGAGCGTAACGATGGGTCATTTGTTGGGCTTTGAGTACTGGTGCTAGTATGTCAATATACATGCTGCTAGTCGGGGGTAACCTTCAATCATGACTTGTTGTTTGGTCGGGTGTTCCCACTGACTGGTCTATTGTGCCTTTATCCCGGTTGGTCGGTAACCACTTGACGTTTGATCTAGGCCCCCTGTTCTCGTCCCCTGATCGGTGTTGGCGTGACATCCACTCTTAACCTATTGGTTCAGCACCTCTTGTTGATCAGAATTCAAGCTCGAATCTTGGTGTGTCAATCCGATGGTCGGCCTTCTCCGAATATTCCGGATCAACACAGACCAACAAAGCTAGGTAAAAGAACTATGGAAAACTGCGATGTGCCTCTAAGCCCCAACGCCAATTTTGGGTAAAAACTGGCCCTCGATACAGTTTGTGAGAAACCGAGTTATTGAGCGTTACTCTGTTGAGGCTAAATCTCAATAAATCTGTTGAGTAAGCAAGCAGGCATCTGCGAGTGCAAGGCGAACGACAGATGAGCCAGTTCAGGTTCTGTTGACTTTTATAACACAAGGCTATTTTGCTTTTACACTAGTAGACAGCATCTATTTTTGCGATCTTATGAAGTAAAGCAACTAAGGATCAAACAGCTAGACGACATTCACACTAAAAACTTTGGCAGGCGGTCAGTGCCGATATCCGTCTTTCTGGTGCTTATCGATATATTGAATATCGTTGCGACTGAAAAACCAGGTGGCCTGTGTGTAATAAACTCGGCTGAATTTCATTTGAGTTAGTTATTTAGTTTGCAAATAAGTGTGTAGTAATACTCTGTTCAGACTTCTGGTTCACTACTGAAAACCTGACTGTTTTGAATTGTGAATGGTTAGGACAACAGCGCAACCTCATTCGATGGTCTCCTATTCCTACGTTGATTGGTGTCCTTTTATTAGGTGGCCAGTGTCATTCCTCAGTCTGATGTCTGATTTATTAACAACATGCTTGTTACGCTCCCGATTTGAGATCTGCGGTTTTCGTGGAAGTAGTCATGCTTGAGATAAAATGGCGTATGTATCCAGCACTGTATTGAGCTGTTGATTGACAGGTGTCTCAAAGGACTGGACCCATAACGATCAAAATGATCAGCTGCTCGTTGCCCGAATGCTCATTTTTGTACTATGCCCCCTGAATGGTCCCCGTGGGTCATCATGGCGGTCTTTATGAAACAATCTACGAGTGCACAAGTGTGCGTATTGTTACGAGAACAATCGATTGGTTCTACCTAATGGACGGCAAATAACTCCGGTGCGAAAAATAGGCAGAACCAGAAACTGTTTTGGCACTGCTATGCGTGAGCAAGAGAGATGTGACTGATACACAACTTAAGAGGACCTTAATAGAGATGAGTTTAAACAATGGAATGTGTCTCTGAATTACTATCTCGTAGCAACTTTGGCAACCGTTCACATAAGCCAGCCAGGAAATCAACAAGTATTTTTATCAATTCAAGGTCAACAGCACAAGTTTGCTCACAAATACGCGCGCGCTGTTCTGGATACTGTCAAGCTGTATATATCAACCAAAAACTAGTAACCAGCAATATGTGCGCAAAAAGCTTGCGACTGGTCGTTTAAATCCGTCAAATATAGCATCACTTATCCACTCTGGTAGCTGCTACGTATGAACTGGTCAAAACGCGCACTAACAATAAATGTCAACAACAACTTTGGTGATAATATCCGTCATTAGTCTCCTTGAGATTCTGGGAAATGAGATCTTGTGTAGCACTCATATACCGTAAGAGTATGCTTCAACGTCGTTGAGTTCTCCAATGTCTGGGTGCTGCATTTCTCCTTTTAATCAACCGCTATATCATCCTGCTTTCCAGTCTGTTCCAATGACCAGCTCAGCCGTGCATTAAAAATCAGTCAGCCAGAGAGGGCCTACTGATGATGGCCTAGTAAAAATGGTAAAATTCTGACATGGTCTTCCATCGTGGATGGTCGAGTTATAATAAATATCACGGTATAGTGCAGACGTCAGAAAATGGTGGTGATCTGCAAATGAGACAGATCTAATTTCATACAGTGCTGAAAAACTGAGCCGACCGATTCGTTTGTGGCTGAGACACCGACGCACACCAACCCTGCCCCTGCTTATAAGAACACGTGGCTTGATCTCGACCAGTCTAGTACAGCTCGTCTTTATAGTATCGTGATTCGCTTTTTTATCAAAAAAGTCAACGTGTGACGTACTGACGAGAAAGCAGCATATCCATGCTTTATATAGGACTGAGGCCATAAATGGAGGTCTGTTAGTTGACTTCATATCGGGTGACGTTTTCGGTATATGAGGGACTGGCAATCGTATCGAATTTTTTTCGGTCAACCGTGGTCAAAGTACGAAACGTCTGTGCATAGTAAAAATCCACAAACGGTGTTCGCGGAGCCAGATGTCGTGATGCTCGCAAGTATTTGGCGGCGATATAAACTCGAGGGTGTAAGATCGATCGACGAGCCTGAAAAGGCCTATCGCTAGCCATCAGCTGGCCTGAACATGTCAACATCAGATGCAGAACCGGTTGCGTGAGTTACATGTTGATACATGACCTAGCGGCGTCATGCGTCAGTTCCTTTGAGTTTCAGCGTAGTACCGTACCCACCCCACTGTGCAAGTGTTAGTGGAAATCACAACTGTCAAGATGGCAATGGCTAACCTGATGGTATTCGTTTACCCCTGCAATGAATGATGTTGTTATCCTTAGGAGGACAGTTTCGGATGGATGGAAACATACAACAAGTGTTTTATTGACCATGATATGTTACAGCATTTTGGAATGACCCGCTGAATAAAGCGCTCTCAGGGCCGTTTTTTACAAAAACGAAAGTTCTCTGTCTTTGCCGTTCTCCGCATAGCGTCAAAATTCCTGGCTATGGTTTGTTTTTGTCTGAATCTTGTCTGCAATGGTGATAAACCTTGCGTCATTGAGTCTATCTGAAACACTCTTGCCTCTAGGCGAGATGCCTCAGTAGCATAATCCACTTTCGTATATCCCAGATGCTCTTAACTCCCACCGTCTTCTTGACTTTCCAGCTCTCTCTGTCCTCTACACAAACCCATGTGATCTGCATAAGATTATTTCAGTTCAAATCGTCCGTTTCTACACTATAAGCTGTTCTGAATGGGTATTTTGGCATATTTTACCATCTCCACAGCATTATACCTGAGATATAGGGAGGCTGGTTGATTGAATGACGGTGCATCCAAAGGTTTCTAAATTTCAGACATCCAGTTCCTGTTGTTCACATTGTTTTGCTTGTCAAAACCCGATTCTCAAATGTTTTGGGGAACAAGAGCTTATTAACGGACTTTCGACGATAACTTTGTGCGTACGCATTCTGTGTGTAGCTTGTCTATTGTCACAGGAGTATCGGGCAGAATTTAGCTGTATTCTACCCAATATGGTAACTTCCGCCCAGTGCACAACCAAATAACTAGTGTGGGCGTAAGTTACGGTCAGATCATTTTCATCCGTCATTCAATTGTTTGGTTCACTCAGCAAGGCCTTGCAGCTCACCGCTGGGTACTAAGGGGGTAGCAATCCTAAGCCGCTCGCGGTTGGCCGGTACACCATCGAGCTCAAACAGCCAATCGTATTCCAGTATCCACTGCATGCCGCTTGCCAAGGTCGTTGCAGACATTTCAGATGTAGTGTCGCGTACATGGATTTGGAATCGTTTCGAACATACACTGTAGTCAGTGTACCTTTGTTAGGTGCTCTACTGGATAAGCTAGCGTGTGTGGAGCTGACTCCAACGTGAATAACCCCCAGGTCATTCGATCGGTTGCCTCTATCTCACCCAAACCACGTGTACCGTCTGAATTTAGACAATTAGGTCCCAACAACCCGAAAGTCCTGCGTCACTTTTAGTAAGGTTGTGAAAGTTTCTCAGATGTTACCATGGTTTCTCCCACACCAAACCATTTCTCTACAGATATACAAAACTCATTCGTACGAATATAGCGCCTGAAAGCTTTGGAGTAATAGTGAAATAACTGGCTCCATGATCAATTCTTCCACTGTATCCCGTACTAAACATGATATTCTTTCTCATTTGCGTGAGTTACTTGCTTATTCCACAGAAAACCTGAAACAAACGAATGTTTAATACTCACTCAACACTCAATACCCTTAAACTCACTTGGTTTGAAGACTCTGTATAGGCGAGGAAGCTGACAAGGCTAATTAGCAATGTGAATCATACCCCTCTGAAAAAAGGGCGATACCAATTTGCGCAGCAGAATTGTAGCAATAAAATTTTGTGCTTCTGACGTACTTCAAAGTGACGTAAAGTGAAACAGTACGTTGCTAATAAACAGTTTGCGCCAACTTCACAAGATGAGGCTAACATTTCATGCACAACTATTCTAGTGGATAAGACTGACTGAAAAGATGATGGGTGCTATACACTGACAAGATAATCCTTGGTATTTTTTGACACTGGAACTGGGAAAACGGGGAAATATTTTTTTGGAACACTAGCTGGTGTAAAAATGAAGGTTCCACTCTTGCTGACCAGACGTGAATAGCACGAGAATTTATGCAGTGCATCCAGAATCTTATCTAAATATAAGGAGAGTCTGTAAATCATTCGCATGGTTGAATTTGCCCAGTAGAAATGAGCACTGCTCAGAAATTTATCGATTCATGCATCCTAGTATTCGTCTTCGACTGAGACAATATCGCTAGAAAATGAACAGAACTTTGGGCCGATTTTTAAAAAGTCAGCAAATGTATTCTTTGTATGTGGGAAGGTGCTACCTTTGGAGAGACTATGGTTTATTTCAAAGCCATGGTTTCTGATTTTCGTTATGCTTCAACCTGTATGACATTGATCTTAAAGAATTTTGTTAAGCCAATTCATCGTAATAGTGGCTCAATTTTTATTGACTTGTTGTGCAAATCACATGCATTTGGAATTCGTACGTAGCTCTACAACTGTACTGGCCAACAGCACTTTGCACTGCCTTTCTAAGTGTTGTCCAAGGTAGCCCAGCGCTTGAGGCGAAAATCTACCGATCGAAAGGCCCGCAGTATATCGACTGCTCCTATCTAGGTTTGGACAAGCTGACAGTTTCTCGTCTCTCGTGCTTCTCTGGGGTGGTGTGGCAGCCAGACGCTGAATGGATTTTACAGCTGAACCACTAGGAGTGTGTATTCGTAATGCACTACTCATAAGGTTGCTGAAAATTCTTCGACAGCCCACAACCGGTTACGCCCTTCCAGTTCGGGCTCATCAGGTAGGCGCAGTCTCCTAGTTTTCGTCAACCTTATGTTCTACTTGAAAACAAATTGCACGAAATTAGCCCCTGGTCGTGGGCTGTTGATGAAGTTTCAGCAACCTTATGAGTAGTGCATTACGAATATACATGTGTCGCGACATCTCGAAAATCGTAACAACTGAAACATGAGGCGGCCTTGTGCAGCACATTCAGTTGCCTGGAAACAACACAAAATGATAGATTCACCTGGAACCCAGCTGAATCTCTCGTAAAACCAAATTTGTTTGCAAATGAGTGTATTTCACTATGAGTGTTGTTTTGGTGAACGATCGTATTCAGTAGCTTGCTGGGGGCCAAGTTGTCGCGTATCGTTGGCTTTTACACAAAATGCATACGAAAAGCTTGACCCTCGTATTATCCGCAGTGTAAACGTAACACGAGGACAATGGGTCCTTAATGGACAGAAGATGCTTCTAACTGAAGGACGAAATCTTCACAATTTAGCAGTCATTGACCGACTGTCAAATCTTTTAAATTTCTATGTAAATCATGTTCATATGAGCGATTTCAGAAAAGATTTACGATTCGGACAGCATAGGATCACAGTTTTTTTCACCACACGATATGCAGTGATCAAAGGGACCAAAGGGTGATGTACTCCCTGTGAGGAATTGTCTGATCAAGAAAATGGAACTTACTTTCAACAAGCGGCGAAGGGATACGGCTACGTAAAGTATTTATGCCATATGTTCCAAACCATTACTGGTGACCAGCGACAACACAGTTCGCTTATGATGTGTTCGTGTTCTGTAAGGTTAACCTGAATGTCTGAGTTAACCTACTGAAAAACATATATCTGCAAGTCTACGGGCCGTATTATTTCGTGCGGATAGTTGCCCTCAATTTTTTTACCTCAGTGCCAAGAACAATGTAAAGCAGTGCGCGCGGTGACCAATTCTTCGAGAATTGGGGTCAGTTAACTTTGGCCAATTTGTGTACACCCTTGTTTGATCCAAACAACGCGATGTCCAATGTGTGACACTTCTGAAGTTTTGTCATGTTTGGCCTAAGTTAGTTTGGCTTTGTTGTGTGCATGTCCACCCCTTCAGCTTGGAACCCGATTTGGCCCTAAGTGCAGATAAGCCGCGAGCATTTTTCGACCGACAAATTATGTTCAGTAGGCTTTCCTTCAGACCTTGCAGTATCAAGATGGTAGTAAGGAATCTAGTTTTTCTCTCCCATAAAAAAACTAAT
Source organism: Clonorchis sinensis (assembly GCA_003604175.2). Taxonomy (NCBI): domain Eukaryota; kingdom Metazoa; phylum Platyhelminthes; class Trematoda; order Opisthorchiida; family Opisthorchiidae; genus Clonorchis; species Clonorchis sinensis. The sequence continues at coordinate 21,363,181 of CM030369.1, forward strand.
TTCCCTTCTTGACGTTATCGTCTGTTTGTCCAATTTGCTGAGAGGCCGCTGGTTCAGTGAGGCACGCTGATAATTTGCTCCGTTTCTATCTTGGTTTCTGGCCTTCTACACATGACGAGATCTCATTCGCTGTATTGATAGAAACCAAACAACGTATTGGCGCAGCAGTGTTTTTCGGTCAGTGGAGGAACATGCATCTGGAGAAAAAATGATGCAATAACTGTTGAGGAAGTTCCTGCTGTAGTTTAATATGAAAAATACCTTCAAAACTACCTATCTATCCTCCATTCGTTCGATAAGTCGGATGCTGAAAATTCCACTAAAAGATGGCCTAATCACTGCGATGGTTAGTGTTGTGCCGGGCGCAAGTGTTTCCCTTCAACTGCTTGTAGTTGTAAGGTGACCCGTCTGATTACAAAAAAGCGTTTCTTACTGCAACACTGTTGCATGACAATATTCGCGCTGGTTTTCAACTCATAATAGGTCGATAGTCTGATGAGTAGTATATGCTATAGTTACACTTAGTTTAGGGAGTGTCAAATTGTTTTTGTCCATCTGATATACTATATACATGATTGTGAAACTCATAAACGGGTGAACAATCGGCGGGGCAAAGTTTCGTCCTTGCCACATAGGCTTCATCGGGTCAACTAATGTGGTTGATTGATTTTTGAGACAGACAAATCTTCCCTCAATAAGTTCTGCTAGTAACAGTAGGCTAGATCTGTGGTACATGTCAGACAAGATATATTTTTCAGTTAGTTTAGATGAGTAGATGTGATACAGATATTATAGGGAAATGTCTTGGCTTTAAAGTGCGGTTTATAACCATTCACTTTTGGTAGTTGGTAGGAGTGCGTTGTGTTAGCGGAACTGGATTTCGCGGTTTTTTTGTTGAGTTTTATAATTCAGATCTATACAACTTCCCTCAATGGCTCATCTTGACTGATAGTTGCATATCACGTGTCAGCACGACTGATTTAAGCCCCCTCCACACGTTTGATAGCTCAAAGCCCTCGGTTCTTTTTACGACCGGACGCTCGGGGATTTATACAGCCGTAGCCATCAGTCGATATAGTGTGATCGTGTCCCGACAAGAAAAGCTAGCAAATTAGATGCTTGACGCACTGTCATATGAAAACACCTACATTTTGTTGTTTTTAGAGTGATGGCCATATCTAGGTGTAAAGTTTTTCTATCCCTTACGACTGGCACTGACAGCTACGAGTCCGTGTAAGAGAACCTACGGTTCAGGGTTTTTCGCTATGTGAATAGAGTGCTTTACAACCTTAGTGCTAAAGAAGGGTTACTTGTATTCCAGGTCAAAATTACTTGTAGCATTGTTGACATAGAGACAGTGAACCTACTATGAGGAATTCCAGATATCACCGTCTATTTTCCTGAAGGAAACTACGTTTACTGGAAACTCCTCGATATCCTACGACTGGTTTAGCCCCTTTAGGTAGGCTAATTATGTAGGCGAAGTCACTGAGACTCCAACAAACCCACGTTCCAGGTGAACCCACATTTTACAAAATTGACAAGCTACTAACTTTTGCACACTACTTCCATTTTAACAGGACATTCAACTGAATACCGTTCGGCTCCCTCGTTTTTATTGCATTCCTCGGCTGAATGTGCTGCACAAAAAGCACCTCAATTGCACGGAATTAACGAAGTACACTCATTTGCAAACAAATTGGGTTTTTGCGAAAGGCTCACCTGGAACCCAGCTGAATCTCTCATTTGTGATGTTTCCAGGCAACTGAATGTGGTGCAACAGGCCGCCTCATATATTCGTAATGCACTACTCACAAAGTTGCTGAAAATTCATCAACAGCCCACGACCAGGGGCTAATTTCGTGCAATTTGTTTTCAAGTAGAACATAAGGTTGACGGAAACCCGGGGACTTCGCCCACCTGATGAGCCCCACAAAGAGCGAAACCGGTCGTGGGCTGTCGAAGAATTTTCGGCAACCTTATGAATAGTGCATTACGAATATACATACATCACGGTTTCTCGAATATCATAGCAACTAGAATATGAGGCGGCCTGGCGAAGCACATTCAGCTGCCTGGAAACATCACAAACGAGAGATTCAGCTGGGTTCGAGGTGAGTCTCTCGCAAAAACCAAATTTGTTTGCAAATGAGTGTAATTTGCCTCATGTTTCACTTAGTACGATAAATGAGTTTTCTATCAAAACCAGACTAGGGTGCGAATGAGTGTGTTTCGCAGAGTTTTTACAGTTTGCTTTCAAGTAGAATGTAAGGTCGACGGAAATTCGAAGACTGTGTTTACCTGATGGGTCCGAAGAAAAGCGAAACCCGTCGTCGGCTATTGAAGGGCCTTCTGCAATCACATGAATGGCTTCCTTGAAAAAGAGAAAGCTGTCCTGCACTGTTTAGATTGGCACAAGGTAGTTCACATCGGACCCGCACCGAATGACCCAGTCTGCGTCTTGTAATCCTAGTTTTGAGGCAATTCCATCTGATACAAATCGTTGTTCAGCAGGAAATCTTCTATGACTGCGAGTTAAAAGACGGCTATTTTAAACGTTTTACCGTCTTGTGTCGATCGATACCAATCATATATGGAAGAGTAACACTACGTTTGTGTAGCTGTGCGCAAAGTTTCTACAGCACACATTAGCCACACACCTGTATCAGTGTGTCAGAAACAAACAGAAGAACACCGGACTGGTCAGATGCTTTTATTTCGACGCTTCTATTCTTCCTGTAAAGTAGCTTCACATTAGAGCTAGTTTCTATACCACTGCCTTCGAATCTAACCACTTTTTCACTCGAAGCCGGACTTTACAAGACAGCTCACTAAAGTGTTTTATTTTCGTTGTCTCTCGAAAAAGGGCCTTACTCTCCTCCCCCTCTGTTCCCTTCTAGTTCATCCGGTATGCTACATGGCGCACGGGCCTAATCAGAGCTTGACAACAGTATGCACTATGCCTAAATTCCTCCAGATGGGCACACATAAATTATTGCTCTGGGTGTGGTTTCGGTGTCACGTTGGATTGCTGTGACATGGATATGTGGATAGGTTATTGACAACTGTCTTTATGTGTGATCCACTCGTCAATCACCCAAGTGAGACTTGTTTAGAATGTGGACTGTACCAACACCAAACCTAGGTGAAATGTAACCGCATTTCCGGCAAAGCATATTTCAATTGGACTTTTGTGAATGCTAGGGATTTGTGTCACGACAGCAGAACCTAGTAATTTTGTAAAGGGCTCATTGTTTGACTATGTGTAAACATGCAACACGCAACACCTTGCTGGCAAACGTCATCGCGTTTATCGATGTTGTGCTCAAGACGTTGGATGATATATGGCGACTGAAATTTCATCCTGTCTGATTACACACTCTCGCCAGGCATTGTAAAAACCTCAGTTGTACATACTCATTATAGACAGACTGCCACCAGGAGGGCGACCCTCGGGAGACTACAATTCACAGCAGGCCACTTTGAGCTAAGTTTGCAAGGTTTGTTTCACGGTCATATCACTTCCGAACGAGTTCACCTTACAGAAGCCGCATTTTTCTTCCAAATTTTTGAAACAGTTTTCCCAGAATATGGCAAACACTCTAGCAGAATTTTCCCAAAAAATGCCATCCGAGTAGATATTTTTGTCTACAAACACGTCGTTTTTTAGGTTTCTTGCCCTCCAAAAGACGCGACTTGAAAAAGTGTATCCTTTCATGAAAGCAGATTATGCGGAGGTCTTACTTTAAGCTGAACCGCTGTGAGATCTTACATTTCGGCTTTACAAATTGAAAATTTCTGAAAACAGAGTGACTGCTTCATGTCCAAAAGATACCGACCCTGCCTTCCTCTTTCTTTTGGACTGAACACTCCAAATTGTATTACCACACGCTTTACTGTCATGACAGCTATATTTTGGGATACCTTGCCTCCCCCACACACGTTGTTCTTTTGACATTATCAGCTAGTACATTCCTAACTAGTAGGGCTTCATATTGTTTAACCACACCTGGACAAAATTTGTCAATTCTGTTTTTTTCTAGATTGGAAGACATTGTTTTTTTCACTCACCAAGTCTCAGTTCCACATAGTCTGACCCAAATTTGCTATAGTGTGGACCATTCATCCTGGGCTAAATTGTTATCCTGTATTTTTCTCAGACTGGATGAAAAAACATATTCTGAGGGTTAGATTCATCATACCCATATTCATATCTTATTGGCTTGTCAGAGGTATCTTGACTTTTAATACTGTCCACAAGCATTTGATATAAAATTCATTATGGAGTCATTCAGTCAATCGTCAATCAGTCCCTGCCCAGTGATCTTCCAGAGCCTATTTCAACTACATTTTATTGGTACACCAACTTATAGAAACAGCAATATCCAATGTTCTTGCGGCTTTTTAAGTACTCTAAAACAGCCATCAGTCGCCTTGGGGATGTAACGCTCAGCTGACCACCTGTACTCAGCAAATCAATTTTCACAATGAACTCGAAAGCACTTTCATTTGCAATAACGTCCATTAAGTTATATAGCTGTCTAGAGTTTTCCTTACTCTTATATAGGTCAAAAGCCATGAGACAGAGAGTGCGCGCATTCCGTAAGAGTGCAATATACATATATCTCCGTGAGTGCGATCAAGTTAGTTTCAGGTGTATAAAAAGGGTCAGAATATCGAATATTGATTTTTCCAAGCCGCGGGATATAGGCAGTCTGGAAAACCTACTTTGTAACGGATTTTCTGGATTGTAACTAGTCTCGTTCTGTTCTGATCCGCATGATTTATTCGGTTTACCAAAGCACATGCTTCTGTTGCTAGTTCTCCGTAGCTTCTACGACCGACAGATGCAAACTGGTACGAAAAGACAGATAAATAATCCACTCCAGAGGCAGCGACGACCGTTAACGTTGAATGCATCACTAAGGTATCATTTTGGCCGATTAAAATACATGAAAGATAAGTAGTGTGATAGGTGGAAACTGTATTCGAGTTCACCAGGGTGGACTGAAACTTCACCGTAAGCAAACCTGATCAGAACTTCCGGTAAAAGAACAAACTATCCTCAGTAGAACTAAGTAGTATGGAGAATGCCGCAGGATCGATAAAGGTCACTGCTCAACAATAAGAGTAATGGTCAAGAAAATAAATTAAATTGGAATAAAACCTATATCTTAATGCGAATAAAATAAGTGAATGATGAAATTTTCGTAATAAGTTTTTATCATCCTTGAGGAGTGATTCGAAAACCATTTGATTTATTACAAAATCTGTAAACGAGACACAGCTGTTTAAAAAGGCGCTGAAGATGTGAGCATGAAAACAGCCGTTGCTTGAAAAGTTCATTGAGTTTGTTCAAATAAGTTTCCCAGTATCGGCGTCCTGCAAGTCCGGGACAGACGAATGTCATTTTGTTCGCGCTGGGAGCCCGTTCTCGATAGTATGAGTTCCTCCTTTTTCCTCGAATACACTGTTCCACTTGTGACTTAATGGTTCACCACGAACCTGACTAGACGGAACAGCTGGTGGATCTATCGTATGACATGTAAGTCGTTTTTAGCAGTTGCATAAGCTTTGTCCCCTGGCAAATAGTCCCAAGGTCAGTAGTGCTTAGCTATACATGGCAGCTTGTCAAAGGGCCAATCAACGTCTTCCATCAGAGCCAGTCTAATAATCCTCTATAACGGCGAAGGAGCCTTCCCTCACGAGTTTTATGGAGCTGATATGGACAGAACTCGGTCTATATAAAGTACTAGAAACCGAAAATCGGACCCCAGGGATCATCCTACATACTCCCTAAGTTTCTCCTAATCGGCTGTTTTTGAAAAAGTTTGGTTGTAAAACTTACTGCAATCTACCTCACCTCTCACGGCATCTATTCTTCCTTCTGTTTGACTAGGAAACTACCGCGGTAAGAAGTAAACCAGATCAAATTAATAAATGATGAAAATATTGCAACTATTGATGCCTTAACCACACCACCAAAAGGCCCAATGTTCCGGAAATGAAAAAAATTGAGAAAAAAACAGACTGATGAGCAGTAGTGCCTTCATATTTTGCAAAAGATCGTTGGTCTCACTAGTATGTGAAGGTCGTACAGTAAAACCCCATCAAATGAAAATGCACATAAACATATATTTCATCTTCTCGTCGACTTTTATTTTGAGAGAAACATTTCAGTCTGTAAATCCTCAGAAGATTGCTCAACGTTTAGGCTACGCTTTCCTTTGGGTTCCTACTGCCAACACTCTCCGGTATTATACAGACAAGTTTTTTGAATACAACACCTGTTCAGTCCATTCAGATGAACGGTTTGTTAGGGAATGATTGTTCGGCCGTTGTTTCGGGAATTGTGAATCCCCGAATTCGACGGGTTTCATTGAACACAAAAAATGTCTTACAGAACGATAATTAAATCGTTTTCAATCGTCAGCTTAGTAAAACTATGTAAACCTTAAACACTGATAGATAAAGTCCGTATCATCTTCAACTCTATGGCTGGTTCGAATAGAGAAGCGTGATAGTCAAGAATTTGAGTACTATATATCGAGCAGTATTGACTGAGTCATTGGGTAGCTTTACACAGTGAATCAGAAATGCTCGTACCAGGGAATGTTTCTACGACAGGATCCGCATTCGCAGTTAACCAACAGTTAGGACAGCGTCGTAATCGATCACCACTGGGTGCACTGAAAATAACCAGCCAAAATATGGAAAACTAATGATCGCGCACTCCTTGTCAGTCAAGTTTGACCCCATACGGACCGACTTATTATGCTGCCCATTCAAATGCCACAAAATCGATAGTTTAGCCAGGTAGTGTTGGAGCTAAAATCTCGAAAATTCCCGCATCCCTTATTCGGGATGGCATCTGGACGATGGCTAGACGTGCTGATCAACCTCCGACAACCCAACTACCGGTTCGTTTACAACTAGAAACTGAAATCCTGAGTCGTCAGAATGTTTAACTGATTCTACTGTCCATTATTTACCTACCTGGATCAACGTAATCCAGTTGAATCATTACCAATTCTAGCTGCAAGTTTCCTAACTGGCACTGATGCTGGGATCGTTGGTTCAGTGCTTTGAGCAGATACGCCGTCAGTTGAAAAAAAATCCTTCAGTTGTAGCACCCTTTGGCTGCCTGACTGCCATCCCGCCTAAGGGAAGCACAAGGGCTAGGATAATGCCAGGTTGCCCAAGCCTAGACAGGGGAAGTCGAGAGCCAGAGGTCGGGTTCGAACCACGGTCAGTAGATTCGCGCTCTAACCACTTGAGCCATCTCGCCCCGCCATTTGAGAATTGAGATAATACGAATCTCAAATGAACTGCTTAGGCATAATATTTTTTATCTTGATACGATGCGCACAGACCGACTAACGAGTCAAGATTGAACTAAGACTAAAGAAGAACAAGAACATCACAAAAGAGGAATTTAGCTGAGATTCCGTTGAGTCAGCCGTTACAATTGAATTAGTATGCAAATGAGCTTACTTTGCAAACTGCGTGTAATCTGGGTTCAACCAGAATGTAAAAACGACGGAAATCCGGCTACCATCTCCGAAGAATGGCAGAACCGGTCTTTTGCTAGCGAAGAATTTTCGACAAAGTTATGAGTAGTGTGTTCCGTCTAGACAAACTGATTCGGAAGTTTCGTAGACTAGACCAATCTGATAAGCTTCAAAACGGATGGAAACGGTAGTGGGCTGTTAAGGGGTCATTTTAGTCTTATATCTTTTGTCATATCAAAAATCTAGAGATTTATCCAATCTGAGATAGCCCTGGAACCGATCGAGAAGCCATCGTTCATTTAAAACTCAACTTAATCCCTCGTGTATGATAGTCTTCAACTGAATGTGCTGCACAAAGGCCGCGTCATGTTTCCATTGCTACGGTATTCGAGGTATCGCAGTATATTTCCATAAAGGAGACTACTCACAAGGTTGCTGTCGAAGAGTTTTCAGTAACCTTGTGAGTAGTTTACTTTATAAAAAGCCGATGGAGTTATTGTTGTACTTCTTGAGTTTGACACAAAAGCTTCGTTAGGTCACTAGGTAAGTTACCAGTGTGGTCGTGTTTCATTGTAGACAAAAACCACCAGCCTGTTAGCTCTAAGTTAGCACACTACCACAGAAAAGTTATTGCGCGTTAGTGTGAGTGACCGAGTTTTAGCACCTATAGGTGGACTGCATCAATTTAGGTCCTGTTTGCGGCTTTTGTATTCAGATTTAGGAAATACAGTTGATAATTTATTTTGGACTGTGTGGATTGGCGGTTGCCAGAACCATCTGCTGCACAGGAGGGTTGACAGAACAGCCGCCCCAAAGTAAACTGCAAGCTAACGTAGATTCATCGACCCTGTTCAAAGATCAATTAAGCAGCATATTCGTACACGTGGCCCACCCAATGGGGCCTTAGTTCCAGTACTTTGGATATCATATCTTCGGCAATTCTTAGCAACTTAGGATTGAGATTCAGCAATTCAGGCTTGGGAGTAAAACTTCAGAAGGATTTCATGAGTCATCAACTAATGTACCTCGAACAGGAAAGTCAAGATTCCAGACCCTGTCCAATCTGAAAATACTGTTTCCGAAAACCACCAGCTCTATGACATTGAAACCTTCAATAATCAACAAGTACTTTCGGCCAACGTATGATCAGCTGACAGGGTCCTCCGAGCCTTCATTTCCCGCATCATCTGCCCTTAAACTCAGTTGGCTAGATAACACTTTCAGCTGGCACGACTTACGTCAAAAGTGAATATTTGTCCAGTAATAACTCCTTCGACCGTTTACCAGAATTTGTTCCAACAAAGGCCTTTTTTAATGAAATAACGGTGTACTTGTGACCAAAGCACATATTCAGATTTCAAACTGCAGATCAATGCTGTGGCGCTAGACTGCATCGGTTTCAACATTTTAGCTAAAAGTTTTCCGCTGGTTCCCCCTGTGGAGAATGTGCAAGTCGAGAGAAGAATTGTACACGAACACGGATACACGGAATTGGTGTCCCAGTCAGAATCAAAGGACCGAAATATCTTGAAGGATCTCTGGTACCGTGGTAAGTCAGAAGCAGTTAATATTGTGTTGTTCTTTGCCGCAGGATGTTCGACAGAGGTTTTGGAAGCAGCTGAATGCATTAGATTATATTTTAATGAAGGCCTTGAAAGTCATCCTTCCAAAACTAACTTTTGCTCCTAAAAAACTTTGTCCGAGTCTCATGGGACTGGAGTGTATCAACAAGGGCTGTAATATCCTACATATAACGCGAACTTCTAAAGGTCTTACGACCAATTTCTAGTTCGATATGCCCTGATTTGCTCAAATTTCGCTCTACTTCTGGATGTATATTGGCACAAAACTGACTCAAGTTCAGGTGAGGTAAAAGAGTAATTTGGTCCCGAAACGACTGTACACTAACCTAAGTTTCGAGTATTTGTATACTTGCTTAAGCTTCAAGCAGGTTGGCCCTGTTGCCCAGTCAGCAAGTCAAACTCAGACAAGCGGTACTATACTTTGCCCAAAACTGGACTCCAAAATAGGAGAATCATCCCCTTCGGAGAATTCGAGACTCGCTGCATTACTTGTTTTTCCTTGCACCCTGCACTCCAATGTCAAGGACCTCAGTTAGAGGCTGGATGAACTTATCGAGATTTGGGTGTCAAGCCAACCTTATGGCATGATTTTGTTTAACGAAAAGTGGGCAGACTGAAACATCGCAAACGCAATTAACATTAGTGATTCCTTGTGTTTGGATCATCTATATCAGTGTCAACATCGTAAATGTACATACCAGTTCATCCCAGGTTTTGTGTGTACGTTTTGCCGTGATATCTGAATAGATTGGTCGTTCTTTGCCTTTAAGTGGCAAGATATTGAGTAGGTTTCACACAACCCTTATAAATGGTCAGAAATGAGAAAAGATTGAGCCTGATTTTAGTGTTATTTAATTGCAGTGAGGCGTGAAGGAACTTCACCACAGCAATCCAGCATAACGAGAGAGAATACTGGCACAGGTCCACCGAATGAGAACCCACCAGAAAATTTGCATTCAGCACCATTGTTAATCAAACCGTCGACATTCACAGTTCATTGTTTCGATGGATCTGCTCAATCTGGACGTCTGTTTCGTAGTCGTACAATCGAGACTGCATACCATCGTGTGGAGAAAACATCACTTTACACCTCTAACCAAGGTCGAATCGAACAACTACGAGGACACCACACATTCCAGCAGCTGAAAGTGAAACTTAACACTTCCTCATGCAGTGCGCCGGAATGTGGTTACAACAAAGACGAAAGAGAAACAGAGGGAGGTGACATCTCACTCTTGTCTTTAACAGAAACGCGACTTTATAAGCGACGTTTGGCAACCAAGAACAGTGAAAGAAAGATGAGGTACGTCAAAATCTCCCACGCAGCTTTGAGTGAACCAGACCTGTCAAAGGCACCAAAAAGAAGCGCCATGAAACGTGACAATGACACAAGGTCAGTTTCAGTTAAATAAATTACACCAGTAACATTGAGTACTTTGATACTTTGGCCTCTATCTTTACTTAAACACGTTTGTCTACTGGCAGTTGATCTGTCGGCCGAGCTTGTCCTCAGTCGAGGAGATATTGTCAGTGCGCCGCTGAGCGGGTGCTAACTCTGTGTCTAGCTGTGTTTATGTAGTTTTCGAAGGGTATCTAATATCCTGTCATGAGATTGGCTAATTGTTATATACCTCTCTTGTAGTATTATTGGCCCAATCGTGATTTGCACTGCGTTGTGGTCTGTATGACTCGTATTCCGTTGGTTGGTCGGATGGCTGTTTTGGGATGTTTCAGATCCATTCCTGGTTTGTGTTGCGTTGTGGCGTTCCTTCCCTGAATTTGGATGATTGTGATTTCTATTTCTGGCAGTTTCCTTACTTCAGTCTCATTGGTCCGTTCTTCGATTTTATCGTAGTCCCATATTCTTGAATCTGATTAGCCGCTTGTACTCCTGCCTTTGATGTAGGTTTACCCATCTTGTATTTCCCGATTTGATTGTAGTTGGATGGTCGATTTGTTGAGTTGATCTTTATCCTTCTTTGGTCTGTGAATTTCTCCCCACGATATTGTTTGATCGCCTCTGCGTTCCGTAGTTTCGTAGTTCTTTTGCTTGCAGTGGTCGATAGACTGGGTCGATTTCGATGTGCTTGTCGATGGCTTTATCAGTGGAGTGCCATGCTTCCATGAATACACGTTCTTTCTTTGTTCTCGTTTGAGCCAATATGTGAACGGTGCTCCAGTGGCAATAATGTCCATCTTGACCTTCGTGCACGGAGACCAGTGAAAATTGGTCGTGCCTTTTGGTGGCAAGTCTGTGTCCATGTATTCTGGTAGACAGCTTCCTTCCTGTTTGTCCCACCTGGTATTTGTCACAACCTCCACACTGAATCTTGTACATGACGTTGGCCCTCAACATTGTGTCCAGTCGTCCAGTTGGGTTTGATAGTGTTCGTCTTAGGGTGTTTGCTGGTTTGTGGGACACTGTTGTGTTGTACTGTCGTGGCAAGCGTTCAGTCATTTCCGAAATAGTCCTAATGTATGTAAGTGTGATCCGTTATCCTTCTCCCTGTGCTGTTGGGTTGACCCAAAACTGTAAAGCCCTTGGTGCCGGATGCTAGACTTTAGGATCTGATCAGCACAAACTACACTCCGAGAAGTAACGGACAACGAGACTTACGGAGGCGGTATTTTTATCGATGCAATGGTAAAAAGCATTCTTACCCTACCATCAGCGAAAGACTCATCGTTATTCTCCTGTACGACTTTATTGGTTTATTTTTGTATGACGTTACATCAGTACTCAAGCAATGTCCTCATATAAGTAGGTGTGACGTAATCGGATGAGTGTGCTCAGAGTAGTGTCATGCAAGGTCTTGATTGCAGATACTTGTGCCTTTTAACAAATAAATGTGACCCAGTGAGTTTGAAGACATTGAAGACATTGAATGCTTAGTAACAGTAACGAATGCGAAGTAAAGGGTGTTAAACGTCTCTTCCCTGAGATGAAAATGACTCTGATGACCTTTGAAGCCTTCAAAGCCCATCTAAGGGTATTTTTCACCGGTTCAGAATAACCTAACTGGTCACTTTCCAGTGTTTTGGATGATGATGGTGGCGGCGTTGATGTGATCGGATCAGAACTGACGCTCATCAAAGCCTAATCAAGCTGTCCGTTCATTTCCTAAGACTCTCTCCAAATCCCTTCCAAATATAATGCGGTTATGCCTAGATTTGCGTTACCGCGAGATGTGGTGATTCACAACTGTGGTCAGCTACCCACGCTTTTCTGGCTTGTAAGTAATGACCACACTTTGTGATAGTTTGATAAGGTTTTTATCTTACGTTTCTATCTATTTCAACCCCAATCCAGGTACTGCGCCATCAGGCTATGGGGCTTTCGTACATGAACACAGCTTGGTCATCTTCGGATGAAAGTAGCTTACTGTGACGCATTTCTTGAAGAGCCGACCAAGGCTATCCTCTGACGCACAGTTTACTGATGGGCAGTCAGAATCTGTAGAAACTCAAAGTCACGTGACTTGCCGTTTTTGTTGTTCCACTAACTTTACCATTGTCTGAAGCCCGATCTAAGTTGACTAGTCTATGCATATAGAAACCTAAAATATCTATAGTACTCATCATTAGTGAATAAAGCTGAAATTCGCTTCTACGAAAAAAAGTCACCTTGCTTAGTGTCGGTTAACAAAGCACATGATCACAAGTGATTGGGTGGGTGTTCTGAAAGTCAATCGATTTTACCTTTGTCTTACAGAACATGTGATCCATCACAAACTCCATGAAAAATATAGGACCAACCCATGATGGTATACCCTTCCAAGCTATTTCGACGATTAGTTTGGGTTATTTCAACCTGAGACCCTCAAATAGCTCTGCTAAATTTTTTCTCAGATGTGATCCACTCTGACTGGCCTTTCCTCCACTTCTAGTTTTAGGGCAGCTGCCTACTAGATGTGCTACGGAATTCTAGAAGGTCTCATTCGATTGGAGGTCAGATCCATAAGTTAGCCAACAAAGGGATCGAAGGAAGTACTTAATGCCGTGAAGAGCAGTAATCAATGTGTTGTGTTGCTCACTTGCGCCACCCCCCTGTCAAGGTTTTGGAATGTTTGTGGTGGTGGTGGTGTTGTTGTTGAACCGGTCGAGACGTCGTGGAATACACCAGCAACACCGCGGAAGCAGCAGATAGTGAGTTTAAGTAGCCCAGTGGCTGACATCGCAGAATTCAGTTTGGAATCTCCGGGTCCTAATCTTGGTATGAGTGCCTTTAAATTGGCTGCCAATTTCTGTCTTCAAACTTGTGTGCACACGTTGTGTCATCACTGCTAGAAGCGAAAAAGAAATTTACATATCAACACCACACAAAAACAAGAGTTTAATCTGTTGATTTATGAACCAATCACCGAAATCAATCTCAACTAGACAGCCCCCCGGCGGTGGCCCTATATTTTCGCCGCAGTCGTTGTTTATACTCTCCAGCTTATTACCGTCAGTCAACTAATGACATTTTTAAAGTTACGGGGGCCGAATCCCGACAAAATTTATGGTTGCTGAACAGAAATTGCTCAGTTCTATTTCACGCGGTATGAAACATTGCCGATTCCACACATTTTTCGGAGTCTATGGGCCTTCTAAATTTCCTGTGTGTGTGTGTGGCTTAAAGTGGATGTGAAAGATAAGTCTGGATGCTTGCCTTAATTGGTCCACTGACACTCACATTCTCAAGGTCGAAAGAGATTGAGACGGTACAGATAACTGAACAATACACAAGGTCTACAAGCGGTTAAATTTGGATATAACCAATGAAAAGAGTGGAATAGGTTAGTGACATGGAAAGTGTAGGACAGTACCACTACGGGTCAGAGGGAATACCTATTCAGTATTCGGCTAAACAGTTTTGAAGGCATTCCTTTTCGGCTGCCTACTCACCTACCCTGGATGGTGGGTGGTGAGTCACGCTATCGGCGGTCATCGATAAGAGACAGTCACGCCGCTCGAGTGATCGAATGACTGAATGATGAGTGGGCACAGCAGGGGTCAGGCGCATAAAACACCTACGGCGGCTGTAGCTATACCTTACACATCCGCGCTGTTGTTCTTAAAATTGAAAATCACATCTGTGAGGATTCCATCAGATTGTATTTCTCCAACTTGTACCTGAGCTACATTTTAACGAAACGATGCTTATTTTCGATTGTAAATATGCTGAGAAGTGCACTGCAGTTAGGAACGCTCCGTCCTCTTCGTTCTGGATTCAGGCAGATGTGAGAACAAGCATTCCGTTTAGATGTTTCAGTTTCGTTGTGTTACCACTAAGGCAAGTTGAAGTCGGTGAGACGGTTACACAAGATGATACTGCAGTCTAAAGAAGACCAACTAATCGCAGGCATACGGCACAAATTACATGCTGTAATCATTTGTACCCGTCAAGTCGCTCTAATAACCCTGCTCTCATCCACGAGACAAGTTAATATCTGATCTGAACCGTGATTATTCGTTGCACACGTTGTGTACCAACTCACATGGAGTTGCGGTGAAATATACATTAGTAAAACAGATAGCAGCTTATGCGGACTCGTCACCGAACATTTGCCTCGTTATTTGGGTCAGGCTTCTAAACGATCTACCCTTAGCCTTCAAGCTGTGACCCGAAAACCTACCTACCTAATCAATCGTCAAACGCAGCCTATCGACTGGACACAGAGCCGACTCCAGTACAGCTTATCGAATTGCACCTCGCAATGTCAACTTGAAATTGTCAGCTTTCAGTAGGACCGAATCAGTTCGGCTTATTCACCTGCAAACCAATTTGGTTTGACGGGATACTCAGTTGGAACCCAGCTGATTCCCTCGTTTGTGATGTTCATCTTCAGCTGAGTGCGCTGCATCAGGTTGCCTCATGTTTCAGTTGGCAGGATATTCGAGACAACGTAATACATCGTATAGATGTGGTACAATATTTATGAGGTTTCTGAAAAATCCTCGACAGCCCCCGACCGGTTTCGCCCTTCTTCGGGCTCATCAGGTAGGCGCAGTTCCCGAATTTCCGTCAATCTTATTTCTACTTGAACCTAAATTGGACAGATGTCGACAAATACACTCATTTGCACATCAGTTTGGTTTTCATGGGAGACTTAAATGAATCTCAGGTTTCCAAAAATTTTCATAAGATCACAGTTCACGGGTGGATAATATACCTGGAGACCAACCTACCGAGTGGGGGGAATCTGGCAGTTATCCTAGCAGGACAATACAATCAGCTAGTTTTTAATGGATAGATATGATGGGTCGGTACGCTTGCGTACATCATCGTCAGGGTTCGCATGAGCTGCGAGCAGTGACACCGACCATAAGAGTATATCGTCGAATCATTTAGGCACAGTTGCCCTATAGTGGTGATTTGAAAATTTTCAGGAGATGACACCACATTCCTTATTCATACACAGTATTTAGACTAAGTGGCTGTGACTCCCCAGTTTGTATGACATTGGTGTCCAAAACTGATCGACAGTTTTACGAAGATTTTTCATTGCTACAGACATTAACTGAAATGCTCTTGTGAATTTTCAAGTGTCCAGCATAGGCATCCAACAACGCCACTGGCTAGGGTAAACGTGCAACTGGAGAACTGTCTTGGACTGCTGCACTTGGACTCCACCTGTGAGGTAATAGTTTGTAAACACAATTCGATCTAAATGGGTCAACGGTTTTTAATAGCTTGGTAGCCCCTGGGCACACTAAAACGAGACCGATGTGTGCTTTTATCGATTTTTCCAACCCAGCCTCTCGAGTAGTTCCTCTTTTGTCTTAGCACACCTTCTATTCAGGGTCGTATAGCATTAGGACTGCAAACCGATGCTGCAAGACGCACAAACGGCCGTGACAATCGTATCCGTGTGGCTTCTAGGAACTGCACATGAACTGGGTTAGATAGAAAGGATTGCTAGCCTCGCTGATTGACTGAGGCGACTGGCTTAGCGTTATCCTATATGACTGACCATCAATAACAAAACGATCGACTCAGACGTATACAGAGCAGATCCGGACCGTATTTTAAGACGCATGTTGTCTGGCTTGAAAAGTGTGAATTGGATTTTCACTGAAGAGTTGGGGTGAAATACATGACCCGCCATTGGGACAAAACTCAGTATTTACGTAGATCTATCCCACATACGCTACCAGTGACTGCAGGTCTGTGTGTACTTTTTCAGCAAATAGCGTAGACGCTGCTTGTTTATGTTTGCTCGCAAGCAAGTCAAAAACGTAAAGAGGTTGTTGGTGACAGGCTAAGCAACAAGATGCAAAAGTGCACGACTCTGAATGCGTTTTGGCATATCCAGCCATACCATCACTACTGGATAGCCTTTGGAATCGAAATAGTGAAAAAGCCCTGACCCCACCTTCAAACCGAAGAGTACACAATGCTAAAGCCCCTGTAATTTCTCAACCCTCATGGCTAACCCTAGGTTGTCTAGGTGACTTGTTGATGTAAAGATCAAAAGGCTTTTCCAGCAAAACGATAGACTGGGCAAAAGATTTCTCGTGTCTCCAGCCAATTTGCATCATCCCCTGGATTTCCAGCCGAAGGCTTGATGATATTCGTCGCCTAGTAGTAAATAGGAGAATATAGTACATATCGAGTATCTTAGACTTAAGAGAATTCGGGTTAATCCAGGATGTATTTCCCATCATCCCTTCGTCTATTTCCATCTACCATTAAAGCGGCGCAAATGCGTTTTTGATCCTGACAGTTGGCTATCTAAGGAGTGCGGTTTCAGAGAAGGCGCGGGAGTTGGCGAGCTAGTGCCCAATGCGGACTTTCTTTGAATGCGTTACCATGTTGAACCGGCTGCAAGCAGCTGCTAAAAACCAGGCACTTGCAAGAGATTGCAGAAAACCAGCCGGCCGAACGCAAATTTGAACCTAGAAAACTTCGTGCCACTGTAAAAACCTCCACTTCAAGCATTAGAAAGAGTCACTGAGAGCTTTGTTTTTTTCAAAGAAACAGAACAGCAGAGAGGTTACCAAGAGGGAAGATTTGTGGTACTCCGTCCAATACTAAAAATTTTGAGTTCTTTTTCTCATGAATCGGCCCTCATTTAATATCATTGAAGAAGAGCTACCCAGTGACCATATCTAAAACTCCATTTATGTCTTTAATCGCTGTAGCATTTACTTTGGTATTTTTTTCGGAAGAGGCATGTTCGTGGTTCAGCCATTATATAATTTCTAGCTACACATCATAACTTCGTCTATTGCTCATCTGCACTTCCTAAGTCAGTCAACCCTGAACAGTCAGCACGATGGAAAAGAATTGAGGGAAATATCCATTGTTTCGCGTGCACGCAATTCCGATTCTCTATCATCCGTTCCCGTGACACCAGACAGCGTGCAACAAAACGCCAGAGTTGTTTCCCCAATGGGCCATTCGACCTGCAGCTCCATCAGTCAAACATCGTACGATTCGGACAGTTTTCCAATCCCAAGTACAGCTTCCGAAATGTCTAGCATGTTTCGATTTCAATCAACCCCACCCCGAGTGTCTTGCGGTAGTCCGGTAATGCGATCCAGCGGAAGTTTCGACAGGACAGCTGCTGGATCAAAAGTGGCTGCTGGTGTTCTGGATACGCACATGCAATATCCCAATGAAGTGGACGAGGAAGACATCCTTGACTCTGTACGAGAAATCGGAATGGATAGCCCAACAGAAACGGACAACGAAGACGATGAGGTTCACGATAAAATACCCCGACTACACAACCTTGTAAGATTGTACAGAGTAATTCACTATCTTTTACCGTCTTTTCCTGCAATGATAATCAGTTGAGCAGTTTCAGGAAGGTTGCATAACATCCTGCTTCTATTCCGCCCACCTCCCATAACGACTTTCAACTGAGGCGAACCAAGAGGTGTCCAACATCTGGCCAGACTAAAGGGAAATGAATATATTTCGAAACGTCTTGGCTCAATCGTTACAACTAATCTACTAGGATTTGGATGTAAGTGACATATAGTGCACCTGGTTGGAGAAGCATTGGTCCGATACCAGCGACATCCTGGTTGTTTTTCGCATTAGCAATGCCAGTGTTTGTGTTTTTTTGTTATTTGCACACCTAGACTTTTCTTGAATTTAACTGGTAGAGATAAATGACTTAGAATGTGGCATGTTAATGCTCAGGTTGCTGTCACTGAAAATCAGGAAGGGGATGCATGCGGTTTGGCGGAATCTCCGTGTTTGATTGTGCCAAAATAGCAAGTCTGGCTGGTTCGTCCATGTGGACAGTCGAATAGTAGTGATGAGGCCCGCAATGATTGCCATCTGTATGGTTAACTTGTCTGTACTAAGCGTCAAATACTCCCACCCTCCATACTAGCCAACTCAAAGGCCCCATCTCCTGCTTAAACCGGGGGTGCCTGCTTACTTCGCAAACAAACTGTTTTCTGCCCTTTTGTTAAGCCAACCATCAGCTAGGTATTCTAACAACCATCTCTTTACCAACCATCTCTTTTTTACCGAAATTTTCTCCGTTTATGTGGCCCTATGAGGTAACCAAACTGAATTTTTTGAATTTCATTTTGAATTTTTTGAATTTCATTTTGCTTATTCAGGTGCTCCGAAAAGACAGCTTAGGAGATATATTGGACAGCCCAACGTCTGCTAATGATCACAGTCCATTGTACGATGACAACATGGATGAAGAAATATCCTCCTCACAAGACGACTCAGAAAGTCCAACTGATTCACCACATGTACATTTTCCACAAGAGTTTCGCAGACGGTCTTCGGAGATCCCCATTGTTGAAGTATTATCTGGAGCTTTGTGTGCGGCTGGCTACGGAACGGTCGGCCGGCTGCTCGAATTCTGGCTGCCACAGAGAACGTTCTGCGAGAATCTACTGCGTTCAAGTGGGATTTCCGGTAATACACTAGCTTACATGGTTTATCCAATACATTACACATATCACATGACTGTTTGCCTGTGAAAAATGAACAGGCTATATCCCGGTTGTTTTGTCCTTTTTGAGGACAAAATTAAGCCACTAAGGTCGAACGTACAAGCAAACTTAAAGTGTTCAGCATTCATCCTAAGACCTGAGGATGCTGTTTTCGGGAATGTGTCCTTGAAAAACCTCACAATATGAGTTTGTCAACTTGGCACATATTAACACTCAAGCTATTAACCAGGAGTAAAATGCAAAGCGATAAAACGTGTCGGGCGTAGGGTAGGGTAATGGAATCACATGCTTCAGTCCACGATTGTCTTACATGAGTCTATGCATGCAGAAATTCCTGACGGATTGTTTTTATTCCACAGAACTCTCCGACGATTTGGCGTGGCAGAGACGAAAAGTCATTTTGAGGGAACTCTCCAGAAGTGTAAGTTTTATCGTCTTTTTTTACTATATAGGGATGAAAAAAGTCATGTCATTGTCGGTGAGTGAGATGTTGATGCAAAAACGACTGGGGTGAAAAAGTATTTGACACTAGTTGAGTGGAACGCTGATTTGAGTAAAGCGGATTGCTAGGCCTAGAAATATAATAACTGCGGAGAAACTTTCAGCAAGGGAACAATTGGCACTAGTAGAAGTAGGCCCAAGATGATTCTTCTACGGCTGTATTCAAGTAATGTATTCAGTAATGTTCTTGTGGCTTGTATGCAAAAAAACATGTAGAGGGAATGAAAAATTTAACGATAAAGTACATGGAAATTACATAGCCATTTAAAACGAAGCATCTTGGTTTTGAAAGTGCCCTCTGCATTAGATTTTGGACAACAAACAGGCATGAAGCTGGCATAGGATGAAATGAGCAGTCGCTCAAGTCCATAGACTAGGATGTCGCCAAGGTGAGCGTGTAGGTTCGGGCGAACTTTTCAGGTCGGTTGTAGTGGGGGGGCAGAAAGAGATACCACAGCTTATTTCACGTTGATGAAACACAAGATTAAGACACAATTTCTGGCTGAAGCAATTTTGGTTCCGATCCATTCTGACCTTCTCAAATTTCCTGGCTTATGCTTAGCGCCATCTTGTTAATAGCAGATGTGTGTTCATTGAACCACACATGAACCGTCAAACTTGACGTGATCTATATCAAAACGATCAGTCATATTTTTCAAGGCATTCTATGGTATTCGTGGCTTGGCCTCCTTTCTTGCATTTTGACCCAACCCACTCGATCACCAGTTTGCTACATGTGGATGTCATAAAAGACTGGGGTAAGATTACACTCGTCATGTGTTGATTAGTTCCTCTGGCTCATGAGAGTAAGAAGAAGCCTATCTCATCAGCTGTTTACGTACATTCAGATTCACATCTGAGCAACACAGTGGTATGCTATTCAATAGGCAATAGGGTACCCAGAAGAGGGCAGATGTGAACTGTATAGAAATCACAAAGCACTCGCGACTGGTAATTGCTATTCGTCCTAAAGTTTGATAAACTGTTCATGCTACATTCACCAGGGTCTACGTTTTTGTCTCCCATTATTTCTTCAAGTCCTTACACACTTCAGAAGAATCACCAACAACTGAGATGCTGTATCTGCGGTTCTCAAAATTCGTGGAGGTTCTGGAACTGGAACCAGAAGATAGAACTGGTGACAAACCTTGGATCAGATTGACAGCGGCTGATAAAGTGAGTCAGATTTTGTGGCTTCTTGCAGAAACCGTCATCGTTCATTCTAAAGATGGGAGCACGCGATTTTTTTTTATAATCAAGGCCGAACCAAACCAACTGCTTGGACAAAAAGAATAATCATCTATGGACTACCCAGCAGAGATAGCTTGTGGTTAAGTCTGCGCTATATTTGGCAACCATGCCAGTCATTCAGTTGTAGCCCCCTTTCAGTGCCTAGCTGCCATGCCACCCGAGGGAAGCACGAGGGCTGGGATACTGCCAGTTTGCCCAAGCCTAGACAGGGGAAGTCGAGAGGCAGAGGTCGGGTTCGAACCACGGGCCTTCCAGTCAGTAAATTCGCGCTCTAACCACTTGAGCCATCTCGCCCCCAACCATGCCAGTAAGGCCAAAGTACAGCAGCCAGACTAATCGAAGTGAGTCCGCCTATTACAAAGTTGGGGGAGGCTTGAGGTTGCATGGTCCACTGTGATATGGATGTGAAGGTACTGAGGTGTTTCCTCCAGGCCACCAGCATGTCCAGTAGCAGTGCTAACTCTCCCGAGAAAGGGAGGTTGGAGAAGGTCGGCCTCCAGTCTCTGAGTGGTTCACAATTACTGTTGGAAAAATACCCAATAACGTAGAAAAACAAGGACTTTGTTATGGGTCTGGCGCGGCTACAGACACATCTGTTGTGCTCAGTTGCATCACCAGTGACATATTCTGCACTCTCCGTTACAGACAAGCGGGCCAGACTACGTCACTGGCTCTGGGCTGGGTAACCTGTGTAGGACCTATAACCCTCTGTACTTTTAAATGTCGAAACAAATCCTTACACTCTTCTATTACCTTGCGGGTTAAGCGTTTGAGTCAACGGCTCCGGACTGGGTATCTCACATAAATCCCTCCCTCTTCCTGGGCAGCTGGTAGAGGAACCAGCTCTTCATTCAACCAACCTCACCGAAACCCCTCCTGATTCACCAAATGATACACTGTGGTCAATCTATTCGCCGGTCACCTAACCATTGTTCCTAAACCAGAATAATCCCTCATTACACTCAAATACATTACTCAGTTTGCAGCTTTCAATTGTCAAATTAGGCAATAGTCATCTCTTACCTGCCTCCTCTTCCAGTCAGTAGATTCTGTGTCTCCATAGCACGCATACAAGTCTCCACTTCGGTCATTATCCTCAGACAAATTAAGAAGAGCTCACACATTCCACATTTCAGACCATGGCTATCCCGATGCAATGGTTCGTGGTATCAATTGCATGGGAATTGTACTGAGCCCCAGTGCTGAGGACTGGACTCTAGTAAACAACCTTGCGCTGTACAGTCGTATGGTTCATTTGAGATCAATGCAGGACTTTGTGGTAAACGGTATTTATGTGTCTCAGAGCAGCATACGCGTTGGATAGAATAAAGTTGTCAAGCTGAGTAAGGTAGATTTTATCGATTGCTTTGATGAAGAATGAAGATGCATACTGTAAACCGGTCGAGTGATATGAACGTTCAGTTTGGACGCATAAGCCGGTGAGAAACACATTTGGGTGGTAGATTTGGAGTCGGAGATCGGCGTACTGATAACGGGGAGCGATTTTTCTCAGTTGTGTGCTGAACATGGTCTGTTGTTTGCCAATTCGATCTTTCACTAAAGGCCTTACACCGAGTTACTTGGAGTCCACGAAATACAAGGATAGTGTGACCGTCATTTGCCGCCGGAGAGGCTCAACTCTGGAATGTCGTTCCTTCTAGGGTACGCAACTTAACGAATATCAGTGCATTGCGTGGGCTTGGTTGTCAATTCAATCCCAGTAAGGATTACGCATGCCGAATCAAAGAAGTTCCGTTAATCAACCTCGACGGGTTTTAGTAGTTCACAATCATCCGGGCGAGCTGGCTGGAAGGCTGTTTCAAATACACAGTCACGCTGATGACAAAGTTGGTTGAAAGAATATTGGAATAGGGCTCTCTCCTGAAGCCATCCCTATTGACCTAATAAACACTGGATACGGTAGGGATCAGCAGACGATGTCATATCAACAACCACTGACTAAGATGGTGAGCACAGATCCCTCAAAACACCGGGCAATGGACACAGCCTGAATAATAGCAGAGAATATGTGTGGACTTGGAAAGCCCAGAGACTGGAAAACATTTTCGTTTCAGGAAACAGCCGCACCCCGATCTAGATGCTTAGAGCAGCCAATCAAAAGCGAACGGGTGTTAACGAAGCAATGTGGGAAAAGAGGGACAGAGATTGGAAAAAGTTTGGGACCGATTGAGAAGTCATCTTTTCAGAAGAGCTTGGTAAAGGGACAGAAATTCATTTGAAGAATCACCGTCCTGAAATGAATACAAAAGAACAATTAGGTCATCCCCCTACAACACATCTGCTGGAAGAATACAACGAAGCTGAATAGAAAATCGACACCAGCCACGCTTCAGTGATACAAATCCAATGGGAGATATCATTCCTCCAACGCAACACACCTCACGGTTCGGATGATCTGTAGCATGCCCCTGTCGAAGAAGGCGGGAATCTCTGATGAGTGGTCTGAAGACCATAGCACAGACAAATGAGCGGTTGCGTTTCGCTGTACGTCTTGGGCTGTATTCTACGGAATAATTTAAAGTAACTGCGGAGGGAGAGATGTCACAGCCAAGCCAATCAACAGCGAGTGTCAACGACATAACCAGTTTCTCCTCTTTATACAGTTCCGATTTCCATCCTGTGATCGCAAGAGATCTCGAAAAATGTGGCATCTTGTAGTTCCTATTCCTGTACACTATATGGAACGCAGCTTTGGGGTCGGCGCAGAGCCTAGTTTCAAGTAAATGATGAGCCATTGATGAGGTCCGTATCTGTTTTTCACTTTCCTCCGACCGTGAATCTTTATCTGGGCTTAGTGAAGCGAACTGATCCAAATCTCTATAGCGAACCAGTGAGATTAAAAATGACCAGTGTTTTGTAGTGCAAAGCAAATGTCCGCTATGTAGTATGCTAGACAAGCAAATTTCCGCTATGTAGTATACTAGAATTGTTGCCAGAATTTGCCATAATTAAGTTCGACATTCAGAAAGACTCCTTCGAACTACTCCATCCCACTGCACTTTGGGGAGTGTTAAGACGTGCGAGCACCTAAAATTACTTATGTCAAAATAAAACTAGGTCCGCTCCTGAAACGCACATTTGTAGTTGTACGGTAATGAATCATGCATTTTGACAACAGCGATGATGATTCTGGGTTCATACACGATTATTGGAACGTAAAACAAACATGAGCCAGTTTGTATGACAGAATCCAAGTCCCTCTAGTTACTGCCCACATCCGGAAACATGCGAATAAAAAGCAATTCAAGAGAGGCTATAGAGTGTTTTCGTCTTTCATAAGTCCTGGGTTCACAACCATTCAACGTCATTTGCATGCATCCGTCTCAAAAGATATTCTATGGGGTTGCAGCATGATGAGAACAGCCGCTCACGATCCGCTGCTACCCTGAAACGCAGATGTGTAGACGGAGATTAGATCAGGGGGTGATGTATTTTCATTTAAATTTATACTACTCACGAGTAGCGGACGGCTGTAAACAATGCCGACCTGCGTCGACTAAACTCAATTCTCCGATTCAATTTCAGGCTCGCATACGCCGCGAGTTAAACGATTACAAACGGATAGAAATGTTTGTGCATTCTGACAGTAAGAAAAACACCAGGTAAGTGGGATATTTTACCTACATATTTATCACACCGTTCTAGTGATTGGGAATATGCATTTATTACTTGTAGTAGTGTTAGTATTACTATCATCATTGCTAGTAGTAGCAGTTGTAATAGGGCAACAAGTGAATGAGTCATCATACATTGCTGTCGGTTCATAATCAGTTTTCGTTGTTCGGAACTCGGTGATGGCGGGCTTATAAGAAATTTGGAATGTGCCCATTCAAATAAAAGTTTAAGGTTATGCTGCGACTGTGTTAGTAATCCTTTGGGTCCTTTGGAAGTGAACTTGCAAACAACACTCAGTAGTACTACGTCTCAAATGAGTTTATCCACAATTTAGAATGTCTTCTTCAGGCTGAGATTACAGAAAAAACAGGCCTGCAACGAAGTTCGTTAGCATCCAAAGTACAGCCAGCGGGACGTCTGATCAACTCACCATGACCTTGTGAGACTTGGGATAAGTTCATGTACGGATCGCGAAAAGAGGAAAAACAACGCAGCACATTGATTGACGGAAATCGTGAGAGTGATCTCCGTGACGATAGGTCTCACATTCGAAGGGTGGAAGACATGTGTCAGGCGAATGGGTGGTACAGAGCTAGACGCACCGAAAATTGCTTTGTAAGCCAACAGGGTAGATGGTGATTCCATGGCCATGTTAGTAACCATACAAAGCATTCCGTACAGTTTTCTTCATAGATGAAGTCTGAATTGCATATGAATCGTTCGGTGTATTTATTAGACCTTTTAACATCGTGAACAGTTTTCGCACAAATTCCGGATGCGCCGACCTCGAAACGGATATCTTCAGTCCGGATTTATGCGGCTGTGAGGACGAATGGGCAAATATTGTGGGTACATATCAGGAAGGTCAGATTCCTGGAAGCAATCACTGAACGCCCGAAATCTACTGAGACTCACAACCCCAGTCGACCGGACAGACACCCCCCCCTCAATCTACAGCGCGTGACAGCCTAGTCTCAAACCCAGACAGCGCGAGTCAGCGTTGATCAAGGTCAGACAACACCCCCGCCATATGCAGGGCCTGACAGCCTTGTATCGAAGCCAGATAGCGCGAGATAGTGTTGGACCAAGGTCAGACAGTGTCCCTCCAATAAAATAGCTTGAGGCCGCTGTATTTTCGCAGTCGCACGCATCACACTTTCGGACTCGCTTGCTTGGAACAAAGCTGTGCTGTTCCCTTCGGTGAGTCTTTTTCCGGCACTAGGAGTGGGGTCAGCATTCAGATACAACAGATTGGCGAATCAGCAGATATAACAGTATAAAATCTTTTCGAAATATCCCATAAGCCTAATCTATCAAGTCAGTCGTTTTTTAGCGACAAACACGAAAGGCGGGAACAAACAAAGGTCATCATATCAATCGACCAAGATCATGTGTATTACTGCTCAGTTGTTGTATTGACCGGAGTGACTTACATTTAATGGTGAATAATCCTGGTCATTGGTTTATTTATAGACTAGTTCTTTCCACTGTTTTCGTTCCATAAGTTGACTGTTTGTAGTAGGCTGGTGGTGAGGTCGAACGAAAGGTCGACATTGTGCGAACTTTAGTACGTTGCTGTACTAGTCGAATACAAGATTGTTAACGACAGGTTTACCTACAAATGTCATGAACATATTGATTAGAGCTGTTAGTGCTACGGACGCTATTTCCTGTTGTTGAACTTTGTTCATTGGGTCGGTTGGAGTTGTGTTTTAACTGTGATATGGCAGATTCACAGAGTTTCACCGGAATGCTGAACGGCTAGCGCCTCCACGACTATTCGACCTTTTGTTATAGGATGTACCTCTAAGCATTTTTACAATCAAGTAAGGCCTGCAGGACGGTAGGGGAAACACAGGGATAGGGTTACAAAAAGCCCTTGAACGACACCACCATTGCGGCCACCTGCTTCGGAAGGTAATCTCAGCTGCCAAGTTTAATAACGACGACGCATTTGTAGGTCTAGCGGCTGACTTAAAGTTGGTTGACCAACCTCACTGGACGGCAAAACAGTACAAGCTGTCAGTCAGCCCATTGTGCTCGATTCCCGCTTTTATTCGTTTGATTTTGTAAAAACAGCTTGACCGCGGTAAAACAGTGAATATGACTAAACACAGGCGATATTGCTGCAGGCCAGTTGAGAACATTTCGATGAGATGCAGAGAACAACTGTGCTCGTTTACAATGAAACATTAACCCGAAAACTGAGCAATTTACGGGTGGGGGGAAGTAGGGAAACTTTTCGAGCCATGTACTGAGTAAAGCCGAGGAAGTCAGACCAAATCGGAACTAGATACATGGTTCAACGATCCATAGGAGGAGTTAGGGAGATAGTGAGAACAAACAATCAAAATACCAGACTAAAGAAACAGACCCTGATTCGCCGTATCTCAAGGAGCTTGTGGACCTAAAACTCGGTCTACTTCTACCCACGACTTGCTGCGGATCATTCAGGTGGATGCTCTGCCTGATCTCGTCTGTCGGGCCTACGTGAGTTTCACTGTAAATGACATGAGAACCTGACCATCCGTGACTAAGTAGTGTTGTCTTAAAGCTGACAATATTCGGAATTCCGACGCAGGATGTGTGGTTAAGTGCGGACAAAACTGGGCGGCGAAAAGCGGTTGCCATTTGAATGACAGCCAGAGAAGGCGTACATGCTCTCCACTGTATCAACCACATCACTGTGTAGTGTTGATCGGTCGTTAAATCCGTGGAAATCTTCAGGGTGCCCATTGACTATTACTGTGCTTGTTCTCCTTCGTCCTTAAGCAAATCCGGGTTACACATTCTTGTCGGGTTGTACGGACAACTGAGCGTATAAACTATTTGTTCAACGTTTGTCGTGTGCAGGTTGGTATATGATAAATAGATCTTCACGAGATTCGTTTCGGAATACCTTGTTTAAAAAAAGTATCTGGTAGTGTTAAACCACCAGCTGTTTCGGCCTCACATGGCACAGACTAGTTGAGATGTATTCTGCTCACCTGGTAAAATGAGTTATGTTGATGAGAGTCTGCAATCTGTAGAAGTTTATCGATGTGTTGCTTAGTTAGCCAGGAGCGAAGGAGCTAACCTCATGCATTTGTTTGAATGCCACATTTTCGAGTTCAAATATAATGTTCTCTGTAATAAAAAGGGTGAAACAAGTAGAGTATGATTGGACACCTATTCAAATGTTATTACATTTAATAAGGTTGAAATGATAACTACCAAATCATCAGCCAGATTAGCAACAGTACTAAGTGACAGGTTACCAACACCTTAAAAAATGCACGGTGGTCCGTTGCACTGCACTGAATCTCAGTGACCGACTGTTGTATCGCATTCGACTAATCAATACTGTTTGAAGATACGAGTCACGACCTTCAAGACATCGATTTCATGTGAGTAGCGTGTCTGCTTTAGTGTCGACAAACACACCATCGACAATAAAAGAAATGTCTTTCACGGCAATGACGTTCAGCAACCCAAACAAAGTCACGTAGCATAAAAGTAGCCTGTGCTAAAGGTCCCGTTCTCATCAGAGTACGAATTTAGATTCCAGGACCGTCATCACTTTGACAGACGGAACAATTCTACCTATATGACGACCGACCTTCTATTCATAGCCAGTGCTTAGGAATGAATATTTTCTCACCACGTGATTACATCTCCTTTTCTCCCCACAGATACCACTCACCTTGAACACAGGCCCTCTGCATTTCGGATAGGTGAACTGCACTTTCCGAATTCGAATATTTCGATGGTTTTTCACAAGCAGCTTTGAAAATGGCTGTTATTTTCCACTAAGAGATATTAATATACAAGTTGTGTCTTTCTTCCCGATACCACAAAGTGTGGTTTGAAGCAAGTGCGGGTGATCAAGGAAGGGTTGGAGTTAAGAGAGAGGCCACCGATCGTGATCTGCGGCACATTTGAATATTTGAACCGCACTTAACGGATGCACTGATGCTTTAAATCCTGATATACCTGCAGCACTTTTTCTTCAAACCTGGTAATTCTAGTTCAACGAGCGGATCGCGAGAAATCCGGAACAGAATTCCGATAACCAATCACAGCAGATTTATAGTGAAAACTAATAAGACGCTTCGTATTCGCGTCCATTCCGTTGTTTAACAACAAGGCATTTGTGTGAAGTCAAACTGACAGTGACAATCCCCAGTGGACTCAGTTTTCCGCGTCCCAGGTTAGATAGGGAGCAAATGGAAACGTCGGAAAACGAAGCTTTTCATCAAGAAAGCCAAAATATCACGAAATCCATTTGGAAGAGCGAAACGAAAGTTGCTGAGTGTGCATATCCAGAGAACGAATGCCTCTGATGCGCGAGAAGTCCCTACGTAGCCCTGGGAATCAGGCATCTCTGGCAATTGCACCGAAATGTTTTCTCGCCTTCTGATCGTACCACAGCAAAAAACCATGGCTCATCATGACAGTTACCGATCACCTGTTTCTATCTTTTGTGGAAAGTAAGATAGGGGAGCCATATCACAGGGCTTATCCAATAAAGTTTGTCTGTTAAACGGTCCCAGGCACAAAACCCTCTTGAAGGCAACTAAAACCTACATGAAGCTGGAACAGCCCTTCAGTGGCATGTACAGTGACGATCGTAATCGCTGGTATATGCGAGAACAGAATTCCTATATCTAATTGAAAGAATACCAAGACGCTTTCGGTGGAAAATAACCGGAGGCACCAGATACCGTAAACTGTTTGATTTGACAACTAGTCTGGACTGTGGACGATGTTGCGGCATATATGTAGCATGGGGTAGCTGCTCTGATATTGGTCTTTTCATAGGGTTCGGCAGTTGAATTCTAAAAGTTTAATTGCAAATTGAGGTGACATAGCGCCTGTGCTTATATAGTTCTCAAACAATTTCCAATATCTCTAAAGAGATTGGTTGGCTTTCGTGCAATTTGGTTGGTCAGCTTGGAATTTGGGTTGCGTTGCGGTCTCAGTTCCTTGCATTTGGTTGCGCCTTCAATCCGATGGCTCTATTCCTTCGTTGTGATTGAGTTGTTTCTTTGTTTTGTGGTATGATTTCGTCCCACAACTAGTGTGGACTGTCTTCGAGAGTATTTCTCACATATCAGCACGCAAGGCGATACCTTAGAAGTGGGTTAAATATCAAATCAGAATGGATTAGAAAATCAGGGGGCAGAAACCTTAAATTGTTTTTTATAGTTTGGATGTACCAGATCGATTGGCAGCATAGAGGAGGAAGCTTTTCACTATACAAACGTTTGCTGGGTGCAAAATTCCGGTGAAACCAAATGCTGTGGCGTATCAACAACTCCCATGAATCAAACACGGACAATGCATTCTGGGTGAATAGGACCGTCAATCCAGAACGGATTGTAAATTCACTAGTCACTGACGTCCTGTCGGGATGGTATCAATTCTCCCTGAAGCATAGAGTCGCTGGTTTGACGGAACGCTTGCTTTCTCATCGAAATTTACGCGTGATTGTGTTCCACAAAAATCGCCCACCACACGAAGTCATCTCTTCCTCAGAGACTGCACACTCCACAAAATATAGGCCTAATCAGTGGTACTTCTGCCCCTGCTTAATTACTATTGAATGCACTTCGTTTGTACTGTTTTTAAACTGACTCCATCCTGCTGAAATTTCCGTGTGTGGTACGATGGGCACTCAGATGGAACTACTGAACTCCGATTGCATACACCACTTATTTTAACTGAAGGTCAAAGTGCAATACAGTCCGACGTTGAACTAAGCAGAAGCATGATGTTTGAGATGCATGCACCCGTTTGTCTTCGTGTTGAACAACAGTGAAGTGTAGTATGAAATCCATATACTCGAGGTGCAACCGCAACTGAACTGAATAGCTTATACTTAGGGCCTGGAAGACTTTGTGACTCCACAAAAAGAAAGACTGCTAACTATAATCTGACTCAGTGGTAAACTAGAACAGAGAGGAACACCAGGAGCAAGATGGGCTTGAAACAGACGCGTCCGACGTTGTGTTTGTGAATCCCGACTACTGCCTTCAATACAGTTCTCGTTCAATGCGTAAGAACAAGGTGTGCTCTCCCTGCCAGAGCATTTCAATGAATACGGCTATTCTAATATTCCTATCAACGACATTTTAGTACGTGACGATTAGCACACGCGATGTGTACACAGTCTACAGACAGCGATGATGACCGTAAGATATTCCGACTAGGACACCCAACACAAACTCGAGGCTCCATTGGACGCAGGCACTCTGTTCAGAAGAGACATCCTATACGAGAAATCATCACTCGGGGACCTAGATCACGTGAAACAAACGGCGTGAGTGAAGGATGAGTCCAGTTATATCTCATCCGAGTGTAGGGCGACTAAAAAGCTGATCAGCCATCGATGGCAGTGTTTAGCCCAGGCCGTAAAGTTTGCCTGTTGGAGTCGCGTCAGAAATTCGAAGGAGCACCTGTCACTGATATGTTCCAAAAAGCATGGAAAAACTTTTCGCACATGTGGCAAAGCTGAATTAGCCTGCAAAATAAATCTCGAATTCGGAGGGCACAAGACAGGGAAATGCGATAGCCAACTTACTATATGAAAGGATAGATTACTCGACTTGACTGAAGAGGACAGGCCTGTGTGGTCTGAAGGAAAACCAAGTGAATATGACAAATTTTGATCTATTTCCGATATTTCTGGCTATCGTTGTCACTGGTGTTGGTCAAGGGAACATAAAAACAACTGACAAGTGGAACCAACGAGCAGGTCAGCGCGGAAGAGGGAGCGAACAGAGATACAGAAAATTGAACACAGGTGTGAGAGATGAGCACAGGGGGGGTGGTGGTGGTCTGGATTGAGACTGATATAAGCCAGATAAAATAAATACAAATTTGGAGTTGATTATGAGGACGTGGAAATTGGAGTTCCACGGGAAAGATCTGTACCCAGTAGAGTAGAGCGCTCCCACAAATCGGACAATTCACAATAAATGAGACAACTGGAGAGTTGGGATAGATGCGTTCCACTGGAATGCGACAAGGGTTTCACGAGGATGGAGTCGGCAACAGACGACCTTGTCTTCGCGACACGGCTAGGTGAATATTACGGAACTCCGGTTGTGGGAAGCACCAGAGACGCGCTGAAACCAGTAGACACATGGATTAAAGGGAATCGAAATCGAAAAGCAGATGTCGCTGCGATATGTTGGGTTAAATAGCAGTCGGAGACCATACACCTGAGAATGACAGATCATGAGGTGCAGACAGAAGATGACAGAGGATCGGACCCGATATCGCCACGAGTGTAAATGCATTGGGAGTTGGAAACCCGGTGATACATCAGTCCTATGAAAGATGGTGCACCATGTTCGCCGAGTATCATAAAGTAACACATGGTCGATTTGGCCTGTGAGTTGTGCGAGATTAAGAGTTTGAGACACCCAAACAAAAGAAACACCGATACCGAGTGAAAGTAGTGGACACGGAGTAGGGAGAAGTGAGACACAGAGAGAGAGAGAGATGGAGACGCATCAGTAGGCTTTAAAGTATGCGACGTTTTGGGTGGACGAGACGTAACTATGAAGAAGGAACATCCGAATAAAAGTGATCCCACCTGAAGGGTGGTCTTGTCAACTCGCAACAACTGGTCCCAACCTCATCCAATCTAGTATTGTGTTCATTTTTGGTACAAGCAACCAGACCGGGGGAGGAGCAGACCGGATTTACGGCGCATTCAAGTGGGCGACTTGGTTTAGTTCAAGTGGTAGGTGGTCGGCATGTAACCTGAGAGTATTAGAATTTTATTGTACTGAAAAAAAAACTAGGCAAGCGGTCGGTGAAGAGTTAAGTTACAGCAGACTGGTGCTTTGCAATTTAATTTGCATTCCCGCAGGCACCGTTCCCTGAAGTGCATCTCAATTATACGTGACCTTCAAAACAAGTGCACTTTTGGTCAGTCCTCTGAGGCATACTGTGCAGGTGAAAGAAAAGTGAATAGTTATCTGGAAAATAGAAATGTTTGTCATACGAGAGACAGGAAGCAAACGACCAATCAAACGTACTTTTTGGTGGGGGTTAGGCTTCCGAGGTCTGGTGCGACATCCGACTGCACTTTGCTTTGAGCCTGAGTCTCTGCGGTTTGCTGATTGGTCAGTCCATTGACTACTTGGTTGGATGACGCAGAAGGTGGGAAAGTGATACACACATCAGCTGCAAGTATAGAGAAAAAGAGACTCGGATTAATTCACCAACCCAACAATCACATAACCCACGACAAAACCATACAACTAGGCAGGTTTTTTAAGCAAACTACTCCATATTGTCTCGCGAGAAACGCGCGTAATTTTCACGTTAGAAAGTTGCAAAAACTCGAACAAAATAAGCTATCTGGGTGACATGATTCGGGTCCGAAGAGGTGACACCCACTTTAGATGTACTGAAAACGAATAATTAACACGCTGGAATCACATCTACTCAACTATGAGATGCTCGAAAATCAAGGGGAATCAGAATACTTGTAGCGATCCACCTAATTTGGAGAAATTCTCCGAAGTGACTCGTTAGTCAATCAAGAGGACATTTCCAGTGTCAAACATGCCCCGAAACAAACCGTAGCAGATGCACGTCTAAAACGCCATTGCTACGGGCAGTGGCACCTACTGAGTAGAATACTCTGCACTCCACCGTCAGTATGGTAAAAAAACCTGATTGGTCACATCCACGCACAAACACCACAAAGTACCTAAGAAATGCTCGTCAGGGTACACAAAAATAAGAAAACCGTTTAGCTATGCACTTTCCGTGCATAGCTGTCACACCATTCGAAGGAATCACCAGGGCGGAAATACCACCAGGTTGCCCAAGCCTAGACAAGAGCAGTCGAGTTGCCGGGGTTGGGTTCCTACCACGGAACTTCCGGTCAGTAAGTTCGCGCCTCAATCCCTGAGCTATCTCAAGCTCAAGAAAAACCCGCTAGCTTAGCTCGAGCAATCGAAGCTTCTAAGCAGCTTTCAGGGAAGCTAAACAGCAAACTTATCGTGCGCCACCCGTAACCCGAAACAGATGAACACATGCGGTTCATGCACTGAATTGGACAGATGATTTCTCGCACCATCTAATTCTGCTTGATCAGGTATTACACAAACCTAGAATTCTGAAAAGCACTAGGATGTTTTAGGTGAAAGCCGATGACTACAAGTCGAAAGCTATGCATAGTAAAGTCATTACCTTGGGGATTGGACTGGTCCTTCGACTCTTCAAATTGAGCCCATCCGGTTTGTACTTCATTTGTACCGTCTGATCCGTTCGTCCCGGTTTCCCATGGGTCAGCTGTGAGCGAAAATAGGTGGACGAACAAGGTGGAAGAACCAGAAACGTTTAGCACTAGAGGGGCGACACTGCATCAAGACGAGAAAGTTTGATGGGGATAAATTGGTGGAACACCCATCATCATGTCCCAATGCTATCCACCTAGTGGAAAAGACGACAGGTCGCATGATGCGGAAGAAGTGTATCACTGGGCAGCAACATGCCAAATTCTAATCAGTGATCCAGGAGTACTACACTGGCGGATGCAGACCGGAAACAGCAATTAGCAAAAAGAAGCTCGACTGCAGACAACAAATTCGATGTTGTGGCTTTTGTTACTTGATACATGTGAACTCACACGTATTGATTTGACTGTGTAGACATAAGTACTGATATGCAGTTGGTGCTCGCTCTAAGCCCAGGTAGGTGTGTTGTCTACAACGCTAAAACACATGTAAACATCTGCACAGGCATTGACAACGAAGACCAAAGTATCCTAGAACAACCAACTCACCAGTAAGGCCTGAGACAACCGCCGGAGCCGAAATGCCCATCACAGGTGATATCCGATTTGCCCCAGAACGTTGCTGCCTGATAACGGCAGGGGACTTGAGGTCTTCTTCCTCTTCGTCGTCGTCTTCATCATCGCCATCATCTCCGTTATTCCTATCTTCATCGGGTTCACTTTCGTCGCTGCTCAGGCTAGCTATGCGTGCAGAACGGAAAGCGGTTTCATCGTTGAGGTTGGGTGCAGGTTTCACAGGAGAGTCTGGATCGTTTTCCGCCTCTCCCGTGTCAATCCACATCGCTGTCGAAATGGACGAATTTGCGCGACCCACGTCATCATTGTCGTTGAACCGATCCCCGGAAAGGTTGCCAAAAGTCAGACCAAAACGACTTCCTGACGAGGTCTTGTTGTTCAGCTGGTCCCCAAACGAGAAAGGACTCAAAAACAGCGAGAATCTAAAGAACAGAAGAAGAAAAAGAGGACGGGAATGTGACGAAATTGCGGGTTGTGAAGCCGGAGGGGTCTATCTGTGCAGTTAGATGCAGTATAGCAGGTGCGTGATCGGAATGACCACACACATAGGGCTCACAGGAGGAATAAAAATCTCCCGACTACAAAAAGAAACGGATAAATTGAGTTGGAAGCTGCTTGGATTAAAAAAACAGAACTCTTCGTTTGGCACGTGACCCGGTTTCATACGGACTAATCAACAGTCGGGCGAATACAAATTATGAGATCAAGAGGAAGCATCGACAACCTACGGGAGAAATTCTGTTGGGTAGGCTGAGAAAACTGCACCAGAAGCAAAACCCAAGGTGATCGAAACAACCGACAGCCTATCACCACGTGTGTGGTGACAAACGCAGTAAAGCAGCAGTGACGAGATTAGGTAAGCAAACGAAACCAGCTCACAACGCTAAATAGTGTCAGCGTAAGTCCGACGAACTCCCACGCGGAAATGATGAAAAACAGTGAGGGAGACCTCCATGGGGGTGTTTAGGTTTGGAAAACCTGTGGAGGGGGTGCTGAAACACACTTTTCGACCGGTAAGTCTGCTGCTAATCTACGGACCCCAGATTCGCCATAACATGGGATAATGCCATTTCTAGAGTGCAGCCTCTGCTTTCTATACTTTACTTCGCAACTATGTTAAGTGGGAAGTTATGTGCCTTCTAGACTGATGACTTTGAAGCCTTTTCCTCGTCATCTGGATATGGTCACTTTTTACCAGTCTACTGTTACTGGCACAGCAAGAATCCTCCTGAATCCACGTTTTCCATTTACCTTCCGCACTAGTGACCCATAAAACTCCAATTTTAATCACACTAATCAGTCATAGAATATGAGAATTCCTCCTTCTACCCGTGTCCGAAACCACACGACTCTGTAGGTTTCCTGTCCAACAATCGTCCGTCTGATTGGACGATTGTGCGACTATTTGTTCTTTATGTTCTCCGTGCGTCTAGATGCATTTCTGCGCATTATACAATATTGAAAGTATCCGTTACGGGGTCACTCCGCCATGTGATTCCCAAGCTTCGTAAGAAAGAGTTCAAAACACACTCGGCAGTCCAAACAAGTCTTCAAGAACGAAAAGGTCGTAGCGCAACCTTTCTTGAACTGCGACCTCTCGTTGATTACCTGACGGAAAACGAATGTCTTCCAAGCGGATTTGCCGATATTGGTTTCAAGCGACCTAAAGGTATCAGCCAAAAGCCCAGGTACCGAATTTCACTCAGTTTACCGTTAGCACTAGTGGAAGAAAAAAAGGAAACTTACTGCCATGATTCTAGGAGGTCAAGCAGTAATTCTCCAGTTGAACTGGTTCGTTCTTGAGGGAAACCCTTGCTAGCGGTTACCTGTGTACTTTTCTCTTCTTTATTACAGATGGCGTCATAGACCGTGAGTGAAATTGTCGATAGTGCGAAGACTGTTTTGTCTCACTTAATAGGTGAAGCCATGGGAATGTCTATTTTTAGGCTTTTTCATCTCTATGCTAAACACCTGCACAGTCTATTTTCCCGCTGTGCTTTTTGGATGGAATCCAAAGTTAACACACTTAACAAGCCTGAAACATGGCTACTTTGTCTTCGGCAGCAAGGATAGGTGTGTTGCCGTGTTTACCTATCGTTTCTCATGCGCAAACAACCCGGATTTTCCGATCAAACATACTCGACTGGCGTTAGCCTACCGTAGGAACAGCCCTCCAAGTCATAGGCTCCTCCACCGTGACTTTGGCTGTTGTGAGCTCCTCTGTTTTTTTTTCGTATCGTGCCTATGACAAATCCAGCCAGCTGGACCGTCTGGATCGCACCTTCTCTTACGTGTGAGCGTTAATTTCTTCGCCTCGTTACTCCATCAGATATGGTATTCTCATCTGATCTGAATGTTTATTTTATTCGACCTTGGCACCTGTCGTTTCCATGTTTCGGAACGCGGGAATCTTCGAAACATTTGCTAGACACGATTGAATCTCAGTTTTTAGTCGAGGAGTCTTTTTGTACTCCGGCTTCTAGTTATCCTATTACCTGCGATACTCCACTTCGGTTTTGTCGCACACCGTTTGGAAAAAACTATCGGACGGGTTTTTCTGCAATGCATCTGCAGCCTATCACTGTATTGCACATCTGAATGTTTTAAGTCGGGCGGGAGCACAACGAAAACGAAGAAAATTCCAACTGACCCACCCATTGTATGGGACAAATTTTCAGTGATCCCATCCTCGCCAGATGTTACATACCACAGTGGTAACTTGGGATTTCAGTATAATAGACTTTTGCATATCAAGATTGCAGCTAGCTAACGAGCTGCCAAATGTAAGACGACAAAAGTGACAGAGAGTCTCTAATGTGTAAAAAGATAAGGTGGCCTCTTGAGGCTGGCCAGTGTTTGTGCAAAACTGGGGAGAGAAAGAAGTTGGGTGAGTACATGGAGGTTTGGAGAATGGGGATGGCCATCGAAAAAAGAGCAACTGTAAGCGCGTTTCACGCACTATCGCTCTACCCATCTCATTTCTACTTTAGATCACCCGAAATCACTATTTTTCGAATAAGGATCGCATGTAAAGATAGGTGGAATATAGGTCAAGAAAGCGAAATTTTAATTGTGGAGGTCTGCCTTTCCACTACCCTCTCCTGATGTATACGGGCCATGGTACATCAGGAAACTGGAGCCATTCACTCTTGACTGTGGCGTAGAGGGTATCTTACAACTTCAGACCGTATTCTAGACTTCACTTGCACATGTTTTCGGTTGTGTGTATGTGACATCTTTGAGCAAGATTTAGCTCAGCTCTTTGCGAGTATGTATGTCTGCACCAGTGTCCTGTTACCTGTAAGGTTGTCCAATTTGTTGTGCCCAGAGCGTGTTTTGCTGTGGTAATCGGAGTTTGATGCTGGAAAGTTGCTAAGGCTTTAGTTGGGGTTTTCTGTGGTATTCCTACTCAGTTGGCTCATTTTGCCAAAATAGAGAAGTGCATATATATATATATATATGCACTTCTCTATTTTGGCAAAATGAGCCAACTGAGTAGGAATACCACAGAAAACCCCAACTAAAGCCTTAGCAACTTTCCAGCATCAAACTCCGATTACCACAGCAAAACACGCTCTGGGCACAACAAATTGGACAACCTTACAGGTAACAGGACACTGGTGCAGACATACATACTCGCAAAGAGCTGAGCTAAATCTTGCTCAAAGATGTCACATACACACAACCGAAAACATGTGCAAGTGAAGTCTAGAATACGGTCTGAAGTTGTAAGATACCCTCTACGCCACAGTCAAGAGTGAATGGCTCCAGTTTCCTGATGTACCATGGCCCGTATACATCAGGAGAGGGTAGTGGAAAGGCAGACCTCCACAATTAAAATTTCGCTTTCTTGACCTATATTCCACCTATCTTTACATGCGATCCTTATTCGAAAAATAGTGATTTCGGGTGATCTAAAGTAGAAATGAGATGGGTAGAGCGATAGTGCGTGAAACGCGCTTACAGTTGCTCTTTTTTCGATGGCCATCCCCATTCTCCAAACCTCCATGTACTCACCCAACTTCTTTCTCTCCCCAGTTTTGCACAAACACTGGCCAGCCTCAAGAGGCCACCTTATCTTTTTACACATTAGAGACTCTCTGTCACTTTTGTCGTCTTACATTTGGCAGCTCGTTAGCTAGCTGCAATCTTGATATGCAAAAGTCTATTATACTGAAATCCCAAGTTACCACTGTGGTATGTAACATCTGGCGAGGATGGGATCACTGAAAATTTGTCCCATACAATGGGTGGGTCAGTTGGAATTTTCTTCGTTTTCGTTGTGCTCCCGCCCGACTTAAAACATTCAGATGTGCAATACAGTGATAGGCTGCAGATGCATTGCAGAAAAACCCGTCCGATAGTTTTTTCCAAACGGTGTGCGACAAAACCGAAGTGGAGTATCGCAGGTAATAGGATAACTAGAAGCCGGAGTACAAAAAGACTCCTCGACTAAAAACTGAGATTCAATCGTGTCTAGCAAATGTTTCGAAGATTCCCGCGTTCCGAAACATGGAAACGACAGGTGCCAAGGTCGAATAAAATAAACATTCAGATCAGATGAGAATACCATATCTGATGGAGTAACGAGGCGAAGAAATTAACGCTCACACGTAAGAGAAGGTGCGATCCAGACGGTCCAGCTGGCTGGATTTGTCATAGGCACGATACGAAAAAAAAACAGAGGAGCTCACAACAGCCAAAGTCACGGTGGAGGAGCCTATGACTTGGAGGGCTGTTCCTACGGTAGGCTAACGCCAGTCGAGTATGTTTGATCGGAAAATCCGGGTTGTTTGCGCATGAGAAACGATAGGTAAACACGGCAACACACCTATCCTTGCTGCCGAAGACAAAGTAGCCATGTTTCAGGCTTGTTAAGTGTGTTAACTTTGGATTCCATCCAAAAAGCACAGCGGGAAAATAGACTGTGCAGGTGTTTAGCATAGAGATGAAAAAGCCTAAAAATAGACATTCCCATGGCTTCACCTATTAAGTGAGACAAAACAGTCTTCGCACTATCGACAATTTCACTCACGGTCTATGACGCCATCTGTAATAAAGAAGAGAAAAGTACACAGGTAACCGCTAGCAAGGGTTTCCCTCAAGAACGAACCAGTTCAACTGGAGAATTACTGCTTGACCTCCTAGAATCATGGCAGTAAGTTTCCTTTTTTTCTTCCACTAGTGCTAACGGTAAACTGAGTGAAATTCGGAACAGTATTGTGAGTCAGCAATCACCCGCCACATACAGCCACAAACTGAGACTTCGCGAGGCGCCAGGAGGCTTTCCGCCGAATCGTAGAAGCAGGAAATCCCTGAATTGATCCCATGTCACAGATAGATACCGGAAATAAGCATTACAAGTCTCACACAATTGAGTCACACCATTCGTAAGGTCAAACAAGAAATACACTCATTTGCAAATCAATTTGGCTTTCAGGGGAGACTCAAGTGAATCTCTCGTTTATGATGGTCTTCAACTGAATGTGCTGCGCACAGGCCGCCTTATGTTTCAGTTGGTACAATATTCGAGATATCGTAGTATATTTTCATGAAGGAAACTACCCACAAGGTAGCTAAAAACTCTTCGACAGCCCACGACCGGTTTAGCCCTTCTTGAAGCTCATCAGGTAGGCTCAGTCCCCGAGTTTCCGTCAACCTTATGTTCTACTTGAACCTCACAACATTGGACGATGTTGTTGGCAGTTTCTATCTGTATTTCTAGGTGTTATAAATGTGGGAGACTTTAATGCTGCTGAAATCATTCACGCAACGGAACTTTCTTCAGAAAAAATTACCGTGGTTATACGCTAATTCGAGAACCGTTCTTCAATACGCTTGCCCACGACAGAGATGAGGCTGGAAACCGATCTAAAACCTCGTCCAAGACAGTAAACAATTGGTGGAATTGGTAGCATAAAATTACGTACTACGCTTCTCAAGGAAACAGCCTCGGTGATTCCGAATCCCCCCTGCTCAAAGAGGAGGTTACCTCGTTGGAGAGCTTGAATGTGAACCGTATAGCAGCTCGAAATGAAATCCCATTTTTCAACAGTCATCGTTAATGTGGGTTAGAACGTTCCACTCCGTCTGAATACCTCAGATATTCAATAAACTTTCAAATTCACGGCTCACATATACTGGCGTGACATGGTGACCTTGTACAGTGGCCGACAACCATCGTTACCCAAATCACTCGGAACTAGTATTCTTTTTCATTTAGTCAAATTTGAAAACGGACCACCAAACATGACAAACTATCACAATGAACTATTCTCGAGAAATATTGGTCTATTGTGCGTTGATTCTATACTTCAACTGTATTGCCTTTATTCGGTAGTTCAACTGTGAAGCGCCCTAACGTGCGTACTCAGGAAAGAATTATCGGCCAAGTCAATTGAATTTGTTAGTTAGACTTCACCAACAGAGATGCTAATCAAATAAACTCTTTCACGCGACAGTCAGCCGATAAATCATGGATCAGTGGAACGAGACACTGCCGGATGAGTTTGATGGTAGTGTGAGAGTTGAAACTTTTCAACGGAGATTACGCCTTCTACTGAAACGCCAAGGATCACTGTACAGCTGTTCTGTCCTCATTCAGCAGAGCGCATTCTGAGAAACCGAAGTGAGCTTAAAACCCGCGACACTACATTGAACCGTTTTGCTACGAGCGGTGGTCAGTGGTGTGAACAAATCGCACCTGCACAGGAAACACCACGCGCTGTTAAGTCGCAGGTTCGAAACTCCTCGGAGTTTCTTGAAGTGCGCACTCTAAATGACTCCTGATAAGGACGAAACAGCCGTACAGTGCTTTTTAATGTAGACTAGATTCACTTATAGGACGAAATTTCCATTGAGAATTCAATTATAGTATCTGAAGGAGTCATTTTATGAATGTTTTTCAAAATCGATTGTAACTTTCAAATATTTTCAGAGCATACCTCCAAGGTAAAAAATAGCAAGAATGGGAACCATGCCACCAGAAACGGCATTCAAAACACTCCAAGAAATATTTACTCTAGAAATGACTTCTCCAGTCCTTATGAGGAAAACCTGACAAGGCCCGGCAGGCTTTTAAAAGCAACCCAATTTCACCGGAGTCATGCATCAACATTGAAGAAGCCATGAGAAAAACGACTCGAAATGTTGATTTGGAGTGCAATTTTGTCATAAGTAGCTCACTAAGGATGTCTACGACAAGACGGCGATCAATCCTAATCGAGATAGCACATACAACGCGGCGGAGCAGGATATATCACTTTATGTTACTGATAGTATCTAAGTAGTAAAGGCCGGTGTTGATTTTGAAACCAGCCAGGGGAAAGCCGAATCGCTGCTCGTTCCCGTCACTGGACAGTATGCATCGTTTTGCTTGACCGGCGTTCTTTCACCGAAAGGTTAAACACAATCTTTGAGGTAAAGACGAGTCGGTACATGAATACGAATCAGCACAAGAGGGATGTGATGCAGTTTGGATTGTCTTTTACGCCTGCAAGAAGGGTGCAAATGTCGATAATCTGAACACTATAATCCACACTGCCTGAGTAAGTGACTGGAAGTGGAACACCAAGCCAGCCACTTGTTGGTTTCAGTACAGGACTCCATTCTAATAAAAATTAACATGCACTACTTATAAGGTTACCGAAAACTACTCGACAACCTAGGACCGGTTTCACTCTTCTGGGGACTCATTAGTTAGGTGCAGTCCCCAAGTTTCCGTCAATCTTGTGATCTACTTGAACCCAGATTGCACAGAATTAACGAACTACACTCATTTGTATATCAATTTGCTCTTGACGGAAGACTCAGCCAGAACGGAACCCAACTGAATCTCTCGGTTATGATGTTTTTAAGCAACTAAGTGTGCTGCACAAGGCCGCCTCATGTTTCAGTTGGCACGATGTTCGAGATATTGCGATACGCCGTATGGGGGTAATGCCAATCGAAAGTTCTGTTTTTATTCACACAACTGTGTCACAAAAAAAAGCCAACATGCATTGAAGAGTCGCTCAGTTTATAATTTTCGGGATAAAATGCAATCACAAACAAAAAGCGACCGTATTCAAGTATCTTATAATTATCGGATAACGTATTACACATCGCATAAGTAAATCGATACGAATTCAATCCCTTCCAATGTCGAACAACCAACAGCGACAGGGGTGTTCGGTCATTCCATGGCGTACTCACATCAGACACAAACTCCCATGAGGGGGACAGTCATCAAGTTCGCGGTAAAACAAAAGGTTTGTGGAAACACGTAGAAGACCAAGAGTTGGATAGGTGGTATAGACCACTTTACTGAACGGGTTAATACGTACTACGCTGCATCAGTGGAGATAAATGCCACGCACCTCCGATATCAGCAACAGCCTCCACAGCCATTCTAATTGCTTCAGGCTGATGAGGGTGGAGGGTTCTGGACAACTGCCTTTGGGTAATGTTACTTGCTAGAGTTAAGCATACGTCCTGAACCAAAGGTCTGTGTCCTCAGAGGAAACAGTCAACAGCAAAGTGCTTGCACCTTCCAAAACCATTGGAATAAACACATCTGAGCATCATGTTGGAACAAAACACAGCCAGCGAAAATGACCCAACCTACCATGAG
Source organism: Clonorchis sinensis (assembly GCA_003604175.2). NCBI lineage: Eukaryota > Metazoa > Platyhelminthes > Trematoda > Opisthorchiida > Opisthorchiidae > Clonorchis > Clonorchis sinensis. Next base: position 21,406,006 of record CM030369.1, read on the forward strand.
TATCCCACGCAGCAGTAGCCCAACACACAACAAGCCGGCGTTGATCTGGCAATCCGGTTAGGGGTTGCCTGGGTTCGGTTAGGTGCCAGGTCCTAAAGCGTTTCCAAACACGTACAGGGCCCCACCAAGGTAGGCCCGATCCCATTGCGTTCAACATGACAGCATCCAATTCAACTTCGTGTTGCCACGTAAGGGGCACGCCCCCGCCAAATTTTTGCCAACGACGGTTTGGAGTGTGAAACACGTCTTTTATTGACACACAGTGGTGGCCGAGTATAGCTAGTATATGAGGTAACCACGTTAAGTTGACAAAGTTTAGTTCCTGGGCTGGGAAATATGACTCACCATCTAGTAGTCGCTTCCGCACAAATTCATCATGGGCACGCTGCAACTAGTTAAATTCTGTTAAGCTTCAGGGGAGATCATTTGAAAAGGTTTGGAGTTCTCAAACTAAGGGGACACAAAGTAGACAGGCTCTTGTTGTGGTATTGTAGACACGACCCTTTAACCTCAGCGATATCCGTTTCCGATGCCAACTGACGAATATTCCTGGTGGCTTGGTGATGCCTGCATAGACTTCATCTGATACAATACAGTCACAGCATACACAGCTGTCAAGACCATTAAACGTATCAAGAAACTCAAGCTTCTCATCCTCAAGTCTCAAAGGGGCAAATGGGAGTGGAAAATACTAAAGTAAGCATACCAGCGAGCACTGTTGGAGTAGTGGTAACACACGCAGCTGGCACGTCAGATATGCGTTGTTTAAATCCCGACAATGCCACGAATGTGCACCCCTAAAGAACCCTGCTAAGAGTGAAACTAGAGTCCAATGCTTCCTTTCATGTGGATGAACTCACTGGAATAGTTGTCTCACGACTGTTTGAGCAAGTTCTACAAATCCCGAAACCACCTACAACTAACGTCGGTTGAACACAACCACTGCGAATCGATGCAAAATAAACTTATGCAAACTAGTTTTAGCCAATGTGCGTAAAGACTTCTCAGTGAAGAGAGTCACAGATATATGGGTGAAAGTAGAACACTCAATGAATCAAATCGGAACAGGAGGCATCCAGAAAAATTGCACCGCACGACTTACTTTCCAGAGCCTCCGGGTCCGGATGAAAGGTTGAAGAACTGGAATAACAAAAAAAATTGGCGGAAGCATGTAAGTTGCGTTTGACTTCTAAAGTACATAATGACAGTTGGGAGAACATTACGTTACTTTGTACGATATAGCACAGTTGTGTTGTGAACCCCGGCGTTCACAGTCAACGGATGATACTTTTGGTTTGAGGAAGGCGCAAACGGTGGTTGATGAGTTTACAAAGTCGCCGGCCTGAAGTTCGTACAGCACTGCCCATTAAGTATAAATAAAAACGAGTAAATCCGGTCAAATCAGACAGTTGGTAGGAGGAACGGTCGATTGGACATGATGGAGAGCTCCTCAAAGCTACATGGTGCAATAGTATTTGCGAAAGCAATCAATCGCCAATGGTCGAAACGTTGGTTCGCAGTGATGCACACATTCCGCTTATTTGGTTTGAGTGAAGATGGTGATCTGGGCAGTGGGGTAGTATCTGCTTGCGGACCTAACTGACACATCCAAGTGCGACAGTGGACTCTCACGCACAACGGGCACTGCCACATGCGGCTTGCACTAAGCCATACATGAAACCACTAAAAACCTCTTTTTCAGATATAAATCCGAGGGAATGGTAGCTCTAAAGCCACCAACACACCTAGTTGTTAGTGCACAGTTGTTGGGTCAACTCAACCATTCAAAGCAATGTATGCATGTGGTAGTCCGACTATCCACCAATAAGACGCACAAACACGGGGCTAGTTGGAGTTGGTCAGTAATAACCTTCGTCTGTACAACGGTGATCGCATAAAATCACTTCTTGCAATGTTGAAGGCTACACACGTCAGAATTCCTAGACTGGTAACCTTGGGAGGCAAGCAGAGGTAGTGTACGGCTTGCATTACTAGCAGCTTCACAGGTTTAGCACCCCAAGATTCTCGATGTGTTAAGGCCACGTGAGCCTGGATACCAAAAAAAATTCAATGGTATCTGTCTCGGCTGGACCGGTGACCTGAACTACCGAGGCACCAGGTCCAGAGCACACCCACGTATGGTATCACTGCTGGCCATGGTTTGGTTTGTTTTAACTCACACGATAGTGTTCTCGGGAAGCCACTTCCAATACCGTAGAAAGTATTGCATAGGAACTCACAACTCGGTTCTTGGACGGGACTCGCATACGTGATCTCCAACTGCCGGAAAGTACGCTTCCGGCTGATCAAAGATAACCAGGCCAGGGGAGAGAATCATGCGTTTCAGAAGGAAGTTGTTTTCTGTACAGGACGCGAAACAAATCAACGTGCTTGGCTAGATACTAGGTGCTATTATTCCCCTGGTAGTGGAGGCCGACTGACACACAACATGGGAAGGTTCGGTTTTCTATACCAGGAAGACCGTCTTATATCACAAAAGTCAGCATCATCAAATAATAACATGATAGGAAAGTTTTTACGGGGTAAATCTTCCAATATCAGCAGCGGGGACTGAGCTGCAAGAGGGGTTAGGAGATGGAAGCCTACGATGTACCAGTGCTCAACCTGCTATACTGAATACAAGAAAAAGCTCTAAGGCTCTATTATCGCCCTTCTAACATACGAGACAAGATTGCCCGCAGAGTCGAGTACTTATCTATCAAGGCTTCGTCATTCCACATATCACCTGCCACTCTCATTGCGCTACCACTCTGTCACTGCGCTCGTTCTTTTGAATTACGCAATAGAAAGTTGGGAAACGAGGACGGTAGGCAGATAACGGTTGACAAAATACCAGTACTCCAAGAGGTCTGGATACGGCGATTGTGGGGCTGTGAGAAACTTTCAGTCTGGACAGATGCGTACAGCGACATCTGGATATCCTTTTTCTGTTGCCCTGAATCAGTGGAGTCCAGAGCATCATGAGGTCGATTTTATCGACAAGGAAATCAAGAAGATCCAGGTCACCAGGTCAGGAAGTTCTAAGGCATGTTAGACAAACAATTTCTAAGACTCGAATACAGGTGTACATAGATTCGAAGACTGCCTAATCTGGGACTATGACGAAACATCACACCCCGTCAAGTTGAATTCGTATTTTCCCACACCTGAAAATCTGTTGAGGAAGGAGGGATGCAGAAGAGTAAAGTTCGGCTCATCTGTGAGGCTGTGGCAGCCTGAAATATGGCCTAAGAAGTATGGCCAGAAAGCTTTGGGTTTCTACTCAAAAATCGGAGCTGTAATCGATCTGAGTATCATTGTTAGCTATCGAGACCTTCCTAGTAAGACGAAACATGGTAACAAGTGTCACGTTATGCAAGCACTCTATTGATGAAGAGTGCAGGCGAGCATCATCGTTTACGATTCCCTTAAGTTTGAAATGTAACAAAGGGAGGACAAAAATCTGTTCTCTGGTAGAATCGCTTCTGACACTCTAGAAGACGGCTCGGTCATACTGTATTCATACTGAAGGCAATGTTATTTCCCTCATCTCCATCAGGATGGCATAAACTGCTAGATAGGCAACCTGTAACTTCGCAAGTTGTCCGAGTGGGTGTGGGCTTACAGTAAGCTAGCATTGGATGCTCCCTCTTTAAATTGGAGCTTTCAAAATAATGTTATGCTTGTACGAACGTCAAGTGTCCGCACCGATACTGGTATCCCTGCCTATGTTGATGACCCCCAGTTATCAAACGGCTCACTTCAGCGAAAATATCGGGAAGTCCCGATCGGCATCAAGTGGAGGAATTCGCCCCTTAAACTCAGCCACAAAAATCCATCCGGCCAAACCAACCGGCTAATCGACAACTCAGAATCGAATTCATGGGAAAACGACCAAGACCACGCGGGAAGAATCAGTGTTCGTTACACGCCAGACTGTTGTCACGTGGAAAAAAACGTGTTAGTATCTTTGTTGCAGTCACCTAACAGCCATTTTACGTCATACTGTTGGCAAGAATAAAAAGTGCTGAGAACGGCCTGGTGATTTTTCGTGAATTCCCCAACGAACGGCAGCTGTTAATGAGAAAGCGTTGAGTCATTTAAAACAGTTCAAGAGCCGCATTTGCACTAATGCCTCCGGCAAGGTCAACATAGAACGGCTTGGTTGTAGTGTGTTTTATGCAGTTCTGCGACTGAACCACCACTGGACTGTGGCACGGACAGCTATGTCCGCTTATCACCTATCCTCGACGGCATCAGTCGAGCACACTTCTTAAACCGGCTCATTCTGACACCCAAAACTACGGACTGTCGAATGCGTTGAGTGAGAATGGTGTTTTCGGTTTTGGCACACTGATTACTGCAATTACTGCAACACGAACTGAGCTGATATTTCTATCGAGGTGATCTAGCCCATGAAGATATTCAACACACCCCAGGCTGGATAGCCCACGACAGCATTTCCTGTCGAACAAGAGGTAAAAACATTCCCTTTCCTTTGGGCGATTTGCGCAGCTAGTGAGACCCGAACCGCCCGTTTAATTTTCCAGCCAACATGTAAAACGTAAAAATCAATGGTAAACTGGTGCATCAACAAGAACATAACCTAACTCACTATAACAGGACCACGCAGAAAGAATCGATACCTTCCAAAATACACAGTCGAGCATGTACTAGGGTGGTTACTAGGATCTATGATGATGTCCACGATCAGTTCGAAAACCAAGGACGAATAAATGGAGTTGACACAGACTGCGCAATCAAGATCCGTTGACAATCGATCATCAACGAAGCAGCAGACAAATAGCTGTCTGTCTAAGTACTTGGCTCTGTTGTGTCTGCTCATTCGCGCCAAAGCACAAGCTTCTTCACTGTGATAATTCAGCTTGTCTGAACTATCGGACAGGCAGGTAGGTGATTCGGTCTGGTAACGGAGTGTGTTCTCGTACAACTGTGGACAAATGGCCTTAGAAACTTCTGCAGTTGTTCAATTGAACAGGAAGGCACGAATAGTTAGAAAGCTTGTTACTTTCGAGGTCAAGGGCAGTTTAGGACATTACCGGCGAGACCCACAAACATATCGGCGAGGAATTTATGGATAGCATAAATTAATCATCATGACAGTGGGTCTGAGATGTTCGATCCCAGAAGCGACCAATTAAAATGTAAGTGTTGGTTGTTTAATGGCTTTCGCGGTCTTATCGACACACGGTTGAGCGCCAGGTTGTTCAAAAGCTGTAAATACGAGCTGGTAAGTAGAAAATCAGTACACCGTTTTCACCACCGCACGAATACTTCTCAAATGGCCGTTTGCGGTTCAACCAGACAGCAATAAAATTGGTTTAGCTCATTGTCTGTGTGATATATGATGATGTCAAGTTTTGTCGTGACAGGGCCCGCTAACAATCACTATTAAAAAAGAAACTGAAATGCTAGTTACATGAACAAGGACATAGAAAAAGTTAGATAAGCACATTGACACACAGTGGAGTAAAAAACAGTCCGTGTATAATGAGAAGTTGTCGCGTTTCCATCAAGAGGCAAATCCCATCCTTTAACAGGAAGTGCCTATCAGGAAACAAAACGAATTCGCGTCAGTAGCGAAATGTGCAACCTTCCTCCGATGTGTTTACTAATGCCTTGGGCGGAAGGAATAGGGAGTAAACAAGGCACCGCCGTTTAGCTGGATGTGCGGGCTACGTACAACCTTGGCACAGTGCTTCAGTGCTCCCCTGCCCAGTTCGTGAGGCCATCAAATAGTTGCTGACTTTTTGAAGTAACATAAGGTTCCCGGCCTTTCGCGTCACTGGGTCAATTAGGATTAGCGAAACCGGAGAAGTTTTTCTCGGTATCGCTTCAATGGTTCGTGTAGCTGACATTCAGGACTCCATTTTCTGGGACCAACTCTCTAGAAGTTTGTGCGACGGCATTAAATTATCATAGCTCGCACGCGTGTAGGATTACCCCCAGTAAGGAACTTCTGTAATTCCACAGACTATGCAAAGTGAAAACTGATCAGAAGATAATCATCTATGGACTCAAATTGATGAGTTTTTTTAAAAAATAGGTGGGACCAATTTTAAACCATCACTTACGCCGGCTGATTGTGAGAATAAACTTCCGAGATCCTTTTGTGTCAACAGTTGGATGAGACCGTCATCGCGATCCGGTTTCGCGTCGGACACATCCTATAACACGAGAACGAGAGGACAGCAGGTTACAGGTGTTATTTCCAACTCGTTGTTTACGACTGTTGATGAGAAAGCGGGAAAGAAAGATAATGGCGTCATTCATCAAAGAAGCAATCCGAGCAGCGGGGCAGCAGTGTGGAAAAAGCCGAGAAACGTGGTCTAATTTACGTGGAGTCGCGAAAAAGCACTGTATATCCGCACATAACAGGCAACACAGTGTGCTATATCCTAGAGCAGTTTTCGTGAAAATAAAGCACCCAGTATTTACCACACAACGCTCGATCATGCAAGGTAATTTTGCGGGCACGAACGGACCAGGGTAACAGCCTTCCGTGTGGAGGGACGTTCTGTCTCGAAACTTCACCAGTTCAGGACCAGATATTCTGCAAAGTAGCCTCTGTCCCAGCAAGGTGTGTGATATACTGCTCTTAAACATTTGACTGTTAACGTAAAAAAACAGCTCCACAGAGACCACAGAAAAGACCGGTCGAAAATGACCGTTTTGTCAAGGGTTGTAACCCGGCTGTTTTACGAGAATCCAAATTCATTCCAATAATTGTAGTTGGTTTCCAGCCCACTTTTCTACCAAGTATACTTGCTAACATGGACACGTGTGCGCCTACGCGACCGGAAGGGCTGGAACTCATGACGTCACAACAGAATTTTGATGGGACCGATGGGGATCGCTCAATAGTGAAGGGAAACTGTTGCAATTACGAAATGAACATGGGCATACTGCGGTATTTGAGTGCAACGCAACGTTCTGATTCGTGTGAATGGTTCGCAAACGTTATATTCACCGTTCTTGTATATTATTGGCATATGGAAACAGTGATGACTGTTGATCAAATGAATAACATAGTACACTGCTTCCTCTCTGTGTGCACTCTTTCGGTATCTAGCTGGCACTCCACCCGAAGGAAGCATGAGGGCCGAGGTACTGCCAGGTTGCCCTAACCTAGACTGGAGCAGTCGAGATGCAGAGTTCAGGTTCGAATCACGGTCAGTAAGTTTGCGCCTTAACCATGGAGCTATCTGGAACAATGAAAACAGTTATTTCGATATCATAAAGTGGATACAACACAAGGACAGCATGTTAAAGAACCCACCCAACTATAGAGCTATAAAATGGGAACGCGTTTGAAAGTGTGCAAAAAATCCGATCACTGTAAGGGTTAACGGACGGACAATTAATCACCAAATGGATTTGCAATGTGATAGGGGAGTAACAGCTACGGAGGCGGTTGACCTAGGTTGTCACAGGTACAAACTGGCAATTCATTTGCCCAGTATAACAGACTGTAATGAATTATGCAGCTGGTTCCCTTTGATGGACGAAAGTGACGAGCAAAACTCGTCTCATTTTGCTTCAAGATTTCAAATCAGACATGAATGTTAATCACCATCCTGAACTGAAAGGAATGCACTCATCTCGGTTTGACAACTGGCATTGTTTTGAGCTCACTGTCTGGACACAAAGAGTTAGTGACCATTCTAATACACCCGCCCACAGATGGAACAAATTATGGACCAGGTTCCAATAAGCTAGAGCTACAGAGCTCCAGTTTGTCGAGTGTCACCAGAGAATCGCCATAAGGAACACAAACACAAGCATATAGACAAGATGAATGAGGAAATAAATCTTACATCAGCAACTTGCACAGCATTGACTTTTGCCAAGCTATCCGCTACAAACGCATCCCAAGAGGAACGAGACTCTTCACTGAGACCTTTCGATGAAAGAATGAAAAATCTGTTGGTGAACACTTGTGTAATATAATTAGGCACATGATCAAAACATAAAACTACAAAATATGATTAAATAACCTCCCCTTGCGTTCCACGCGGATTGTCTAAGATAAATCTGTGGCGCTGCTGAGTTACAAGGAGCACCTCTAATCGATATATGCCACAAGAAGCACCGTTAAAACGGGTTCCTCAAAGGCCTTAATCATCGGGCATTATTAACACAACTACGACCCTCCTGACAAGGTAGTTCCCTAAAGCACCTCTGCACAGGATAAGCGAACGCGTACAACAGGCATTCGAAGATAGCGTGAACGACACAAGCACCGAAAAAAGAATCCGCCTCTTGTGGCAGCGAGCTCTAAACTGGGTTAGTAAGAAAACTACTGGGGGCTTTCGATAAAAAGTTGAAACGTGGCGGTTTCAACCTAACCCAGGTGATACAATGTGTACAGGTAACTCAAACACTTCAGACATCCACTGCATACTCACAGTATACTCACTGTACACTTGAACCAAAACATTTATGCAATATGAAGTTGAAAACTGGAGCGCCAACACTTTACAAGGGGGAAGCACAGCCCATTGTATACTGGTCTCAATAACGCAGAAATCAAGCACACATTTGCATAGATTAGTCTTTCTCCAACATTTCCATGATTCACGCCGGATGTGACAGTCATCGTGTTCAAGAACTGGTCGCTCGAAGATCTCTCAGAGGATACAAACACCGACGCTTTAGTAGAATGACAGAAGTGAGAAGACTACAGCATTTCACAATGAAATAATACGTAGGCGGACAGTTTGTCCTGACTTGAAATTACTGGGCTTGCCAAGTCAAGGAGGCAACTACAGCGCGTCAAAGAAAGCTGTTTCTCACACCAAAACATTCCTAGTCCCCAGGCCATAATACATGACGTGGCGATGTGGTTGGATTCCAAACCATGGCCAGGAGGTTCTCCTACCATCTTGGCTGGGGTCGGCGCAGTGCCTCTTGTGCGCAGCTGTCAGTCATGCGGGATTTAGCATGCAATCCATCCTATGGCAAGCATCTTTTCGCAGCCTAGCAGCCGACATGAAACCTAACTGTCGTTGTGCCTTGGACTTGTGCTCGTAGGTTATGCTGAGACAAGTCCTCTGACGGAGTCTAACAGCAAAACAAGTTCGTGTGCTTACTAACTTAGTGTCCGAAAGCTTGGACGCCGTTTTCTACAGGGGATTTGAGCTTTTCGCAGAAAGCCTCCCTCGCACCTTCCTTACGCTCTACTAAGATTATATTGAACCCCAGTTTTGGCCACCAACGCTGATGACGTAACGAATGTGATGATAAGTACGGAAAGTGTAAAAAACTAGATGTTCATACGTCATCCCAGACGTGCTTATGACTTTGAACCTTGATGGTGAGGAACCTTCCCACAATGACCGAACGCGATCACACTGCTTCCTAAATCCGGGGTAGACATGAATGTCAAGCGAACGGCTGATTACGAGGATCCGGTAAAATCATATGAGCACAACTTCACGAAGCCAAAATTTTGCGTCGCCCATGTAGTATAAAAATTTCTTGTCTTTAATTAGGTCATACTCGAAAGCCTCAAGAATAACGAACTGTGGCGTTTGTTGAAAATTGAAAAGAGATATGAAAAAAGGTTTCGTACTTTCGAAAACTTGGTTGACAAAGTCACGACGAGGGCCGTTACGCGCTTCTTCAAGTGAGTTAGCAAGCTTCCACAAGTGACCGGCGTATCCCGGTTTCGAAGAATTCTTGGGATGTGGACTGTGAACATCTGTAGGTTGGGTGCTTCTGTGAGAATTACAGCCAAAAAAGGCATTAAGGAAAGTGGTATGTGGCTCCAGTTTTTTCACAAGAAGAAATAGGAGAATTCTACATGGAACGAAAGATATGCAAGAAACTCATAATTTGAAAGACTTTGATTATGAAAGTCAAGGTATTTGGTTTATAGTAAAAACCTGATAGGGATTCGCCTACTAGAAATAAGTCAAACCGAGATTCCGTGACCGCCCCAACATCAACAGTCAATGCCCAGTTATAAAAGCTACTGGCGCTTAACTGTCATACAACCATGAGGAAAGGTCGCGTAAGTAACGAATAAAAAGAAAAGGACAATATATGCACTTGGTGCAAAAGCCCCATTTGTCAAGACAAGAGGGCCATGTGAAAGGTTCTTATTTCTTCGGACAGCAATGAATAAAACACATGTAAGCATAAGGTCGCAGTAACACGCCATCAGACCAAGTATCTTCGTGAACCCCACTCAAAGCGAGTCCAATCCACGAGGACAGATAGAGTTCAGCCAGCAAGTAACAGCATGCTTTTCACAGAAGTCGGTTACGTACTTTGTCCTCTATGGCTTCCAACCATACATACAAAGAATGAGGTGGAACCCAGCCCGGAACATCCCACAGTACTGGTTTGGTATTCAGTTGATCTTATTTTGCGCTACAACATTATGGCCTTCTCGGTAACAGCAATTTTGGAACAGAAAACTGTGATAGTCGTACGCGCACCAGAAACCATAACCTAATAAAGTCTACAATCGTCGTCTCAGCGATTCTGATTCGCTGGCAAGTACTCGCTTACACATCATTTCGCTGCGAACATGCCGCAGTCCACTAAGTACGCTACGACGTCGTCCATAATCAAAGATGTGTAAAGTCCCCAGATTGGGAGTAACGATAAAGTAGGACTGTTTCTACTGACCTTGTACACACTTTGGTACCAATTAAATTCGTTTCTGACGATAGAGAAGAGGTGAGCTTAGTTGCTCGCTCTGCGTAGATTCATTTCATTCGTCACGGAATAATAGTGCCTTATTAACAAATGTAAACCAACCAACCAACCAAACAACAAGCTCAACCTCGTTTTGAATTTTCAAGGGCATAAAAAGGAGGCAAGACTTTGTGCTTTTAAGCTGCAAAACAACGACCTACTGCTGCTATTCTCTTAGAGACTAGACTATGCGCAGACAAAATACTGCTGTCTGCATAGTTAACAGACACTAATCTTTCTCCAGGTGCCATGTGAAGTCCCAGGGCCATGCTCCATTGAGGTCACGACAGGACTGAGTGAAGTTTTGGACAGTTCATCGCAAACTCACAGAAGACTGTCAGAACAATGAGCACGAAGCATATTCATACATTCCAAGAGCACCTCTGGTTTTTAAACGCCGAAGAAAACAACGGTTGTTAATCGACGGTAGGTGTGGCGTCGTCCAAACACGCGAAGACGTCACGAAAACACTGGTCGACAGAGCTCGACGGACGACGTGTTGAGGCAAGTAGCAGTCGGATAAATGCGTCAACAAGATACAAAGCACAAAAGTCAGAAGCCGGTTCTGTATGTAGTCCGTTAAGCCACGCAAAAGTACACGCAATTGTATGAAGAGTGTATGATGGAAATTCAAGCCGAAGTTTTCCGAAAACGTTCGCTGTTTTCATTGAAGTCACAAAACCAAACGTAGCATGAACGTCTGAAGCATGGTGATCAGACAGAAACAACTACGAACGAGAGGCTTTAGAGCTCAGGACATTGCATCGCCGAGACCAAGGAAGTACCAGCTTTTACTGCCTTTACAGGAGAGAGGCAGCGGACATTTATACAGATCGTGAGCTTCAGAAAGCCAATGGCCTCAACAAGCCTGAATTTGTAGAATTACACGCGATCCACCAGCTGCATCAATGCCTTCTCATGCCTCTTCGTCAGTGCAGAAGTTTAAAAGGGCTTACTCTGCACAAAAAAGCTCGGTGTCCGAATATTCCTTTCCTGCTCTTAAACGCGGCTATCTTCGATTTTCAGATAGGCCGGTCTAGTTTGATTCTAGGAGCTGTCATTCAATGTAGCCCTTCCTGAAGAAGGACCGAAATACTCTTTCTTCCTTGGTGTTTCCTCTTTGAATGGCCACGATAATAACACAACCAAAGGTTCTATCACAACGGCACCAAAATTTACGTTTCGATAAAAAAACTACATAAAATAAATATGGTAAACACACTGGCATGAAACTGACTGTCACTGAAAGCCTTAGAGAAAAGTGAATTCGTTTTGCAATAATGTGATTCTATCCCCTACGTTTTCCTGCATTAACGTAACGAACACTACTGGCCTCGAAATCATGTAACATCAAATGGGATAGCGATTAGGGCATGAACGAACTGGCTGATCAGTACGGAAGACCGTATTGGTAATTCACCCAAACACTCATGTCAATTCAGTAACCCTATAAACCACGTGCGTTGCGTCATGCGGATGCGATTAAGTGATTGCATGGATAATTCGATCCTGTAAAAGGTTTGATTAGAGCGGGATTTGATGAGCCACAGAAACAGTGATACTTCAATAAAACTTCCACGACACCGGACACAACTTGTCCATGAAAAACGGCGAACGGACGTTAGCCTGCTCTCTCAGAACAAGATCAACGGACACAAATAGGTGCGAAACCAAGCATGGTTAAACAGAACGAGGGAAAGGCTGGTGAATTTTACTTTACAATTTAGTGATACCGACAAGCCACACCTGAGGCAATTACAAGAAGCACATTACAGGACCGCGGCAGGGTGGAACTGTCTGAAACTGACGAAGTTACTGCTTGAAAAGGGTTCTCATCATTTCTATACATGCACGCAGGTGAGTGTGAAATATTCCAACTCCCATCATAGCAGGCGTTCTGCTCACGACTGCAGAAGAATCTGATTACGAAGGCAGTGTCTTGAACTTCATGCTGCGGTTGAGGCACGCCCTGAGGCTGCTGCATCTAGCTAAGCGGGGGTTGGAAAACAGCAAACTGTCGAACAAAAACGGAGTTTATGATGCACGTGTGACATTTCACCGTTTGGATACGCAAGTTAGACATCTAGTTATGGCCAAATGAACCGTTCGTCAAACTGTTCAGCCGATCTATCTAGACAAATTGAGCACGAACCAACATGTCATCACTTTTCTCACAGACCCCCATCGAAATCCAGTTTTGGACCGGAAAACTGCCAACATGAAAGCATAGAGTACAGCCGTATCCCGACAAGAAAGCCCCTTAATTCCTCCGGCTTATTCATTCTGTAGAATCTCACGGCCTCTTGGTGGTCTCATTCCTCCAGATTCCGTCTCAACTCCTTTCACCTTCCATCGTACACTGAATCAGCTTGAATAAATCAGCTTGAGCTCGGCCTTCTTCTATAAGGGCAACTGATTTGGGAGATCCATTGACTTCGAGGCTTGATGCAGCTAGTCCTGTTGCACATAACCCGTATTGCCGTTGAAACCCACTTCCAATTTTCACCAACGGCTGCATACTGTTACGGTAAACCGAGTTATTCTAAGTAAGTTTTGAGCATCGGCTTGTCGATCAGGTACATGGATAGATTGTGACAGTTGTGAGTGGATGTTTGCTGGGCGAGAGGCAATTGAAGGCGAGCACGAAAAACAGCCCGATCGGAAGCTGAATGTTTGCTTCAAACAGAGTGGCAGTATTTTATGCGAAGTGCGACGTGATCGATCTATTTGTGTCTATGAATGGTTGGTCTCAAGGTGACACAACGGTGCCCCTCATACTGAAGCACCGTGGTGGGGTTGCGGAGTCTATTACCATTGTTTATTTATGTGGTCCTTTTCGTTCGCGGATATTCAATCAACTTAGACGTTAATGTTTGCAAGCGGGATTACATTGTCTGTATTTTTTGTTTGATGAGGGATACCTGGTCAGGTAATGTAAACAATAATTACCAATAATAATAATTCAGTTGTAGCACCCTTTCGTTGCCTGGCTGTCATGCAACCCGAAGGAAGCACGAAAGCTGAGATATCATCAGGATGCCTATGCCTGGACAGGAGCAGTCGAGATGTTGAGACGGATTCGAACAATGAAACTTCCGGTCAGTAAATTTACTTTGACTACTGAATCGGCTCGAATCCTGAGATACTGTGTCCATCGGAATCCTCTGGTCACGGTAACTAACGTTACAGCGTATAAACTGGTGTTCATGGTTCAAGCCTTTGCCATCATTGAACTGGGGAAGACGCATACTTCAGCTTGTCTTCGTTCTACGGCCTTGGGGTCATCGAATTCACGTGCTAACGCCGATCTGAAGCATTCCCTGCAAGTGCGTCCGGCAGAACCATTAGGCAGCAATAAAAATCGTGGCGCTATTTCTCAAATACTACACTAACCACAAGTATATTCAGCTCTGTTTGACCTTTAAATATTGATTTGAAGTTGATTAACCCTTGCTGTCAGATTAAATGGATTTCGCGTGTGCCACAGGTGTTTGAATCCAATGACAAGGTCACCCTGACAAAATGATAAGACCTGCTATTGCCAAATATTGTGTTCCGTTTTTAATCTAATCTGGAGTGTGTTAGTGTAGGGGTTCCCGCAGGACGTGCACAAACACCTTTAAAGACGTTCTTATGCACACGGGCTGCGCGTTGTTTTTGGCGCGTTTCTACACGTTGCTATGCGCCATACACGCTTCAGCATGATGCATTGGAACGTAAGGTCAAAGTACCCCTGTGAGATGGATAATATCGTAAGAACAACCGAACACATGTCCAAATACCTACGTGAAAATCATCTATTCTATTTATCAACCCGCTTAGCTCAACAAAGACTGACTGTCCTGCAGGATGAGTCCCAGGGTCATCGAAAACTCAGAATGTCCGCATTATTTACAGCTATACGGATGATTTTTACTGAGCCAGTTTTTATACGACATACAGAATAACGTGTGACCGTCGTGTTGCTGTCAACGATGCCTTTCAACACGCTCTTTTATCAACACATGTCGGCTTCCTGCGTAGCTCTGTCACTCCCTACTATGGCGGACAAGGAGGACCATTTAACATCAATGAACTGTCTGAGCCATCACCTCCAACGTGTGGCTCTTATTCCCTTATTTTCTCCATATCCTCGGTAAGCAAAGCCGTAGGAAGTGAAACTGCTATACTCCGATACACGGTTTGCAGCTGAAGGACTCACTGCAGATCAACACCAACTTCTGCGTCGTAATCAAATCTGTGATACTCCAAACATCTCACCCAACCCAGGGGGACACCCTAGACTGTATGTAACCACCAGGTGGTCCGTGCCTGCCGAGTGCAGACAAAAAATGGAAAAATTGTGCTAATGAAAGGAATCGGCGTTTTGGAAAATAGCAACACGATGAAGAGAAGCGGTGGAACTGAAAACCAGTGGTGAACTGTTCCCCAGGCGTTAAAACAAGCGAATACTGAAAGCGTGATAAGCGGCAATCTAAGTAGGTACCTTCAAATTTCACATAGGGATTTCGTCTCCAAAGTGAATTCAACCGAAATGCATCCGTTCCATTCTTACTGGGAACCAACATCATCCTTATCACCTCAAGATGCTCGACGGAGATTCGAACACATTACTCTCTGGACAAGAGTTTGAACGATAGGGCATGCAGCCAGAATTGACTGACCAGAATTAAGGTCACGATGTTCATGTCATGCGACCTGATACTACGTAGTTCTCTGAGTGACAACTCAGATAAAAAGGTTCATGTTACCTGTGAGGGATTTTATTTCTGGATAGACTACTCCCACAGTTTGTAGGTGGTGAGCTGAGAGGTCTTTGATCATCTGACATGAGTCGCATCGCATTGAACGGAAACAACGGAGACAGTGACAGTCCATGTCTGTTTTGTATAAAATAATAGACCCGGTTTGTAGTGAAGTAAATATATCGACCCGGATAAACTGCACCTAGTTTGGGAATTATCAACACAGACAAGGTTGGGATGATTCATCTGCACCGATAACTCGCCAAAAGACAGACAGCAGTAAGTCACGCACATCCAACCATCACCTGTGCTGCCTATCCAGGTAGACAGAAAGTGGGCTGGTTGTTGCTAGTGAGTCACTGACCATGTGACGATGTGGAAGCAAGCTGATGGGGAAACGATTGCAAGTGAAATGGGCGCTGAGGAGACACAGGGCTTTGGCGGCAAGCAAATGATGTCTGTCGGAAGATTCATAGTGCCAGTTGTATGCCACAGGTTCATTTTAACAGACCCGAGAGAAGTAGTGTGCAAGACGAATTCGACAATATATCAGGATTTTTTTATACAGCAATGATACGCGGTTCACATAGACAATAAAAACATCATTCGTAAAGCAGTAAACTAGGTGCACCAAGTACAACGTTACTTAATGTGTGTAAAGACAATGAGGCAAGTACGCAAGCAGGCCAAAGATAAAACAGAAAAAGGTTACTCTGTGAGTAAAGAGATCGGATAATCAAACGCATTGGAATAGTCCCAGAGTCCAATGTATTTTAAAACTGCATCGGTGTTGAACACTGTCGTCACACTGTCAATGAAGATAACGATTATCTCATTCTTGAGAGGGAACAACGATGTCCACTGCAGTCAACAGTCACCACAAACGAAAAGACCCAGCAAACACACCTGGGGAAGGATTAGTTACCGGGGGTCCTCGTGTCAACACAAACTCATTATTTCCCCTATTGAAGAATGAAAATTTCGCATCATCCTGAAATAACGAAAGCTCCTTCCGGTATTAAATAATGTGCAATTAGACCGCCCAGCTATCACAAGGCAAGTCTAAGTTGCGTGCGGTCGAACAGCAACCTCAAGGGAGGCCGCACGATGACAGGTCGCTCAGAATAACCAAACAACACATTGATTGGACAGATATACCGTCCACCGACCACAAGGTCCTGATTGGTCAGAGTATGGGCCAATCGGAATCGAATATTCTCAGCTCTGCACTTCTTGTCCCAGCTTGATCTCGTGAAGAATTCCCGATCGTTGTATAAGTATACATAGCACTGTACACATTGTATACAGCAATCTTCGTTTGCTTTCGTAAAAGGCTGCCTAAACACAACCACGTACTCTGATGTACCATAATGGTCGGGACAACGGGTCAACGCGCAGCATATGAATAGTGAACCCCAAAACGAGGTTACCAGAAATGCTGTGTAACAGTTGTGCCCTATCAGATCGTTCTGTAAGGACAGAAATCCCTTCATACAGCCGTTCAGGTGCCTTGCACCAAACAACTGTGCGTTCGGTGCAGATCCACGAAGGTTGGACCACTAACAGTGATCCTCCCCCTACAGGCAGAAGGAGCAAAACATGAAAAGCTGAATTCTGTTAACTATAACGTAGAAGTCCTCGGAAATCAGTAGGGCGAAGTGCTTTCGGCTAGGATGCGTAACCAGAAAGACAGTGAAAGCTTGTTTTGCGCTAGACATGTTGACAAATGTCAAAACCTTCCGTCTACAAAAGCCCGTAGCATTGTTGATGCGGCTGCTGGGATGTGCTGAATTCACCCGCTTCATATATGAAAGAATATTACCGCATCAGCCAGTTGTTTGTCACCAAATGAGGGGCATCATAGCCTACATAGCCAGTTGGTGAAGGTCATAGTGGCCGACTGGTCGAAACTAGTACAAACCTCTGGGTAAACAAGACTTGTGTGCAACCATTACACCAAGGGGCTGAAAATAGATTTTTATGCGCCAAAGCATGTTAAAACGTCAACTTACGCAGAGCAGGAGAGGGGAGCCAAACGTAGACACCAATCAGTGATTTGGTTCTCCTTCACGATTGTGGCAAATGCATCGTCCAAAAGCGTGACCATAAACTTGTCCGAGGTCTGGTCGCTTTCTAGTTCATTGGTGGCACCGGTATCCATTGTGGTTTCAACCTCATTAGGCTGATTGGTTGCAGCCGACGTCTCCGTCGCAGCAGTTGTAAGTGGTAAGCTCCCATCTGCTTGGGGTTTTTCCAGTTCACTTCCTGATTTCCCATGGTTCGTGTCGATCAGACGAGCACGAGAAAACAATGCCGTGGCGACATCCGTGACGGCTTGGTGGATAAGAGTATTGAACGGATATTGTTCAAACAAATCCTGGAAAGAAATAGGGTTGAAAAGCTGCGTGTAAACAACAGAGTAAGGATAGAGTTGAGCCACGAACAAAATCTTAACAGATATTTGCTTTTTGTCCTTGGTAATGGTTCAAAAGGTTGTAGTTCTGATAGTCTACAAGTTATCCGAAACCAGTCTAGTTATCATTGTACGGAGCAGCAACGAAACGTTGTGGTGATGCGATTACAGCGAAATATACTTTCCCTACGGTAAAAACAGACACACAGTTAATGAATTCCATGAAGGGAAATTTGCAACGGACGTCTGCTCCGGCTCCGAACTGAACTCGGATCTGTGTTTTTCAGAAATGACTTGTAGACTGGATGTTGTGGGCAAAACTAAAATGGTCACTGCGTGAAGTATTTGATGCGATACAAGCTACTCAGTGTTTCCGGGTTTAACTGGATCAAATACGGTCAACCTGTATGTGGTTCAGAGGAAGAGTAATTTCACAAGATGAGTGAAAATGCCGTCACTCGAGGAGCCAGTCCATGTGACGACGTGGCGTGGTTCCTGTGATTGAAGGATGAGAGGCACTTTATCCCATCTAAGTGAGAGCTAATCTCACTGCCGTTCGACCGTTCGAGGCTGAACGGTCAAGTGGTGAAGCAGAGACTGTCATGCGGAGCATCACTAGTTGGGCCTGTTCTTGATTCAGTTGGGGCGAAAGCAGACAATAACATAACCCTCTACAACTAATCAAGCAAGACTGTCCAGTAGGTTACAAACGCGCAAGGCTACCTGATCGGGAAGCCCTGACAGGCGAGCTGATCGATCGAAATAACCAAGATAATCAATGGGTTGTCGTTCGAGGCGCCAAGCAAACCAGTCACATCGCTCAAAATGAGAACAGGTTCGGAAACCCCTTGTGCTCGGTATGCTCTAACGGAACGGTAGTAACGGGCTCGTCCCCAAATTCGGAGGTCCGGAGTTCGAATCTAGGCGAAGGATATGCATTGTTGGTGGAGGAACTAACAAGGGAGGAACTTGAGTCCAGTGCTTCCTTTTTTGTGTAGAATAACCAGAATGACCATAATAGGATGAGAAAAGGGCAGTATGACGGGAAATCCTTTGGAAATCTTTGGTCACTCTGCCCAAAATTGTTCCCCGGTGAATGTTTTCCTCAATCTAAATCCTCCATCACTTCTAGTTGCGATCTTACAATACTGTTTGGTTGACCTGATAAAGTCAGCATTTTCCCCTCATTCCCGCAATCTTTGGATTAGCATTCGTCTATTCGGACCCATTGAAGTTCCATATTTGTGCGCTAACCATTCGATGGGTGAATTTTTGTTTCCGCAGTTGCTTCCTGTTTTGAATTCTGTCGTCTTGATGGAGTACCTGAAGATCAACTTGCTCATTTCCTACGAACCACCTCCGCATGTTACAGGGAAGCGACGGCGTTTCATTACGCAATTGGGGTGTGGTGTGCTGCAATGTGATGCAAACTTCACACGCAACTGCCACAAGTGATAGCAGTTTTGAAGAAAGACTGAATTGTTAGAGGCGATTTGGATAAGCCCAGATGGCTAAATCCTCCTGGTTACTCGACTTGTCATGTTCCTCATGACCGAAAGAATATGCATGTGTTTTTACTTTGTACGAATCCCTTGATAGTGACCACCCAGCTACAACGACCGATTTTCGTCGACCTGTGGACAGTACGTTTTTGCGGTTTTCATACAAGAAGACTTAGCGGTGTGGTAGGTAGAGAAATTTCCAAGTTCTGCGAAGCTTGTTCATCCTCCAATGACTAGCTGTAACGTTCCTCCTGTCCGAAGAAACAGGACGTGAATACAGCACAGTATTCGCCCCAAAAACATGCGATAACTTTGGGGATCACTTGTCTGCTGAGGGATAGAGTTCACCGGATTGCAATTCCGAGATGATTTTTCACCAACCAGGCGAATCATGGACTATTATCCACTACAGTAACTGTTCACAGAACTCCTTCGATCAGTTCGACCGTTGCTATCGGCAAATTGTATACGACTAAACCATGTGGACAATGCCAGCGAAACAATGTGAGCCCATCTGTGCTTTGTATTCGTCAAAATAAACAGGCCTTTGTCGTACATGCGACACTAACTGAATACGGCCCTAGTGAAGAGCTGTGACGAGTTGACTCCTCTGCTCAGGCCAATACATTTCGTGTTGATTTGTCAGCCGAATGGAATTTGTCCCGTTAACCTTTGTCAATGCGTGCACGTTCACTGGGTGATATGAAAAAGACTGAACTAATTGATGTGATGCCGGTAATGAGGTCAGCCACATTCACCGGATCAACATTGAGGGTGTACGTGGCTTATCGGTTTGTGCACTAATTATCTGTGCGAAGCACTTTACGCCAGTCCACGTCCATGGTGCTGGTGTGTTTGATAGCGGTGGAACAAATCTGACTGTGAATGATCCAATGCGCGTTGCACAGGAATTGACGAGGAAAGTCAGAACAGACACAACAGCAGTTTAGCTCAACTGTGAGGCCTGCACGTCGCACGGAGATTCCTTCCGTCAATGCATGTGGAGAATGAGTCCGTAAAACGAGTGAATATACGGCAAGGAATACTGACCTACTGATTACGAATAAGATTTAATTCATTCAGTCATCATAAGGAATAAGAGAACAGCTGAATAATGAGTCTCTGTGGTGAGTGTCCGATATCCCGAAGTCGCCCGTGATAAAAAAAAATCGATGCGTTTGTCTTCGGGTGATGCGTTGCCGACCTTGTGATATGTTCAGCAAATCGGATGCGTTTAAGCAGTCGATTACGCAGCACATGAAACACATGACAGATCCAGTGCAGTTGACGCAGCCGATTTGGAAAACCAGCTAACCGGTTGCCAAAAACCGTTCGTAGGATTCCAACACTGTCAATTCACAAACAGGACAAAAGTTTCCATGATGGACTGCTCAAATGCTTCCAGTAATAAAACTTACTTGTTTCGAATTGAAACTAATTATCATGGCAAACAACTCGTAACCTCAAGGAATCAGGTGCAGCCCGAGTTATGAACCACTGCACTAAAACGTCTGCCTTTGGACCAATCCACCAGTAGGGAACTTCGATAATACCATGTATCGATCCTAAATGCAAGAAGCTGACGATTACTTAATACACCTAATTGCTGACCTGCAGTACACTGGAGACATGGCCCCTGAAACAGTAAACCTCTGAAATCGGTCAGTAACGTTCCTCGTCAAACGCTTTCAGAAACTCCTATCCAGATAGGCACAAATGCTCCTTAACCCATGGTATTCTCTCCTCGAAAGTACCACTGTTATTCGAAGCATCCGCAACATCCAAAATGAAGGACCGAACCGGTGGAAGAAGTTTGTGGCTACAACAAATGACTTCCAAGCACGAGCTACAACGTCCAAACGTATCAATTTCCAGACAATATGCCACCACACCAGTTAATGGACAAACAGTTATGGCCCCCCCCCTCACGGCTGCGTAACATGAAAGTACGGCTTGAACTGACCTTCAAGTCAGGATTTGCGTCAACCCATTGATGCAGAACTAGAACAACAGTCAACTAAGCAATTAAACACAACACGTGACCGATCCACATTTCTAAAGAAAGTCATGTGAAGGACTTCAGATAACCAGATATATCGACGATAAACACCTCTCCAATAGCAAATTGTTAGCTGCAGATATCTGGGGAATTCGAAACTGAGGGGCTGAGCAAGCCGATAATGCCGATCAATTTGGAAAAAATGCGGAACAGTCGATCTTATCAGTGAAAGCTGGTGTGAAAGATTTGTCGCGAGATTAACGTACAGTTTCTGCATAAAAAGACGGGAGTGAGCATACAGAGTCTGAAAACCAAATAAATGGGTAGATACGGATTAGAAAAAAATCTGGTGACGCGCTTTTTGAGACCGAAAAATGATCTATGATTGTAGTGTAAGCGTGTGTGCATGAATCACGAAGTCCTGAGTCACCCCTTGCTACAGTAGTTCATAGATCTCACGGGATCGTAGACAGCAGTACCAGGATAACTACGGTGCAAACCTTTCCTCGGCGAGACTCAGTGGTACATGATGAATTAATAGAAAAAACGGAAGGAAACAGTTCGCACGAACAGGCAGACACTGAGACTGGACGACACCGTAAGCAGCATCAAAAAGCCTTATGACTGAAGAGCTTGCAGATCCTCGTTTCTCTGTAGACACGCTCAAGTGAATCGCTCGCTTATTTGTTAAGTGAATATGTTGCATGAAGAGCGTCTCATGTTTCAATTGGCACTATATTCGAGGCATTGTGATATATTTCCTTGACATAAAATATTACCTATGAGGTTGTTAAAAAATCTTCGACGGCCGCTACCGGTTTCACCCAGTTTGGGGTTTATCAAATAGGTGGGGTCATCGTCAATCTTATGTTCCATTTGAACGCTAAACTGGAGGGGAGTGGTGAAATACATTCATTTGCAGAATACCTTGATGTCGATGGAGGACCCGAATGCATCTCGTTTAGGATATTCTTCCGTACGAAACGGTCACTATGGATTCCAGTTTCTTATCATGTGACATACAAGGATAATATGAGGACGTCTAACGTATCAAGTGATATAGCGCAAAGCCAGGTGGTAGATGTATACAAGATTTCCTTTCGAACAACTTGAGACGAAGACAATGTTATAGCTCATCATCAAAAAGAACAGTCAGGGGCTCAACTTTCGATGTCTCCCGACGCAAAACAATGGGATGTTAATGAAAGCAAACTGATAACAAAGGACGATGAAAACGCACCATGAGCGTTTTGACTACCCCTTCCTTGATCAGCGCAGCCGCAATTCCCGTTTCCACAGGGAGCGCCATCAACAGTGCGAAAAACTGAGCGACAGCAAGGCGACCACGACCAAGTGGAGGATTTAGCGTTCCAGTTGTGGTAGACATTTGGTTGTATGTTTGCTGTGGAAACAGAAAAGTGTCACGAAATGACTGGTGAAGACCAAAAATATCTCCGTGGTACCGGGCTCGCCTAGTACCGTGTGGGCAAGTGATTCTCATACCCGAGTCATATGGAAGAAATAATACACAAAAACCTCCCGACCACTCACCACATGGGGACGCTGCAGAAGAAGGTGCAGATCATGAACACGAGGGAGGCATGCTCTGGCCAGAGTCGCCGACGCACGAGCCACTCGGGTTTTATACACCAACTCTGACTTGTCTCGGTTAGGATCTTCACTCGAACCGCCAAATAGACCACCACCACCACCCCGAGGAAATGTTGGATTGGATGAGCCGAAAAATCCTGCGCCAAATAATTGTTCTAACTCACTTCCCGGACCACCACCACTGCCGGAAAGTGCAAAACCGGTTTCACTAAAACCCATGAAAAAATGAGCATCAAATAAGATTAACTGACTGTTCGGTCAATGCGTGGAACACGTACAAAGTCGCTCTGGGTGATTTGTAAGCAAAGTGACCTGATAAGCGCAAACACCGAGTGTCCCCGTGACGCTCAGCCAGAAACGATAATGAAGCAAAATACAATCAGAGAATGTTAGTATCGGTCAATTTGATCGCCGTGCTCCATTAGTGGACACAGACTGGTCGGTCGATTGGTGTGAAACAAACGCTGCCAAACTTGGCAAACTGAAGTGACCCTTTATCCAAGTGTGCAGAATGGAATTCGAACAATTGAAACCAACGACTTGGACACGACTTGGACATGATGGCTGTGCACCACAAATGATTGATAGATTGAACAAATCTATGGCTGTCACATACGATAACGTATTGCTTGGTCTCAACCACGTAACGGCTGCATCTGTGACACCATTCCAGACCTTTTACAATTAGAAACTTAGGGCTTTAACCGTTGGTCTAGCCCGAGCTCATGGAACGAAATAGCCAACTTACCAACCAGATAAATTTGTCTCCAGAGGTATGATCAATAAGGTCGGATAAAACGGGGTAGCACTGACAGAAACGTTGCCTATTACCCCAAATTTTTGGAACTTACGGTCTCCGCTTGTCCAAGATTGCTGAAAACACATCGATACAGTTTACAACAATGGACGTTGTAACCGTCTGATGATTTGTCAAATGGTCCAGAATCGCATTCATAGTTTCCTCGCTGCAGGAAGAGGGGGGGGGAATAGTGAAGCCCACGGTATGCAGATACAAACTATACAGATGATACATGTAGGTAACAATCAGGAGCAAGCTGTTGGTCTGACATGAGTAGTTGATTGAAAAATACGCACCAGAAAACTCACATGAAAAAAACGGACTCCAGAATATTCATCACAAAAAGTAGGTGAGGATGGCGACTATAAGGTCCAGTTACAATAAAATTAAATTATAGTTGGATAAAGCAAGATTACAAAATACCCGGAATGCACGGATAACTACTTGGATCGGAATGGAGTCAGAAAACAGGGTTGATCCAGTGAACGGAAAATGACTACCGTTGCGGACTGAATGGAAACAGATGCTCCACAACTCTGAATGTTAGGAATTTGTTGAGGATCGTATATATCGGGCACAACGACCAACACCATTTGAGATGCTAGGTTTCTAACTTCAAACGAAGTGTTATTCGATAAATCGCGTATCCAAACACAAATGCTAGACACTGGTTCCTTTCTTACACATCTCACCCTTCCACCGACCCTATCCTACAAAATATATATACATATAATGAAATAATATAATGTACATATAGGCTCTGCATTCCGTATTCAAGCCTCATTTCCAACTCCCCGGCCAAGAAGGATGTAGCTTCCCAAGTATACGGAATGTGTCTAACTTCTTCCAGTCACAAAACAGGTTCATCGCAGGAAGCGTTCCCTATCACTATTGAGAAAGGAGTTTACATGTGCACGGGGTGCCAAAACACCTGCTTCTTCAGGCTACACCAGTACAGTGATGTCAACGGCGTACTCCATACCCACTGTTCGAAAACCTGGGGAACAAAAAATGGACAGGATTCGGAGTCAAGGATCCCCTGGGAGACAGGCGCCACAACTGCATTTCCTAGTCCTTGAGATGGCAGAGAGCCATATAGGTCCAATGCATCCGACAACCACGTGTGCCAAAGAGCCCCAAAACAGTTGGATGCAGATTCTTGTCCAGCCGGTAGTCATTCGCGTTGTCTGCCAAGGAGGAATCGCGTTCAGTCTAGTAAAAAACCCGATTCCGATCCTGTGAGGAGTCAAAACGATGGAACTGTTCCTACGTCTTCCCCCGACCTGACATTCCTCCTCGGGATGGGAAGACTGATTTGAACGATGGTCAGGCTAACCTTGTTGGGCTATCGTTATTGGATAGTTGAGGCCTTACTGTAGTGTTACATGAACCGATTAAAACCTCCGAAAACTATGCAGAACCCAAGAAGAAAATTAAATTGACTTCAAAAGCCAGTTTTGAAACCTCTGTAGATTAGTCAGGCTTACTCGCAGGCAAACAGCTGCCTCAGTGAAGGAGAGATTAACGACTAGAAAATATCACGTGCATTTTCATCAATTCTTGCAATGTTTTCAAAATTGCATCGCATCACCCAAATTTCTTGGGGAAATACATCGCCAGTATCTTAGGTGTGTAAAATACTCTATTCAGTAAAAAACAAAGAATGTAAACTCCGCACACGAAGAAACAGTAGTTAATCGTCTTCAATCTCTTTTTTCAAAAGGTGAGAAAAAGAATTTTCATAAAGCGTTCATGGCCAAGTTTTAGTTTGTCCTCTGGATTGTGCAATTCAAGTCCACGCCTTATCCAGTCAGTGTGAACCAGTCATATCGGCCGCCCTAAACGGTTGCTCTTCTCGGTTTTGTTAGTCTCAAGAGCTCAGCCACATTCCACCTATTTAATTGTTCTCAGCCCGTAGAACGAACCACAGGCTCATCACCCAGAGACTGAACTGCGAAATTGTCACCTACTATCGACAAACCGGATACAATCGTTCGACAGATACTCTCGTTTGCACACTAACTTGGTTTTGATAGGGGACTCAAGTGAATCCAGCTGAATCTCGTATACCGGTAAGGGTTGTGTTAACATCGGGTAGAGCCTGGAAAGAAAGTCTGGTTTGTGCTGAAGCGCGGAAGATCACATTACTAAATATGGTAATCGCATTTCGAATAACATGTGAGAACAGTAGTCATAGTAAGCGACGAAATAGGAATTCACCGACAGCCCTGTACGAACTTCATCACGTATGTGGCTCAGCAGGCAGGCATATCCTCGATTTTTAAACAATACTTCACCTTAACATCCGAATCAGTTATAACAAAATAACTACAATGGTTCAAAACTCATAGCACACACGGAATTTAGCCTGAATACGATGGCACGTCGATCGGAACTGGTCAGTCTATTAAAAACACCCCCAAGAGATGCCACTTTCTTGGAGAGTTCGGAATGAGTTTTCCCCGCCAGCCATGGTACCGCCATCCCATTGTAAGGAACCCTATTCACTATCCACTGAGTTTTTGTTCCGGCGCAAAAACGATGCAAAAGCTGAATGTCCTAACGATAAGGTTCACTTTAAACACCCGCGAAAAAATGCAAAAGAACATACACTCGTAGCATATGCTTAGACAGGACCGGTTTCGATATACCCTTTGATTAAATCCCTTGCGCGGTATCATGCTCCTAAGAATTCCCTCTCATGTCTTGTACTTCCGCGTGCTACGGTCTTCACTGTTTCTAGAATAAGCTTGTTTCCTTCCTGGTCTTTATGTGCGGAGATAATTGATCGTTTCTTTTGATAGTTACGTTGTGTCCCTGTGTAGAATTTTCTCCAGGCTGCACAATACAAAGTTTGCTGCAGTCCGTGCAGGTGATTCGGTGGCGACGTTGTTTTATGTTTTAGGTACTGAGATAAGCTTCCTCAATGTAGCGGCTGCCGTGTGGGCTACCAAGATTCTTTTCGGTTGCAGTAGTCTTGCTGTGAATTTGGATATGTTCTTGAGGTGAGGAAGAATTGGTCGGAACTACATACTTGCTTTCCTCGGACGAGAAAGAAATGTGTAGCAGATGCGGACACGCCCCGTTCTTTCGAAAATTATACCTCGTCTGATAGGTGTAAAGCGCATTCAACCATGAAAGTCAAGTACAGTATTTTCCTTAATAAGTAATCTCCAAACAAGTGATAATCCCATGATAGTAAACTTGCAGCCTTCAACGAGAAATGGAACTTTCACCCGATATCTGTCACAGGTTAGTTTTCAAACGATTCGAAAAAGCTCAGTGGTTAAAGCACAGGTCTACTGACCGAAAAGTCAGTAGTACGAACCAAAGCCTGACTTTCCGACCGGTTGACTAGGCTTGGCCAGACTGCCAGCACCTTAACTCCCGTATTGCTTTCGAGTCGCACCGCCGCCGAACGAGTATTGTTCTATCGCTGGGTTGGGTGTATGACGTGAGCAAGATTCTGTGACCTTGTTTCAGTCGGTGAAAAATTCATTCATCGCCCAATGTCTACAACGCGTGTGTGGATATGCTTTTTTTCTGGAAATTTCACTAATTGCCCGGCCTCCGTAACGCGTTTGTGGGTTAGTCAGATAGGCTGATAAATTTTTGTTGCAAAAAGATTATTTAAACAAGATTCCAATAGGTCTGTCGTTTGCGATGTTCTTCAACAAAATATACAGCACAAGGCCCAGTTGGTCTGACTTCAGATAATTCCAGATAGTGGAAATGTGTCGAAATATTGGTAGCTCGGATTCTTTTATTGGTTGTTGGCCAGGTTACTGTTGATCTGTTCACCGAGCTTGTAGAAGTTTCATCGCCAAACGAGGAGACATTAGTGTGTGTGTGTGTGTGTGTGTGGTTGGATGTGCCAACTTCGGCAAACAGCTCAAAGTCCTACTGATCAACAACCAATTCAAGGTACTTTTTATTCGTAGGCAACAGCACACACACAGAGGATCCATGTTAGCTGCTGTTCCCATTGAATCCAATATTCTGCGCAAAAAAAATCGATTCGAGAAGACACCCCTAGTGGGATTTCCCGAACATCCCAAGAATGTGCAGTACCCTCCCCTCCAGGCAAGTGATGAAGCAACCGATCCAGAAAGGTACTGCTTGATCAGTGGGGCTGCTGTACGTGCGAATCGGCGGATATCTCTTCCGATTCAAGCGTCCCGTCAACACTGACGTTAAACCAGGGGTGTTCTGCTGAGTTACGAATGCCATGACGACTGCTCGGACGGGCAGTTTATCTTCTTGCACACGAAAGTAGTTGGTCGAGTTATTTAAAGTTTTTTCACCAATACTCTAGATTAGCAGCTCACCTTTCAAGGATATCAAGCAGCTTCGTAGCCGCGATGTACGTAAGGCCATCCTCAGTCATAAGCATCGCGTAGGGGCTAGTTGCAGGAAGTCCAGACTCAAACGCAGTGCTTGAATCCGAATCCGGGCCAGCTAAGGTATTATTTGACAAGTAATTTCGCAAAGTACTGATCGACTGAATCAGGCAATATGCAACTGAGTCATGGACCTGTTCGGGAGGGCAAAAAAGACGTTGGAACAAATATTGATTGGAAAATCCGAAAAATGGACACGTTAACAGTGGAGGCAAAAACAGTTACATAACAGAAAGGACTTTCTGCGTGCACATTTTTAACCGAAACAGGTACGCTACTACTGCACGACATAGTAAAACACGGCAAACACACCTCTCCATGTTTATCCCGAAATATCACAAAACTGTCTGGTGACGGACACAGTACAATGCCAGGGATAAGTCACTCGGGTGACTGTTCAGACGAAGAGGCCACCGCTGTCGCTCAAGGCCCGGATACTGTGTCTAGTCAGACTGTGCCTACAAGTTTCCCTTGTTTCAACCATGAGAGGAATCCCATCAAACAGACCCCAATCGCCACTGACATAAATTTCGGGTAGATTCCGTTAACTTTGCAGCTATGAATTTGATCATCCCAGTGGACGTCATGTAATGGTGTAAGATAAAACTAGAACTTAGATAAACCTAACAATGGAGATGTGAGAAGTGAATGAGTTAAGAGTCAGCAATAAAAGAATAAATACAAAAAAAACCACTGTCTACATAAAACCGAACACTGAACGGCTTTGTGTAAATTGCGGAAACCCCAACACAGCGAAACGCATGAACAAGCATAGCCTGCATCTGGGTTTTATTTTTCATGACAAGCTTGTGACATCACTCAATGAGAAAGCACCACTAAAACCAACAGGAGACACGATGCGATCACTGGGTATAGGGGGGGGGGCACATGACCAAACCATCACAATTTATGCAGTCAATTTGACCGATCAGCTGGACAAGTGGTTGCATGTGTGCTGATTGTTGATAGCCGCAATCCCATGTTCCAACGGTACACGTAAAATACTTCAAAGACACCGATGACCGAAACTAGTAGCCGTGTTTCAAGGTCGTGAAACAGCAACGCGGGATTGTACTTATACCGGGTGGTCGCTATTAGTCCCTCATGGGGAATGTCGAAATGTGGGTAGCTAATGTGCGTCCACTGATTGTTGATCAGGTGGCCATTGAGCTGTTCGCCGAGTTTGGCATGCAAATGTCACCTCAATAATCGAGGAAGCATCATCATTGTGCTGCCATCGTTGTACTGCCTACACTGGTGACGGGACTAACTGCCATGTTCGGTGAAGAAATGGACAGTCACCTGAAAAGCAATGGACGTGGGGCTTCCTAATATTCAACTGTTTGGCAATGGTCCCGCTAAAAGAGATGCAACTAACTAACCAAACAGATTCAGCGATGGCCCTACTAGTTATGCACTTCACCAGTGACAGATACACTCCACAACACCTATGGAGCAGCTCTGGGTCTGTTCCTATCGCCCGATGTACAGCGCTGATCACAACAAGCCGAGGTTTTAAATATGCGTGGAACCATATGGCCCAGGCAACCAGCGTGATAGGGTGTCCAGTGCCTGATGAAAGATAGCCATCTGTTAACGGGGAAAAAACACCGGCCCCATTAACTAGATAGACAGGATCTGGTTGTAACATTTTGTTATAGAGCGCTGTTAAATAAGCATACACCACAAATTCGCGATGACGCCCGGTAGTGACCACTCTTTCAGTCCATAGTGCTACGTGTCATGTTACATTGTTCTGATATCCTAACGTCAATCAAGCGAATGAGTTACCAAAACTTTTTTTCCCTAAAAGGTTCCTAAAAAATATTTGGAAGTTGGACTTCAACAGTTTTTTTCTGGAGAGAGGTCTACAGCATCAGTTCGCCGGCTAAGCCTTAGTATAATCCGTAAAGGTTGGTTTCGTCCCACCTATTCACAAAGAAGGTCCAAGCATCAGTTAACCGGTCGATAAAACGAAAGTATGAAATGGAATTCAACGGTATCTACTGTGCATGGAAAACGAGTATATTTTATCCACGGCCTCGATAAATGATGGAAACGGCAGTGCAGATTGTCGACCGCCCATGCATAACGATCTTCCGGGTTTTCGTTAGTAAAATTTGCCCTCGTTAACAATGAATTTCACGATAAATCTGGAAAACTGTGTCCCAACAAAGTAGCAGATCAACCGTTAATGATCGGAATTCGGGCTTGAGTACGACAATGTGTTGACCGTGAGGAGACCAATCGGTCACAAGAACTGAGGTAGGATTAGTTTAGTCGAATCTCTTAGGCGATGCTTCCACTGAATTCATCGATTTTCCTATTTCTAACATTCCGGGTACACAGTAGACCGGGTTATTCTACTGAACTCTATCCACCGTCACTCTGAACCGTGTTGGCGCATGAGTGAGTAGGTGTGGACGCGCCAGCTGATTGGCTATGGTTGTCTGGGTTGTTCCAACGTGCTTCGATCATGATTGGCCGAGCCGAGAGGAATGCTTGCCGCTTTTATTGACCTAGCGTGCCAACAGCTACTCTGACGTTACTTTCGTTGTGTCACCATAGTTTGCGAGTAGGACTACGAGGTTAACTCGTAAAGTAAGAAGTACTGCTGTGTCGTTCTGCACAGTCTAATTATTCCATTGTAACATCGGGACGGTGTACAGCCGACGACTCAGTTTCGTCCCATTTTGTGGAATTTCTTGAGGTATAACAGTCTTTAAAAATGAACACCATCGGCCTATGCGCAACAGGTAGCATACATTAGACCATAAAATTAACCAGTATCGCGAAATGAGGGCGCGTATCTAATTTACCCTAGAGGAATGCATGTCAGAGCTCCATCAGTAGAAAAAATATCAGTTACCTGCCATGGCTTATCGGGGGAGAAACCGTCAATCAGTCTTGTCACAAGTCCATCCGCAATAAACCACTGGAAATGAAGAAAGTAATAACACACCAGTTAGCCAAGGCAAAATTCACAGGATTACCCCCCCCCCAATTATGGGCATAGTGGTAACGTCCATGGCCAAAAGAGATGAGACTCACCAGGGTTACACAGACAGAAGATTCTGAAATGCCATTGCGAACCTTAACATCACACTAATTATGAGGTCGGCCAAAACTCTACCACGGACTACATCCTTCTTGGATTTCACCAAGTACGCATAGTCACCCTGAACCTGTTCCACCAAGGTCAAGTTAACCTACGCTGAAAAGATGAGAAGTACTGTACGACTGATTCTTCAGAACCTGGTTCTGGTTAGATGCTCGCGAATAAAAGGCAGATAGCAGGTGACCACTGTTTCCCATCTTGTATCCTTTGATTGTGTGGGTGATTCCAAGCAGGAACTTGCAAGGTGGAACCTGAAGACCTTGCAGATGGCTAGAGAATAAATGCAATCCTGTTGAGAGAAAGAAAAACGTCCCAAGAAAAGCCTATTAATCTGATAACATGGGGGCACACACTAGTTTCGTAGAACAGTCCATGAAGTTGTGGGGGTTCCAAAAAATAATCAAAAATGAGTCATATGATATGAACTGATGAGAGTGTACAGCGCTGCACGCTGTAAGTGTGGGTTATCCAACCAGAAGACTAGTCATCCACAGTTGGGATTCGGCGGTGTCCGTAGCTCGTGACTCCCAACTACAGGTTGCACAAAAGTCCACGGCTCTTCAGCACAGGTAGACCCGGTCCAGCTAAATTAAACCTAAAACTGAAAGCTCTTGGTGTGGTCTTTGTTATGCGGCGGAATGACTTCGACAGATTGTTCTAAACGCACCTGAACTCGGGATTTCGCAACCATACCATATGACTAAGAACATGTGGATTAGAAGCCAAAATATGCGTTGATCGCGAAACACACCACATACAATCGATCCATCATATCCCTAAGAAAATCGTTCAAAACTATCAGGACTGCACGAGTTATCAGTTGAAAAGTCGAGATCTACCCAGCCGAATAATTACTGTTCACCAGAAAGTAACTTACTCAGTAATGAACATTTCAACCGTGACCCAAGATTAAATGAAAGCCTGTAGTTCAAATTAAACCCTGTCTGGGGATGGGGGCGCCCCAGCAGTAACTCAGCCCTTGTGCTTTCTTACGGTCACACGAAAGCTATGCGCCCAAAGGATGTCCCAGCTGAACGATTAATGCCATGAGCAGGTTATCACGTGATGCGACTGCCCTCCGTCTGTCTATTAACAACATCAAACAAAGACCATAAAACTGGAGCCTGCAGTGGGGCGGTACATAAATAAAGTGAACTAACTAGTCGTGAAGACTGAAGTGTGTTTACTTAACAGTGGCAGCATAATGATGTTCATTCTCGTCGTTGTAAAAGCAACACTGTCTGCGTCAGCTTAGCCAGATGCAATTTTTCGGGTAGGAGTGAGGTAGGCAGGATATGTTCACATGGAACCAACTGATTTTTTATCAAGGTAATTGAAAATCTCCTATAGATGGAACATGATGCCACATCTGTGTTGGATCACCAACAGACCATGGAGTTCAGTTTTTGGAGCATCTGTAACACTAGCTGTGTGCTACCAATACGAAAAGGCTGCAGGGTAGTCGTTTAGGCACCTGGTTGCTAGAAGGTAGTCCCAAGGTGAGTAACTAGTGCCTGTTCCTTCGGATATATACAAAATTCGAAATTTGAGTCGCGAACGCTGACAGACTTTGCCACGCTGATGCCCTAGTTGATTATTCACAGAAATGGAGCCAACCACGTTGCCCTTGGCTCGCATACCCAACAAAATGCCATTGAGATCACGGAGCGCCGTTTCTGGATCGTTCGACACACGCAAGCAAAAATGAAGGAACCCAACGGTTTTAGAGCACGATGAGATGCGTTGGATCAGTAGTGTCTTGTGTACGTACTTCGGAGACACGTAACATATAAATTTTAGGGAAAAAGAGTGAGTAAGGCAAGTTAGTTGGATTGTTTCCAAGGGGTAAAAGCACTAGGCACTGCCTAATCTCCATTTTTTAGGGTATGGGACTGGAAATGGATGCTGAATTTACAGAGCAAGAAAAAGACGGAGTTATTAGCAGGGGTAATAATGACGATGGAAACTAGTCAGTGAAAAAGACTGGTCACCGTTCCTACACTGCGAAGGCAGGTGTTAATTCCCAGTTGTCCAGACCGAAGAGAGGTTAGAGTATCCCACACTGAACCCTTGACCCAAAAAGCGGCAGAATGGGAGGTTCTGTTTTGGCCCTCGCTTTCGACTAAGCAATCTGACCTGTGATATGGTGTGGTTCTATGCCCCCCCCCAAGTGGAAACGCTCGTCACCGACAGGTAACACCTCACTGCTTTTACATTCCCATTCGCAAGCAAAATACGACTTTCGACAAATACTCTCATTTGCAGGTGAATTTGGTCGTGACGGGAGACTCAACTGAATCCAGTTGAATCTCCCAAGAAGAGCGAGTCCTGTCATTGGCTGTCGAAAAGGTTTCAGCAACCTCATGACTAATGTGTTACGTTCTCAGACTGGCCGCAATAGGATTACATGTAGTACGGACGCCCACAGCTCTTTGTCCGGCCTTCCCAACATTGTTGCGTTCTGGGGAATGGAGACCCAGCAGCCGCAGCCTGTGAAATAATTGTACCATTCAAACCCCACCAGGTAGCAGTCCTTGGTTAGGATGTGAGCTCTCCAAATAGCCCATTTCCTCCTCACTTGAAGAGCACTGATGGCAGTTCATCCGGGCTTTGCAACTATTTTGATCTTGAATCACTCTGCAAGCCTCGCATGGGGATCAGTACCAATTGACCACGTCTCATGAGTGACAGCAGAGGGCGTAGATATTTGTAAGCAAGGCTCGTCGAGATGTTTTTCGAAGCGTACAAGTGGAATTAAGACGTGATTCGATATGCCACTTTTCTGTGCTGGCACTGACATTGTTGTTTTAAGTCAGCATCTCTTCGGAATTTGAATAGCCTTTGAGTGTTGCAAGAGGCAGCTACGACTTCCATCGCAGAGACCATGTCCCTTTTGAGTGAAACATTAGGCTATTCTTATCTTCAGATGGACAAAGCTGTGTTCACAGGTCGGGCGGCTAGCCACAAATGCTTCCAAACGACCGGTCAATATCGAGCGCCTGTTTGTGCGATTGATACATCTGCATGCCAAGAGGCTGGTTTAATGCGGTGGGTTGTTATTCCGTCAGAAGATGGGGTGGTCAAGGCGAATACTAGCTCAGCCAGCCAATCATGTACAATCAACGCGTTAGATTCGTTCACTAAATGTAATTATTTCTTTTGAACAAATCAAAGCACGGTCAAATGTACACATGCGTTCCAGTATGTTCCTGTATGCAACCTTACCACCGATAACTGATCCCGATGCGAGCGACCTGTGTCCGGAAGTTCGACAGACGCCTACAATAAGCGCCCTCCATCGTCACCAGCATCAGAGTATCGACCATCTACTCTATTCTCATTCGTACCTAGATCACACGACTGGTTATTTAAGTTTGTAGCTAACGTCCCAAAGTTTGTGTTGCGTGTCCTGTAGAAAACGACGTCCAGTGGTGTGATTGGGTCTTGGTTACCATCAGCTGGCATATAAGCGAGAACAACAAACAAACATTGTTGGTCTCAACGTTCGTCAGAAGGCTCAGTTGCACCATGTGGTCTACGTAACTCAGAATCAGCACAGAGTCATGATTTACGAGATATTTCCCGAATCACTCCATCCGGTCCGGGGAGCCAGCCACCTTAAAGTAATCAAGAGTCGCAGCTCAACTGCATTACAGAATATATTCGGTCACACTGGTGCGGCGCCTAAATAGCAGCTCAGCTAAGCTCACGTGATGAGAGGAGTCACGCAGTATTTGTGACTTTTATGGGAATAGACCATGTGCAGATAAATTTCAAAGCCATGGCTTATTAGTTGCCAGATCTCGACTGAAGGTCAACGAACAGGTATAACGAATAGTCTTGCCACTCTCGAAGCAGGCCAAGCAGGCTAAACTGATCACTACAATACATAGTGCACTTCGCTTTGTCAACAGGGCTTCAAAAAGTTATCTGGTATTCTTACCAGACGGTACTGCTTGTCGGAAGGGATATGGGACAGGATACAACAAACAAGGGTATCATCACCATCAAAGGGATTCGCTCAGTGAACACCTTTGATCCCTCCAACACTTCCGGAATGTCGGGCTTTTTCGAGAAATGCTGAGAGTTATGCGGCAACTAGGTGTGTGAATTACGCCCATCCATCATGAATCTCGTAGATTAAACCACGTTTCCAAGCGAACTAGATGCCTCCTGTCGCTGCTGTTTGATCTGTCCTCTGGATACGTCAGATCAGAAAAAGACCAACATTGCCGATACCCGGTCTGCCTAGCAATTGGGCTTGTCTAGTTCTTTTCAGACAACAAACCTCAATTTTGCCAGGGTTAGAAAAACATCAACGTTGAGTCTATTTGCAGTATCAAAAAAGATCACCTACAGTGTGTGCAGCACACACCAACCACACACACACAAGGAGTTGATGTTCAGACACTTTTATCACTGATAAGCTATGACAGTTGGTTAATACCTGACTAGGTAATACACTGAGCATTTCATCTGAATGAGTATACCTAGTAAACAGTATCCGTCGACAAAACGGCATACCTTCTAGCTAGTTTGCAGCCCGTTTTGTGCCGTATTAATAACTTCGCATACTGAAAGTGTCCGGTTCATGGAGGTATTTTGAGTTTACCATAAAGCACTGTCACACACAAACGTAACCCTCAGGCAGTGCCGACTGCCGAAATTTAAGATCCAGGTCATACGGACACCGTTCCATCAGACAGAACGAATTAAATATTGGTGACCGAACGCTGACGCAGCACCTAAGGTGTACAATACCGAATCGGTCTGTGCTGGCGTACGGGTTCGATCAGTTAAAAATACGGTCAGGTGGGCGGAACACGCACGGCCGGCGTGAATATCCTGGTCGTTGTGTTTCACGTGCGCGCGCCTGTTCGCGCTACTTGTTGGTCGCTGCGTCGTATAACAACGCATGTGGGACCGATTTGTGGATCAATAACGTGGGTGCGAATTCGGAGGAAACAACCTACACTTTAAGGAAATCCGTGAGCGTTGTCGCTAAGATGTCTTTTGTTGGCATGTTATTGAAGACACTGAGACAGGTAAAGTTAATCTCGCCTGGAAAGCAATTAATATAACCTAAGACGGTAGTCGAATTGGACAAGAAATGACACACATCTAATGCTTCAAGCAGACCGCTTCTCAGAAGGTTGTCCTTTTGAAGCGTACTTCACGCCTCCTCGAGAGAAACCACCCCCTTTGATGGGTTCGTGAAGGTGGTCTCCTCAGAAGTGATCGCTGTATAAGATTCACTCAGTCAGGAAAACAGGTACTCAGTCCTAGAGACTGAGGTGTTGTTTGAAAGATGGATAATGCAGTAAGACCATTAAAATCCAATCTCAGCGCCATTCGTGTACCCATGCGGTGGTTTTGAATAGCGTTACGGAGACAATGCAAGAAAATTTCTCTAGTCCGCGTGAACGAAACAACTTCTGTGGTCTAAAAATGATATTAAAATAGAAAAAAATTAGGACAAAGCTTGATTGCTTCGTGATAGAAACGACTATACGTGTATTGAAGCAATCTATGAAGACTGATCAATAACTGCGATAGCGTTTTTTTTTCGGGGATTATCGGTCCCCGAAATGTGAAACGATCCGTACCGAACCTCAACGGCCATTCGGTCGTAGATTATAAGTGAAAAATCAAAGAACACAGTGGGCTGTCTTCGGATTTCGATAGACGTATTGCTCATCTACACAACGGAAACAGGGAGTAGCCCACGTACTGAAAAAGGCACGAGTGTGAATTCCATTTCGTTCTAATTTTACCGTCAGACTACACGAATTACTAGTAACGTACTACGTTTGTCGGCTCACGTTCTAAACGGTATTTGGGATAAACATATGCTTCATAGAACTTCAAATGATTGCGCAGACCGCACGACAGATTACATCGAATGAAAAATAACGCCAAAAGGGAGACGCAAAAGAACAGTTAAAAAAAAACTGACCTCGAGAATTAACTGCTGGGATCCACGTTCCTGTTGGGCTAACTGGAGCAAAAAGTCGGGCATCGCAGTCAAATCAAAACGGGAAAGAACACGTTCCAACAGATTGGGAGAAGCCCGAAAGTAAGGGATTACCTAAACATGAGAAAGGAAACAACCTGAATCGCACAGGAACCCGACAAAAAATACCGTTACTGTTAAGACTTATAGTGAGATATGTCTCCAACTAGTGTAAAAACTAGTCCATGACAACTGGAGACCAATAGTGCCCTCGGAAGTCGAACACACTGAGGTTGCTGAGATGTGAAATATGGGAAAGCTAAGCTGGTGCGTCCAGAAAAACGGCAGTATACAGAAGACACCCAAGAACGGTTGACCAAGTAAAAAATAGAGACATAAAAAACGTACCTCCTGCCCGCGCTGCACTGCCAAATGAACCAAAACCCGTGATATGAAACTGGCCGTCAGTGGATTCAACGGGGCATCGAGTGCACTCAGCAAACGATCAAGACGTGGACGACGTTCACCGTTGCTTGGTGTCGACGATAGTGTTCTGTGTCCCAAAGTATTAGCAGATTCATTTTGAGCCATGCCGTTTGATGTAGGACCACTGGAGGGTTCACTGGAATTTTTCGGGACCGAAGATGTTTCACGATCAGCTGCTGGAGCGGACTCACTGCCCGGTGGATCTATGGCCATTGTGTTCAGTTCGGCAGTTGCCGTTGGATCATCCGTGGAAGTGGACTGAATCAGTGCGTCCAGCAACTGACCGATTTCACAAGTCATGATCTCACAGGCTAGGCTTGGTTCGCTATGTGAGTGACAAAAACGGAATGCAATAAGTACACTAGAGTTACCAGGTCAGCCTGCATATTCTCTCCTCTGCTTTAATTCACTACCCAGGACATTAGCAAAATCGACTGGATCAGGCGCAGAATAGAACCATATGTAAGTTACGATAAAATCATCAACTTCCCGCTTAT
The DNA here is from genome assembly GCA_003604175.2 of Clonorchis sinensis. NCBI lineage: Eukaryota > Metazoa > Platyhelminthes > Trematoda > Opisthorchiida > Opisthorchiidae > Clonorchis > Clonorchis sinensis. Next base: position 21,444,257 of record CM030369.1, read on the forward strand.
CGCAAGAGATTTCAAAACAATAAGAAAAGTGTGAATAATCTGGCCCAGTTATATAAGTCGAATTTGTAAAACTAAAAAAAAACGGGAGATCGAGAATAACTAGTAAAGCCACCGGTATCTTCGTGACAAAGCGACGATGATAGCCTGGATACGTTCTGTACCCGAAAAATTCAGTTCCAAAAACTTTGTTCCACATGGGTCGGGGCAAACAACTCAGGCAATCCATCTACCCCATCTACGACGTTGTCATACCAACCTGCGGTTACGGTGACACGTGGTGTTAGGCAATGCCGGATACGGTCGCATTCTTCCCATGAATATTTGGATACAGACGTGAGTGACAGCCAATAAAAGGTGGTTTAAGAATGTAGTGAAGTAAACAAAGTTGAGTGATAAGCTCCCTTCTAGTGAGTCACCGGAAAACATTGACTAAAGTAATTTCTGGTTCTGGGCGCCCGAAAGCTTCCTTACAAGCTAAGTTGTGCAAAAGGATGCGAACTTTAAACCTCCATGGATAAATAATAAATATATGAGTAAACTGTTTATTCATCGAGGTTCACAGCTTTCATCTTGTTCCCACAGAGTGGACTGTTTTTCAGCTTGAGCTCGCTACGAAGCTTTTTGGCGGTCAAACCTCCAAGGCGGGTGCTCAAACAACAACACTGCTTAAGAGAACCAATAGAGGCCCTTTCGTTCACGCCGAATACTGATTTCGATTCCAGTGCAGTCCCCACTGAACAGTAGTCTCACACATATTTTGTCATCCATTCTAGTTTCCACAGAACGTAATATCCCACGGAAAGCCGCCGTCTACTACGATGGTCCCAGTAAACTGAGGATGAACGAACAATGTTAAATTGAAAGGCCAGTATAGCTTTTGAAAATCCTTGAAAATTCGCCACAAATCTCTTGCCTTATCTTGTCCTCAGCACCAGTCAATGTCATCAAGATCACGCACACTACGTCAGTCCGCACTAGTCAGAAACAGCAACACTGAGTAAAAGATATACAAAACCTTCCAGAGGTTGATTCCTCTTAACAATGCTCACGTCTAGAGGGAACACCGATTTGAAACTAGGTGGTCGCAGTGCGAGAAGAGTTGGGATTTTTTAGTGGAGCCGGTCAACACTTGAAAACATGATGTTGGATTTCGCGATTGGGGGTGAGGAGCACTATATCAAATCTAAACGCAGGTTGATCACACTGTCGATCGGCTGCCCTTGGCTATTGGGTGAACAGTTTTCGAAAGTAGTTAGCGCATGGTCAACAAGTTAACCCCACAAAATGAGTTACGGTGACTATAACAAGTCATCCGCAAGCGTAAGGACTTCTGAGACCTCGTCCAGCTGGGCAGCAACGATTCACAGAAGACAAGCCCATGACTTGGAAATTATGCACGTAGGCCCCGATGAAAAGCTTTCGACATGTTGTTAGCTACCGTCCTCTATATACGGATTTCGCAGACATTGGACGATGTTATGCATGTGCCAAACTTATTGCTCCCAATGACTTATTGTCCCACATGCACCGTCGTCCGTGAAATGTGACTGCCTTCGCTCTTTCCCCATAGCCCCATTGAATGAGGCCAGTTTGCAGGAATTAAATGGAATCGGAGGTCACATAAATTGGCCAACCCAGATGAAAATGGATGGCACAGAAAGCAGAATTAATTCGATGCAATGCACGTCAAACACACTATTGGGCGAATTACGGGCTAGCTTGACCGAAAGCAAAGGGTCTCGGAGTAGTGCAGCTCTAGTTTCTACCTTACAGGGGAAAATTTGTGTTACAGACTGATACATGGGTGACGAGCTGGACTGCCAGCCTAGTTGAAATTCGAGTCCAAGGTAGTGGAGTTCAGAACTTTTGCACACTTGATTCGAACATGAAGGCATCTTTTTATGATGTTGCGTGCAAAAGTAAGAAAAGATGTAGGCAGCCAATATCAAAAAGGTCACACAACTTCGCCCACGCCCTTCAATAGGAAAAAAGCGACCAATACAAAGACAACTAGGCTGTGAGCTTACGGGCAAACTAAAAAGCAGGTAATTTCATCCCGGTGACTGTTCAGTAAACAGACCCTTAAACCATCCATTTTTCACATGTGCGGTTCTGACTTATAGGAGGCTAAGTGGACTCCGGGAGAATGATGTTTTGCGTTCTACGAAAAGCATTAACAATACAGTTAAATTTGGCCTCCCATTCTGTCATCTGGGTCAGGTAAGCCTCCACCACACGACGCAAACGGGTGAAGGGAAAGCCATGTCAGTGGCGAGGCTGACTGCACGGGTTTCAATATCGCTGCAAGTGAATGGAACGCAACTTATCACAATGATACCTGTTGACGGTGAATTCGCACTAGAAAACAGGTGGAACCATGCAGTTTGTTATTAGACAGTTTAGTTCCTTGTCGCAATTCATTTCAGTTCCGTCTTTCACTGCCCTTTTCTCAAGTTGACTAAAACCTATACTGACCACAGCAACAAAGAATGTGTTAACGATCGACACTTACAATCATACGACGATACTTGCAAGGTAGCACAAATTCACATGAGGCCGGGTCCGTGGAGTGTTGAAGACCCCACCGTGTGAGGGTCAGTACATTAGAAAATTCCTCCTTTGGACCCATAAAATGTTCCAGCCGCGAAGTCATCCTCATCATTATCAGCTGTAAGAACCGTGTACTTGTCGTACAGTGGTTGTAGCTGCCACAGTTTTGTTCACCGATGATTTGGGGAGGTGAAGTAGATAGCTGCGCATTGGAGGGGGGAGCTGATAAATTGGTGCGTAAATACACGTCAGTCAGTGGAATTTTAAGTGAGGGGATTGGGAAGGGAGCTATGCATTGGAGACAATAGCTTGGATGCATGAGCGCCACTGAGGGCGCGATTGGGCCATGTCTGACAATATCTCTGACCATTGATGTGGCCCGTCTCGAGGTCCCCATCCAGGAAGACGGTAGTGACCAGCACAGCTGAGTTTGCTGGTAATGGCTTTCACATTTCGCTGTCAAGTCATTGTTTGACCGCCTTTGGCTCGTCTCCACCCTTCATGTGGTTGTGCGAAAAGAACCCTTCGAGGAAGTCGGTCGACTGGCATACGAAGCACGTGGCCAAGCTGACGCAACTATGCAACGTGAGCAGCTCATCTATCATGAGCGAGTTATTTCTTCCAAATACCATTCGATGTATTTCAGCATTGCTGATCCGGTGTGCCCACCAGACTCGGGCAATGGTCTGAAGACATCGGTGGTCAAACACTGAAAGCCTTTTGACGTCCTCGGCACGCAGTGTCCACAGTTCTGAGCCGCATAGCAATATGGATCGCACCACAGCACTGTAAACTCGACCCTTGACAGATAAGCTGATGTCACGCCTACGCCATAGGTGACGCAGGTTCACAAAAGCTACTCTGGTCTTCGCAATCCGCGAAGTTGTCAGGTTCGAACTGCATACCACAACATGAAGAGACCTGGGAAATTCATCCACAAATGGTTTCAGAAACCGATTGAATAACAGGACACAAGTTGAACGAAGTAGAAAACAGCAGCTGCGACGAAACCTACCGGTACAAGCATTTATCAAACTCCTCTGACACATATGGTTGGCTGATCAAGTCGACCAGGTAGTCTATATTATCATCCCGACAAAGGCTAGATTATGGGGAATAGAAATCATGAGTCAAATCAGGTCTTACAAATCAATCAATCGTGAATCCTTCTCCCGACACTTCTGAAGGACATTGTCATCATCTAACAATTCCTGTATGGTAAGATCCTGCGAATAATTGCAAGGTAAAATCTGTAACCGAGTTCAGCATACCGGTCGACTCAAGAGATCGTCGATGAGGGACTGCGCGGCAATTGAAGACCAAAACATGATGAAAGTTAAGCTGAAACATAGAGAGAGGAAAATAGCAGAAATATTGGAGACAATGGGCTCAATTGGATAAGTATTTTTCTTGTACGTCTAGGCGGATAGAACGTGAATAGAACCGAATTTGGAAGCAAGCCACAACAATGTCGCTACCGGGTGTCTTGGCATCATCCTTGTCACCGTAATCAAGCCCTCATAATCTGTGCCGTTTCACTTCAACGTCCGTGAAAAACCGTCATCCTCCCACAATTTCTCCAGATCGGTTCACCTGCTATCACTCGGAACAAATATATACATTTATACATGTATATATACATCTATATATAAACATATATGCAAAGTGGTCTCCTCCGAACTCGTCCCCCTTTCCAAGTAAGGACCTCCCACTCCAAATGTATATTTTTAACCCGGTTCCGCGAAATGGACAGATGGGAGAATGTCAAGAAGCCCAAAAGAGATCGGGAAATTTCGGAACTTTTGACCTCAACCCCACAACAAGGATCACTGCTTTCTTAAACCGAACAATGCGGGTAATGTTTCGCAAGGCAACCAATTTCTCCTTAGCTATGGAAATATCTTAGGTGAACATTCCTAATGCTGACCAATGTGCAGAAGAGTGGCCCATGTCTTGTATGAAATCGGGCAATGAGATGTACCATGCAATGTGAGATCAACGGTAGTTTGCGTAAATTTTTCAGTCACCGGTGCGAACACCTTCAAGGGTTGTGAGCCTAATCACCCAGTGGAAGCTCGACTCAGTGGCTGTCAGAATGAATGAATGACGCACGTCCTTGAACCTAACCTCAGCATCTCGAATGATCCTGTCTAGGCTTGGGAAGCCTGGCATTATCCCGGTCTTCGTGCCTCCTTTCGTTGGTATAGCAGCTAGGCACCGAAACAGTACTACAGCTGAACGATAAATCTAAGACTTACAGCACCGCCAAAAACTAACTAAGCCGTTTCTTGAATGTATCTTCTTAAATCACATATGTCTGCGTCCGCAAACTTTGCACCACACTAGTGAAGGTAATAAAGTGGGTTATTCTGACGCCGAGTATCCAGCTGATCCTCGTGCTACCAAGCCAATTGCGCTAAAGAGTGCTCCGGTATAAGCTAGTTTCAGACCGGCCATAAAATAGCCCGTCTTTAAGGCAAAATGAAACCAATTCTGACACTAACATACCGACAAGCAAGGTCATTTTCGTTCAGTTTCGAACGCGGACCAATGATTTTCGGGTGGAACCTCATCGATGGGTCGAGCTCGCCTAAACCGGTGTGATGGTCAACCAATATGCCAACAGTTCATGGAATTTTTACCAGTTTATTGTAGAAAATGTTACTGAGGTGATAAGAGCACTAAAAACGACAAACCAAACATCTCAACCAACGAGCGACAACAACAAACTAGGTTTGGGAAAAGTTACAGTGTCCGCTTCACTTAACGATGTCACGCAAACAGATTAGGCATTTTAGCCCCTAGTAACACACCGGGCTTTTGCCCACCATACAAGAATTATAATTCATAGGGGACCAAGAGAGGAATTTTTTTATACCTGACTGCTGTTCCTGCTCCAGTGCCTAGTGCCGGAAAAAGACTCGCCGATAAGGAACACAACAGCTCTATTGCGAACAAGCGAGTACCAGTGCGCAAGTGCGAAAATACAACGGCCTCAAGCTAATTTATTGGAGGGGCACTGTCTGAACTTGGTCCAACGCTGTCTCGCGCTGTCTGGCTTTGATACGAGGCTGTCACGCGCTGCATATTGAGGGAGCTTGTCTGTCTGGTCATCATCTAGTGAAATAGAGGGTCTTAGTGGATTTCGGGCATTCAGTGGTTACTTTCAGGAATCTGACCTTCTTGATAAAAATCAACATACAAGCAAACAATAGATCTGTTTCAAAACTTCAATCGGTTACCACATAAATCATCACTACCGTACAACCACGTCAACTCAATTGAATAAAGACTTATAGTGGGGCGGGGAGAGGGACCCAGGCATGGCCTACAACAAACATCCGAGGCGCCTACAACTGCAACACTCAGCCAGATAATCTGGATTATTACTGACAGCATGAACGCCACTGGCGTCGGTTGGCCGCCATATCGTTCAGTGTGCGCTCCAATCAGCCAAATTAGCTTACAATGCTGGATGCGTTCGTTGAGTGAAGTAGTGTCTGTTTCACTCAAAACTCGTCTCCCGAACATCTCATTCTGAAATCGTTGGCTCCAGCCGATTGTAGTGTGACAGATGAGGTGAATGCACGAATCTGCAAGGCTCGGGTCGCGTTTGCGAATTTGAGACACCTATGGCGTCAAAGTGGTGTATCTCTGAACCTCAAAGGACGTGTGTATCAAGCTACAGTGCGGCACGTTTTGTTGTATGGCTGTGAGACTTGACCTGTTCGAGCAGCGGAACTGAGAAGTCTTCAGGTGTTCGACAATCGTTGCCTCAGAATCGTAGCCCGTGTGGGGTGGTGTCGATGTATCCGTAACCAGGCAGTTAGAAGGCGAGTTTTCGGTTGTAAAACGGATACTTCCATTGAAGAATGTGTCCAGCGCCAGAATCTGCGTTGGTTGGAACGTGTTGCGCATGCCTGACCATCGGTTGCCGAAGAGAGTTCTGTTTTCCATACCCAATTCAGAGTGGCGGAAGCAGAGAGGTGGTCAACCTTTGACCTGGAAGAGGGGTATGAAGGAGATTACGAAACGTTTGGGTGTTGTCGGTGCTACTGGACTTCCAGGATGACCGTTTGATCCTCACTGCGCCTGATTGGAGAAGCTGCAAGATATGGCTACCAACCGATGTCAGTGGCGATTCTGTTGTGACAGTCAAGTACTTGCAACATCGGTTTAACGTCAAGCTTCGTTTTTTTCAAATCCCCCATGAATAAACTATTCATACAAGATGTCCGATTACCAATCAATAATGCTATCTTAATTAATCGTTAACAATCCTCAGTAAACACATGTAGGGTTGCTGAATTAGATATAATAATGACAGTACCGTACGAGCACCAACCACAGTTTCGTCCAGCTTTGTAATTCAGAGTGATGGCTGTATCTATAGAGACTACACCTCATTTGGTGAGAGTTGAATAGCTCACTCAGCTAGGTGCTGACTGTGTCAACCGTCAGACCTAGAAGAAGGTACGTGGGCGTAATGAAGGTGTAGCCGTCTTAGGTCTATAATGAATGCCACTTCATGGCGTTTCTTGTGGTGGGACAAATCAGTTGTCGGGGAAAGTTTTACGGACTGTCGAGAGACAGGAGGTCCGGAGATTTGGGAGATGCTCGATATGAGCTCTTCTGAGTGATCTTTCTTTGAAGAGGTCCGCTTTGAGGGAATACTTTATACATATAAAGGTGCTACCTCAGCCTCACCTCAGCCTCAAATGCAAGCTCATCCACACACCGCATATAATTACTAAACAACGAAGAACCTTACGTAATCCAACGAGCAGGCACAATCGCACAGTTGGAAATATGTTCTCCATCACAAGCCAATCAAACGAGCTTACCATGGACACGCTCAATTACACGCTTCAACATGACTTTAAAAACAAAAGTGCTGTGGTCTGCAAGATCATCCACGCAATTAAACTTTATTTGGAGAATGAAGTCTTCATGAGCGGGATTGCAGTCTTTTCCACGATATGGCACAGGGAACAAGTTTGCTACCCTCAGAGTGAGTTTACCGGTTTCTGCCCGCAACATCCGCTGTGATCGTCGCAGGGTAGGCTTGATGGTACACCCGTTGCTCGTTTCCATGATCTTTTGCAGAGTATCCCACAAGAGAGAATGGACTGCACAGGAAATAGGTAACGGTTTCGTCCATTACATGTTGAACGTCATTTGTTCCTAGCCAGCACAGACTTTCATGACAAGCGCTCACCCCGTGTGACTTGGAGGTCACCAAACGAAAACCAACCGTGGATTCAGCTGGACTGTAGTAGTCAGTCCAGCTGTAGAACCCTTTCGGTGCCTAACTGCCATGCCACCAGAAGGAAGCACGAGGGCTGAGATACTGCCAGGGTGCCCAAGCCTAGACAGGGGAAGTCGAGAGGCAGAGGTTGGGTTCGAACCACGGACCTTCCGATCAGTAAATTCGCGCTCTAACCACTTGAGCCATCTCACCCAGTGGAGAACTTTGAAACCAGATGGTTTCTCATTTTGGAGTACATCACTTGACTCCGTTCACGGCATTATGCTGGCGCGAATATCTATTCTCCTTCCCCAGAAAAACGTCGGTTGATGAAGGCTATTCAGCTCGACACCTGAAAAGCGTCTCTGAAGCTCAAAATTGTTGGGTTAAGTTGGCTGAGAAGCTCTTAGAACCAGAGGGGCAATGTTGACTGATGGGAGAAAAATCTGAAAGCAGTCATGCTCACAACCTTTGATATTGTCTGTCCGATGCCACTGGTATACCTTAAAGAACGCTGGATCTGAGAGCGTCTGACAATGGATCTGACATTCTCCCTGATTGACAGAAAGCGATTGTGGTTCGTAAAAGCTCGAGAAACGGAGAGTCTTGTAACAGGATACAACGGTACCATGTCTCAGCTTCATCGACCAACTGGTTCGAGGAGGGTGGCTGTTAGTGAAACGATGTCTGAAGATGGGACATCGTTCACAGAAAGGTCGTCTTGAACGATAGACTGAACACTGTGAAGAACAGTTCAGCCGGCCCCCGTCAACTGGAAGGACCCAATGGACCTATGTGGAACGTCGACACCAGTCCGCCATCGACACAATTTCAGCGTGCAGTTTCACTGCTTCAACGAAACCTAGACCAGACGGTTTGCACCCTGCACTCTTCAAAGAAGGTGGAGATTCGTTGCGGCTAACCTAACCACCCTAACAAAAGTGTCTGGAATGATCAAACTTCTAACAGAATAGAACGCCTCGACGGCGATTCCACTAAGCAGGAAGGGTGCGACACCGCGCGAAAGGAACCGGGAAACCAGCCTTGCAACCATAGCTTCTGATTTGTTTTCTGGCGTTATTATGCGCAGGCTGATCCGTCGTTCGGAGAATCGGGTTCACGAGAATAAAGTTGGGTTTCGCCCTGGCGTTGGTTGCCTCGATCATATCTTCACCTTACGATATGTTGGAACTGCACCACTCCTTGCGACAACCAACGACGGTCATATTCCTTGATCTCAAATCTGCTTTTGATCACGTTGATCGCCAGAAAATGTTTCAGTGTCTGGCGATGAAGGTTGGCACTTCTAAATTCTTGACTCATAAGGTTTTATAAGCCTCCTCTCACAGGCGAGTACGCGTCCACAGGAAATTCGCTTGTGAGTTCCCTACATCCGACGGCACCAGGCAACGAAGTTCTCTATCTCCGTTTCTCTTCAACTTCCTAACTGACATGCGGCTACAGCCTTCTTTACCCGCCTCTTCGGGGATGGAGATGGTCTCAGGTCGTTCGCTTTCTGACGTTTAGTACGTCAAAGGTATTGTTCTTTCCGGATCAGACGCTTCAGAAATGCAAACTTTTTGATAACCTAGAGAGTTCTGCTTCGGGCACGTAGAACATGAAGTGCAAGAGTGAGTGGGATCAAACCCGAACTTCATGCATGCAAATGAACCGGTAGTCACGTTAGTCTATATGGGCAACCGCACAAGTTCCCACAGTCTGCCGAAGGACAAAATCATTACCGAAGTGTAAAAGCCAGGGCAGCATTTGCTAACCTCCGAGGTTGTTGCACCGATGTGACATCAGCTTGACTACCAAGGGTGGAGTGCACAAACCCACCGTGGTATCTTTCCCACTTTGTGGACCAGAGATGAGGCAGTCGGTTACAGGCTACCCTGGTCAGTCCCCTGTATTGCCAGACAAAAACCCAGTGGCATTGATAACTACTGAATTCCTCGGATTGGGGACACTTCCGGCAGACGGGATAAACCCCCTGAGATTAGGTTGCGTCACGCAGCAAATGGTCTTGCATCAAAGCTACCGCATTTACTGCGTAGTTCTAACTCCCTGCTATGCCGGACAAACTTATTCATTTAACGTCAACAAGTTGATTGTTTCTTCGCCTCCAGCGCGTGGCTGTCAATCCTTCGTTCTCCTCATTCTCGGTGAACGAAGCTGCAGCTGGAACCAATGCATTTTGACGCATCGTTTGTGAGCCAAAACACTGACTGAACTGACCGCGAAACTATGCTCGACATAGCTGTGCTACTTCATATAATCAAACTGAAGGGACAGGATTACCTCGCGATATCGTAACGCGGATTCATCACCATCAGCAGTATCGAGAGCAAAACAGTGTTCCCCATCCATGCATTGCTCTCGTAAAGCCATAAGTTATTTGAAAATTGAATTTTGAAGGAATAAAAGTGGATGAGAAAGGAACCTAGGCTGGTCTACAACAGCCAGGTGCCCGCATATCCAGGCACTCATTCGGACTATCTGGGTAGAAATCAAAGACAAGAACACTGCTGACAACGATTGGTAGCCACATCTTGCACCGTCTCCAGGCATCACGCAGACAACATGGAAGACCAGTAGCACGACAATGCCAAAAACTTTCATAATTGCTTCCATACTCCTTTTCCAAGTCAGCGGCTTGTCAAATGTCGGCTTGCGCTATTCCCACTCTGCGAACAAACGCCTTCACTTCATTGTAAGTTTTCTAACCTATGTGCCCTATCCATCTTGCTACCCGTTACCAATAAACAAAATAATGCCAGCTCAATTCACGAGATACTTGCAACATAGAAGCTTCCAACGTCAGTTTTAATTGTGACGTGCATGGTTGTCAAATTGGCAAACAGGCAATGCAGCCCAGACCTTATGCGAAGTTGACATAAGGTTAACTCCGAAACACACATACACGACTCAAAACTGATCATGGATCTTAAAGCGACCAGGACGAACTAATCTCTCCAAAATTCAACTCTTCGTGAATCAGGCGATCCAGAAGTGATGATTCGTGGACAGTACAGCATGCACCCAACCCAAGTTGGGCACGCTATAAATCGTTCAGCTGTAGCGTTCTTTCGGTGCCTAACTGCCATGTCACCAGAAGAAAGCACGATGGCTGGGATACTGCTAGGTTGCCCAAGCCTAGACAGGGGAAGTCGAGAGGCAAAGGTCGGGTTCGAACCTCGAACTTTCTGGTCAGTAAATTCGCGCTCTAGCCACTGATCCATCTCCCCCGCGCGCTCTCAGCGCGCTATGTAGAATTGGGTTCCAGGGATCAGCTGTCTCGGTGCCGTCCGACTATCCAGCTCAATCCAGCTCAATCTCTCTCGACATAAAAACCGGTGTTTGTATGCATTATCGGTCTATGCTCAAAGGACTGCAGTTCTAACGCCGAGAAGGGTACTTTCTATCGGAGATCCACCGGGCTCATTCGCCAGGCAATAAAAGCTTATATTGCTATCCTAGCGACTGATATGAACGCCCAAGTTAATCATCTGAGCTCCCGGTCAGTTTGGAGTCGATGCTTGCCGCACAGGCAACGGACACCGAGGCCTCCAGTTGTGTGCTTATCATTAAATGTTTATGTTTAGCACAAATCAACATAAACGCACGCACTGCGTAACCTGGTGGACACTAAGTGAAAACCATCCGTGGAACCAATTGGACCACCGATGAAGAGCTGCAATTCAATCCTGCATCTCGTGGGTAAGATTGCTCAGTGGTCACAGCGCGAATTTACTAACCGGAGGGTCCGTGGTGCGAAACCGACCTCTGCATCTCGATTACCCGTGTCTGGGCTTACGCAACCTGGCAGCCCTATCCCTCATGCTTCCTTCGGATGGCACGGCAGTTAGGAACCGAAAGGGTGCTACAGCGAAACAGGCATCTCCTTCTGGGACAGGAATTAAATCCGATTACGCCATCGTGCGGATAACTTTCATAGTTCGTTTTCCTTCAGGTCTTTGTGAGTCAGCAAGAAGCATACCGATCTTAAGAGAACTACCATAGCTCAATGGTACCGACTCGAGTTGGCTCAACCACTGAACAGTACTGGTAACAAGAACGTGGATGAAGTATAGCAAGATATGAAAGCAGCAATGCTAGCGACATTCAAAGCTATTTGTCCAAATTCTCCGACAAGATCAAATGAACAGTGGAGATCGTCAAAATCCCTAGTGCTTATGGATGCAGGAGAATCCACGCTAGAAGGCAACGAATACGGAGGCGCGCTAAGCACTCAAACAACAAATAGTGAAGAATATAACGACAGGCTTAGGCCTTCGGTGAGCAAGTAGGCTCAAGAGATGGGGAGGACCTTTGCTATTGAAAAAATCCGTGCCAGGTACCACTTAAAACGAAAGTAAGTCAACTGTCGGCGAAAATATGTGAAATAGCCCCGATTGAAAGGATAGGTCGAGCACTTCGAACAAGATTTGAGCCGGTCTCATGAAACACAGCCCTGGAAACAGTGCATGCAGGTGGGTGGAGCGTGATCCTTAACTGTTGGTCAGAAGAGATAAAGTACGAAGTGTCCTTCCTAAAGCGTACGAAAGACTCAGAACTAGACGGTTTGTATCCAGAACTCTTCTAAGAATGTAGAGAATCTCTGGTCAGTCACCTAACTGTACGGTGAAGGTAAAGTGCGCGCTGACTGGGGCACATCACCAATTACCACTACCTTTGAAAATGGTTGGCAAACACTGAAAACCATCGTGCCATTGGTTTGCTAGCCGTGGCATCGAATGTGTTCTCTGGTTTCATCCTTCAACGGTTGACTGAATACGGCGGGAGGCAGATCCGTGAACATCAATCCGGGTTTCGCCCCCATTAGAGGATGTGTCGGTCAGATAATCACTCTCCGGCAGATTCCAAAGCAGTGCCAGCAACCGATAATGGTAGCACTTCTTAACTTGAGAGCTACGTTTGATCCCTCTGACCACTTGGTACCATGACATGCGATGCGAAGAGAATTGGCCCTGTCGTAATGTGGTGGGTTGTTGGAGGCAAGGCGACTTGTTCCTCAAAAAAGTTGGTAACAAGCCGACACCCAGTCACCGCGTTGCGATCAGGATGGTAGAGTGCTGCTGGGACCAAACCTGAATTTCAAGCTTTCGAACGAGCCAAGTAAGTTAGTAAACAAATTGGCTTAGCGGAGTAGCTATAGCGCTCTCGGTGGTCTAGTTAAAGGCGACAGTTCCACTAAGGAAGGCCAGAGCAGCCTTTGTCAACCTACAACATCTATGGCGCACGCAAGACATCAGATTATTTGTCAAGGATCATCACCATCACCAGAGACAATAATATCAGTTTTGAGACATCAAAACACTAAGGCTGAAGTAACCCGGATGGTTTCCGGAAGAACTAACTGATTCAAGAGGTCCAGCGGTCAAGACATCCTTCTTCATTGAGGTTGACCGCACCGGTTAGACCCTTGTTGGTTTCGCTCAAAGACGGTTTTCGGAGACTGGTCACAAGGGTCAACTACCAGTATTGAGCAGTCCCATGATTCTTCCTCTCTGCAGTTTCATCAGCCTTCCACGTCCACCAGCCTTCTTGATCGACGCACACTGCCTCCAGTGCGCAACTACCTACCCCATCTCTCCAAATCATCGGTGAACAAAACTGTCCGTTAGGACCACTGGACATCAAGTGCGCGGTTCTTACAACTGAGGATGATGTGTCGACAAGGATGACATGTAAATCAGCCGGAAATCTGCTATGGCTCCTCCCACAGGATGGTCTTAATCGGAAAAACGGTTGAACGGTCGACAACTGTCAACAAGCACGAACAAACTACTTATTTGAAGGTGTGATGAGCAGGGTAGAGCAACTGACTTGGAATACACTCTGTTGCGGAGATTGTTGTGAAAACAACCCTCAGGTCGTGGCCTCCAAGACATTTCAAGCAGCATCCAACGTGGATCAAGTCCGTACGTCAGTCCGAGGTGCGCTTTGATCAATCCAACGATCACCCACACGCTCCGAGGGTTTCGTTGAGATGGCCTGTGCGGCGCCAACACAACCTCTCCCAAACCAGATTAAGTGGGTCAAGGGACAAGGGTCTTCTGGGAGCCGTGACGGTGCTGCTTGTGCTAGGGATCCTTCGGAGGCTTCTTTCAACTCGTCTGGGGTTTAGGTCGATATATTAGCCCACTTTTGGGACTTCTTTGGGCCATATACATTGGGGATTTCGTTCAGGGCCACGCTGGACTTGCATGTCCAGCGTTGAGCACCGTTGAGCTCGCCAGGGTATCGAACCGTGTTACATACGCTGAGGTAGGAATCTTTTGTTGCGTAGAGACAATCACTAAGGAATCAAAAAACATTGAGCAACAACCACCTTTGGCGAGTACCCAGTGGCTAGTTTCAGTGTCGATGCACCCAAACATGCTTGGAGCTGTTTGCCCGACAGTGGCGAATGAGGAGAGCGATAGCACCTTCAAATATAAACCAGATGAACATCTGAGAGTAACAGAAGACCAGAAATGGTCTTCATCGCTGAAGACTCCGAGTGAATAGGTTCGAATGGATTCCCTGATTTCCTTGTAGTGCAAACCAACTTCAGTTTTTGTTTTACCGTTAACCCCGAGTGTGAATTTGTGGCGCGGTACCTGTTCCCAGTTACTCCACATTCATCACAGTTTATTTTATCAACATCGCCTGTCAAATTAAGTATTCGTACCACAGTTGTAATTGGCCTTCTTTCAAGGCGCATTCTGTGCCAATTTCATCAGCCACAAATGAATCGATCGTTGTAACGACTTGTAAGTCAGACTAAGGCCGGGGATGAATCAGTGTCTTGAAGTACCAGGTTCTGCAATTACCTTCGGTAGTTTGTAGTTACCGGCACTAAACGCCCTAACAACTGAATACCTCATGCTGATCGCGAGTTGAATTTTCGATCCGGAAATTAGGCCGATTGTTCATATTCCGTGGTTGATGGGACTAGTCCCTGCCTCCCCAAGTACAGCACATGCCGAGTGCCTTTTGGAATCTCCTACGGTGTTGTAAAAGCCAAGCATCCAACACGGAGCCTCAGTGCTAGACCAAGCCAAGCCACAGCCCAACTGCCAAGGAGCGCACAGTCGGCCAGAGACAGCAGGCGTAGGTCACCAGCCATTGGTCGAAACTACAGGCTGTTGGTAACGGAGTTCACAGGTTTCCAACTGATCCCGTAAAGCTGGAGCATTTCGTGGATCCACGTTAAAAACTCCAGGATGATTGAATCGGCAGGCGGAATGGGGCAGGTCGAAGCCCGAGGGATCGGTAGGACTGTATATGAATTCCAGAAAAGACTACTGCCTAGAATCGCGATCACCTGTGTAATTTCTACCTTTTTCCTTATTTTTCGATTTCTATCCCCTTTTTTCTTGGTCACACCATTCTCTTGTTTTCTGTTTTCTCCTTGTTCTATTTTCACCTGCCAAATGCTCTGAAAATGGTCCCGTTTTGCCCCTTGCGAAATCTCCGCTGTTTTCGCAGTTTTCCCGCAAGTTTCCTATGTATTACCACTCATGGATTGCGCTTTTCGCACAGGGAGACAGCAGACAAGAGAGATTTACTTCCCGGCACACGCGACCTCAACAGTGGCCCAAAAGACTGGGTCTGAAACTTTTCCAGTAAATCTTTCCCCGAGCCTGCCCTAAGGACTGCTACTTCTCCCCTGCTGTGGAACCACAAAGGTTCGTCAAACCACCAGCGTATCTACCGTACGGGACGCAGACGCGGCAAGTGTGTATCTAACAGCATATTTACTGACGGCTGGTCATGGCGATATCAGGAAAAGTGGTTTGCCTCTTCGAGAACCAACCTATTTGTTCCTTTGTGTAATACGCACCACTGTTGTTCAAGTCTGCATCTAGTCATTTCCTGTCCTCAGCCTTAGTCCCACCGAACCCAACCCCCTCAAAAAGCAAAATCACTCGGTAGCCATCTTACCACAGGCTCAGACCTGTTCCTCGCAGACCTCCAAAGTACTTGAGAATGAGCAACATCCTCCAAGGACTCGGACAACGGCGTCACCACCCTCATATATCATGAGGAAATTCGCTTATACTGTTTCGCCAGGCTTTCAGTTTTCCGAAACGGGACTACTGACACCACATTCACTAGAATAGGCTGCATGATGTAGAGGTTGTAACTGTGCCGGAAACGCTGCTCCTCCCTCCAACTTCCCACAAAAACTGCTTTTTCCATTGCTCGGGTCGGCAAGAATATAGACGGCTGTATGTGTGAGACCACCGTTTACCTTTCAAGTCTTCCAAAAATCCAATAGATCATTATCATGCTACAACGATGTTCGGTCATATTTAGCTGACAAATTCTCGCGGACAAACATTTTGTGTTGCGCACCAGACACTAGCGAGTAGATATGAGGGAAGCTCGCAGGTTTGACACGAGGTTCGTGCAAGTAAAATCGTAGAAACTGCAACTGGCCCCTTTGTTTCCACCAACTGCGGTGGAGGAAGCTGTAAGAGGTGCGCAGCGGTTCTGGGTACATATCTATTCCTACGTGGATGACGTCAAACTGTGCGATTCTCACCATGGCGGGTCAACTTCCGCAGTTCTCAACCTTCCTAAACACGAAAAAGATGCCCATCCTTAGATCACGCTGACGATTTTATCCGGTGTTCTGACAGAATTCAATGAGTGTCTGACAGCTGAATGTAACTTTTTGGTCACCCTTCTTGCATGACGAAGTCGCCCGTTAAGGTGACTGAACTTGTCTGGACGCAGCCCTCCTACTATTGGGACTAATAATAAGTATAGAGGTTGCCTGCATTGTGGTTCCATTCGGTTATTTATCTGTGCGTTCGTGGGTCCCACACTCTTTCCTATCAGTCTAATGCTTGTGTATACGATATGACAATTTTGGTGACAGGAAGAACTTTCTTGGAGGATAACAAAGTTTCGAAAAATACCTTCTTTAAAAAACAGCATTCCGCAGAAGCCACTTGCTCTTTTCACACTTGTTTTAGTCAGAATACTGATGCTTTTTGGTGGCCTTAGTATCCTTCTAAATAAAAGTACTCGTTTGTGCTGTCAACAACCTAGACGAAACCGTGTTAAGCGTGCCGTCCATTTTCTCGCTCACTGTATATCTGTTCATACACAGATATGAGAAAAAAGAAGACAATTTTGTTCCAAATGCACACTTTCGGTCTTATTGGCATGCCTATGTCCACCAGAATAGCCTCTTTGATCATCTCAGTGCATAGCTTGAACCGCCCCGTCAATGGCTAAGAAATTTTGACGGATGCTTCGTTGCCAGGTCACAGACTGTTCAGTGTATTACCACAACCACACACGTTTTCTATGAATCAGGGAAAATGAGAATCTTGGTTTAAACATCGCACAGTGCCGCATCGAAAAAGTCTACCAGGAGGTTTGCGGAAGTTCGTGAACCTGGCCGCTGTTGGTTGTCTCCAGGACTTTCGCCCGTCCATATAGGATCAGGATTATTTCTCAGTGCGATAGGTTGCAACAAACGGTCGCCGACTTCGCAGCTTACCCTAATTCGCAGAGCAATAAGTGGCAGAAAATTTGATGGCTGTCATTTGGGTTGGGTTGAAGGTGTGTCACCAGTGACGATGCCCATTGGGTGTTACCACCCTGGTATGTTTTACGCTGACAACTGCTGTTAATTGCAGATGTGTGAGGCGCCCGGGGCCTGTTGACCAAGAATTGACATGACAGACTTAATTGCCTGTCTTAACCTGTCATTCGTACGTGAGGTAGCTTGAAGCGGTGTTTCCTGACAAAATCATCACAGGGGACAACGTGCGTCCTTGGTTAAAATGAAATGTTTTGAGCTTGCGAATCCTGTTAGATCCCATTTTTGTGCTCTCATTTGGTATGCATTTCATGCCCACACACTGATCAACCGGTAAGACCTGACGCTTTCTCAACAGCGCGACCATGTTTTCGGAATCGTGCGTTCCGTAGGCAGGACATTTGCGTTCAAAGCAATTTATTGGTATTATACCCAGAGCAAATGAACCCCGACTGGGCACATTTTCCCATTTCTGAGCACCATACAACCGACGAACCGTCAGGCATGGGACATATCTATTGTCTCTGTGCATCAGTGCAAGGAAGTTATCACGGAAACTGAAAGACCGAATTTCACGCGACTTTGACAGGCTACGGCGCACTACCGGACAAGTCTATCAGATTTCTGATGGCCTACAATTTTGTCTAGAATGCAGGGTCGGTGAGACACTCGTTCAAATTGTGTTTGCTCGTACCCCTTACTGGAAAACATTTGGCCGACTTGACTTGAGGGGGCACTTCTACGCATCTAAACCTCTAAACCTATCATAGGTTTTAGGGATACCTGCTGAGAAAAACGGGCATCTCAGCCTGTGACCTCTCAAGCTTAATACGGGACTTCCGTTCGCCAAATTTTTGCGAAGGTTGACAGGGAACTTTCTTCCTTGAACGAGTTCCTTGTGCTATCCATCCCAGGTACGCTGGCTGCGACGAGGGTCACCTAGCTCTCGGATGCGGCAATAAAGACCGCCACGGCGTCTCTGGTAGACAGGCGCATGAGGGGAGCAGACTAATCATCTTCTGATCATCATCATCGTTCTCCAGAAAAATCGCGCCAACAAAGCAGGGCAGTCGCTTCTTGTTAATGTCCTCACAAAGCCTTAACACGAATCGTTTCACGCAGCTTTGTTGTACCAGAAGGGAAGCAAGCGAACACTTGGGCTTCTGCTCACTTCCCTTCATCTGCCGCAAGAGGCTCTTGGAACAGATTATCAGCATTCGAAAGGCCTACCGACGATCAGGTGTATACCTGCGGATCGCCCTTTAGAAGCGCGAAAGCTGGACCACATCGGTTCTAGGAGTGAAACAGACTTCCACTTGGCTTCAGTTCAGCCGACCCTCAACTTATGACCAAACCGATGGTAATTATGGTACCTCGCGGAGGCACGCCCATGCAACGGCCGCGACTCCGGATTGCAGTTTCTACTCACCGCAGACCCCTCGACTACCAAAGCCGGCGATTTTCGGGGGTGGGGAGCCTCAAGTGGACACAGCTCTCAAACTATGTAGAGATATCATCGCCCACTTCCGTATCAGATGGTAAAGGTGCAGCAATGAATTCCACACCCAAGTCGCAAATTCTTGGCTGGACTGTGTCAGACGTGCGGAGACAAGCGGCGAAGCCTACCGCTATATTGACTACGGACGTGGACCACGACATTGGAAAGTGCTGCAAGAACCCTAAAACCACCGAAAATGTGGAACTATTAGTCTCCAGCTCCACTCCTTCAAAAGTGGCCTCTTCGACTGCGGACAAAGTCGTCACCCACGATCCCGACGGCTAGAGCCACAGACCTGACAATAGCGAACAAGAAAATTCTTCGTATGCCCAGTTGGCCACGCTGATCGCGGCGACTTCGGAGTTCACAGAAACCCTAAAGAAAGGCGCCTGCGGCCAAACAAGCCACACAAGATTCGCCAAATCAGAAGACTGCTGACTAGCTTCAAGGTGCAGTCCTCGGCGAAAAGCAGTCTCATGGGAGCGTGACCAAGAAGAAATAATTCTTGGTGCTGCTACCCAACACTCAGGGCCTCACAGAGACACCTTATCGATCAAATTTCGCCAAAATGCCCAAGAAACCAAACAGACACATGTTTGCCCCAAATACTTGAACAACACTAAAGGTTGTGTTGAAATAGATACAAGTAGCAGCGGTCGAAATTTCTGTCCGCGTGGGGGGGACTTTGTCCCTCAAAGGTGAAAAGCTCGCGCAAACCGAGCTCCAACGGAGCGAAAAAACCCTGCAAATGAAAGGCAGTTCTCGGAACCCTCAAGACAAGAACCAGATAAGTATACGCAGAACCCCTTCGGAGCCCTGGACTCAAGCCCGACGCACAGCTGTTAAATCCGCTAACCTCTCCGGTTGCACACCTCTCAGATTCTTACCTCTAAAGGCAGCAGAAACACAAACTGCCTCAGGATTTTCAACAAACTTTGCGATATTTAACGGTCGGTCTGCCTTGAAAAGCCGTCAATAATAACACTCAGAGACCTGGTTCACACCAAAATGTCTCTGACGCGGAGATATCGATAGACGGCTAATCTGTTTTTCGAGCTGACTCAAAACGAGGGAGGGCTAGTGGGGTTGCTTTATAATAACATGCGGCCCTGCCCATCCCAAGCGTCCTCGCTGATACCACCCCTGCATCTTTTTGCGATGCACTGTGGATTCAAATCCCGCTGCACTGGTCCGATTCTCTCCTTCTTGGTGTGGTCTACCTTTACCCCTCGAGTCCTCCGGAAGATGATCAGTTTCTCATATAAACAATTGAGCAACTCTCCTCCAGTTACCACTTCACTTATCTTTTGCTTGTTGGTAATTTCAATGCTCCAAAGTTCTCATGGATGGAGCTCCAGCGTGTCGG
Organism: Clonorchis sinensis; assembly: GCA_003604175.2. Taxonomy (NCBI): domain Eukaryota; kingdom Metazoa; phylum Platyhelminthes; class Trematoda; order Opisthorchiida; family Opisthorchiidae; genus Clonorchis; species Clonorchis sinensis. The sequence goes on from CM030369.1 coordinate 21,464,487, forward strand.
ATCAAGTGGACTTTTTCCAGAGGCGCTGACCAAAGCCGTTAAACAGAGCGCTTGGACTAAGCATGTCGTCACACCTACCAAACATCGCGCGGGCAAAGTCCTATCCCTCCTGGAATTGGTTATCACCCGCGCAAGACACTGTTGATCAGGTGATGCTTAACGATCTACAGGAACATACTGACCGCTTTGTGCTGACCTTCTGCTATAGAGCCAAAAATCACGTACTTCAAGCGTGGAGTCGAGACTTCTGCCCTGCAGACCTCTCAGTAATGCGAATCTTCCTTTATCAAGTAAAACTGGGACCAGCTTCAGTGGAAGACTTATATAAGACAATTCTCCGGAAAGTTTACGAGGCTGACGAGATGTTCGCCCCAAAATAACCAGCATGCATTTGACTGGGCCGTGAGCTACCTACCGGAAAAGAGTCGACTGCAGGAGACACAGAAGATGAGCCGGCATTCATCAAATGCGGAACCTCCGTAAATCAGGAAGCCGCCAATGAAACATACGAAAACAAGCCGCTATTCTGGACCTCAACCAGAGAAACAAAAATGTTCTGTTTACGAGACGTCGCCGCAGCAGTCAACCGGTCGCGTTTCCCTTGAGAAACAGAAACAAGGAACCCACGAGTGACCCAATAGTGGTATCTGAGGTCTACGGAGCACACCATGCAGGCCCATATTGAGCCCTAGCGTCCTTGTCTCATCCAAAAACTTGTTGAGGCATGACTATGAACGGCTTATGATTGGCTTGGTCCTTACGGAGGAGGATATTCGTCAACTCTTGCACAAGAACAACCCGTTCTGGGCATGGGGGCACGACGATGTCCATCGAAGAAAACGTCGTTCAAACGGGCAAAACACTTCTATCTGGTGTTTCGTCAGTCGCTTGACGGTGACTATGGCACACGGTTTATGGCTGAAAAATTAAAAGTTGGATCAAATTGGGGTACCGTTGCCTCCGGGGAGACCTGCTTCTTACATAAGCCCTGCTTGAACAAGGTTTGTCCGGCAGGTTTTTCACCGTTGACCCAGACATGCCCGGTGAGGACGTGGTAAGCTTTTTAAGCTCAAAGTGAGCACATGCATTGGGCAAATTTTTTTTCTGATTTTGAGATGCTGATGTGTGGAATAAACTTCCTCTGACGGTTGCCCACGCTCCATCAAGAAATTGTTTCAAAGCACTGTTAAACACTTTTCGGTGCGAGTCCTTGCGCTTTCAAGCTTAATACTTCCCTACAACAGTGAGTTTGCTTAGTCTCAGATTAAGCCACATTTTTGAGACAAAACTCGCCATGTGCTCCCTATTCGAATTATTCTACCTCCATATGACATTGTCCTCTTTTCGCGCAATCCGCACTACCCGCAAATCCCCCAGTCATGCTTCATTCTGACTGTAAACGTATGATCATGCCAGAAGGTATGTCACCCAAAATTTGGGAATAAACATTATTAAGCTAAGAACTTAAACTGCAGTGCTACAACGTTTTTTGCTTGTGCCCCTGGGTGAAGGGCACCGCAGAACGACAAGAACAAAACCGACCAGGGAAACGTGGGCGAAAGCCTTTATTCTGTGTAATAATCTGTGAATCCGTGAATCCGTGGAAGCGGTTTGTCTCTGACACAGGCACTCGGCATGGCAGCGGTGACCTATTTACACCATTTAGCGTCATACATATTCTTCGGTAATAAGAGTACCTGTCGACCAGCGGTTATTGAGTAACATGTGCGCAGTGAGCACGACAATGGCTCTCTTTCCTCTGTACAGTTGAAGCTGCCTTACATTCTGTGATGCACCTTTAGATGAAAGAGTTCCACAGGTTGTTGGCGTCCCATCGAAGCGCTCAGGATGTCTCCTAATTGACCTGGATTAAACTTCAATCGCTCGGTGTGTCGAATACACCCACTGCGTGCTTTAAGAATTTCAAAAATAGGCCCGGATCGCAGTCAAGTTTTATCACGTACATAAGAAACGGGTGAGCCAAGATTTGGTGAGGATATTTAAAGATTCTTGGAGCTCGATTCCAGCCTCGAGCTATTCTGTAAATTCAAAAAAAACTCTTTTGGAAAAACTTAGGGTAACTTTTTTTCAGAAGGCAAGAAACTCATGTATACATGCGCAGTAGTTACCCAAAACTCACTGACCGGAGACAGTGCGCAGGACAACTGGTATATTAAACTGTAACATACATACGGTGTCAACTATGTACTATACATACTATATACTGTACTGGCCAGGTGTTCTGGTAAAACCGGTAAAGAGTAACTTCACTTGATCGCAAAAATCGAATTTTTACACATGTCCTTTTATCAGCAACCAGAGTTGACGCGCATGACCACCCCCTATATGGGCCAATTTGTCTGATTCTTGAATAGTGGTTGTTTACTATTCGCACTTTTCTACGTCTAAGCTTTTGAAATTTAACAGGGCCGTGTTATATCCCTACATTAAACGTTGGTTTGGCAAATGCTGTTTTCAAATGCATCGGGAGACTTGCCTGTTGTCATATGGGTACTTAGAATTTACAGAAAAAATAACGAAACATATCCCGACTACAGACCGATCATCTGCCAAAGCCAAAGCTGTTTTGAGTCTTTTTCAGTTATCGGGCTTTCAATCCGCAGTCCACTATTTGGGCTGATGATCCAATTGCTACTCATGAACTTGAAGAGACTGAAGGGACAGTCCGGCCTGTGAAAGTCTTGTGATAATTCAAGAACGTCCAAGATGCAGTACCCGTTAAGCACCAGAGCGAAAACTACGTAGGGTATGCAGTGAAGTAGTATCCCAGAAGCGGTTGCGCCACTCGAAGTCAATTTTTTAGTAACTTTTGATATTGAAAGAGAAACAAGACGCATGATAAATAAATGTCAGCATATACGAGGTGGAAGTGCACACAAAGCCGCCGAGAGCAAGTTAAGGCAATCATTCTCACTGTCCCGTCAGCAGTGATATCACTCTACTGCTGGAAGTTAGAAGCCAAAACAAGATCTGGTAATTAGAACCCCATATAGGATATGTTGGAGATTGGCCGATTGTATCAACCAGCCACAAGTCGGTAAAACATAGGTCTCAAGCCGTCTGCAGACTGAAATAATAAATATCTCGATTGGCCAGAACCTAGGCAACTCGGAATCGGACGCACTGGCTCGAAAGGTGCAAGAAACATACGGCCGGTAAAGCTCGAGGTATGGACGTCATCAGTATGGGCTCTTGGTTGATAAATTGTAACCATCCATAACTATTCCGGAGCAGACACTTGAAGCGGTTTTATTTTAAACATATTGCCCATAATGCTAATATCTAACTCCCCATGCACCAAACGAAATTGGCCATGAATACGCTGTTCGTCAGACTGATAACGTAAAGGCCTAACAGCCCGCGAACATTGTACATTCTGGCATTTATGGTACGTTTGCCCAACCAACGCGTTTGATCAATCCGTTAACGCGGCATGGTAAGTTTGCCCATCCAACGCATTTGATCAATCCGTTAACGCGGTCACCTACGCACGCTATGTGAGCACATGCAATCCATATAGAACGAAATATATGAACAAGGAAGAACACAAGCTGACCAAAGGTGGATGTAAAATAAGCACACCAATGGACGAATTGTTACTTTTTCATACTTATCAAATAAGCGGAATTAAATTATTGCGGTTTGTGTGGAACTTATCTTCGGGGTGAGCGTCGCCCCAAATGTCAGTGCAATAAAAACGTGTGATCGTTTTGTTCATTGTCGCATTTTCTACAGTAAAGCAATTTGTGTGGCATAGAGGTTGCCTAATGGTTAGAACTCATTCACTTAAGCGGTGTCGATGATAAACTTATCATCGGAACATCCCAGCAAAACCAACTGAAGTTCGCCACGATTGACTAACGCAAGTTATGCTCTGTCGAAACTGGCATGGCTATGAAATAAGAACCAAAGCCCCCGAAAACTGGTTCAATAAAATGTCCCTTTCAAACGGCAACACAATGTTCCGTATGCGCAGTAAACTAGCCTGCATAAACTCTGGTGCGAACAGATATGTGCAGTTTTTCCCTGATTTTCTTCGGCCAAATTTTCTGCGGGGTGCAGTCCAATGCAAAACAGAAGTGTCAAAACAAATAGAGGCACGGTGATGCCGTACTCAGTCCGATGGCATAGCCGCAAATATTCTTTTCCCACTCATTCATTTTTATTCGCAACTTGGAACGGGTATCCCCTGGTAAACAACTACCTCTGCAACGAGTCCGTATTACTCTCTACAGTCCCCGTGGATTTAACCACCCTGGTATTCCCCTACAATTACTCTTTGCCACGCATACAAATTCAAAATTTTTCTTCTGGTGGTTGGTGCGGCCTATGCAGTAATGTCTTCTTTCACTTACAAACAACTTTTACAGCTGATGTTAATCCAAAAGCGACAATACTGAGCCCACCTGGTTTCAGTATACACCATTGTCCTTAGATATCACTTGATATATTGTGTTTTGCGAATTTCCCCACCCCATCGCTTCTATTCAACGTCGCCGTGGTCATTTACCTAACTGTCCAAGTTCACTCAGTTTTCAGTTTTAGTTTTTAGTTTTAGTTCAAATTAACCAGCGGCATTATTGAAATGTTTGTGCCTAAATCTTCACTGTCCTGTTTTTTATTTTTTCATAAGTTAAAATTACTTATCACGTGTTCTGCATGCCTCTCGTCTTTACCTTTTCCTCTGTTTGTGCCGTCACCACTCACATTCAGAGTGCAACTAATAATCATGCCTCAATTAATATGCCCCAAAAAGTTTAGAAAAAGACCCAATGTTATTATTGCCATCAAATGTAAATCAGCAAGCACGTATGCATCATGCAACACGCATGTGTTTTTCGTCACATACACACACTGCGAACAGCCGGTACCTATTCTACCGCATGGCTTGCCTGGACAATGCCATTCAGTAGGTGTTTTTTCTTTATCGCAATACTAACACATAGATTCCTACAAGCTCTGCAACTGCTGCGCCGCACAGACTCAAGATTTATCTCCTACCTTACGGCTCACTGGTTGTACATCACCCGCTAACAGGCTGTGCACGCACAATCCGAGACAGATCGTTCTGGTAATGTGACTAACAAGCTTTTGTAAGACGCAAACGGTCGCCTGAAAAACCGAGCGCACCATTCAGACATGCTCAAGTATGCCATAGAGAAGGTAAGCCGGGGCACAGATTTGCTCATAGGGGTCGCATACGCCATACCAATATGACCGACGGAAAATGCTGGAGGCAACAGCTACGTTATGAGCTTTGTCTGCCGAATGACCATGTATACCTCTTCCCTCGTTTTGAGACATTTGTTACCGCGACCACCAAGCCTGCACTATCATTGTGTTGGACCAAACAAGGTGAGATCAGTCTACCTCAACCAACTTATAGTTACTGGTGCAACAACCCAGATGCTCCCGGACGGTTGATACTTACGCTGGAAAATGCACATGCTCCTTCCACCAGGCGAAGTGTCCCTCCAGCATCCATTTGTTTTCTGTACTTGAAGACCAGTTGGTTCCAAGCAGTAAGAAATATTATTTACAGATGCTTCCCCATCCACCAGCGGTGGCTGTGGGATTACAATCTACCGAAAAAATGTATGCACCTTGAACTTGCTCCCGAGCCACCGCCGACATCTTTCGACGGCCTGCGTAAACAACCGAACCGAGTGGTGGACAAATCTCGGTGGCTGGAAACTAGGATGACCATAACCGCTATTAAGCATCTGATTGTTCAGGGGCAAATTCCCCTGCGCTGAGGCTCGACGTCTGCAACGGACGGCCTGCCGTTGGTGGTCGAGGATGCTGCACCTCAATCCAGGTGGTTGTCTAGGGACACAGACTTCGGTTGCTGTGAGCTTTGCAACCGACCGACTAGTATCAGTGACCGCAGGTGTGTAACCAGTCACGCTTCATATCACGTCGACTGTTGTGATGTTGAACGCTTCCCTCTCCAGGCTTGTCTGAAAGCTGAATCTTCAGATGATTAATTTATTTTTGGTGCCTACCCCCCGGCCCGTACAGAAAACGCAAACGTGTGCGTGTTAAACCGTCCAGAAAGAAGGCATCTTATGAGGTTGACCTGGACCAAAGCACAGGTTCCCAGCACAGTATGTCCCGGCTGTTTGTGCGCACGCGTATTCTCGGCCCTAAGGAGCAGCTAATTAAGAGTCTTAACGGCCTAATAATATGACGAACGGCGCACAGCGCCAGCTAGAGAAACGAAACGATGATGATTTCGTGTGACTCATACAAGGCCCATCAATTTCAGACTGTTCGTATGGTAATGAGACATCATGCATTTCACGTGAGTCTCGTAATTCTTGGGGACTGACAGTGAGTAGGTAATAAGCCACAAAAAATAACGCATTACAAATCAGCGGTTGAAGACGGCGTTTTGCAAACAAACCTGTACGAGATTGTCGCCGCTGATATAATCCTTTTAAAGAGTATTTTTTCAAGTTTGTTAACCACCTCCTTCATAGTGATATTTCGGTAACTTAACTCATCTTCCCATTCCAGGACATCAGTGGCTCAATGAGCACTGCACGAAGGCCATATGCTTTCCGGTAGGGCATATGTAATAATCAAAACGACCGATAAGATAAAACGTTTCATCTCGTACAATCTAAACCTTCAACTTTACTTGGTAAAGATGTGTGGGTGTGTATCGACTGATTGATTAGGCATTGTGGACCCCTAGACACATTTTAGTCCCGTGCGTCAGCTGGGTTCGTTCAGCTGTCCACTACGATCGGTGTTACGCTCTTTGCAATACAGAGCCCCCGGTATAGGGGGGTCAATACTTCCACTGTCATATCAACCAATGTACCAGAAAACTCTACCCACGGACAGAGGTAATCAATCTCTGCGAGCCTTCTCCAAACCTAACACAAGTTATCCGAAAATAATGAGTGTGTCCGCCGTGATGATAACTCGGAACGGTAATTATGCGGCTATACGTCCAGTCATTATGGAAATTCATAGCAAAAATTGTTTAAAAGAGCGACGCTTCCACATGTTCTGCGCCCAAAAACATAATGAAGACACTAGAAAGCTCACTGAATTATTTCAGCTGCAGAACTACCTGCGACTTTCGTCCATTGTAAGCGATTCACACGATATCTTGATAAATCAGGCACGGCTTTCCCGATCGTTGGTCATCGATGACCTTGAAGGCTCGCTAATTTTAAAAAAATTATCCACGCAGAACAATTCACTAGCCACAGATATTCTTCACTTTTAAGTAGAAACCTTGAAAATCTCGTAGTTCTTTAGAATTCAATTCCATTTTGGGAATACTAGGCGGCGTCACATGCAGAAAAATCCGAATCTGCATGCATAACTAAAAAGACGCAGGAGGAGTACCGGAGAAGACAACTGGGTCGGACAGGACCGCACTTAATTATCCAGCAACCCAACCTAGCCGTCGGGTTTCGAGTCAGCTCGGAAAATGAAGTAGCCCTCTGTCGAGACCTGCGTCTCAGAGAAGCCCGGCGAGAGAAAGTTTGCTGTTTGATAATAAACGGTTGAACAAGGTGTGCCGACTGAGAAAATGGCTAGCGGTCACCTATAAATTTGTCATTTCCGCGGCTCGAAGTGGTTGTCTAATGGACGTGCACGGTAGCGTGGCGCACGCTGTACTAACGTTAATGCCTCAGCTCAGTTCTGGGTCTGATCCTACCAAGCAAGCGCTTTCAGCAAAAGAAACACCAAGGGTGCATAGGAAGTACGAAACGCCCAAAGCAAGGTAAAAAGAGATGTCCGGCGCGTCGTATTCAAGCTGTGCACAGCATCAACTTTCTGGAGGTTCGGGAGCCTTCTGAACCTCGCATTGGCGACCGGCTATCAGCTGACACAGAAACATGCGTGGCTGTTGTGCGCCAATCAGGAATCGGATTGCTGCTGGGTCGGTATGTGGCCCTACTCCTGACCAATCACCTGGAGCTTATGCCTTGTCCGTAGCAGCGCCCAGTTGCTACCTTGCTGCCAGAGTTATCAAATTAGCAAACGTGGCCAGACCCTGCATTTACTTCATCTGTCACACTACCGTCGGAACTAGTGTAGCTTCCTTGTTACATTAACGCTCTACATCCTCGATTGCTTCCCCTTAGGTTGTATACCGCGTGTTTGGTGACTGCATGTCCGGGAACACGATATTGCGGGTGCCAAGCGCGTGCCAAAAGACGGAATGAATTTGGTCAGTTCATTGAACCGTGCTGAGAATTTCTATACGAGATTGTCAGTCATTTTGTAGAACACCACTGGGCTTCCGTCAAAGTTGTTAATTTGGCTCCTATAGTAACAAGGCTTCTGACCACTAATTTTTCGTCGTCTTACATTGGAACGCAAGACCTTGACCCACGTATATCAAGCGGGATTTCAAGTGGATAGAGCCTGCGTTGACCACATTGTGAAGATGCTAAAGCAACGCCAGACGTTGCTTGTGTGTTCCTCGACTACAAGGGTTCGTTCGACACTGTCGATCGGCCAGTGCTGTTAACCAAACTTATTCACCGGGTCATGCCACAGAAGCTTCTGAACATAATTCGATTCCCATGTTCATATACCTCTGGGCGTGTGAGAGTGTAAGATGAGCTCTCCAAAAGTCCTCTTCTCAGAAAACCACGTGCTGTTTAAGTCCCAGTGATTGATTTTTGATAGGGGTAACTGAGGTGGTCCTTCCAGTTTCAATTTTGTTGAGTTGAAGGTAATGGTCAATAATAATGGATAAGATTCCTTCGTTCGACAGAAATCGAAATCCAACGCTAATTCAAAACTGGAAGCACATTTTCATTAAACGAAGATCATGTAAAGTCACTCAGTTGTACTAAAGTTGTTCACTGGGAAAACTACCTGGCAAAGACACTGTTTGAACCTCGTACTGAACCTTGAGATCGCACACCTTTTAGTTCAGACCTAGGGCCACCTTCCGAGGCATATCTGGGCCATAAGCCTCTCAAAAGCTATCAGAATCCTCGTCTGTTCCGTTTGCTTAGTGTACACTCACGTGTCGGCATGTTTATGAAATGCCACTTGAAAGTTCAACAGACGTCCACTCTATCCATTCTTGTTCAGCTTCGTTATTGGTGACAATGTGGTGAACGCTTGCAGGCCTTGAAAACCCCGGTGTTCAAATTGTCGCTAGTGAGAAGGTTGTCTATCTGGAATGCGTAGAGGACATCGCCTCATCTTTGAAAACCGAGGCGAAGCAAAAGCCCACTTGAATAGACTGATCACCGTTATGCCAGCTTTCGGCATGCGCCCAGCACCTTCAAAGTGCAGTCATCTCCGTAGCGTACAGTCTTTGAACTTACCCCGTAAAATGTGGAGAATTCCACATACCTCGGTAGTAGTATTAGCTGTGAAGAAAGTGTGTCCGAAGAAGTCAAGTGCACGAATCTCCTAGGTTCGAATCAAGTTTGCTGCTTTGCGTCACTTGTGGCGTCAAAAAGGCATATCACTGAATCTTAAGTGTCGCGTGCATCAGGCTACAGTAAAGGCTGTGAGAAGCGGACGGACAATGCGAGGCGTCTTCAGGTTTTTGATCACCAATGCCTCAGCAACATTGTTGCTTTCGGATGGCGTCAACGGATTAGTAACGAGGTGATTTGGAAACGAGTAGTTGGTTGTGCAGCAGGTACTTTATTCGCGGAAACATCCAGCAACATCGACTCCGATGGCTCGGCCGTGTTCTACGCATACCGAAACACCGCCTACCGGGATGAGTGTTATTCTTAAAGCCTTCTTCAGAGTGGCGAGAACCGCGAGGTGACCTTGCAGAACGGCCTGAAAGAGATTATGCAGAGTCTGGGTGTAATTGATGCTTTACGCCTTCCATGCTGGGGTCTCCGTGACCCCTCCTACGCTTGGCTGGAGACACTGCAAGAAATGGTGGCTGATCGATGTCAGTGGCGTTCGTGTTGTCATTCCTCTTCCAGATTGTCTGAGCACTTAGAGGTGTGGACGCCTTAGAATACCTGGTGTTGGCCAGCCGCATGTTTCCTCCGTCACCCACTCTTTTTCTCTTGTTTCCAATCTAGGGTTTCAAGTATAATTAGATGGACTTATGGTTGTACGGCAGTGAAGCATCAGTGTCATTACTGATGTTGTCTCCGGTGGTGATGGTGATGATCTCAGATCTGCCTTTGAGTCTGTCAGTCGGCGAAAACTATAACATTGTCTGGCATTGGAGCTACTTTCCACTGACTTATACATGTCTACGACGGATTCTCTTTTGAGTTCACCAGGGCAGCATTTGCTAACCTCCGAGGTTTGTTGCACCGATGTGACATCAGCTTGACTACCAAGGGTGGAGTGCACAAACCCACCGTGGTATCTTTCCCACTTTGTGGACCAGAGATGAGGCAGTCGGTTACAGGCTACCCTGGTCAGTCCCTGTATTTCATGTCAGAGCACCGTTTCCCTCTTAGAACCCTCTTCACCCAGACTTGTATTGGACGGAGGCGACCCAGAGGTGATCAGTCCATGATTTGGCAACGAAGCACAAACGCCTTTGCCAACAAACTCAGTGGCATTGATAACTACTGACTCTCTGGATGGGGACCGGCAGACGGGATAAACCCCCTGAGATTAGGTTGCGTCACGCAGCAAATGGTCTTGCATCAAAGCTACCGCATTTACTGCGTAGTTCTAACTCCCTGCTATGCCGGACAAACTTATTCATTTAACGTCAACAAGTTGATTGTTTCTTCGCCTCCAGCGCGTGGCTGTCAATCCTTCGTTCTCCTCATTCTCGGTGAACGAAGCTGTAGCAGCTGGAACCAATGCATTTTGACGCATCGTTTGTGAGCCAAAACACTGACTGAACTGACCGCGAAACTATGCTCGACATAGCTGTGCTACTTCATATAATCAAACTGAAGGGACAGGATTACCTCGCGATATCGTAACGCGGATTCATCACCATCAGCAGTATCGAGAGCAAAACAGTGTTCCCCATCCATGCATTGCTCTCGTAAAGCCATAAGTTATTTGAAAATTGAATTTTGAAGGAATAAAAGTGGATGAGAAAGGAACCTAGGCTGGTCTACAACAGCCAGGTGCCCGCATATCCAGGCACTCATTCGGACTATCTGGGTAGAAATCAAAGACAAGAACACTGCTGACAACGATTGGTAGCCACATCTTGCACCGTCTCCAGGCATCACGCAGACAACATGGAAGACCAGTAGCACGACAATGCCAAAAACTTTCATAATTGCTTCCATACTCCTTTTCCAAGTCAGCGGCTTGTCAAATGTCGGCTTGCGCTATTCCCACTCTGCGAACAAACGCCTTCACTTCATTGTAAGTTTTCTAACCTATGTGCCCTATCCATCTTGCTACCCGTTACCAATAAACAAAATAATGCCAGCTCAATTCACGAGATACTTGCAACATAGAAGCTTCCAACGTCAGTTTTAATTGTGACGTGCATGGTTGTCAAATTGGCAAACAGGCAATGCAGCCCAGACCTTATGCGAAGTTGACATAAGGTTAACTCCGAAACACACATACACGACTCAAAACTGATCATGGATCTTAAAGCGACCAGGACGAACTAATCTCTCCAAAATTCAACTCTTCGTGAATCAGGCGATCCAGAAGTGATGATTCGTGGACAGTACAGCATGCACCCAACCCAAGTTGGGCACGCTATAAATCGTTCAGCTGTAGCGTTCTTTCGGTGCCTAACTGCCATGTCACCAGAAGAAAGCACGATGGCTGGGATACTGCTAGGTTGCCCAAGCCTAGACAGGGGAAGTCGAGAGGCAAAGGTCGGGTTCGAACCTCGAACTTTCTGGTCAGTAAATTCGCGCTCTAGCCACTGATCCATCTCCCCCCGCGCGCTCTCAGCGCGCTATGTAGAATTGGGTTCCAGGGATCAGCTGTCTCGGTGCCGTCCGACTATCCAGCTCAATCCAGCTCAATCTCTCTCGACATAAAAACCGGTGTTTGTATGCATTATCGGTCTATGCTCAAAGGACTGCAGTTCTAACGCCGAGAAGGGTACTTTCTATCGAGATCCACCGGGCTCATTCGCCAGGCAAACTCGGTCGCACTGATTACTACTGACTCTCTGGATGGGGGCCGGCGGACGGGGTAACCCCCCAGAGATGTGTCACGCAGTAAATGGTGGTCTTGCGTCAAAGCTACCGCCTCCACTGTGTAGTTCTCGATCCCTGTTATACTGGCTGACTGGATCGCTTAACGTCAACAAGTTTATTGGTCCGCTGCCCCCAGCGCGTGGCTCTCAATTGGTCGTTCTCTTCGTTCCCCGCGGACGTACCAGCAGCAGCTGGAACCACTGCTTTTTGTTGAACTTGAGAGAACTCGGACGCGAACTTGCTGATCGGACGGTCCTTGCTTCAAACCCAACCCCTGTGTCTCAGCTGCTTCTGTCTAGGTTTATGCAATGGGGCGGTCGCTCAGCCCTCGTGCTTCTTCCGGGTGGCATATCTGCAGTGGTATTATTGGAGCCCTCGTTTTCGCCAGTAGCGAGTTGAGTTCTCCATTGTCCCGTTTTTAGGCCAGTGCTGTTTCCCATCTGTGGTAGTGACATGCGACCGTGTTGTTTGCTGATTAGCTCCCATGCTGGAATTCCGATGATAACAATCTCCTGATGAGTATTGGCCCGGCGGAGCGCTAACACTAGATCGACCTTCATATTTTGACGATAGAAATACATCCGTTCATCCTTTCATGAGGAGTCTGGAATCACTTTTGGGATACCTGACTAATAATGAATAATAGTGATGTATTCATCTGCACACCAAGTTGGTTTTAACGGCGGCTCAGGTGAATCCCAGATGAATCTCTCATTAATGAGCTTGCTGCACAAAGGTCGGCTTGTGTTCCGTTTAGCGTGATTCTCGAGAAACTCGGGTACCGTGCCTACCTGATGAGACCCACGAAGAGTGAAAACTATCGTGGGCTATCGAAATGTTTTCAGCAACCTTATGAGTAGTAGTCTTTAAAATTAATAGTAATGGTTTAGCCGTGCTACCTTTTTGGTACATTGCTCCCATGCGACCAAAAAGTAGCAGGAGAGCTAAAATGTCAGCCGCGTTGGGTTCGAACCAGCCGTCAGCAGCTTTAAATTTTAGCCGTTGTGCCATCCTGAAGAACGACGTCGAACTGTATCCTGGTTGGATACAGAAATGAATCTGGTATCATTGTCCCCACTCTGTCGTGGCAAAAGTGCCCACAAGGAGTACACCCGCGAAATTGACTGAGCCTTTCCTTCGTGGATTTCAGAATACTATATGGCATATATTTCCCTGCCTGAGTATATTATCCACGTAGTACATATGGGACTGGAGAGTGGTAACAATGTATTGAAAGCGTCCAACCCGTAACTCAGAAGAATGTCTTTGGTCCGTCGAATGCGAGAATAACATTGAAGCGACTGATCTCTATCTCTTGAATCGCCGATATCTGCGTGATAATCTAATCTTTTTAAGGTAGTTCAGCAAATCGTTTTTGACTTTTCGCTTCATAAACAACAGGTAATGACGCAAAATAAAGCTGTTCAAAGTACTATGTACTATCAATGGCGACACTTGTATATAGTAAATGTGCGGAGTAGCTTACCCCAAAACCGTGTAATACAGTGGCTTTTTACTTGACACTATTCTGCCACTATTGAGGCAGTTCTAAGTGAATTATAGTGTGGTTTTGTATAATGAGAGACCTCATCGCATTTCCCGTGTTTCCTTAGTGAGGTTTAAAAACTAGCTCTTTTCACCGCGTGTCGCATCGTCAGATCTAGTTATGTTCGCGAACTGAAATTTTTTTTAGTAATGTTTGATCTCAGGTATGCGCAGCCCTTCTGCTGAAGCTGTCTACAGCCTTTAGTTTTCCTCCAACCCCATGTATATTTACGACTTTCGTTTTCAGTGCTGAAGATCGTGTATATGTGACTTTTTAGTCGCAAAATGCTGCGTTCTGCGATGGCTCAGCTGTCCAAGTGAGTTTGTTCCTCCTCGCTACTCTACCGCATTTTCGTTAGGTATCTTTTGGCCTCTTGCCAATGTCAACCAGTGCGTTCGGTTGGTAAATCTTCCAAGGTTATTTATCCATGGATGGATAGGAGGAAGCCTTACTGGATATCTGAAACAGCGGATCCGCGTTCAGATGAGGACCTAACACCTGAAAACAAGTCATTTCTAGAGACTGAGCGCCTCCTCCAAATGGAGAACAAACGTACTCCCTTAATCACCGAGCAATGGGAACAGAGGGCATGGATACCCGATGTTACACAACGCTGTGGATTGATCGCCATCAAATTAGGGATGTATCCACTTTGGACAAAGACGGGTAGGAGGTTGGACTGCACTATTTTCCAGGTATGGACTAGAATTATCCTTGCTGCTCATCACCTCACACGTGTTATTTCCTTCGGGCTACATATAGATCCTAATCGCTTGTTAAATTTATGCACCATGCACGAGCTTTAGTTTGGTTCGTTCATTGACAGTAAGCGTTCGGGAGTGATTACGCCTTGCAGTTGATTACTCGTTTGGTTGAAATGCCGAACCATTTTTCGTCCCATATCGGTGATACGCATATGCTTTTGGAGTTGTGCCTGGGCGGTCGACTAGAACAGACAAGCATTGAACATAAGACTTTGGGTGCAGGGTTGCATTTACCAGTGAGTGGTCGTATTTGTTACTATCTTTAACCGGTCTCAGGGTCCCACCTATAATTGTGGTAGTTGGCAACTGGGTAGGGTTTGACGCTTGTGATCTTGCACTCTATTGTGAAGTCATAAATGTACCCTCTATCGACTGTTTTCAACCAGTACCTGGTTGATCAAAGAAGCTAGTCTGGTGAAGATTAAAGTAATGGAGTCTACAATTGGGTTTGTGGAATAATTATTAGGATTGTTTGATATTCCTTTTATTCGTTCAGGATCCGATCCATATGGATGTTTGTCGTATGATGTATGATATATGCATGAGAAATTCCTGAGAACATTTCGACCCAGTGGTTACCGGCGAGTTTTACAGGGGATATTGATAGGAAAATTTGAGTAGTAAGATGAAGAACAGTCTTACTTGACATTACTAGGTATAATGTATTCAGATGAAAGCCTGCGCTGACCTGTACATGGCCACATGTGTTGGTCTACAACAATTTCAATGTAAAAAATTTATCATTCTGACAACCTAATACTCAAAGCTGTTAGTCATTCTTTATCCTGTCTAGCATGCCGAGGAGTATCTTCATAACTGAGAGCGATCGATTGTCTCTGTGCACACAGTTGTAAACCTCCATCTGTGGGAATGTAATGAATGCTAGGTAATTTTTCATAGGGGGTTTTGTATTGTTCGGTCGTACTCATATCCACCCTGTTTTAATCGATCTGAAACTCTCTCAGCTGCACCGTTTTGTTACTAAACGGATGGTCTTGTCTCAGGTGCATTTTCCATGTTGCGGGTTGTTTACTGAGACTATGGCTTATACGAAACTAACTGCTGTTCGTCATCATCGTTCTCGACTCTCACGATTCTCGTTCATGACAACGTTAACGCCCCCCGCCACCCAAATTGGCTGTATCTTATCACATGTAGTGCTATTAGCACCCATGTAACTGTTCATTCATACTAGGCTATCCGCTGAGAATTTCGGTATCATAAAGGTCAGATTCCTGAAAGCAACCACTGAATGCCCGAACTCCACTGAGACCCTCATCTCCGCTAGATGTTGACCAGACAGACAACGCCCCCTCAATATGCAGCGCGTGACAGGCTAGTATCGAACCCAGACAGCGCGAGTCAGCGTTGATCAAGGTCAGACAACGCTCCCGCAATGTGCAGCCTGTCACAGCCTCGTACACAAGCCAGACAGTGTGCTTCAGCGTGGGACCGAGTGTCTCTCCAATAAATATCTTGAGGCCGTTGTACTTTTGCACTCGCATTTGCACTCAATCACGCTCTCGCACTCGCTTGTTCGGAATATAGCTGTTGTGGTTCCTTCTGTGAGTCTTTTTCTCCGCCACTAGGCACTGGAGCGGGGTCAGCAGTCAGATATAACAATCGGTGTCTGTCTAACCTCACGTTGTTATCTTCCTCATTTCGAGACTAGAACGTTTGTGGCAGCTTCATACTGTACTACATTGGTAGACCAGGTTTTCCTGTTTTGGACCGCCAGCGGTCTGTGGAACCGAATCGCAGCTTATATGCATCGTTGGCAGTCCGTAAAAGCTGAACACCCACTTGCCAAAATAACCCCAGTCTCTATCTTCTGTGACAGTGGTATATGAGAGTTCAGGTCTGTGATCAGAGCATCGGCACCTTATTGGTCGAATAGTCCGCTATCTTGATGAAATACTCTCGCGTGATAGTGATATTAGTTGATCGAAAACAAACACAAACGACTTCGACTTGTACGGTCACTGAGTTACCAGCACCGGAGTCAGAAGTCAGGCCAGGCTAACCATTTGCCTGCGGAACGTAGTGAAGGCGTTATTCCCAAATACTGTCATCCGGCCTTCCGAGACATGGTTTTCTACCGTTATATTATGGATAACATTTCGGCGATATTAGCAGTCGGGTTTGGATGGGTCATTTAGGAACACTTATAGTCAGATGGTCCGAGAACCACCGGGTCCACGTAAGTCACCAAGCGTTCCAGTTAGATGTTGGATGTTAATGACGGATACAAGATAGATTGGTGTAGACAGCCGTCAATGGGGACGTGAGGCTGATCTGAATCCATTGTTGATCGTAGAACTCTTCTTCTGGCTTCTTCCCAACGCGGTGTATCGTCGTTCTCTCACGAAACTTTTTTGGACGATATTCTTTCATGCACTACTTCAGGGCACGACTGCCGAGTAGTGATTCACGGCTTGGCTGCGTTACTCAGCTGTATAGCGTTAGTATGTATAAGGGTATCAATCTCTCGTAACGTCCCTTTGACGTTCCATGTTCGTAACCACCAAATAAGCTAAATGAAGGGAAAATTCATTCCCCATTCTTTTCTAAATTTACCACTGTCAACAACCATAGGCAACGGAATATTGTCAGCAACCTGTTTTATACCCCACTACAGTATACTCTACTTATGACTGATCATCACTGTTCTATAGAGGAGATGGGTTTAGCAAAATTTTCTCTGCTTTCCAAAACAGCATTTTTACCCCATCGTTCTACCTATCTATTGTCTGAATATCACTCTGTGGGATCATTTCACTTTTAGGTTCCTGACAACCACGCCTTACGCTACGTTCCGCCTTCGGACATCGATCAGTATATCAGCCTCAAGGATCCTAGAGGCTATTGGTTGAACAACAAGCGCATGCCGTCGTGGATCGCCCAACGTCGCTGGGGTCTTCAGCTAGTTGGAGCTGTAAGCGCCGATCCCCTCGAGTTTAGCGCTGCGTGGTGCGGGCTTTTCAAAGAGGCTGGTGTACCACCAAAACGCAAAATATCCCGCTTTCTTGTCAGTCCAGACGCCGCGCTGAAACCAGGTAAGTGCGTAACATCTTTCTGTCTAATATTCAGTTGGAGTTAGGCTCGTGATAGCTCAGTGGTTAAGATGCAAGCTTACGGGCCGGAAGGCTCATGGTTCGAACCCAGCCTCAGCATCTCTCCTATCATACCTCCTATCATTCATTTTCTGTCTCGGGGTGAACCTGATCTCAACCAAGGTCAGATATATACCACAGCTCTGCATGGCGCCCTGCTATTATAACGATTGGTGTGGATAACTCTTAGTAGCGTACTCTATTTACCTGGCGCCTTTTGCTGCAACTACTATTGTCCCAATGCTGCTGTACAACTGTGTATTCTCGCCACAAGAAATCAGACGTCAGTACCTCTGAGGTATGATTACCTCATTATTACATTAGGGCTTTTTCGAAGTTGTTGCAGAGCGAGAACAGTATTCGATTTCCCAACTTTTAGTATCGCTGAGGCCTCCTATCATTCATTTTCTGTCTCGGGGTGAACCTGATCTCAACCAAGGTCAGATATATACCACAGCTCTGCATGGCGCCCTGCTATTATAACGATTCTCTTTCTCTTGCACTATTATCCGATAAGGCAATACAATCTAAGCCCCAAGAGTTCACCACTCCCAACCCTAGGTTTGGTTGCCTACTACCTGAGTTCAACATGCAATGAAGCATCCGATAAGGTCTCTCGACTTTACACGTCAGGGCAAGATGGCTCACGTGGTTAGAGCGCGAATTTACTGACCGGAAGGTCATCATCATCATCATCAAACAGCAACATCAGTGTTGACACTGATGCTTCACTGCCGTACAACCATGAAGTTCGTCTAGTTTCATATGCATATATATATATATAATTATATAAAGCCCTAGAGTGAAAAGAAGAGAAAAAGGGTGATGAGGGAGGGGACATAGTGCTGGCCTATGTCAAGCATTCTGAGGTGCCTACACCTCCAACCGCTCAATCAGACAATCTGGAAAGAAACTGACAGCATGAACGCCACTGACATCGATTAGCCGCCATTTCTTGCAACGTCTCCAGCCAAGCACAGGCGGGGTCACGGGGACCCCATCCTGGAAGGCGTACAGCACCAACAACACCCAAACTCTTCGTGATCTCTTTCACGCCTTTCTGCCAAGTCATGCGCTGTCCACCTCGCGGTTTGCGCCATGCTGAAGGAGGCACGAAGAACAACACTCGCCTCGGTAGACGGTGTTTCGGCATGCGTAGCACATGACCGAGCCATCGTAGTCGGTGGTGCTGGATGATTTCCCCAATTGATGTACCTGCAGCACAACCAAATACCCGTTTTCTAATCACCTCGTGACTAACACGCTGACGCCATCCAAAACCAGCCACGCTTCTGAGGCATCGGTGGTCGAAAACCTGGAGACGCCTCACATCATCTGTCCGTAGAGGCCATGTCTCGCACCCATACAACAATACAGCCCTTACTGTAGCCTGGTACACACGACCCTTAAGATCTAGTGAGATGCCTTTTTGACGCCACAAGTGACGCAAATTAGCAAACGTGATTCGAGCCTTTGAGATTCTTGCACTGACTTCATCAGACACACTTCCGTCAGAGCTAATACAACTACCGAGGTATGTAAAGTTTTCCACAATCTCCAGTGATTCTCCTTGAATTTTAAGGGATATGTCCGGAGACTGCACGTTCTGAAGCATGACTTTGCACTTTGAAGGTGCAAGGCGCATGCCAAAAGATGGTATGATGGTGGTCAGTCTGTTCAACAGGGCTTGTGCTTCACTTTCGTCTTCAAAGATGAGGGCGATATCATCTGCGTACTCCAGATCGACAAGGCTCTCACCAGCAACGATTTGAACACCGGGGTTTTGAAGACCTTCCAGCGTTCGCCTCATTATTTCATCAATGACGAAGTTGAACAAGAATGGAGAGAGTGGACATCCTTGTCTGACACCACTTTTTGTAGGGAAGCTTTTGGAGAGCTCGCCATACACTCTCACCCGCCCAGAAGTATGTGAATATAGGGATCGGATTATGTTTACAAACTTCTGGGGCATACCCTGTTGAGCAAGTATATTTAACAGCACTGACCGATCGACAGAATCAAACGCACCCTTGAAGTCAAGGAACACCAAGATTGTGGGTCGTCTGTACATGTGGCGTTGCTCTAACACCTGACGGAGTGTGAAGATGTGGTCAATGCAGCCTCTACCCGGTCGAAATCCCGCTTGATTCTCACGAGTCAAGGTTTCGCGTGCCATCGTAAGACGACGAAGAATCAATGACGCCAGAAGCCTTGTCACAACAGGAGTCAAACTAACACCTCTGTGGTTGCTACATTCACTGCGAGTACCCTTTTGAAAATGGGCACTACTATCGATTCACCCCAGTTGTCTGGGACGGTCTCTTTCTCCCAGATAGACCCAAATAGTCTAGACAGGCACTGGCTGAGGAGCCCACCGCCATCCTTGAAAAGAGCAGGTGGAAGGTCGTCAGGACCAGCAGCACGATGACGCTTGAGTAGAGAAATACACTCGGACACTTCTGAGACCGAAGGCGGCTCCATATTTACGGTCCAGCTTTCTGTTGAAGGCCAGGATTCTGGATTGGAGGTAGCAGGTGGCCAGCTGAATTGCTGTTAAGTACTGTGCCCAGCGGTCCAGACGTTCTGCTTTATTGCATATCAGGGAGCCATTTTGGTCTCTGATTATTTCGCTGACAAGAGGTTTTCGAGGACCAGTCGAACGAATCAAATGGAACAGCTTGCGCACATTTCCAGCATTCTTTGCATCTTCCATTTCTTCAGCTTTTCGGGTCCACCAAGCTTCTCGGTCTACACGGACACTCAGTTTCACTTGGCGTCGGACTCTGCGTCGCTTATCCCGCGTTGTTTTACAAAGGTGCATGAAGACGGACCCGAGAACGGCAGACAGGACTCTTGCCGGGAAGAATTCGTGTGGAGCCCATCTTAGCACTCCATCAAAAGTTGGGGCAACGGCGTATTTCAAGGTCCTTTACACTCTTGGTATTTCTTCACTTCAAGATTGCGTTCGATTTTGTCGACCGGTTAGTTCTCAACACGCTTGCGCAACAGTGTATTCTCCAGAAGTTCGTAAATATCACGCGCTTTTTGTGCTCTCACACTTGTGGGCGTGTGTGTGTGTGTGGGTTCTCCAAAAGCTTTCCTACAAGTAATGGAATCTGACAAGGATGCCCCGTCTATCTATTTTTGTTTGATTTCGTTATAGGTGAAGTAATGAGACGAACTCTCGCATGTCTTCAAAACCCCAGTGCTCAGATCTCTCCGAGAGGCAACCTTACTTACCTGGAATATGAAGACGACACCGTTCTCCTTTTTTAAAAAAAAAACAGGAAGCACAAACATTACTAGAAAAGTTGACTAAGCTCATCCTATCCTTTGGCATGTGCCTCGCACCCACGAAGTGCAATATCATGCTGCGGGAGGTTTGGTCATAGCTCTGAGAATTCACTTAGCGGCACTGGAAGCTGTGGAACGCTCTAGTATATCGGAAGTTGCATTAACTTTGACGTTAGTGTGACCGACGAATTCATGAACGCATGTCAACGGCCAGAATAGTGTTTGCCAATACGCGCCACTTGTGGCGTCGGAAAGACATGTCATTGGGTCTTAAAAGGCACGTGTGTTAGACAACGGTGCGTGCTGTATTGCTGGGCGGCTACAAGACTTGGTTGCTGCAGACGGAGCATCTGAAACATCTTCAGGCCTTTGACCATCAATGTCTCAGAACCATAGCTGGAATCGGCGACTTCCTCAGCATCAGGCAGGAGGCACTTTACTCGGAGAATACATCAGCAGTTGGAGCTAAGGTGGCTGGGCCATGTGCTACGCATGCCAAATCACCGCCTACAGAAACGGGTGTTTTCCGTGCCTACTTCGTAATAGCGAGAAGCTAGTGGTGGACAGAGTGTGACATGACAGAAAGGAATGAAGGATCTTACGAAGAGTTTGGGAACTGTTGCTGCTGTTTACCCTCCAGGATGTGGTCCGCGTGGTCCTCCCTGTGCTCTTCTGGAGACACTGAACGGTATAGCGGCCAGTCGGTGTCAGCGACATCCATGCTGTCAGTATCTATCCAGATCGTGTGAGTGCTGGAGATGTGGGCACCTCGTGTGTTTGCTGCAGGGTAGCCCTAAGTACCCCTCCCTTCCCCAGCTCTTTCTTCTCTTGATTGTAAGACTATTCAAATAAATTGACGTGGTTGTACGATAGTGAAGCACCTGTGTTCTTGACTGGTTTTGCTGTCGATGATGCATAACCGTAACGCCATTGCGTCTGTTTGGCGGAGTTGCTTGAGATAACAACTAACCTGCACAATTAATCTTGTGCATTACGTGAAACTTAGGCTTCTTCCCTTTATTTTAAGTAAACAACTTTGAAAAACAGCTGAAAGAGACGCAGCGTAGCCGAGGACATTTTGATCCCCCTCCCCGAATGTTCATGACTGATAAGTTTACTGTACATCACTTCGTCGATATTCGTGAAACAACTTACTAAAATAGCACTCTTCCGTATTCGTTTAGCGTGATGTCCCACTGATATGGGACAGTCTCTAGGTTATGGTCGTTTTCCTATGAGGTTTTTGTGGATATGTTAACACAGCCAAGATCATTCAACATGCTTGTGTCAAGACCACTCGTTCCACAAAGAATTTACTGACTTTAAAGATAAACTGAATCCGAATATAGTCTCCGAAGTTACGAGACAAAATTTCAAGCTGTTTTTATGCAGATTACGCGTCCGTTGCGGTGCATCTGTTCCAAGCATGAGCTGTGTGTCAATGAGGGACCACAGACCCGACAGCCTAACAAATCATTGAAGGGTCTAGGATGGTCAACGTTAGCTCCAAAGTTCTCACTGTGATAAGCGGAAGTTTACCCCGTTGTTGGCCTGCATCTTAGAAAGGGAGACTGTCTCAGACAATTGGGAAGAATCAATGCTGGTGCCCATTTTCAAAGAAAGATCCCGTGGCGAGTGCAGAATCGTTCAGCTGTAACACCCTTCCGGTGCCTAGCTGCCATGCCATCCGAAGGAAGCATGAGGGCTGGGATACTGCCAGGTTGCCCAAACCTAGACAGGGGGAGTCGAGAGGCAGAGGTCGGGTTCGAACCACGGACCTTCCGGTCAGTAAATTCGCGCTCTATCCACTGAGCCATCTGAGTGCAGTAATCATAGAGGGATTAGCTTGACTTCAGTTGTAGGAAGGCTATTGACGTCTTATGGTGGCCCGTGAAGCATTGACCCGAGAGAAGCAAGGGGCATTGCGGTTTGGTATGGGTTGCGTTTACCAATTCGTCACACTTCGTCAGGTGCGAGAAGAACAGCGATGTATAAATGACCCACAGTTTTGTTACTCGTGGAGTTCCAAGGCGCATTTGGCCGGTCGGTTTTCCTTAACACGCTTTCACAGCAAGGATTGCCCCGGAATTCTGTGAACATAATAAGTTCTTGGTGTTTTCGGACTTCCAGGTGCGTGATAATACACGGGAAGCTCTGAAAGCTTTTTACCAGTCATCAAGACTACTGCATCTTTTTTCCACATTCAAATACATGGATATCAAGACAATTGGTCATGACCCTCATGCTGCGTTAGATTGCACTGCTGTCAATCGAAGACTTCCCGGTGTGTGTGTGTGTGCTCAGCTCACCACGTCTCACCTCACCGTCCTCGAACACCTAAACTTCACATCGAGGTATATGTGAACAGTGTGTGTGCTGAACGTAGAAAACACTGCGAAACACTAAGGTCCCGTATTATCTGCCATGGTTTGTTGAGGCACCATCTTCTTGTTCTTACTCCACTGTGGTGGTTCAATATTCTCATTTAAATTCGTCTGTTCTTCCTTGATCTTTGTAGGTACGCCGTTGGGCGTTCACCACTTTCGAATCGGTGATTATGTGGATGTAACTGCTCGGACGTAAGTTAATCGCTGGTTATTCACACTTTGAATCATACTTTTTAATATAGCATAGTGCATAATGGGAGGCTGAAAAACGAACGTCCTGGGGTGACCCCAGTTAATACAGTTGGGACAACCCACCGCGCCAAATACGCCCGGATGATTCTCGTTTTGCTAACGAAGCTTGGCGGGCTAAGTAGTGCATTCAGTGGAGATTTATCTAGCGTAGCATTTGTAGTGATGCGTGAATCTGCTTGCTCGTATGTGTTCGGCTTGGTAAGCTACACTGGTTCGGGTCTTGCTCCACTGGTGTTGTTACGGACCATAGGTAGCTCTGGTGCGCTGCTTGTTTCGCTTTTACCAAATCGTTTCTACTTATTTGGGGACAACAACGTGTTTAGGAGAACGGGAGCCAATTGTTGGCCCTACCCATGTTCAAAAAAGGTACCCGAACCGGTCAATCATAGAGCTGTAAGTATCATCATGCCTTCGTAACACGGCTACTGACGCCTACCTTCGGTACATGATACGCAAATCCCAGAGCATCAAGCAGCATTTCAGCCTGGCAAAGAATGCGCTGATCATATCTCTGCATTATTTCAATTGGTTAAACAGCGTCACATATACCGCTGACCAACAGTTGACTTTAACTGAGCCTTCGACTCTGGATTGATTCGATCTCCTGAGCGAGATGCTGTTGAATTTTGCGAAAATTCTTGCTGCTTTGTATTCCAAGTTTCCCCATCATCTTATGCTTCCCTGAAACTTCAGAATGAAGAATTTGAGTTTGCTTATCGGTTCACCTATCATGGTAGCTGCATAAGTGGTGATTGTACCGTAGTAGATGGCGTCAAGGCGCGGGCGGTATTCGCCAACTTGCGTCATTTGTGGCATCAAAACGGAATTTCGCTGAAACCAAATAGATATGTAAACAAGGCAGCTGTAATGGCGTTCTTCCTGTATTGCGCCTCTGGTCCGAGGACCTTAGGTGTCTTCAAACTTTTGATCACCGGCATCTTTGTAGCACAGCACGATTTTGTTGACTGCACTAAGTACATAACGAGATGGTGCGTAAGCGGGTATCTGGTAGTGAATCCAAATCGTTTGAGGTGATGGGAGCATGTAATACAGGTGCCCGTCCACCACCAACTAAACAGGAGACCCACGTGTATGGATGGATGGTGTCTGGACATCCGATTGAAGTCAGAGGTTCCATAAACTCCATACAGTTGTCTCTACTGTACTAATTCTTGAATCTCGGTTCGCCAATTAAAATAACGCTTATTCCCCAGCTCGACTGTTTGTGTGCTCCCTAGGCTACCGATTCCAGTGGCACAACCATTGAAGGTACTTCGAGTGGATTCAGCACCCGAAACAGATCAGGCGTGCCAAATCATTTGTCCAGACACTTTCATGTTGGAGGACTTTGCGCAAACTCGAACCCCAATCTTACGGACCACCTCAACCATCTTTTTCTAACAGTGATTATAGCGCGGATTTACTGGCCGGATGGTCCATGGTTCGAACCCGCCCTCTGCCTCTCGGCAGGCAGCGTGCCAGTATCCCAGCCCTCGTGCTTCCTTCTGGTGGTATAGCATTTAGGCATTGAAAGGGTGCTACAGCTAAAAGACTTTTATTGAAGATGTTGAAATTGGATAGGCCCGTATGAATGGCAGAGACAAAAGGCTGATTCAGGGTCGACAGTCACTGACTCGGGGGTCTTTGTGGGGTCTTTGTGGTTACTGTTACAACTATGTTAATAGTAGTATCAGTGGATGACCGCGTTGTTAATTATTGCACATACCTGCTGTCCTTGATCTATTTGATGTATTGTTTTGGGGAACGATGTTTGCCTATCTGAGAGTGTCATCGGAAATGCTCCACTTAGCTCTGTTTCAGAAATCCTCTCAGTCAGTTGTGACCATTTTTATATCCGTAGGATAAATCGTGGTTTTCAAGGCGTCATCGAACGTTGGGGAATGAGTGGTGGTCCAGCGGGACACGGATCAACCAAATTCCATCGTAGAATGGGCAGCTCGGCTGGAACTGGTGTAAGTCTATCCCACTACCTGTGTTGTATAGCCAGGTTTCCTAGCCTCACTCTTCTGTCCACGTACTTTCCATTGTATTGGTTTAAATTAATCAGTTTTGCGGTTTTTAGTTGTATTCTAGTTTTTATATGACACGTTTTTTTGCGTGAGTATTCGTTCATCCAAGTGTAAGGTGGACAACTGATACTCTCTGATTTATGCTACTTTCAAGTCTCCCACAATAGGAAAATTTCATAGTGTGGATATCTGTCATTCAAAATTGTTGTCCAACACTGTTAAGTTTCATCTTTCACCATTTCCACTTGTTCGATATCACTCGAAGAGGTGAAAAAGTCGCTCGTTTGGCGCATTTTTACCTGTTGTAAATAAAGATGATATACAAGCTCGCCCAAAATAAAATAATTAGAGAGCACAGAACCAAATTAATGAGCTGACTCGTTTCGTCAAAAGGCGAACCATTTAGCTCACGGCTTCGAACCAATTAGCGCTTCTCTGTGACCAACCCAGTAACCACTGGCAATGTACATCATCTGGCTACGCAGTTTTGTGCGTGTGGATTACTGGCTCCTGTTCATTTAGGATTTCAGTAACAGCTAGCATGGATTAAATTTTTTCCGGGTTTGCAGTGTCCACTCCGAGAAGTTCGCCGTTGTGGTGGATCTGAAGGAGGTTCACTTCATTTTCAAATATTACTTTGTTATCACTGCCAAAGTTTGTCGATGGTTGCAAAACTGCAGATTGTTCGTCATGGCTGTCGTCCAGTTCTGCTGCAACAATCAATGGCAAAGATGTGGGCCACTTAGGCTCACCGTTTATCGAGAACGCGTAAAGTAATGAGCCTTAAGAAGTAGGTAGTCCTATGAGGCAAAATTTTGATCCCCAAGATTCTACCCTAGAACCAGTGAGTGTTTTTTGCTAGTCCTCAGCCTTTAAGCTGGGAACCATCTTCCTCTTCAGGGTCGAGTTATTCGAGGCAAACGTATGGCTGGAGTAATGGGCAACAGATTTCGTCACGCGCGTGGTCTTATGGTGAGTAACTTTTATGTGTCTATCCATTGTTGTAGCGGCTCAGCCGTCCTTGACTCGCTGTCTTTCCTGTCCTTTCACATGCCCGTTCACAATAAGTCCCTTTTATATATATGTATATATATATATATAGCAAATGTTTTGAAAAGACCATCACCACTTTGGTTCATAATTTTCGCCTACTAAATGAACTGTACTAAAGTGAAGGTAGACTTTCGGTTAAATTCCTTTCGGGAATCGTGATACATTCTAGTATGAGCATTGCTCAGGGTTTCTTCTTCCGATTCGACGTGGCCATTTAAACCCCGGGACTGTTGCATGAGGGGTAATGTGACGCCACATCTGCATATGATGATCCCATAAGTCAACAAATCTAGATGGAATTGTTACTGAATAGGATAGTACTGACAAAGCTGTGACTCGCTGTATCATCGGTTAAACAAAACTTTGTGTTCTCATTGGATCGTAATGGAGTTTTCGTTTTCAAACGCATCACAAAAGTGACAGCCCTTCATTTTGAGGAACGTTGTTATTTTGGAATTCCCGGAGTAACTAATGACAGTCCCAGGGAACCGAACGGGGGACGTTACACAACGTCAAACGTTAACGTAGATTTGATACACTACTCATAAGGTTGCTGAAAACCTTCCGAAATTAAGAACATCATAAACGAGAGATTCAGCTGCGTTCCAGGTGAGTCTTCCGTCAAAACTAAATTGGTATGCAAATGAGGGTATTTATCAGTAACGAAGATTCTTATCCGAAGGACACTAATCTGCTAGATGGTGGATTTCTGTGCTTAGTACTCCATAGTTATTCAATTCAACTTGTGTGCCTGCAATTGAATGACTTGCGGATGCTTTCGTACAGTGACACATTTTGACAACGAATTGTATGGATGACCCACGCATTATCTACCTCTCAAATTGAGCCACTTTGTCTCGTTCAGAACTTTTTTTAGCTAGTATCTTTTCTACAGAAACATTCGTCGGCTATGTGATGGAAACTCATCGTGCTGTATTATCCAATCATCTATCCCTTCTTATTATAAAGATGTTCCGGTATTCTTGTTGAGGTTTCGTTATAAAACTCGTGAGCTGGCCTCATAGGAGTCTTGACTTACCCTGGTAGAAATCCCATGAGGACTTGATGTGAAGTATTTGTGCCAGTGGTCTGGTTATCGTAACTGTATACGATAACTCATCTTAATTTCAACCGGGACACGCTAACCTTCGAATCACACTTCAAGTTATTCTTGGGGTAACAACGTTTCTTAAGACATTAAAAATACTCCGACATTTCAACATTAGTAACCGGCATGCAGTGGATGCTGGGAGATTATTCTCTGTTGAGTCCACATTTTCGACCAATCGGAGCTCGTCTTGATGTTGAACAGGCTAGCTGCTCGATTTTTTATAGCAATCACGTACGAGTCATGCTCATTGGCAGTTACTGTGCCTAACTGTGAATGATAAGATGGTTTCAATGTAAGATTTCTCATGTGGATTTTTTCGTGTGACTTTAATTTTGACCACATGAACGCTATCGGCCTTTTTCTCACTAGTTTCCGATCGCTTGTTACTTCTAGCCCACCCTCGTAATCCTATCTTTTTCTGCAGGTAGTACGCATCAACCCGAAATTGGGCCTTATCTATGTGGCCGGTGCAACGCCGGGGCCGGTTCATTGCTACTCTTTAATGCACGATTGTTGGTTAGTCAATCGACGACGTGAACTGAATGACAATCCACCACCAGTTCCCACGTGGTTCGGGACTGACGATGCTCCAACTATCGACTATGAAAGCACTGACGATTTCGAAGCTGATTTGTATCACGACATACTACACCGGAGTGATGATGTATCTATTTCTTACTCAAGAGACGACTCCTAGTGCTCATTGTTCGCTTCTGCTATACTTTATTCCGCGGCACTTGCCGATTTATGAAAAATTGGGCGTCAGTTTTCTTCTCATGGGACCACTCAAACGGTTCATTGTCAGTTTTTTTTTGAGATGCATGCGCCTGAATTTATGCATTCAGTGCGATGGCCCCCCAGCCATGTTGATTGTGACGAGTCAAAATGCATCCGTGGAGCAGGTGGAATGCAGAACGTACGTCATTCTAAGACCACATATACTACCATGGACTTAATTTCATGTTCAGATAAGCAGTGTTCATGATAAGACATTAAGGCCTGGCTCATTGCTAAACATCAATACCCTTCAGGGATAATGGGCTAGCATTTCCTTCCCGTTGTAACCTTGTGCTATCATGGTCTATTTCTTACGGCGGATGCCACTGAGCAGTCGTCAGATCGGTGCAAAGATAGTCCCAAATGGATGGGACCTCACAGGTTTTGTGGAGTGTATTATGATCAACAAAATTTAGCCTCCGGTTTTTCTCAAGTGGAAGAAACAAGGCTAGAACCACCCGAATACAAAATGCTGACATTTCAAGGACACAACTTCGCGGACAGTCATGCTGAGGGCACCAACTTTGGATAGGGGAACACCGTAATCATTCTTGCTGAAATGCTGGTGAGTTCAAAAGTATGTCGAACTTTTTTAAAGTGATTTCAGACATCCAGTGGACAAGTGGTTACAGGTGAGCGTCCTTGCTTAGTGCGTTTTATCCACACTGAACTAAAGCAATGTGCTGGGGAGATATGGCAACGTGAACAGTTGACGGTCATCGTCGGTTCTGTTTAGGCTGATTCCTGTGATAGAATGAACTAGTTAAATGTATGTCGTGGGTTGCACTTCTCCACAAGTGACCACCGGTGGGAATGTCACTTGCAGGCTACTGTATCCAAATCATGGTCACTAACGAACTACATGGTAATTAGCTGCATGTGGTCGTGGTGTGCAGAGCTTGTCAGGAATCAGATCATGTGTGTGTTGCGCTCACTTCAGTTTATCTTCTGTGCACTTTGACCTTGCACCCAGTCGGCTCACTTACGAATAAAATAAAGTAATACGCCTAACAGCACTCGTCAAAAAAGTATCAATCGGACGTTGACAGACAGAAAAGGGCCACAAGGGGAACGGGGATGATTTGCGAAAGAACAGGAACTTCCAACCCAGAACATTGGGTCATCCATAAATCAATCTATCTACCAGCTGCACGTTGATCTGTTACATATGACTGGACAGGCTTTGGAAAATTTCACGTTAAACGAACGGATGAAGTAGAGGAGACCTTGTTTTCAATCGCATGCGTGACCCCTTCGGCTGAAAACAGCACAGACGTGGCTGTACCTGCGAAACAGGTCACTTGTTTACAATCTGTCTTACCGTCTTGGTAGAAGGGCGGATCGCTTGGAAGGAAATTCTGTCTGATGGAGTCAGATCTTCAGCTTGTATATCTCGACGCTCAAATAGAAGGATCCTCCGAGTTCGAAGTTCCTCATGCCTGCTATCTTCAATGACGGGATTGAGAACCTTCTCTCTGCTTTGTTGGGCTTCGTTCGACTCGTCTAGCCTATCGATCACCATCCGTATCTGAAAAATTGACGGTTACCCGTTTTCCGTTTTCACCAAGTTGTTGGTAGATCTCTTTCATGTGCGGACTTTCGCGAACGTGAGAACATAGCACTCGAACAACAGGAGGGACTTAGTTCTGGTTGTGGCTGTGCGGCGGAAAGGACATTTCCCAGAATCAACTGTTTCCACACTAATATGTGAAACCTGCTTTTTGTTGGGCTGCCCAAATCACTGTTCAACCGTTTGCGGAGTGTCAGCTACGTGTAACAACATTTTCTGACTCCTTAAGTTAACTCATAAAGTAGGGTGAGGATTTTTGTCCCTAGGGTCTCGCACTTCAGCTAAGGCTTTCCCCGGGGTTCCTGATATGGGTATTTTTCAACTTTTTGATCGGTGATATAAGGGCACTCGAAGACTCCAAATCCATGGTAGAGGGCTTCTCTCTGGATAGCGGACACGGTTACACTCCGTTTTTCAATTGCATAGATGCGAACGGTATTGTTTTCAAGAAATAAGTGAACACGACGTCCTTTCCAGTTTTGCAATGCAAAATGATGCTATGAGACCGAATTGGGACCAACCCGATCCTCCATGTTGTGGTAAATATGCTCACAACAGTTCACAAGTCCTTCTACTCAAGAACTGTGTCCTATGATTCATGCTGTGGCTAAAGCAGCCCATTGAGCAAGCAAGATACGCCCCTAGTTTGCGGAACTATTTAGAATGTGGTTGGAAAACCAATCTTGTCGCGACAACGATGTACATAAGTTCGGGTTTTGCCTACTCTTGCATATGTTAGGTGATTCTTAGCAATGGGATGGGAACTAAACGTACATTTGGTTATGAATTTTGGGTCAAACGCGGACCAAATCTTCGATCTACCAGCTCATATCATCCGAAATCGAGGGAATACCTGCCTTACAAAACAGCTTTTGCAAATCCCTAACCGGGCTGGAAACGCAGGGATGGTGATTTAGCTGACGTCATGGTCTCGAGTTAGGAAAGTTGTTGTACCACTTGCTGAGGTCGCCAGATGCAGACTGGGTGGTTAGGATTAGGCGATAACCCTCATCGATCGTGGTTTCACAGCATCATGTTGCGGTGAGTGTGATCAGACTTTCCTGATACGTCTCACTTTCTCGTAAAACCATTTATTAGTGTAGATTTCATCCTGTAAATGAAGCCAATTTATGCTGAAAAGCCGGGAAGCATTGTAAGGCTGTTTGTTTCTTTTTTTTGGGAATCATGAGCTGTGCGCGTTTCGTGAAACTTCGTGTGACCACATGATGTGGATACCGTGAGTGAAGGGTGTGCGGCGCAGTATACCAAGTGCGAGTTAACCACACTACTGATCAATCACACGTGGTCGAACTGTTGGATATTCGGAGGTCTCGGTTTCCGAACTCCTAGAGGTTTGATGAGATGCGCACTGTTGATGACCTCAAACAAGGATGAAACAGATGTACAGTGCTTTTCGACTTTTCAAGATAGATTGGCTTCACTTCCAGGACGAAATCTCAATTGGAATTCCAAATCCCGCACTACCAACGACCATTTATTAATTCTTACCTAGTATGTCATCTCATCCTTTTCTCTTTCTTGGTTATCCAACTCAATTCTAGCAACAGCCGTTATGTCATCTCATCCTTTTCTCTTTCTTGGTTACCCAACTCAATTCTAGCAACAGCCGTTATGTTGACGGTCATGATCTGTTTTTGGGGGTGATATCTAATAGTTAAGTCGACCACTCCTAAAGTTAGCTACCCAAACTCAGACTCTATGGTCTCATGTTCAACCTCAGTTTCGTTCTTCGTCAGCCACAAGTAGCTGCTCGTCGATCTTCACACTTCATGATTTGGTATGTTTAGGTGAACCAGATCGTCGGAATATTCCACTTTTCGCAATCGATAAGCCGACTCCGTCTTCTCTTCCCTTTTTGCTCTGAAAATTGTTTTATGATTTTAGCTACGACTCCGTATCCAAAAGTTCCTGTTTGGTCTGCAGGTCCTGTTCTCACTGTGCGAACTTTTTTGGACAATATATCATCTCCTGACATCTGGGTCTTCAGATGGCTCGCTGTCTACTTGTTGGAATATCGCTCGGGTCGGTTGTGTCCTGCACAGTTCTCACGTTGTCTTCAGTCTTACTTGCTTACGCAGTAACTTCGGTGCAACCTGAGGCGTATATGGATGAAATCTTCCACGTGCGACAGTCATTATCCTATTTGAGCGGTAACTGGTCTTCATGGGACAATAAAATTACCACCCCTCCCGGAACTTATGTTCTTTTTGTCGTGTTCTATAGAATTGGGGCTTGGCTTCACATTCTTCCGGTTTCTCCAAACATGATTCACTTCCGATGTTTCAGTGCTTTAGTTTCCACTCTCAACTACTATGTTTTGTCGTTGATCATTCCACGACTTACCGGTAAGCATCCACAAATGCTGAGTCTAGTCTTGAGCACCAATCCGGTGCTCTTTTTCTTCTCAGCAATGTACTACACAGATCAGTGTGCTCTCTTTTTCCTCCTGTCCACTGTGTATTTTTCACTGCGGAGTTGGCGTTTCCCAAGTGCTATTGCATGTGCTTGTGGGATCGCTGTTCGCCAAACTAACGTGGTTTGGTTGTTGTTCAGCCTGGGTGTTATAGCATCCAATCATGTGGGAGAGGTATTGTTTGGCAACCACAAGTCCGCAAATAGCCCCACATGGATTAAAATGTTACTTCACTCTGTTGCTAGACAGCCTTGGAAATTCATCTACACGGCACTGGTCGGCTGTTTAACCTGCTACTGTCATTTAATTGTTGCTCTCCTGTTTGTCCTGTTTGTGTTTTGGAACGGAGGCATAGTCCTCGGTGATAGAAGTGCACATCGGGCGGTTTTACACATCCCACAACTATGGTACTTCTGTATGTTTTGCTCTGCCTGCACACCCATCAGTTTCGGCCTTTTCGTCCTCCGATTTTTAGAACGTTACAGACGTTTGGCTCTCAAGACGACACTCAAATTTGTCGTATATGTGTGCTTGTTTCTCATTCTTGTTTGTTTTATAGTACTCACGCAAGCGCACCTCTCTTTTGTTCACCCCTACTTACTGGCCGATAATCGACACTACACTTTTTACATCTGGCGGCGTGTCATCAACCGGACTCCTCTGGTGCACTATAGTTTTTCAGTTGTCTATGCACTTTGTTTCGTTTACTGGTTGTCTCGGTTATTCCCTTCCCGTGCAATGTCCTTCCAAGCGTTTGTTGAACATACGGCCATAGTGCTATGTACATGTGCATGTCTAATTCCTGCACATCTTCTGGAGTTTCGTTATTTTCTCCTTCCCTACACAATTTGGCGGCTGTATAGTTCAGAGAAACCCTCTTATTTATTGGTTGAGCTTGTTTTGAATTTTGTTGTCATTGTTGTGACGGTCTATTTGTTCTTGGTAAGACCTTTCTACTGGACCAGCGAACCCGGAGTTCTCCAGAGGTTTATGTGGTGATACATATGCGTCCTGTTCTGCTTGTTGTACCAACCACTTATTTATTTAATGAATTGACAATAAAACTTTATAACTTGGTTCATTGACTTAACGACACGTGGTGTCCTGTAGTGTTTTTTTCCAAACCACTGACCTATATGATAACTTGACGTTGCTGGTTGACCAAAGGGGCTGAATTATCGTTATGTCTACTCCAGGTTGTAGAAAGCACACAGACTTATTGGCCGGCATATATTCGAGTAAATTTGTATGACTGTGCATTGAATTAATACTTGTTCGGGTCAGGGCTGTTTTCTTTGGTCGCCTCGCCGAAGTTTCTACTTCGAGCAGTTATGGTCTCGCCCAATTCTGTGAGATAATATCAACCCTTATTTGTGTGCCTGCCTTAGCACGTTAGTTATATTGAACCTGGTTTGTCTCCTAACAAGATGTCCACTTTTCTACTGGTACTCGATGATGTTCACTAATGGGAACGATCAGTAACCCCATTTGAGAAATGGTCAACACGCAGATGTGTGTAATTCTACTTCCGTTCAGCTGTAAAAACCTTCCAGTGCCTAGCTGCCATGCTACCCGAAGGAATCACGAGGGCTGGGGTACTGCCAGGTTGCCCAAACCTAGACAAGGGAAGTCGAGAGGCAGAGGTCGGGTTCGGTCAGTAAATTCGCGCTCTAACCACTGAGCCATGTCTACTTTTCTCAGAGTTGTGAATGCAGTTATGGGGAGAACTCGAGTCATTGGCCCGCATTTTCTCACCAAGGAGAGGAAATCAACATAGTCGTGCAAACACGCCACTTTGCATTGAGGAGACTTCATCATCATCATTGACAGCATGACACCAGTGTTCAACACCGATGCTTCACTGCCGTACAACCATGATTTATTTGAAAGCCTTATTGTAAAGAAAAGAATAAAGGTGGATGGAGAAGGGACTTGGTGCTAGCTTACTACAATCAATCCGAGTGCCTACACCTCCAAACATTCACTCAGGCAATCTGGATAGAAACTGACAACAAGAACGCCACTGACATCGGTTGGCAGCCATATCTTGTAGTGTCTCCAACCAGGCGCAGTGGGGATCACGCGGTCCCCATCCTGGAAGGCGAGTAGCACCGACAGCACCCAAGTGTTTCGTAAGCTCTTTCATACCCCTCTGCATTTTACCCATCTAGCTGTCAGAGGCATCTGATGTGGAAATCAATATGGTAATTGAAGTTATCATCGACTGTGGTTTATGTGGATTCTGAACCAGATTGTTCGTTGTCTTCTTTGGGTTTCTAGTAGCACGCCCAACTTTTTTGGTACCAGAGATATAAATACAGTGGCTTCGGGATTCCTCGTTTGCTTTAAAAAAACTAGTGTTTTAAAAGGCCACCAAGATTTTATGGACCTTTAATGGCGCGTTGATGTTGGAAGCGGCGAAAAACGTGGCAAAAACCTAAGCTTCGGTGAGTGACTGCAACACGCATGTGAGATTGCGACTACATGCTTTGCGCGTGAGTTGTACTTCTTGTCAGCTAGTCCCACCTCACCCTCATGAGTGATGCTCAGTAGCTGACCTTGTGGAGTGTTGCTTTAAAAGAAATCCATAACACGGCTTTACTTCTATCCGGCCATGAATCTCCTCGTGCGTCTATAACAATCCAGCCGA
Source organism: Clonorchis sinensis (assembly GCA_003604175.2). Classification (NCBI taxonomy): domain Eukaryota; kingdom Metazoa; phylum Platyhelminthes; class Trematoda; order Opisthorchiida; family Opisthorchiidae; genus Clonorchis; species Clonorchis sinensis. The sequence continues at coordinate 21,499,596 of CM030369.1, forward strand.
TTTCTGATTTTAGAAGGGTTATTGGCTTATGCCAGTTGTATGTATCCCCCTTCGCATCTTAACATGCATCTTCGGTGTAATTCGGTTCCAGATTGATACTCAAATGAGCCTTCGAAACATCAGCTAGCAATTGTGTTGCGGGCACTACGCAACTCTCTACTTTTGGTCACAACATTTCCCATTGGCAGTGAAGCGCAATTTGTTCGGCACAGTTTTAGTTTATATCGTCGGTAGCACTTCTGTAGATAGCCTACTGAGTTGAGAAGCGTATGCTAGTCGATATGTAGAGGTGAAAGAACTTAATGGTCTAAGGCCCTAAAATGATTGGTGTGGACTATGCTGGCCGTTGTATACCAAGACGTGTTTCACCTTTTGAGGTGGTGTTTGAGCTTATCTACGGCCAAACAACGCGTAAACATTTTGCTAGCTGTTGTTTGTGTGTTATGGATTTTTCAACTTAACATGTGGTTCCCTGTCATTCACAAATCTCTGCTTGTTTTATGTAACTTTTGGGTTATCGCCTGAATTTTTTGGGTGTCTGTCTTCTTTCGGCCCTCCCCGTAACTTCCTTTCTGCCTTATCCAGGTTTCGGTTCTGATGCTGACTTTTCTAATCAGGCTGCTGGAAACGTTTGATGGCGCTCGGGAAATCTTTTCCAGCCCGCTGCTCTCGCACTCAGTACTCTGGTCCGCTTCTCTGGAAGCGTGACTCTTCCGTCGTTCGAAGTAGTTCCTATGGAAATGGAGCTTTTTGAAGACTGGTTGAATGGTGATGTGGATTGGCCCCACCCAGGTCGAACCCTTTTGCTTTTATCATCGCACATGGACCAATACGGACGAGGTCTGGTCAGCCGAACTTCCATTTCACCGGGCAACTGTTGTTTGGCAATACCAAGCAATGATTTCAAGCTTGTCCTCACCCCATTTCGTTGTGCTAACATGTTGAACTTTTGTGGCTGTTTTCGACAGCTACAGATTTCAATCTCACTCAATCCCTTCCACGTGCTGGTCCTTTTCTTTCATCATCTTATCAGACCTTGGCTTCCGAGCTGTCCTCTAGCATCTATTTGGAAACCATATGTTTCTCTACTTCCGTCTGACTACACTGATCCTGCTTTTGTCCTGACTTCCAACACCTGCCGTGGGAATTCTGCCGAACCCTTCTCGTTTCGGTCGCACGACATACACATTTTGATACAAAAGTCATTGGCACGTTTTCAGTCCACGTACGATGCTTGCAGTCCGTTATTGTTCACCCCGGCCTCATCGCTGTCAAACGCGGACCCAGCCCCGGTCGAATTCGCATGGGCTTGGTCCACGGTCAACTCGCGTTGTGTGTATTGTCAACTGCACGAAAATTGCTCCCCTCCCACACCCACTTTCATCAGTTCAATGGCGGCGTTTCTGCAAGTCCCCCTGGAGCAGTACTGTGAGCGAATAAAGCTTATTCCGGACAGATATTCCGACACTGCTTTGATCCCGTTTTTTGACTTTCTGAATCACTGTCCACTTGTGGATAGCAGACTTGAAGTAGACCGAACGGGAAAGGCCATCCAACTGTTTGTACAGCAGTCTTTCGGCCCTGGGGAACAGGTGAGATCCACATTTTCCATGTTAAATCTATAGTTCATTATCATATTGCTGTAATGCGTGTACTTGGTCCTGCAACGAGATTAACATGTACACGAGTTAGGCTGAGAACGCATTTGTAAATGTCCTGTGGTGGATTCCGTTAGTTTTTCACTGTTTTACGCTACCAAACCTTATAGCATCGAACTTGTGCAGAGAACTCGGGTTAATTCACCTGTTGCCTCGTTTCTTGTCTTCCTCTGGAAAACATCCATATGAAACAACCACACAAAAGGACTTATTTTCCATTTACAGTTTTTTTTTCTTGAGCAGAATAGCATGCGGATTATCACTAGGATATTCTTACTACACACACCTCCAGAACACGTGTGGCTGCATAAGCCCGTTTTCAAGATGGGAATAGGTGCTTTTGATGTGCAGTGTGAACCAATTAATGTTGTCAGTTTGAAGAAAGAACACCATATTTCCCCAGGCTTGGAAACCGGTTATGACAGTAATACGATTCACATTTTTGGTCTTTACGCGTTGGCGGCCATGTCACTCATAAATTTCGAGTAAACATATTTTTTACATGTCGAAATGGACGACGACTGCTTCAGCTGTTGATAGAAGTCGTACACAGTGATACAGAGAATCGGCCTGGAGAACCTCACTGTGGTTGACGTTATTGGGGTGTGACGGTTTGTGTTTTCTCCATAGCCCACTGAAGGTTGTTCGTGTAACACTCATAGAGCCTCCCGTACCACGTTAACCAGTGGATAAAAGTTAGGCTAATACAGTCTCCAATTACTCCAGGTTTGAGGTTGGAATATGTGTGGCATTATGTCCAGTGAAGGCTTCACAACTCTGGTAGTCTCATGCCAACCATCACTGCATAGCGGTCAAGTTTGAAGCAAAGACTTAGGTTGTGATCCACAATCGTCCTCTTATCTGGGTTCGAGCGTATTGGCGGTATCTTAGCCTACACAACCATGAACTCTACAAATGCTAACAATTTCATTCCACGTCGCTTTTGGCGTGACGAAGCAATTATGGTTTACTGTAGACTTTTTATTTTTTAGGACAAATGAAGCATTTGTTAGAAATTCGAAACCCCCTCAAGTCAACCGAATGCCCTATAGTTGAAATACAAGGGTTTATGAAAATTATCCCCTCCCCGTTATTATGTTCGTCATACGAATTCATGCACATACTTTTACGGATTTCACAGCTTCGAGACTCCATTTTCCCACTTCAGACAATGTAATTTTGTTCTTGTCCTTATTTTCTCAGGTGCTGATTAACTACGGACCCCACGACAATCTGACCTTGTTCATCGAATACGGTTTCAGTCTTCTTCCGTCTGAAAATCCACATAATGCGGTCTACCCCAGCAACATTGACTTGCTTCAGTTATTCACGTCAGAATACTACCATAACGCTGCGCAGCCAGCATCGACTTCTACAAGAAAATGGGAGCCACAACTATGCTTGATTTTACATGATGTATTGGAACAGCTAGGTCTATCTCAGGCTTCGTTGTCAACCAGCCCCGTTACGTGGTCCAGCATTTGCTTCTCGTTCGAGGGCGCGTCCTTTCATTTGTCTCTCCTATCATATTGTGTTCATCAGGCTGTGCTTTCTGGGTGCAGATATTCGGAGATTCCATCTTCCCCGAGTGCAAGACATTCCATTTTCAGCCTACCTGAGCAAGAATTATTGCCTGTCGTACAAAAGCCCTTGAACAATCTAGCAAAGCAGTTACTTCGTGACACAATTTTGGATGAACAGCAGCTTCAAACTCTGGCTTTAAAGGTCGATTCTTCCAAAGAGATGGTTATTCTTCGTCAGTGCTATAATGAGTTAAAGAAAGTTCTATTGTCTAGACGGTCTGTTCTGGAAAATTTCATTACGTGAATTCCATCCCGTGTTGTTTGAAATAACTATGGCATTGAAAGCCGAATTTCCCGGCGATCCTTTGAGCTTTCTTGTTTTGAAGAGAATATTTTGTGAGAGAAGATGGGTAGGTTTCACTGTCGCTTAGGGTGGGCGATCGGTGATCAGGGCAGTGTATATCGCGACTCAGTGTTGGTTTAAGTGACGATCTTCTCAAATCTGCTGTGGAACCCTTTCGATACATGGCTGTTGTGCAGCACGGGGGCTGCAGTACTGCCGGGTTGCCTAAGCCTAGACAGGAGCAGTCGATAACCAGCTGAGACGAGCGGTTTTTTCCTCATTTTGATTTGTTTTCTTGTTTTTTTTAAACAGCAGTAACCGCGCGTTGTCTCGAAGTTTTCATTTTTGGATCTGCCCACTTTAATCGTTCATTGTCCCGTCGTCTCTAAACACCGGAGACATGCAATGTTATCAATGAGGTGGTGCAAAATCTGCTCAACACGTTTACTCAAAATAATCATTTAACCTACTTCGGGATGATGACAAAGACAAGACCATTAACACTGCTGTCATTTTGAATAGGATGGAAAGGGTTTCATTCATCCAACTGATTTTTCGTCCCCGTTCATCTGACTCCCGCTTGTCAGCGCGCTGCCTGAGAAAGTTAAGATTTTGTCTAGGTCGTGGGAAGCGAAAGTACCTTTGGGTTGGGATGCCCATTTAATCCATCGAACAAACTTCCGCTGATAAGTCTTCGACCTTCACTAGTCCCGGATATACCATCCTTTTTAGGTTATGGGCCCCTGGCTGTTTTCTGTCGCGAAACTGATGAGCTGGACAATCCTCGTGAAATTTCGCGCCAAACTTCAGGAGACCAAGGTGACTCGAGATAGTAGGACTGTGTGGAAGTCATTTGACAGTTGCCAGCTAAGAGGCATGTGACAGTTTAGTGTCAGCGAGGTTGTTGATGTTTTCCCGAACCCAGCCTGCTTATTGTCAGAGACAAAGCTGTAGTCATCATTCGGAGTTAATATTTCCGTTTTTTAGAGAGAGAGAGAGAGATACTCACCACCTATTTGAGTTTGGAAATAGGTCGGGCGAGGTTTGTGCTAATGTACATTCAATCGCCGATTCCATTGATGCTGAGTGATAATGGTTGCTATGGTATATATTTGGGAAGTCCTCATTTATAACCGTTTCTCTGCGACTTCAAAATCACTATTTTATTCCACCAATGCTCCGGGTTATTAACTGAAGGACGGCATGTACAGAACATTCCGTGGTCCTCCTACCGGCGATAATTCTAGGTAGATAAACTCAAACAGGGTTTGTTTTTGCTCCTTCTCGAAACTTACAAAATTGTTTTTCTACACATGTTTCCAACTGTACGGTACTGTATTGCAAAGTCAGTGTCCAATTTTGTTTTCAACACAGTTCGTGGGCGTGTACAAATAATAAGCTATTTGCGCAGTGCATCAGATTTGTAGCGCCCCTAACTTTGTAGAATCCGCTCCCCTTTGGCTTGCTGTTGCATCGATTTTCTAAGACACGTCGCTTAGTTTCACTTGGAAAACACATCCACAATCCTAGACACAAAGGATATCGTGATCGTCCACTACAACTGTGATTTAATGCCAGAAGGTCCGTATCGTTGTGAACTCAGGTTTTGTGGCTTGTCGTAGACGATTTCCAGTACTCCATTCATAGTTTGTTTAGTGTACCTCATTTGTATATCCTTTTCCAATTGCTTTTATATCGGGGAAATCCCCGCCCTTCTCCATGTACTCATCGTCCATCGGTATCGAAATACAATTCTTCCGAGATCTGACCTTTTCTCAATGGAACTCTAGTGTATGGCATTTGAAAGGAATGCTGGGATCGACTCCTCACAACTCACTCTGTCCCATTTAAGACTCAGCAGGTAGGTTGGTATGGGAAGATCGGTCCCCACCTTAGTGCCAGTTCGCTCTATCAACCCCAGTATCGTGTGTCCGTCGACCACGCTTTTGCTGCTGGTGAGTGTTTATGACGCGTGTTAACGAGGTCGTGACAATAATGGGTCGCGAACCAATCCAGCTTATTTAGTCATTGGTCTCCCAGATTGCAGTTCATAAATTTAAGCACATTTGATTGTGCTTCGTTCCCAAGCAACTCCTGCGGACCAGTTCTGTTCTTGTTGGAGCTCAGCACATGGGTTCGAGAGAATACTCCGGGAAAAATGCTTTGTCGCTTAGCTGTCGGATATTTTGTAGCTAAACTTCACTTGCCTGTTCAGCATGATGCTAAATGTCAACTCAGGGCTTGGTTATCATCCTATTTGCGTTGAGAATGGGTGACTGTTTGGGATGAGCCACAAGTTGGTGGGCACTGACAAAACCTAGCGAACGTGATTTGCATACTTTAGACAGTAGTCTGCTATACTTCCAACGTGATTTTCTTTTCTGGTTTCAGCTTATTCCCAGTCTACATTTCTGGATAAATCCTACTCCTTTTGTGTAATTTTTTGATTCGTTCCAACAATGACAGAAAGGAAGGTGCTTAATGTAAGTATCTCACTATTTCTTACGCCCCCATTTCTTATACCCGTAGAAATATTTCCCTCCAGATTATGACCCGTCCAAGATTCCCCGCATGCGTCGGGGCGACAAACGCAGGCAGTTCAATATACGTACCATGGCTCCATTCAATATGAGGTCTGTCACCTTCCGTATTCCTCTTGATCGATGTCTGTCCTAGGTGTCTCACATGCAACGGATACATATACAAGGCGAAAAAGTTCAACTCTCGTATGGAGGCTGCTGAGAATGTGGACTATCTTGGCTTACGACACTATCGATTCTATATTCGTTGTCCAAGCTGTTGTGCAGAAATTATCTGGAGGGTATTTTTCAGTCTAGTAGGTTTATTGGCGTTCTTTTCAGACTGACCTAGAAAGTGGGGATTACGTTCTCGAAGGTGGAGCAAAACGAAACTTCGAAGCACTGAAAACCGCCGAAGAATTAGAGGCCAAGCGACAAGCCGAAGAAGAAGAAGAGCTCGCCAACAATCCAATGAAGATGTTGGAAAAGCGAACGGATCAAAGCAAACAGGAAATGGAAATGGTCGAAGTGATTGAGGATTTGAAGCAGTTAAACGAACGACTAGCAGGCATGGATACAGACCATCTGGTTCTGCGTAAGCTATGGCAAGAAGAAGAAGCTCAGCGAAAGGCTGAGGAAGAAGCAGATGAACAGCTGATTAAGTACGTCAGACCTTGTGTTCATAATTTCTATAATTTATACAGAGAACTGCTTGCTGAGCGTTCTGCGCCCGTCACCACCGGATCAGATTTACCGTCTAGCACGAACCATACTCCAAACGTCCCGGATCTGGTCTCTCCCAAACCGTCTAACTCCGCCACTCTTCCAAGTATGCCAAAGGTGTGTGCATTCACAGCGTCCTGCTCCATGAAGCTTGATTTCCTTTTTATCACTATTCTGGCTGTACGTCAAGTCTAGGACATCCTGAACTCGTACCTCCTAATTGGTAGAGAACCGAGAATTAAGCCCTGAACAGATTCTCTTTCATGGCCTTTCTTGGTCTTTAACGACAGTACTCAGTACGCGATTGATTAGTTGATGTGTCACTGCTGTATGGGAATAAGCCCGGTCTGTTTTACAACGGTCCCATCACAGTCACGATTGCCCCATTAGTAGGACCTTCACAGGTTACCCACTACCCAAATGTGCTTAGCAGTCGGTGCACCTTACGTGTGGCCTGTGTAGCTGTTTAATGGTTATGTGAGGAAATTTGGTCGGTTCCAATAAAGATTTCGTCCTGTCAGTGAGACCAATTTATGCTGAGGAGTTCGGACGCACTGTACAGCTGCTTTGTCCCGGTTGGGAAGCACCAGCAATGCGCATCTCACCAAACTCGGAAAGTGAAAGCTAATCAGCCGCTTGTGGACAGAATTTTTGAACTACTGGTCGGAAGCTGCGGGTTCGAAACTCTCTGAGTTCCGTGAGATGCGCACTGTTGGTGATCCCCAACAAAGATGAACCAGCTGTACAATACTTGCCGACTTTTTAGCGTAGATTGGCTTCACTGACAGGACGAAATCCCATTGTACTTGTGTCCGTAGTAAACGCTACAACGTCATGTCTTGTTCTTATGGCTTTTTCATGCCACGCAGTTACAAACGACGCTTCTCGTTTAAAGCGTTCCTCAGAATTTCGGCCGCTCAAGCGGAGTTGTAATGAAAAACATCCGAAAGAGGCACATTCTCATGGCAGTTCTTAAATTCCAGCCAGAAATGAACAAAGTAGGAGAGTGCTTCTACATTCGCTTAATCCCTTGGATTGAGGTGTGGATTGGGCTGTATCTCCTTGACCAAAACCAGTTTCCCGAGTCCACTACCAAACATCTCTATTGGTCAACCTAGTGGTGCCTCAGACCCGTGATTTTACGAATCGCACAATAACCGATTATTTCGATTTTTTCCGCTTAAAGTCCTCAGTTGCCTCATCTGTGGAGCTCACGAAGTAAGAGTACCTCACGTTTACATGTGAACTACCCGTTGGGCCGACTTGCTTATTTCTAGGTTGGCTCACAACACCCAGAGTCAAGTTGGGTCCACTCTTATCTTCATAATCAATATCATAGGGATATTTTCAAAGGTCTCTAGTGAAAAGGAGCACCTTGAGTCAGGCGATGCAGATTGTAACGGGCAACACAAGCTCGACTGACAATAGCCTTTTCTTACATCTTGTAATGCCCTCCCCACAAACAACGTTTACCTTCCCATTGTTTTTCAGGGGCCAGCGAGAAGCAACACCTACATGAAACGGCAACTTCAAGGAGTGGTTCTTGTGAAAAGACCCGTTTCTGAAGTCGAAAACAAATCCAGCAATCTCTCTGAGAGTCGTTCGACGGTGTCCAGTTCAGAAGCGGATGGGCCAACCAGTTCGAAAGTTCCAAAGGTCTCTTCAGCATCCTCGGAACCCTTGTCCACCGTGTCCAATCCCCTCCCAGGAATAACCTATTCAGATGACAGTGATAGCAACTAAGTTTGCCGGCCACCTATGTATATTTCTGTTTGTAAATAACACGCTAACTCGTTAGTGTTTCTGCTTCTCGGGGTTATGCGGTTCGGGTGCTCGTGCAGTTTACTAATCAACCTGACTAACCGGGCTTTGGTAAATTCCACTCTACCAAACCGGCGCCTTACCTATGTAACCGAAGCCGTCCGCAGCAAGTCCTAAACCAATGTTTTTGTCTCTATCGTTGCGGTGACAGTGTTGTGGATACAAAACTGTTTTTCCCCACTGGTTTGCGACTAGCGCCTCGCTCCCAACAAAATTACCCCGCGATTCGTAATGCTTATATTCGTTATTTCCTAACGAATCGCATTCTCGTTGTTTTTGCATGCAAGCCTTCCCACTCATCTCACATGATTGTTTTCCATCCCATCTGTGTTACACTGCGTCTTTGGTTCGTTTTTTGTTACGAAAAAAGCAAAGGCCGGCCAGTCTCTCCACACCTGAACACCTAATCCACTGGATCTAAAAGGAGTGTGGTGTACAAACTGTTTTTAAAGGCATCCTGTTCACGGTCACGCTTGTGTTAAAATTTTGCTCAAGATAAAATCTGGGTGGTACTGATTAGACTTGTGTTTATTGACACACATGGGCTCAGCTTATCGTGAAGAGTTTGCCAAGGCGATGGGATGTGAAGTGTCTACAGATCCACCTTAAACTGGTAATTGAGACATCTGCTTGCTCTGAAAACGCAAAGGTCACCTTTGGTTCTGACTGGAAACCACTTTTTGACGTACTTATGGTCATTTTTTGTATAATCTCATATTTGTGTCATCGCTCGTCTTCATCGACAACATGACATCAGTGTTCATCACCGATGCTTCGCTGCCGTACAACCATGACTTATTTGAAAGCCGTATTGTGAAGAAAAGGATAAAGTTGTACGGGGAAGGGACTTGGTGCTAGCTTACTACAATCATTCCGAGCAGACTACACCTCTAAACACCCATTCAGGCAATCAGGATAGAAACTGACAACAAGATCGCCATTGACATCGGTTTGCAGCATGTCATCCCCGAAGGAGTGTGAACCCCATCAGTCCGTGCAGTATGTTGAAGATAACCGTTCGCATGAACGTTTATCGCTAGTAGATACCAGACCTTTTTAATCCAACTTATATCCGGTCTGCAAAGCAGGTGTATTTTTGCTCTTCCTGTTGCGAAACGATGATCCCGTTCTGGTCTGCTGAACATTGTGTATCGCCGATGTCGTACGACCTTACGTGGCTAGTTTCTTAGAATGGAACAGAGAAGAAGGAAGTGTGCTTGCCCTCCGAACTCCATTACCATCACCCTTCACAGCATCACCCTAAGATGCTTCATCGCCATACAACCATGTCAATTTATGTGAATAAGTCTCTATATTGGAAAGAAAAGAGAGGACCTAGAGCTAGCCTACCAAGAACAACTGAGGTACCTCCACGTTCAGCACTTAATCCGACAATCTGCATAGAAACTGATAACGTGAACACCACTAACATAGATAACCCCCCACGTCGTTCAGTGTCTGCAGCCATCCACAGAAAAGATCATGTCGACCCCATCCTGTAAAGCGAACGGCACCCAAACGTTTGGTGACATTCTTCATTCCCTTCTGCCGTATCCTATTCTGTCCGCCACTCCGAATTAGGCACAAGAAACAGCGCTCTTCTCGGCATGTTCAACACGTGGACCAGACATATTACATTACAATGCATTCTTTCAGTGAAGTATCTTCTACTTCCACACAGATCCGTTTCCTGATCAGCTTATTACGAACTCACTGGTTCCAGCCGATTCCAGCTATGGTTTTGGGACATATATGATGAAAAAACTTGAGATATGTTAGATCCTCCACAGACTGTGGCCAACTGTTGCTTCCTTATAGCAATACAGTGTGCACTGTAGTCTAATACGTGCGTTCTTTGAAACCCAGTGCTGTCTTTTTGATGCGCGAATTGGCAAACGCAGTTTTGGGATTCGTGCAAAATCCACATCTTACACCGTTACAAACCCTGCCTGCCAGCTCGACGTCCAAAAATCTTGCGTCTACTTTAGCGTCTAGTGGTACATCAGTGCATCTACCCATTCCTAAAGTAAAATTCTTCGTCAACATTTGAATGGCCGGGTGATATGATTGACGTCCCATGAACATGAATGTGATCCACCCAAGGGATTTGTCTCATTTTTATTCCAGATGCGCATACCGCATCACCAACTACGTAACCAGGCCGGGGGTTCTGAGTAGATGCGAAGCACTTGTCAGTTTCATAAAGGAGACTGCTCACAAGGTTGCTGAAAACTCTTCGACAGCCCACGACCGGTTTCGCCCTTCTTGGGGCTCATCAGGTAGGCGCAATCTCCGAGTTTCCGTCAACCTCATGTTCTAGTTGGACCCAAATTGGACTGATTGCGACAAATGCACTCATTTGCAAATCAATCAATCATCATAAACGAGAGATTCACTTGAGTCTCCCGTGAAAACCAAATTGATTGATGAGTGTATTTGAGTGTATTTGTCGCACTCGTCAGTTTATTTGAGGTAGCACATAAAAAATTCGTTCAACTGTGACACCTGTGACACCTTTCGGTGCCTATCTACCACTGGACCCGAACGAAGTACGAGGACTGAGATATTGTCAGGTTGTCCGAGTGTAAACAGGAGCAATCAAGATGCCGGGTTTGGGTCTGGACCCTTGACTTCCCGGTTAGTAAGCTCGCCTCTCGACCACTGATTTTTCTCGAGCTTGGGGCAACATGTTTTTTCTTCTACTTCTGTGTCTGTTCGAGGTACAAATTTACGGTTATATTGTTGTCTTTGATCGATTTCAGAGCAATGATTCAAGTGCAACACACCTGTTCGACAACCTCGTTCCCAATTCAATGATTAGATAAGTGTCATTCGCAGGTCAAACTTGAATTTGTTGCTAATCCACAGCACACAACGAAGTCGTAGGCCTGTGAGAGGTTCACAATTGTTACAAATACTGATGACTAAATCCGATTTTAAAAATTTGGGTGTTCCCCTTAGTATTGGGTTCAGTCACCATCACTACATTTTATGTTACTGCGCACTGGATATCCGAGGCAGTCATGATGGTCCCAAAGGCATGTCGTGCTTGGCAAGAACTACAACGAAAGGACACGATGACTAAAGTCCTGTAAAGTATATGCGCCACCCTGTCTGCGCTCCGGACCCAACTATCTTGTTGGATGTATTCAGTCGATTATGAATAGTGCGGATTTCGTATCACAAGGTAACGTCAGGTGATCCGCGAGCAACTCTATTGGAGATGTTGTCAAGGTACACATGTTCACAGGAAGTACAGAAACTCCTCGCCCGAAAAAAAACTGTCGCTTTTTTATTTCCGTTCAGTTTGAGGCTCAAAGGATTTGATTCCCGAACAAGAATTGGTCCACTAAGATCAATGAGATGATGAAAATAAGTCGGACCGTTTGCTTCTATTTTTCGGCTTGATACGGTTGTGCACCTAACAGAAACTTCTGACTGCTAAAACTTGATATTTATGTTGCTATTTTTATTGTTTATGCGCCTGAAGCGTTGCACTGTTTTGTAGTCGAAATTATGGGAGTCGTATGGGGAGAATGGAGTGCTCGTGATTTTTCGCTGAGTACAGTTCACTTACATTACACCCCTATTCTGCCAATGTCCTTTTTTACGTCGGATTCAAAACCTTCACTCACGGGTCTCCTCCTCTATTTTCGGCTAGAATAACTTTGTGTTGGTTGCGATCCATGAGATCGCCGACCCCTTGACGAAATCTGTGTCCAATGCGCGAATTGCCCTCATTTACAAGTTTATTTGGCTTTAACGAGCAATTCCGCGGAATCCCGGGTGATCCTCTCGTTTAAGGTATTCTACAGCTGATTGTGCTGCATGGTGTTCTAGTCGACACGATATTCGAGATATCACAGACGGAACATATTGCTCGTAAGGTTGCTGAAAACTCTTCGAAAAGCTGTAAACTTTTCTATGCCTGATTCGAAGAACACAATATAGTTATTCCTGCACGATATGTGTATTTACTGTGGATCGAACAAAATGCACGGATTGAACATAGATGACTAGTATAAAATCGTATAGTCAAACTATAAACTTTCGCATCCGTATCGAAGTAGAAAGCCCAGTTGCTTTGTTTCACTGTGGAAGAGATCCTTTTTGTCCATTCTATAAGAATGAAGATGTTCAAGCAGTTCATCAACTCTTCGGCTTAAAAGTTGTCTCGTTGTATAGACATTAAAACTAACCGAATAAACACTTGTGAAAGTGCAATGGCCCCTTTTTCTGCTGAGTCGAGAACACCACAACCTTAGGGGTTACTAATTAGGGGAAATAGTGTTTTATAATAATCAGTTTTCTTATGGATCATTTTGACAAAACGCTGCTTACCTCTGCTCACTCGATTTCTTCTGTGTCTTCCGTCGGTTCCTCTTTTTCCTCAACCTCCTCGACCTCATCCAACGAAGTCATTTCTCTTTCGACCGGTTGCTCTTCTGTTTCTTCCACTTTTGGTTGCTCTACGTCGGACGGGACTACGGACGAGGAATCTTGAGGTTCTTCCGGCTTCTGCTGATCAGCCTCCTGGCTTTTCATTAGAAGGTCTTTTGCTCGTTGCTCGTCCATCAGGTCTAGCTGGTGGTATTCATTGTATCTTTCCGTGACAACCTGTTTAGGACGAAAGCTTATTTATGGCATGGTTCATGGTTTAGCTATGAGAGAAGTACAAACGCCTCGGTGAAATTCTTATACAACCTTCTCCTTTCTAAATTGTATGTTTATTCTTTTCCGCAGAGGTCGCACTTATTTCACCTAGCCCATGCTAAACGGAAACTTCAATACTACTTACAAAGACTCCATTGCAATGAAGTCATCTCAGCTTAGGGAGCTTACGAACCTCTCTTGATAGCGGACAACTTTCAACAGTCTTTGATCTAACATCAGTGTATCCGGGTCTTTGGGAAATGTGCCATCTTTCAGGAGGCTGTTTACACACTATTCAGTTTTGTCTGCCTCCGTTTGTCCCTCAACATCAATATCTTAAAACTACTTGACGAAGAGTTATGGCTGTCGCTTCGTGACTACTCGATGAATTGAGTAAATTTCATTCACTTCATTTAGGTGTCTCCCTCTGTGTCTTTTTCCGAAATTTTGGTTCTACCTTAAACGTTAGACTCGCCTTTGACGAAATTTTGATTCTACCTTAAACGTTAGACTCGCCTTTGACTGATCACCAAGTACTAACCAAACTTCTGCGAATGCTGTCAAAGGTATCCTAAAAATCGCTCTGGAAATTGCTTTCTTCCATCATAGATTATTGGAGTTCTAAAGGCAAATCTTTTATACCCGCTTTATCCGCCACTTGATGATCAGAATTCCTTTTAGAATTCGGCTGTGCAGTACCATACTAGGGGGTGAACGGAAAATGTATCTAAAACTGAATGACTTACACTCTTCCCTCACCAGCAGTCAGGGTGTCCTTCAATAAATCAAGGAATTCACACTGCTCGAATATTCACCTCACCTGACCTGAGTGAGTATGCTACGATGGACAAATTTCACATAGGGAATGGCGCGAAACCAATCGTTTTAGGAAGGGAAACAGTTGGAATGGCTTTGGTCTAATGCAATGTGAGATAAGCTCAAACGTGTAACGGGAAATGTGAGCGTCTTCAGGCGCTCTTGTCTCCAGTAACCCAGCGAGGCACTGATTCAAGGCTGCCCGTTTTAGTACCAGACACATTCTTCTGTTCTTCTTTGTCAGTGGAACCGAAATCCCTCAGGTTTGTGGTAGATCTCGATTTTCCCTGTTTGCCCAATTCGGCGAATGTTCAGAAAGACAGACCAGTATTCTGGTACTGCAATCCCCGGGAATAATGGATCTGAATGAGAATCCATATGACTGCTGTTTAATTCTGCAATCGTGGCACGATTGTATAGATCCCCGCGTTTATTTTCTGTCCTTTTTGGCTGAATTTATAGGATGAGTTTAGGAGTTTAACTGTTTGCGATCAGCGCCGAAAATTACTCGCTAGCTAGTCCGATCAATATGTTATATGTGTAATACAGTTGTGATCGTACCTCGCGAATCATCAGGTCCAACAAGGCCCTTGCCCGATTATCCAGTTCCATTTCTTCCTCGACTTCTTCCATCAACCAGGGGATAAATCCGTTCTCAATATCTGTTGTAAGACGGGAATTCATAGAGTATTGGAATTGTTAAACACTCTAAGTGTGGTTACACATCTCGGTTACTGGAACTCGCTTACATGTTTGGGAACAGGTTTGAGGTGTACTGATTGTTTAATATTTTTTCTCCAAATGGTGTGAACGTCTTTGCTAGTGCATTCTGTCGATTGCTGTGTATTCAATTTCGTCAGGTTTATAATGTATTACAGAGGCCAGAGTTTGGTGTGGAAAAACTTCAGTGACAGTGTGTAGCGACAATGGGTATCCGCCAGGTTTGCCTGCCCGTCCAAGTGCCCTATTCATCCAATGGATGGTACAGCTCTTTGAGCGTAGGGGGTGAGTATACAGAGATCCACGCTGTTCTCTTGTTATGCCTTTTACATGTTGTTGAAAGCGTGCTCCAGGGTTATGCTGTAGCAGACTTTGTCATTAATTCAGATACCCACGCAGATTATACGTAACTTGTTTTTATAATTGAAGCTTTGGCTGTTTCCTTCAGTATCAGGCGCATAATTGTTCATCCAGTTCTTCCGGTGATACGTGATTCGGTTGATCCTCGACGTTTGTTCCAAGTTTATAGTGAACTTGTGCGAGAATTCAAGTCCTGCTTTGAATGGTCTTGCCTGCCGGGATCTGGAATTAATTTATCTCACGATATTTACCACCCCCATGTTCTAGTTTGACTGATTGTGACACCTCCTCCCCCAATCTCGTTATTGATTTTGCAACGTTAGTAACAACATAATGATGCATGTTTCGCAAAATCGTTGTAACTGAATGATTCACTGTGTATGAGGTTGTATGTTAGGGACTGGGCCATTTATCTCAACCAATTGGCTTCGCACAGAGACTAGCCAGTGTAGAGTACATAACGAGCTTCCTTGTAACAGCACTGCTTCAATAAACAAAACAATGGTCTTTTAGGTAAGTGTCATTGTTCCAGAGGCCAAGTATCGTGCGTACCAACCCCACATTCATCGTCGTCGAGAGCACTTCAAGGCTCCCACTATGTGTTCATCCTTTACAGCCGTATGGTGTGCTATCAACAAACCATTCGAGGACCGCATTTGTACCCCAGTATGTAATAATTATACGTGGCCTTGCTCACCGCAACTTAATGAAGTCCTCCTACAGAGGGCACCTTTTGTGCTCAGCTCTATACTTTGCAATATCGGAAATTCCATTCGCAATATACAGTTTCAGTTCTTCCATTGTAATCTGTGCATCTTGTTGCCTCGAACTCAATAAGTCGCCCAATTTGATCGAACTTCCTAGGTAACCCCAGTAGTGGCTGTTCATAAACTGATCTATCATTCTGCCCAGAGGTATATTCTATCTGTCGGTTACATAGTGTCATTATCGGTTTTAACATTCACCTCACTAGTGAACTGTTTTAGATTTTTTTCTGTAGACCATAACTTATCATATACAAGAGAAAATCATAGACTGGTTGCTGGACTGTTCGCTGAGCTTGGCAGTTAAATGTCACATGTTTCATCACCAATTGTGGTGATATCATCTGCGCCTGTTTGAGTAAGCGCCACGAGATCAGCCCGATTGGTGATGAAACGTTTGAAATCAGATAACGCACTCGATCAACATATATTCCGTAACATCGTCAAGACAATAATCGAGATTTGTTTTCCTCTTCTGGTCTGTCTTGTAAACTCATCCTCGATTGCAAGTGTCAAACCTCTCTGAATTATCGCGTTAGTCGTCATTATCCTAATTACCAATGAAGGCAACATCAAAGCTTCACTGTCGTCTTTAAATGCGTTCAAATATGTTTCGGGTGGGTCCACGATTCGCCTAATTGCTCGTTAGAAAACATGAGACCTGGCCATGTGAACTACAAAAGCACCATTTACAATCAGCTGTTATATCTGGAAAAAACGGCTTAGAAGTAAAGCTTTTAGTTTTCCGCATCGTCTGATGAAAACTCGGAATAGTTTGCCTCACCATCGTATGGGAAAGAGCAAATCACCGAAAAGCACAGAAACGTATCAAAGCAGAGTGCAACCAAACAAGCAACCAGCATAATGGTCAAGTCAAATTCGTGCAAATCAATACTATTCGAGTTAATGATGAACCCATAGACAGGTTGACTCTTACACAACTTTGGAAGGGGAGCTGACAGGATAGAAATCACTACAACGATCCTATTACTGGTTGAGCACTGCAGTCACAAGTAACTGGGCTGACTTTAAGTCGATAGACATTAATGACTACATGGCTATGTAGATTTAAGGAATCCGACACTTCGCTCTTTGCTGAGTGACCGTCACGTACGTGTGGCGTGTGGTTGCGCAGTTCATCATCATCATCGTCAGCTGTAAGAACCGTGTATTTGTCGTACAGTGGTTGTAGCTGCCACAGTTTCGTAGATGTCTATCTTCTCAATATGACAACAAGAATAGAACGTATTGTCACTCTATCCACAGATACGCAGTTTCTCCCTCTAACATAAACGATAAACTGCTTTTCGCAGTGTAGCTGTCCCCTTTGGGACGGGCTTCCCGAATATATTGTGTTTCCTCTCTTCCAGCGATGAGTTCAAAATTTTCATCTGGACTGGGACGCATGTATACGTACACATACTGAAAATGCACCGGGATATTGGAAACTAATTACTAATCGATCGTATCCAACTTACCATGTTCCACCGGGTCATAGAAGTATCCTTGTTCTTTCAAGTTATCAAAAACGCGTGGTTGTAAATCTGAGAGGTAGGCCTTGGCAAATGCTCGTGCTGCGACCTTAGCTGCAAGTTCTTTCTGTTGCGCGACTGCAGTCATGTATTGTTGTTTACGTTGTTCCTTTTCCGTTCTGTAATAAGTCGAAAGTAACTCGTAATCGGATGTCATTAATCATCAGACATTCTTTCCTTCTTGTTCATCACTCACTACCTATCTCAGATAGGTCCGTTGCATTACTAGATAAAAGTCTGTGTACAAGAATAGCCCAATCCACACACTAAACAAAATTTAGTCGTTCTTACCTTATCCGCTTATCTTGTTCCATCAAGCGATGAACTTCAGCGATCTCCGCATTGCGTATTTCCTCAAATGCAGATTGCTGAGCACGTAGATTGGCCAATTCCTCCTCCTCAGCCACTTCCAATAGTGCCTGCTCCAAAGTTTTCCCCAACAACACTTCTAAAACTTCGCGCACTTCCAGATCGAAGTCAAACAGCTTCGCACAGAAGTTCAGGTTTGGTTTTGAGTGGAGAAGGGTAAAATATCAGTGGGGGAAAAGCAAATGTGATGTAGCATTTGTAACAACTGCCTAAACCATCTCGATTCCATGGCAGGGTTAAGCTAAACCACATCCCTCTATTCAGTGTTTATCCAAATCGACGATCAGCCGGACACACAGAGGTGCACAACTAAAGGTATACAGAAGCTGAGGAATGGTCTTCCTCAACTTTTGCTGATTTCTGATGTACACTTCACACATGGTGCACGAACTCACTTTATACGACTCATTTCACGCCCTCAGGTCTATATCACTGCTAAAACCAGCAGTCCTGCAAAATCCACTAGAATGTCCTAATTATTCAGAACTTGATAATCACACGACAAGGTATTGCTTGTTTTTGATTTAAAGCGATTTTCAGAGCCCGCGCCTAATGCTATGCAGTCATTAGTTTTTTGGTTGCAAACGGTATACTTGTAAATAACTTACATCGCCTTCGTAAATTTGCGTCTCAACGTCTGCACCAGTCTTTGCGGGAACGAACTGCGGCGTTGGTGGTCGGTCCAAGAATGCATCTGTTTGACATTCGACGTCGGCTTCATCGATAATATCCGTCAATGCTTCCAGATACTGTTCTGTTTGTACCGGAACATGCAGTCGGCCTGACAATTGTGCCGGTGGTAGCTGAGATAAACGATAATTCCGAGATGAAATTGCCGGAGTAGGGATTTGTATTCCGGTGTTCTATGCAATGGTCATTTTGGGTTATTAACAAGGCCAACGTATTTTCAGAATGTCGTACCTGTTCCACCTCTTTTTTTCAAAAGACAATGACTGAACCGTATAAGTGTTCGAAAGGTAATCAGAACTGGGATTGTCTCTATGTGAGGTTTAACTATCATTGAATGTGTGTAGATACTTCCGCCAGTTGATGCACGTCGTTGGATGCAACCTGTCCAACCAGTTTCCTCGACATGTAACCGTAAGTTGCCACTGTGTAGCCTGTTACGAATAAGTTCAGCCGAATAAACGTGAGGACCAACAATCTCAGAAAAAAGCTTACTAAATCACGGATTTACCTGGACTAGTGAATTTCATTCGTTTGCCTAAACTGAGATTTTGAAAGTCATACTATGAGGCCTTACTCGTCGAATAAGTGCAAGGTTTTCATACAGTCCCGTACTAATCAAAAACCCTAATATTTGTCCCTTATAGGCAGCGGCTCGTAGCAAGGTTTCAATTAATTCTCGTTTGCATTCTGTGCCGTTTTGAAAATGGAACTGGTACAGCTGGCAGGTCTAAACATTCACAGCCAACCGCCAACTTACATGCAAACAGGACTATACACGGAAAATTGCCTTTGATCAAGCGAACGCAGCTTGTCAGTAGTATCAGTCTGGTTGCTGTGAGTTTGCGCACAAACAAACCGTTATATAATCAACATTGCATTAAATGCAGGAGAGTGTGAAGGCTACTTCATACGGTTGCTGTTGACCAGACATGTTGTGAAGTGGGCCAGCATCCAGAAGAATGGAAGTGAACCACTAATGGTCGTTAGTTTGTTCGCTGAGCTGGGCAGTTTGATTGCAAACGTTTCATCACCAATCGAGGTGACATTATCAGTGCGTTGGTAGGGAACGTAGCGATGGTGGTTGGCACAACCAACCCACCGCTACGCTCCTCCACGCTCCCTACCAACGCATTGATGATGTCACCTCGATTGGTGATGAAACGTTTGCAATCAAACTGCCCAGCTCAGCGAACAAACTAACGACCATTAGTGGTTCACTTCCATTCTTCTGGATGCTGGCCCACTTCACATGTCTGGTCAACAGCAACCGTATGAAGTAGCCTTCACACTCTCCTGCATTTAATGCAATGTTGATTATATAACGGTTTGTTTGTGCGCAAACTCACAGCAACCAGACTGATACTACTGACAAGCTGCGTTCGCTTGATCAAAGGCAATTTTCCGTGTATAGTCCTGTTTGCATGTAAGTTGGCGGTTGGCTGTGAATGTTTAGACCTGCCAGCTGTACCAGTTCCATTTTCAAAACGGCACAGAATGCAAACGAGAATTAATTGAAACCTTGCTACGAGCCGCTGCCTATAAGGGACAAATATTAAGGTTTTTGATTAGTACGGGACTGTATGAAAACCTTGCACTTATTCGACGAGTAAGGCCTCATAGTATGACTTTCAAAATCTCAGTTTAGGCAAACGAATGAAATTCACTAGTCCAGGTAAATCCGTGATTTAGTAAGCTTTTTTCTGAGATTGTTGGTCCTCACGTTTATTCGGCTGAACTTATTCGTAACAGGCTAGACAGTGGCAACTTACGGTTACATGTCGAGGAAACTGGTTGGACAGGTTGCATCCAACGACGTGCATCAACTGGCGGAAGTATCTACACACATTCAATGATAGTTAAACCTCACATAGAGACAATCCCAGTTCTGATTACCTTTCGAACACTTATACGGTTCAGTCATTGTTCTTTGAAAAAAAGAGGTGGAACAGGTACGACATTCTGAAAATACGTTGGCCTTGTTAATAACCCAAAATGACCATTGCATAGAACACCGGAATACAAATCCCTACTCCGGCAATTTCATCTCGGAATTATCGTTTATCTCAGCTACCACCGGCACAATTGTCAGGCCGACTGCATGTTCCGGTACAAACAGAACAGTATCTGGAAGCATTGACGGATATTATCGATGAAGCCGACGTCGAATGTCAAACAGATGCATTCTTGGACCGACCACCAACGCCGCAGTTCGTTCCCGCAAAGACTGGTGCAGACGTTGAGACGCAAATTTACGAAGGCGATGTAAGTTATTTACAAGTATACCGTTTGCAACCAAAAAACTAATGACTGCATAGCATTAGGCGCGGGCTCTGAAAATCGCTTTAAATCAAAAACAAGCAATACCTTGTCGTGTGATTATCAAGTTCTGAATAATTAGGACATTCTAGTGGATTTTGCAGGACTGCTGGTTTTAGCAGTGATATAGACCTGAGGGCGTGAAATGAGTCGTATAAAGTGAGTTCGTGCACCATGTGTGAAGTGTACATCAGAAATCAGCAAAAGTTGAGGAAGACCATTCCTCAGCTTCTGTATACCTTTAGTTGTGCACCTCTGTGTGTCCGGCTGATCGTCGATTTGGATAAACACTGAATAGAGGGATGTGGTTTAGCTTAACCCTGCCATGGAATCGAGATGGTTTAGGCAGTTGTTACAAATGCTACATCACATTTGCTTTTCCCCCACTGATATTTTACCCTTCTCCACTCAAAACCAAACCTGAACTTCTGTGCGAAGCTGTTTGACTTCGATCTGGAAGTGCGCGAAGTTTTAGAAGTGTTGTTGGGGAAAACTTTGGAGCAGGCACTATTGGAAGTGGCTGAGGAGGAGGAATTGGCCAATCTACGTGCTCAGCAATCTGCATTTGAGGAAATACGCAATGCGGAGATCGCTGAAGTTCATCGCTTGATGGAACAAGATAAGCGGATAAGGTAAGAACGACTAAATTTTGTTTAGTGTGTGGATTGGGCTATTCTTGTACACAGACTTTTATCTAGTAATGCAACGGACCTATCTGAGATAGGTAGTGAGTGATGAACAAGAAGGAAAGAATGTCTGATGATTAATGACATCCGATTACGAGTTACTTTCGACTTATTACAGAACGGAAAACAACCCAATATTAATGGTTGGCTGAAGAGACCACACGCAGGTTTTGTAGCCGCTTTCTGTACCTATCTAAGAGCGTGCAGTGACTCAGAGGTACCAGGTTTTTTTGGTATGACCGAAGTGGATTCAGTAATTGCTACAATCAGCCGGTTCATAGTGTTTTGTTTGAGCAGGCTGAGGGCGCGTTCGAGGAGTTTTTGTTGCCCATCAGCAGTGCATTTGGATTTTCTACTTGGCAAACTTACTTGGAAGTAACAATATGATAATTCTTTGGCCCGCTTGGTCGATTTTGGTGTTGGGGCTATCGAAACTATGCAAGCTATTCAAAGGGACTGAACAGTAGATCAAAGGAAGCTTTGTTTGTTCATATTGCGATTCAAAGGATTATCTGCGGCTTTGTAAGCTTGGTATGCTTTGAAGACTTGTTCTTTCCTAGATTGACCTTATTCCCTTGTGGAGCTTTAGCTGTTCAGGTTAAAATATGCATGGTATGTAAGCTTCTGATGAGCTTGGTAAACATAAAACGTGGGGTAATCACCATCCATGTAATTGGTGGTCCGGAATCATCCGACCTTGATATGCCTAATTAGTTAACAGGGATCATTTATCCTTAAAAGTTAGTTTCCTTTCTCATGAGCTTTTGAAAAATGATAATTAATAATGTTGATTTGACACCTGTTATCCAGCCACTTTCAGGAGCAGTCGATTGGCCGGACATGACCTCTGCCAAACGCTATACCGTATTTAAGTGGCCAGGCTTCCACTTTCAAGGTTCCCGCACCCGATCCACCGCAGTTGCTAATATCACTTTGAAATGGATGGGCGGAAAGTCAGATAGGAGAGTCAGCTGGATCCAATCTCTTGCCACGTTTTGTGAATCTGCGTGATAACCTCTTGTTTAACCTTCCTGGTAATTCGGATACACCTAAGTTCCTCTCGAGTAATAATTTCCCTTCCAATGGACACAGGTGTTCGTTAGCTGACACCACTGCATGAAGCTGGATGGCGAGTCGAGTTGTTTCGGTTTGGTAGCCTTGTACAAACATGATAAACATCTGTGTTGCTGCAGATCCATTAATTTAAGTGGGCGTGATTCGACTAATAAGAATATCCGCCGCTTTGTAGTCTATTGATAGAGATTTTATAGTCGCCTTTTTTAGATCTGCTGGTTTGACTACCAACACAACCGTCATTCGCCCTACACTTTACGACCATGCCGTGCCTATTTTCAAAGCTGCGCACTATGGATGTAGATAGCATCGCTGATTCATTTTTCTTGACTTTTTCCAACGTGAAGCTCCTCATACACGCTTGTTAGAGCAAATAACCACCTTATTTATATCCGCATATTTTTGCCTCTATTTCCGAACTACGCAGCTATTATCCGCTTTATCACTACGGAGTACTTTTACACTCGTGCTCATTTGTACGCAAACTCACGTCCGAATTTTTCCTCATTTTTATTCTCCCTCTTATCATCATCATCATTTGTTCACTAAGTGTCTTATTACGTTGGTCAATATCAATATTATCAGGCCGATACCTGATGACCATAACCAATTTCGCAGTCTGTGGACTCAAGACTGGACGTACGGACCGAGTACTCACTGCTCAATTCTGATATAAATGCGTCACGTTCCCTTGCGACTTACAGTTCATGCCTCACCTTTGGACTCTCATTCATACTTTGGTCGTCTTCAACCTTTACTCCACTTACTAGAACGTCTGTATAGGGCGGAATAACCTAGCTCGATTTTTGACGCAGGTTTTTCCTTGGCTTCGTTTTCTTAGCAGCTGATGTAGGCCTTGCATTCTCCATCAACGTGGCTTGACGCATCTTGAATTTGCGCGCAAGATAAGCCGGGCATTTCACAGATTACACCATACGCTCGTTTAATTTAGGAATTTTGATCCATCGTCGTCTTCCTTGCTAAGCAAATCTCCGTTTTCTGCGATTGACGAGGACGTCGACCTTGCCACTGCCTGTAATGTGGTTCGGCTTTGTTCCAGTCGGTCCGGCTAACGCCGATCTTAAGACCGATTGACCTGTTCATGCGAATCCTAAAACAGACTAGTTAGTAAAATCTTCGACTAGCTCGCTCTCAACGTTTTGTCATAACCCACATAATACTCATCGCTCCGCTCCAAAACTGTTTCCTTTGGACAAGCAAACTAGCAAATACTGCGTTCGAACATCTCAAACCTTGAGGAACTCTGCAGTCCTTCGTATATTGGTGGCGTATATTTGAGCGCTGTACCCATCAGAGGCGACCATTTATTTGAACCCACATTTCCGCCCGTTGCCTTGTTTCTTCTTGCATTCCGGACATTGTGCAAAATTTAGCTCCCACGTTGGTACTTGGACACCGCAAACATCCTAGAAATGAATTGTTTAGCCAAACAGAACTCTACTTCTCTTTCTCACTGATGAAACTGATAACTTTAGCAGCAACATGTGCGTCGTTGCCTTTTGCCAAGTGCCGCGCACTTTTATTGTGAAGCTTGTCCCCTCTTTTATTTTACCAAACAGCACAACTTACCCGAATGTTTCGCTAGTATACACTGTCGAAGTTTCCTGTTTTCTGTCTCATTTTTGCCCATTTCTTTGAATACTACCTCCTTCTTGAGCTCAGGAGGGAAACTAAATCATGCAATTTTTCTTCTTGGACAGTAAAACTGTTTTACCAGACTATTGTCCATTATACAACACACTACCAAACACATGTAAACAGCGCATTTGTCAACATACTCTTTTCGGAAACGTTGAGTTTGTTGAACTAAAATGATTTATTATTACAAACTCTAGATATACGTGTTTCTTTAACATTTATCCATTCTTTATGAACGTAAAGTCTGTAGGCACGATACGTTTTACTTGAGATCATGCTGATGCTATGCACATCATGCCCTTAATCATAACTGCTATTTGGAAGGGTCACATTTACGCCCGCAGTATGTGGTTTAGTTTTGGAAAAACTCGGCGTAATTAAACCGAAATTGCTATGAAGTCCTCACAAGGCGCATTATTAATCAATTTTTACTGACGTGCTTCAAGACAGACAGATAAAACTTATCATCAAACCTTTGCCCTTCCACAAAGCGTATGCAGTTGATATGGAACGTTTGAAGTCACAATGCAGAGTACCTAGATGAACTGTTTTGATCGGACGTTCCTGGATGCCATAAACAATCTCTCTAGGAATTTTCGCGGTCCATTGTATATGAATCAAGTCCAAGTCTAATTGGTTGGGCTGTCTAGTAAATTGAAGGAGGGAACAAAACCCATAGTTAAAGTGCACGGCCTTTGGCAAAAGTCAATGACGCACACGTTGACGCTAAGTTTATCAGTTTTTTTCTCTGAGAAAGAAATAAGGTTTTGGTTATCTAGACAGTTTATTTCTATGATGTTCGCGGTGTCTAAGTACTAATATGGAAGCTAAAATTTTGTACAGCGTCCGGGAACTTCCTAGCAAAACAACTTATCTCACTGCTCTGCTTTATGACTTCACACGTTTTTTTTATTTTAGGTTAGATGACATATATTTTTCTTAAAAGGATCATATTTGAATTAAACTTGAAAATACCCACCCACATCTGGACGATCTCTTCTCAGTTGTGTGCAGTGAGGATAGAGTTATCAATCTGTGGAGTGTGCTTAATCAAGCTAATTGACCTAAACAGTCTATATTCCAAGTGAAACCACATGGCGTGTTCATTTTCTAGGCAGTTCACAGGGAGAAAGTAAAATGTAATACATAGCGTCGCGATTCAAGGGGGACGAAGTTGCTCCTCCTAAACTTTTGAAACTGAACTGACACAGAACACTAACTTGGTAATATGTATTGCGTATCCAGAACGCTTAATTGTCAAAAATATGGTGCAACCCTAATTTAGTCCGCGTATCCTTAAGGTGGAAAAGTAGTTTGTTTTTATAAGCTGCCAGCTCTTGAACAGCTAATACGCTTGGTACAAGAATCTTGCAACAAAAACACTGCTCATGCGCTGAAAACGGAAGGTTCTACTGAAACACAAGCAGAAGTTAACCGTTTGCATTTGGAACATGGATTTATGCTAATCGTCTTGCTTATGGACCCCGTATGGGCACGCAATTCCGTAGAGCAGCCCAGTGTTCCAGAGACGCCTATCTATTACAAACCATGTTGGCGTTTGCTTTGATCACTTTAACTTGGACGGAACCCCGAAGATAAGTCTAAAGGCGCTACCGTAAAATGTCAATGCCGTCGCAGTATATCCACCCACACAATCCAGCCTTTTCCCATCAGAAGCGCCCTGATGGGGCGTTCAGCTAATCTTATTCCGACGAAATAGTCACGCAGACGCTGTATTGGTTAATCGTTTAACCTTTTTTCTACTGGTCGCCTAGTCACCCATACAACAGATCCACTAGATTGTTTAGTGGACATATCGAGTGATGGCTCTTTCTAACACTGGACTTTTACCTCATCTATTATACATTTGAATGCAAATTCCGAACATTTTTGTTCTCCAGTTACCTCTTGAGTGATTATTTTATACAATTTTTTGTTTACTCAAGTTTCACTGAGGTTGTCCTAATCTTACCCTGTTCTTCATTGTTGACTCACTTTTCCGTTCTGCAACCTCGTCAACTCCAGTCTTGCGTCTCCTGTCCGATGTTGGGGAATCACAAACGGAGATCGCGCAGCACTACAGAACGTTGAGGGGCATAAATATGCGCAAAATCCAGTCCTTACACAGCGGAAAAGCAGGCATATATCCGTCAAACTGGTGTTAGTTTGTGTGCCTTTTCTGTTTTCTGATCTGCAAAATACTTCGGATGTCTTCATTGCTCTTTTACTTTACTGCTACAAACAGACCATAGTGGGGATAATTAGGTTGCTTTTCAGGTAGGTAGTCGACTGGGTGGCCCCACACAGTCCAATAGTCTCTATAATGGTTAAAAACCAATGAATCTTCAGTTTTTTCACTGTTAGGTCGTACTTTGTTTTTATGAGAAGTACTTTGCCTAACTTCGGCCTTAATCACCAACTATTAGCTGCTTACTCGACCTGTTGTCTGAGGTGCACTGAAGTAAGTTGAAAGATAAACCTAACTCGTTGGGAAACCCGTGTGTGTTTAAGGAGGCTTGATGAGGCATGGAAAAGTTCTCACGAGTCAGGCTACCCAATATGCTTCAAAACCTTTTCACAAGGGGTTTGCATCTATCTGGGCTAAGTAAATTGGTGCTTGGCAGGTTACACGCAGCTGGAGCTGAATGGAGCTGTCTGCCGACCACGGATAAGAGGGTAACGCAAGGGGCTTTTCTAATACTTGCGGCTTTGTGTTACCAGCAGAGGTTTTATTCAATCACAGTGCACAAATCCGGAAACAGTGAGTGAAGTCAGGGGCAATGAAGACCCTATGGTAGGCTGGGCTGCCCCTCGTTGACACCGATTTTGACCATCTAATCTGCAGACAGTGGGCAGCCAATAACGTGGAATACCATCTGTTACAAATGCTACAAGCTAAACTGGAGAGTACGGCAGCATACCCGAGCAATGTCCTTAGAATGTATGGAAAAATGACGGCCGTCCGTGGCTCTACATTGACTTCGTGGTCCAAGAAATTATCAGCATCAGGGGCTTGGTTTCGCAATAACTTCCCTATCTGAAACCGCACCGAACCCGAGGTTAACGCACTCACATGAAATGACTGGTATGTTTTCGGAACTGTTGAACAGTAAAAAAACACAACTGACACTGATTCTACCACTACAACCTCAAAGTATTTCTCGTGGTTCCTTCTCACACTAACCGTGCTCGCACAATAAATAATTCATTTAAGACTGCATAGTGACTCAGTTGCTGGATGGTGTTATCGGTATCTCTTAGTCGTGTTGAGAACATATGCATCGCGTGCATGTATAAAACTTGTAAGCCGCCGGATTACATAATAAAAATAGTTATGCCTTAGAAAAATACAGCGTGTAACTTGAATAGACACTCAAAAACACGGTTGCAATGCACCAACTTAGGGCCAAATTTTGTGTTAAAATTTCACGGAGACCTTCATTAACTCCTCATATGTCACAAAAATGAAAAATCGAAAGGTTTTGGTGAGAGTGATATACGAAGTTCATGTACCTTGTAGTCTTCTTGTGGCCTCCGGGGCTTATTAAGTTTCCTAGAAGAGGCGGTTGACCTAAAGTTTGTGCTCGATCCCCAATGATTCGATGCGGCACGCAGTGCGTATGTGTTTCCCCTGATAACTCGTTTATCGTACATTAAATTTCCATAACGTTCTCGTTCAGCATCCGCGAAACTGTGTTCTTGAGATACTGTTTGAATTTAACGTACTTGAGTTCACCATCCCTGTACTTGGATCTACCTGCTACCGCTTTAGGCTGACTAGCAAAAGAATACGTTCCTTCGGTATTTCGTTGCACCAAAGCGGTCATTTTGTAAATATGATACCCCTCGTTTCCTATGACAGTTTGGTTTTACCGCAGCTAAACACCCTTGTCAGTTCACTGGCCGAATGATAAGCTCGCTCTCAAATGAGAGGTTAAGTACTGCACTCTGTGTAGTTTCCGTAACGGATGACTGAAACAGGATAAGAGAGCTAGATTTCACCAAGTGCTTTGGGTGGGCAGGCCATTAGCGGTGGGCGATTTCTGTAATAGTACTATTAATAATAAAATGATTCACGGATTCACGGATCGATACACAGAAGCGAGGCTTTCGCCCAGGTTTCCCGGGTCGGTGTTGTTCTCGTCGTTCAGCAGCTGTCGTTCACCTGAAAGGCACAAGCGAAAAAAGGGTGTAGCACTGCTCTTTAAGTTCTCAGCGCGGGGCAGTATGTTTGCCAGCGCGAGGACTCGCGTAGATAAGTGTCTAATAGTGTTTTGAACTGAGTTCTAGAGGGAGCGTGGACAACCGTCTCAGGAAGGTTATTCCACGCAGCAACTACCCGAAATGAGAAAAAAGTTTGCCTAATGAAGGTGTGCGCTCTGAGCTTAAAAATCTTCTTACCGTGTCCCCGCCGTGTGTTTGCTGGGTCAACGGTGAAAAACCTGTTGGCCAAGCCTTGTTCAAACAGGGCGTAAGTAAGAATTAAGTCCCCTCGGAGGCGACGATACTCCAAGGGAAAGAGGTCGAGCACCACGAGACGCGTTTCGTAGTCCATGGACTTGAGACCGGCAACCATTTTCGTAGCAGCTCGCTGGACACGCTCAATGAGGATTACGTCTTTCGTGCGTCCTGAGTAGACAACCGGGTTGGCATATTCAAGGAGCGGTCTGACATAGGCCCCATAGAGTATTTGGAAGTCCGTGCGAGTAATACGAGAGAAGGTACGCCGAATCATCCGTAGAACAGCGAATGCCTTCTGAGCCGATTTCTCAAGGTGCAGTGAGAAGGACAGGTTTGGAGAGAGCCAGATACCCAAATCTTTTTTGGCATCTATCCTCGTGATGTCTTCTGGTCCTTTCTCACCATGCATGACAAAGGAGTTCGCTGAGTCTCCTCCAAATGACATATGGACGCACTTTTCGTCATTCAGAGGAAGGTGCCAGTCCAACGACCACTGCTTTGCGGCGTCCACATCAATTTGGAGGGCACTGGCATTGGAACTCCACGATTTCAAGTCGTCCGCAAAAAGTAGACATGGACTTGAAATAACATCTGGAAGGTCATTGACGTATATCAGAAACAGCAAAGGTCCCAAAACGGAGCCCTGAGGAACTCCAATGGAGACCGGCGCCGCAGAAGAGTAGGTCGAGCCTACTTTCACTCGGAATGATCTGTCTGATAGGAATGCCTTGATCCAGTGTAGGATTTTCCCTTGAATCCCGTAAGACTCGAGTTTGTGGAGCAGAGGGACGTGTGGGACTCGATCAAATGCTTTTGAAAAGTCGAAAAATATGGCATCCGATATGAGTCCCTCGTCCTTGGCTTGGGTTAAGCTGTCCATAAATACGAGCATGTTCGTCACGCAGGAACGGTTTGGGAGAAATCCGTGTTGAGCTTGAGAAATCAAGTTGTTGGAAGTAAGGTGATCTAGAATGGCTCGCTTCAGAATGCGTTCCATCACCTTGCATGGCACGCTAGTGAGGCTTATAGGCCTGTAGCTGCCAGGCGATAGTCGGTCACCAGTTTTGTAGATTGGCGTGACAATCGCTTCCTTCCAAACAGAGGGAAGGTGGCCTTCGTCAAGCGACTGACGAAACAGCAGATGGAAATGAGTTGCCAGTGTGTACGACGTTTCCTTCAGGATCCTTGGGTGGACTTCGTCGGGCCCCAACGCGCAGAATGGGTTGATCTTGTGCAGGAGTTGACGAATGTCCTCCACCGTGAATACCAAGTCGGTTAGAGGCCGTTCGTAGGTACGCCTTGACAACGTTGGATGTGACGAGGACGCTGGGACTGAATACAGACCTGCATAGTGATCTCTGTAGAACTCAGATACCACTATTGGGTCACTCGTGGGTTCCCCGTTCCTGTCCCTCAGGGAGAACGCGGATGGCTTGTTTCTTCGGCGATGCCGCATGTATTTGAACAGCACATTTCTGTTCTTCCGGGCGAGGTCTAGAATGGTGGCTTGTTTTCGTATGTTCCATTGGCGGATTTCCGATTTACAGCGGTTCCGCATTTTACGAAATGCCAGCTCATCTTCTGTGTCTCCTGTAGTCAACTTTTTGAGAAATAGTTGTGACCTCTTTTCCAGAAGACGCCGGATCCTTTTGGGTAGTTTACGGCTCGTCCGACTGCGTGCTGGTTTTTTTGGGACGAACATCGCGTCAGCCTCGTGAACTTTCTGGACAATAGTCCTATATAAGTCTTCCACTGAGGCTGGCCCCAGTTTAACTTGGTTAAGAAAGATGCGCATTCCCGAAAAGTCTGCACGGCAGAAGTTTCGAATCCACGTTTGGGGTTCGGGATTTCTGGCCCAATAGCAGATGAAATCAAAGGTGAGCACACAGTGGTCGCTATGTCCCAGTGGAGCGTTAATTGTCACCTGATCAACGAAATGTCTTTCGTTGGTGATGACCAAATCCAGGAGGGACGGTTGTTGGCCCGCGCGGTATCTGGTGGGTGCAACGACATGTTGAGTCCAAGCGCTCTGTTGAACGACTTCGGTCAACGCCGCTGCAAAGGGTCCACTTGATCCGACGCACTGGAGCTCCGTCCAGGGGGCCTTTGGAGCGTTGAAGTCACCTACCAGCAGGAGATGAGTGAAGTGGTAGCTGGAGGAGAGTTGCCCAAGGGTTCGTATGAGGAAGTGGTCATCTTCCGGAGGACTCGAGGGGCTACGGTAGACCACACCGAGAAGGAGAGAATCGGACCCGCGCAGCGGGACTTGAAGCCACAGTGCATCACAAAAAGGTGCAGGAGTGGTATCAGAGAGGACAATCGGGATTGGCAGGGCCGCATGTAAGTATAAAGCAACCCCACCAGCTCTCCCTCGTTTTGAGTCAGCTCGAAAAATAGAGTAGCCGTCTATTGAGATCTCCGCGTCAGAGACATCTGGTGTGAGCCAGGTCTCTGTGAGTGCGATAATGGACGGCTGTTCAAGACAAACTGACTGTTTAATATCACAAAGTTTGTTGAAGAGGCTAAGACAGTTTGTGGACAAGCATTTCAACACTGTCTCTGCTGCCTCCGAAGGTGAGGAGCCGAGAGTTGTGTAACCAGGGAGGTTAGCAGGCTTAATAGCTGCACGTCGGGTTTGAGTCGAGGGCTCCGAAGGGACCTCTGAGGCATATTTGTCTGCTCCCTCGATTGGTGGTTTCGTGGGTTGCTTTTCATTTGCAGGGTTTTTTTCGCCCTGTGGGAGCCCGGTTTGCGCGGGCCTATTAGTTTTGGTGGACGAAGTTTTTTTCCCCGTGGGCGAAAATTTCGACCATTGCTACTTGTAGCCCTTTCTTTAACTTCTTCTGGACGGCCAGGTTCGCTGTTGCTCAATGGGCGATCTCGCGTCTGTTTGGCTTCTTGGGCATTTTGGCGCGATTTGGTCGGAAAGGTGCCTCTGTGATGCTTTGAGCGCTGGGTGGCAGCACCGGGTAGTTCTTTTGGTGGTGCTCCCATGAGGCTGGTTTTCTCAGAGGACTGCACCTTGAAGCCAGCCAGCAGTTTTCTGATTTGGCGAGTTGTATATGGCTTGTTTGGCCGCAGTCGCCTTTCTTTCGCGCCTGTGTGGTCATCCGAGTCACCCGCGATCAGCGTGGCCAACTGGGTGTATGAGGGACTGTTCGGCTCGCCGTGGTCAGGCTTGTGGCTTTGATTGTCATGGTCCTGGGCAAGAGTTGTGTCCACAATCAAAGAGGCTACTTTAGACGGAGTGGAGCTAGAGATTGGCAATTTCACAGCCTCAGTGGATGTACGGTTCTCGCAGCATTCCCCGATGTCGACGTCAGCGCATGTGGTTGGTTTGCCGGTAGGCTTCACCACTTGACTCCGCTCGTCTGACCCAATCCAGCTCGGTTGTAGCTTGGGTGTGGAGTTCACTGTTGCACCTTTGACGTCTGTTACGGAAAGAAGTGCTGATAACTGTACGTACTTTGGGCGCTCCGTCCACGTGAGGCTTGCCTCCTCCAGAGCGTCACTGCCTATAGAATTCGAGGGGTCCGCGGTGGTTGAGTAGAAACTGCTGTCCGGAGTCGCGGTCGTTTGCCTCGGCGTGCTTTCAGGAGCACAAGGGGCTATAACTACAATCGGTTTGGCCTTAAGTTTGGGATCGGCCGAATTGGCGCCATCCGGAAGCTTTTTCCGCATCTCTTCCCTAGAACTGCTGTGGCCTGGCTTCCGTGCGTCTAGAGGGCGATCCTCAGATAGACGCCTGATCGTTGGATTTGCCTTTTGGACGCTGACAGCCCGACCCAAAACCTTCTGTACGGCCGACGGCGAGGAAAGGGTAACGAGAAGCCCGAGTGTTCGCTTGCTTCCCTTCTGGCGTAACCAGTCTGCGTGAAGCGATTCGTGGTCAGGCTTTGAGAGGACACTGCCAAGGAGCGATTGTGCCTGCTTCGTTGGCGTGACTTTTCTAGAGAATGACCCCCAGATTATCAGTCTGCTCTCCCTTACGCGTCTGTCCACTAGAGACGCCGTGGCGGTCTTTATTGCCGCATCGGAGAGCTGGATAACCTTTTTCGCAGCCAGCAGACCAGGGGTGGATAGTGCAAGGTACTCGTTCAGCGAGGAAAGTTCCTTGTCAACTTTCGTCCAGATCGCTGCATTTTTAGTGTTTGCGTCTGTCAGAGCTTTAGAGAGAAGCTCGAGTTTCGTCGCGAGTACATCGATTAACGAGGAGCACTTACACTGGTCTGTGTGATTCGGTAGTGAGGAATTGGTCTTGTTTTTTATGGCTTTTTCCCTAGTTGGGGAATGCATTGCACCCTTAATGTAGAGGCAGCTGGCGCATACAAACGGGTCAGGAGAGTTAGCCAGTTGGCTTACCTGGTCGTCCTGTAAACCCGTGCATTTAAAGTGCCACCAGGCCTTGCAGGTGTGGCATTGCATACCCCGTCTCACGTTCGATGGACAGCCATTTCGCCCACATCTGTTGTGGACCATCGATGACTGCAGAGAGCAGCCTGCATTGACTAGTGACATGAGTGCGACTAGATGCAGAGTAGGAACTGGGTGCAAAGTAACAGGGATTATAACGTAAATGTTATGTTGGTGTGAGAAAATTCAACAAATAACACGTATAAACTCTGTAAATAGTTTGAATAGTGAAAGAATTCTTTCACGAATTAGCACGAGTGAAAAACGAAGCCAATTTCGAACGTACCGCAACCAATGGGCGATGACGGAAATAATTTCCACCAGACACATTTGGTTCGCTGGGGGCTTGCTTAAGTTCGATCGAGGCACAGCGAGAGGTTCAGCGAGAGTGCCGACTACCTTAGTCTTGAAGGCGTTAAGAGAATAGGAGTGGAGAACCCGCTGGAACTTATTCTAGTGAGGGACCATCACGTTAAAGAAAGTTCAAGAGGTTGAACGACGAATATGATTTAGGAAATCTTTGGGTCAGAACCATTAAGGTGGTTCTGTGGAACGTGATGGACAAACCCATAATGTTTATGGCAGAAAAAGTGAGGTCGAAGAGACAGCCCACAATCTTACGGCATTTGAAAGGGGTCAGGCCCAAATACTCTAGTCTAGGCGAGCGTCACATTTTGAAAAGAAGCTAAGCGCCGAAATTCTTTTGATACCTTCCACTAACAAAGGCAGTAAAATAATGTGATATTCTTTTGGGGCATTCATAAGCGTCGTTTGAAACTTCACACGATTATGCATTCGAAGAGATTGACTATCTTAGGGGGTCAATAGCCACCGTTGGAGGAGAGAGATCCACTTTACCAGACAGTTGCAATGGCGGACGTTTCAAATAGGCGTGACGAAATGTTCCGCAGGCACTATGTGAGTCTACAGGAATAGGGTCCAGATGACGAAGAAGATCCTTTGAGGATTGATGAGAAGGCGCCTGATAGGGGGTAGTTGACTGCACACGTGATTGGCCTCTCGTGGAGTATGTGGATCTTTGGACCATACTTTTCGTCCATCGCGGTGCGTGAATGCTTTAAAACTTCATAGGGGCTGGTACAAAGCAAATAGACGGAAATCAACAACATGGCTTGTCCCGGTACTTTTCATCTAGGAATCCCAGCTGACATTGGAACGTGGCCCCAACATACAAATGAAGTCTGCAGAATATCCATAGCAGGTTGAGCTGGTGCATCCTGTAATCTCGGTTGTACAAGTCAACAACACTGAGGTGTTTTCTGCTGACAGCTAAGTAGGCTTCGAAATTCTGGACATGCCGTGTCCAAAATTACGGAGCTTAAGCTCTCTGTTTTCGGTACTAATACTGCAGTGCACTACAACAACATGGC
This sequence comes from Clonorchis sinensis, assembly GCA_003604175.2. Classification (NCBI taxonomy): domain Eukaryota; kingdom Metazoa; phylum Platyhelminthes; class Trematoda; order Opisthorchiida; family Opisthorchiidae; genus Clonorchis; species Clonorchis sinensis. The sequence continues at coordinate 21,534,087 of CM030369.1, forward strand.
ATGGCTTCTTGTATCTATTTTTTTCGGTGGGCGACAGGGAAGAGTTGGTACCTCCCTGCCATTGGGAGAAGCCAAATGGGACAACCACAGACAACAGTGCTTCTAATGATCCTCATGTTAACACGGTATTGTGGGTGGTGAAAAAACGTCTACCAGTAGCAAAATTATCCTAGAAGAGCGCGGCATGATAGCTTCTCCCCAGAAAGCACAATTTCGTCCATCATGTCTTGTTTATTAGCGAGGATGAGATCAGGCTTTTCCGTAGTCCAATGGGCGGGTAGAAAACTGGCGCCAACCCAGTGATGTGGATGGGTCTTAAACTCGATTGCGTCAGACCAGAGTTCAGGGCTGTCTGACTGACAGCAGTTGGAGCTTCCAGGATCACTTGTGATGGCGCCTAAGACCGTGTACTGATCTCTCATGACAGTCCCGGGGGTCAGGAACTGAAGGATCAGGTGACTGTAATCCAGTGTATCAGCGACAACCGTTACAATGCAGTAGCAGGCCTTCTTGTTATTTATATTCTGCCCTAGGTTTATCCCGTAAAAATTCGAGTCTGGTTATGAAACTCAAATTTAGAAGATTTTTAGGTGGTATTGCACTTGCAATTGCCAAAAGACAAGTAGTTTCGGTAATGGTTTCATTTTCAAGTTCAACTCTACCAGCTCCATCAATGCAACACGGATAATTCACTGGATCCGATGTTGTGGTTTCTGGATTCCGCAATTCGCAATTTTCACATCGCCTACCAGGCGAGGTGCCGCAGTTTTACCTTCCTCATTGTGTTGTTGTCCACCACCTTCAAATTATGACGGTCTAATCTTGCTTAAGCATCCGCATGGCCCTGTTGAAATATAAAACGGTATAGTGTGAAGTGCGATAGTTTGTAGCTGATGAATTTGACAATAGCCTTCCACTCTAGATGTATACGACCATTGCCGGAAGTGACGGAGGGTTGGGTTTTGTGGGGGCAGTCGATACGCCTTCAGTCATGGTAGAGCCTCGCGAGTCTCGAAGTTCGCTTGTGTTTGGGTCAGGAGAATGTCACTGCAGCCACACAGGCTGCGCCATATGGCAGCAAATAGCGCTGTTTTGAAGCTTCAATGTAGGCAATGTCTGGTTATGTATGGTTTTTTAGAAGGCGAACAGCTTGCCCATATGCGTAAGTCGTTTGGCATGTTCAGGGGGATAATGGCGAGCATTATTAAGTAAGGACTTCGTCATGGATAATTAGGCGACACAAAAAGAGTATTGTTCAGCTACGACGTCCAATTGTGCTATTTCCACATTAGAAAGGTTATCAGGATGCACGTACCTATCATATATTACCCGTGTTTTTTGGTCATAGTCTAGGCGAACAGCCAACACTGTATGGCTCAGCTGGACAACAACATACATTAGGCGTCAGATTTATCACAATAATAGCATACCGAATCCGGAAGGCCTGCATTTTCTGGGCCGCATTGACCCATGAGTGGTCTCTTAACTCATTGCCAAACTGTTGTACTGTGCTGGTAAATGTTCATGACACTTCAGCAGAAGACTTGGTTTCTCTGTATCCGTTTTTTCTCCGCATTATGGGACCAGTTTGTTCCAAGCTGTAAGAAATATGTGTTGATGATTTTTTAGGTTGGTTCCTTATTCATCAGTTGCCACCGTCCGATTACAAACTACCGGAGCAAGGGATGTTTCTCACACCCGTTCTTAAGCCACTGCCGTAAACTTTTGATGGCCTTATATGTTCGACTTCCTTAATCACACCACCTCCTTAGGTGCCTATACCGGTTTGCCCTAGATCTCGTGGACTATAGCATATATAAGCAGAGCCAAACCGTGTTATATCGCTAATCCACCAAGTACAAACCCACCCTTATCCTGTATCATTTAATCACTTGTTGTCACCACCCTAAATGTGGTTAACTTTAAGTTTTTCATCTGTTAGTGGGTTTTATCCTATCTGATGTCGCCTAAATCTCACCAGCCCTTACTGATCTCCTTCCATTCCCTCATCTATCCAAGCTTCGATCTTCGGCAAAATTAGCCACAAACGCCCTGTTTAGCCGTTATTCACACCATCTGGCCTGTGATTTCTATCCACAGGGATCCGCAACCGGACCGGAAAAAGACCTGCGATCTTACATCGGCTTTGTTCTTCTCTGAGGATTTTCTTGGCCAACTCCAAAAATTCCGCTGCTCACAGAATTGCACATCCAAGCCCAATCACCTCCAATATGATGTCCGTTACGGGATTGTCCAAGAAGTGAAGTATGCCAGTGCATTGATGGTATGGCACTACCATACTCAATTTCATAGCACGCCCGCCACCATTCCCTTATTACTCTTGACTGGACCTTCCCGCCCACTCGTTCGATTACCTGCAACCACGAACAAACTCTTCACCTGGCCCCTGCTGCCTCCAGGACGCGTTCATTCTAATCTGCTGAATCTTTTGTTTGGATTTAATCATTTTGGTGGACTTTCAGATTCTGCTCCCCACAAAGTCAATAATTTTGTGCACACTTCGCGTTCCGCCTTGTCTGTTGATAGCAACTCACTAATTTTTACACCTGACTCCACTACGACAGCGACACCAGTGAGTCTCTACAGTTACAATATGCACCATGATCCTCATATTCCTACCACCATTTATACGCATAGCTTATCCCTCCTTTTCATCATCCCCACTTACGCTTTTCGTAACCCTGGCCATAAGCCCAACAGTCCAATGCAACCAAGCCTAAGCGGTGGTTTTACGTTTTAGTTCAAATTGACCGGTCGTTTCACGCCACATCTGCTGCTGTACCAGATTCGTTTTTCTGGTTAGTGTTCGTTTGCGTGAACTCCTCCTCCCAAGGAACTTGTACACCCAACCCCGCTCCGGCAGCAACACTAGTGAGTCTTTCCAGTTTCACTGCACACTGAGCTTCCCACTGCTATTTACCCGTGCTGTATATTCCCACACTCCACCACCTCCGCTTATGCTTTTCAGTTACCCTGGCCACGCCCTCAACAACCCAAGGCCACGAAGCCTTAGTGACGGTTTTAGGCTTTAGTTCAAATTGGCCGGTCAAATCGTGACAGTTCTGCGGCCTCACCAGATTCGTTATTCTGGTTCCAGATTTTCTGCAGTTTGAAGTTTTTTATCACGTGCCAGACAAGGAGCCTCTTGCTATGCCCACCCTTGTGTTGCTTTTGCCGGCCACTTTCATATCTTAACGATCTTATCTTGTCTTATCCGATGTGTTTTCCACAAGAAAGGAAGAGTCTCTGTAATTTTGGTTCCCTACCCATGTCGCTCAGGCACAAACAACTGTATTTCGGATAATGCCCACTGTTTACTTCACCGCCCCTTTTCCACGAAATTCCCAATACCCACAAACCCTACCAGTCATGCTCCTATTCCGACTGTGAATTATGGTCATGTTTGAAGGTATGGCACTCACTAGCTGGGAATAAACATTATAATTATCATTAGGATGCCTTGTTTTTACCCTCCCTCGTTTTGTTTTTGCTCGCAAAATGATCAGGTCGTGCCTCGGCTCGATATTCCCTTCGCAAAGGAGTACGTATTTAACTTCCCCGCCCGCGTTGGTTTATAGGTGACCGCGCCTACATCGGATAATCCCCGCTATTTAAGACATCGTCTTTTTTCCGCGCGATCATCGGGACCCGCAAATTCCCCAGTCATACTTTATTCTGACTGTAACACTATAATCGTACCCGACGGTATGCCACCCACCAGTTGGGAATGAACAATACTATTATCACAAATTAACCGTGTGGTTGATAAATTGCAGGCACCGGAACCCAGGATGGCCACAGTCGGTAACGAGCAGCGGAGTGCTCTGTGGTAAATCCTGCAGCGCGGGGGCTCGACATTTGTGAATAACGACGTCGTTCGTGGTGGATGATACCGCGCACCAACACAGATAGCGGTCTAGGGACACCGAATTAGGTTTTTATGGGCTTTTCGACCTGATGAACGGTTGCGACGACCGCTACTGTGCAGAAGGACGAGTAACGCCTCACGTCGACTGGTGTGATGGTGAACCTTACCCCACCCCGCTTGGTGATGATCCTCACGCTTCCCACAAGGTACGTAGGCAAACGTTAATTTATTTTTGAGGCCGAGCCCCTGTCCCGTCCAAAAAGCTTGTCAAACAGTCCGCAGAAAAAGCATGTTATGATTTCGACTTGGATCAAAGCGCAGATTCTCAGTGCAGTATGGCCCGAAAGTCCGTATGCGTCCGCATTTACTGCTCCAGGGAGAAGTTACCCGACAATCGTGAGTTATTAGCATGATACTAGTGGAAGGAGGAAAAGTCCTTCGCTGCAAAGTTATTTACTATCAAGATTGTCTGCTCTATGTCGGGGGTGAAGAGGAATTCGTACTGCACCGAAGTATCGGATGGGCGCACTGAGTGCTTGACTACTCGTCAATTTTCAGTCCGTATCCTCCCAATACCCTGACGGCTAGCGCACACAGTTTGCATTCCTCTTCTCTCCTTCTCTGCGTCAGTGACGCCTGATCCCATACCAATTAGGCACGGCTCCCTTTTTCCGGACACCTCGATGGTGGCCTTCATTGTAGCCTGTGTCGCAGCAATGATCACAACCCACCATGGAAAAGAGGAGTAATCCAATGGGCTATTATTTAACGTTGTTGGGTATGACGACGTTGATTCTTCCTGTGACTAAGCATACCGCAGTTGTTGCATCAGCTCGCTTGAGCGTGCCTCCACGATTTTGTCTTCAAGGCTTCAAGCTGTTCAAGTAGTTGGTCCATTTTGGTCTGCAGGTCCTCCACTGATGAATCATCCCTCTTCTACCGCGACTGCAACATGGCCAGTGACGCCTCGACCAATCAGCCTGCCAGATTTATCAGCTCCCCCGTACTCAGTTGGCCAGCTGCTCTCACCAACCGTAACTCGGCACCAAGCCCAAGCCGCACAATTTTGACGAACTGGTCAAACAGCAACTTCCCACGCGACACCCCGTCCAGTCCCGGCAAGGTATGATGCAATAACATCTTGTTTTCATCCTGGCGGTCTCGAACCGTCTCATAGTCTCATGGTGATCGACCGATGTACCGAATTCCGCTGCGGCCCAGTCCACTCTCGAGGAACCCTTCTGGCCTCTTTCATGGCCGCCTTTATCCAGCCTCTGAGGAAAGTGTTCAATGCCGCCAAATCGCCCCGATCCGCCTCCAGTCAAGCCGCCCCGGAACATCCTGGAAATCCTCCCGGAAGGTCCGCACATCCCTATCCTCCATAGGTTGTGGCCACGGGATCTTCATCCGTATCTTGGTGATGGCACCAAGTCAAAAGAAATTATTTAGCGGCAAACACGAACTGAGCGGTCGCAAGTCACTGGACAGGACAGCAAACTTCCCATACGCACAGTTCCCTAAAAACTGAACATCCTCACGCGTTCTCTTAAACTTTCCTGGACATTCATTGACTGTTACAAGATAATAAACGGAAACCGCAAAGCAGTTAAACAATTTCGCAGCTAACTTCACCTTCCATCAGAATTGGTGTGGAGATTGACCACCAGCCATAGACTACTCGTATGGTTCATCAGTAGAATTTATCGTTGCACTTGTGCCGACACCGTAGAGTGCCAGTTGTAGGAAATAGACCAGGAGCATTTCGCGTGATACGTGTAAACCCCATTTGTTCCGATATGATTCCCCTTTAAAGTGGCATCACGCTTTTCTAGTGAGTCCCTTACTTCATGAAGTCTATTACTCATTGGGCCGCGGGAAATAAAGCAATACAAATCGGCTAGTGAAGATGACTTCGTGTTCTTTGATAATTTTGCCGCTGGCGTGCTCACTTAACAGAGTAAGTATTGTTCCGAGCTTCTCAGCCGCCTGTCTCATATTGATATCTCAGTAAACTAACTTATGGCTTCCCCTTATTTCAGGACATCAACACCTCGCTGAAAGTAACGCAGCAAGAAGGCCGTACACATCCCAACGGTGCGTATGCAATAATCAAAATGCTTATTAAAATTCAACTTTCCATCTCGTCTAAGTGGGACGATTATCGTCTCTCAGTCGGGACAGACGAGCGCGCGTTAGCCAGTTGATTGACATAGATTAAATTCAACTAGTTCCTTACGAATCGTGGGCTCATAAACGCATGTTGGTTGTGTGCGCCAGCTCAGTGCTTTTAGCCCTCCACCATCATTGACGTAGATTATATATAACTACTTGATTGTTTATCGTGTTCCCCTAGTCGCATTTTAGCACTATGCGTCATCTCGGCTCCCAGTTTTTAATTGTGCAGCCACCGACAGCCTCCGTCACCTAGACTGAGACCCAATGTTAAGCGTCACGATGATCTGCTCGCCATCTACACCACCAGCCGCAAACAATCTGGCAGCCCCCGAGGCCGGCAATGTCAAACCCGATAGTTTGCGGCATTTCCAAAAGAGAATTCTGCTGCGGTTTACAGAAAAAAATAATCTGCAGGCAAAAGTCATCATCGTCTGCAAGCCTCACGTCCTTCAATCTTCGTACAAATTTTCCGAACATAATGCATGTGCTTACCGCAATGGTTACTCGGTGCAGCAATTTTCAAGATCCCAGCACAGAGGATTCGGTATTCCTTAAGTTGAACAGGAGCTACAAAGTGAGATTTAATTCCATGGGTAACGCTTCCGTCCATGTGCAGTGCAGGGCCTAGCAGGCTTAATGAAAAATTCCAGCTGCATAACTGCCTGTAAGTTTTAGCCATTGTAAGCCATGTACACTAAATCGCAATTCACGACATTTTATTTCATTAGGTACCAATTTTCAAACCTGTGGTGATCGATTAGCTTAACAACCACTTGCTTAAAAACGCAAAGAATTTTAACGAAAGTTTTACCCACAGGCGTTCCTGAGTAATAAGTGCTAACAGCCCGGGTTGATCCCTTGAAGGCAAATCGATATGATTCCGATTTTGCGGGAGACCGTGACTGTTGCTCGGCCACAACCAAACGTTCGAACACTGTAGGATCAAACCAATATTCAGGATGATCATCATTCTTCAAATCGAATCAAAACTGAATCGATTCTACAGCTCTTCGGGTAGCGTAGCTGACTTCAGAGGCGTTCGTAAAACCAGTTCTGGTCACATATTTTTCCGGAGCAGCTACACGATGGGAGAAGAACGGGATCATTCTGCCAGTTTCAACATGTTCAAATGCACAAAATAATACAAGTGCACAAAAATAATGCACAAAATACCAGATCATCAACTCACGTCTTCCTGCCCTACACCTGATATTCACAGGTCAAACAGATGAAGGAATACAAGTGCACTCCCTTCAACGCTGTACTCAGCAGACGAACGCAAAGTCAATCTTTGGCTCAAAACCGTCACTTACACTAAATCAGTTTAAGATATCGGCAAGACGTTGCCGCTTTTAGGCTTCCGTCGGATGAGATTACTTCCTGTGGCCGAGCGATGCCATCGAGATTGCAAGGGCTAGCGGGCACCTGCTTTTTAATACTTGCTTTTTTTCAGGCGCGCGCCATCACAAAAACGAGACTGTACAACGGCGCACCAGGTTAGCCTTACCACGCCTGAAATCCGGCGTTGTAAAGTACGCTGCTTGAACTGCGCCAGCACGTGCATAAAAATTGACCGGAATCGTCCCGAAGAATAAAGGTGAAGTACCAACGTCAACAGCCCCCAAAGTTACAACCTTCCATCCACTTTGCCAGCTGACAGAAGAGCAAAATAGGTTAAAGGACAAGATTATGCTGACCATGGCCAGACAATTTGGGGGATCGTAAATTATAAGTCAGTTCGTTTGACGAAAAAACAGGTGTACAAAAAGCCCGTTTACCAGAAAAGTACCGTCAGTCAAATTTCTGGCCTCACCCAAACGGCAAGGTCAATGAACGCTAGTAGGGCCAACAATAGGTTTTTTGCAGCTTTTAAGGAACAAACCAAGTAACACATTACGTAGTCACTACAAGTTAAACGTGGCGAAACACAACACAACCAGCGGATGGGAAGCAAAAGAAACAGGAAGTTCTTACAAGGTAGCAAGTAACTGTAAAATGTGAAAAACAAAATTTAGAGCAATAAGTTGAAAACAGTATGCTTTTTGCTCAGCATTTTGATGCCAAAATCAATCCAAAACCTAAACTTGAATTATACTGCTTTCAAATGTTTTGTTATTTCTTGCCCAACTCCACAGCTCCTCTGAGCAGCTGTTTTGTAGAAAAACCTCCAAGTTGCATGCCCACCTCGCAGGTGGTCCTCAAAGACGAAAACGAAAATAACGGAGGGTGAATATGGGGCAAACGAAAAACTAAACCGGCAGTGCTCCAAGCGTGCGACATCCGAGGTGTCTGCTTTTCCCCCAGCCAATCATTCAAGAGAACCCTTGTTTATACATTTGACCCTGCAGGCAATATACTGGTTAGGTGCCACTCCGGAAAATCATTATAGCGGAAGAAGTGTATGTCTTGTGCATCCTTATTTATGTTTATATTTATTTGCTTATATATTCATATGTAGCCAATGTTTGATATCGGAAGCGCAGGGGAACTTATGCGCTAGTGCAGACTTAAATTCATCCAGGAATCCAAAACAATTTGGCGTCCGCTTTTCACCACTAAATAATGCCAAAAACCGTGCTCTTGATATCACATCTCAACTTCAAGCTAAGCTCAGAATTCAACGGAATTGCCCGCTCGCTTGCCTACATGTCAGTGAAATGTAATCGGATCCTTCTTACTTCATTGTTCTCGTACCGTTTTTACAGCCCGACGATCCACACAGTCCATCCACAACTTGGATGACCTGCAAACTCATTTGAACGGTGTTTTCTGGTAAAAGATTCTAGACTTATTTTGCTTACATGTCTGCCACCGCCGAAAACAAACCACAGATGGTAAGTATTTTTAATCTACTGAAGGTCCTCGCCATGATCCCGAAAGATAGTTGAGGACGGTTAAAAGATTTTGGAATTCTCAGTCTAGAATTACACAGCTTGGTCACATCCGTGCGTGACTGATTCCCTATTATTAATGTCTAAGAACACTGTTCTTTCGGTTTCATTACATTAGTGGATTCTCTCAAGGATCAGTCGTCGGACTCCGTCATTCATCAACCTCATTTTACCGCTATTAGCTGTCCTCCCTACGACCTCTAACGGTAAGCTTTTTTCTGACAACCTAATGGTTCAGAGACCCCTCCACTAGCGATCGCCACCTGCCAACAGGCGTCCGTGATGAGCTTTAGACACTCAACCGTTACTGCACCTGTGGAACTTCCTGCAACAAACCCGAAGGTTGATTTCATTCTATCGTTTTTATCCTGATGCCTACTCATATCCACTGTTGCTTAACACAAGGGTTTAGCAATCGAGATCATTAAAAAATCATCTTCGATTACGTAATCCTAATCCAGTGAATAGATTATCCTAGTACTGAGCTTCCATCCTGGTTTGGCCTCGTCCATAAGTCACCGGAATTACGTAATTACTTAACAACCGTTATTCTGGCTGAAGCTTGAATGATCTATGTGGAAAAATACTCCAAATAGCAACAAGATCGGTGTCTTCTTTCCTGAACTTATCCCACCAGGAGAGGTTGTTATTTTTAGGTATCGCTGTCCATGAATGTATCCCACCTATATTCTCCGCCTCTTCCAAATCTAGGTTATGGGCTGTTTCTTCACTATCACTGAATTCTGAATCATTTGGCTAATCATGTAGTATCCTGCCTCAGCAGTTGAAGCCCGTGGCACAGGAAATTTCCTCTTCTTTTGTGGTGGTTCCGCTCTGTAAAAAGCTTCCCACATGGCTTTATTCGTCCGTTCGTCCAGGGATATTAAAATAGCGCCCCGTAGAGTCTTACCATCATTAGCAACTCGCAATTGTTGAGTCTGTCATCCAAAGCTGTTGAACCCATTGTTTACACACACCAAGGAACCTGAAATAGGAGCGCGCGTTTTGACGGATTTGTGTTCCTCGCCGGCTCTCTGGATTGTGGACTACCCATTTTATCGTGATGACCCTGCGTTTTAAGGAGCAGAATACGTTTGGTACGGTGCATTCGAGTATAATGTGCTTGATATTTAGATCAGCGACACGCAGACTCGACGAAAATTAAGAAGAAATATCCCAACAGGATCCCGGTGAGTTGAGCTGGACCACACACATGGGCAAAAATAGATACTGGGATATTCACAGGCATTAGGATAATCCTAATTTTCTTCAGTTCACACTGTCAATGTATTTCTGGTTATTGCTGGTTATTCACAACGACCCTCAATAAGCATTTTTTATTCGAAATTGCCCGCCACAGAGGTGCTTGCGTTTGTAATTCCCGTTGCATGATCATTCGTGAAATGGTAGAACATCTCTTGTAGGCTCTGTCAACTCGAGACGGGTCAAAATACAATCGCCAGCAGTGCATCGTCTCCCTGTGGGATTTGAAGCACTATGGAGACGGCTTTTGTAACACCTGTCCACATGTAGTTGTGAAGCTTGTTGTAGTCGTGTCGGGTCCCGCAGATACTACGTACTCAGGCAGATTGTTCGACTTGTTGTTTACCTTTGAGTGATATAGGAGTTTAGAGATAGATAGAGATAGATATAGTGAGCGTTAACATCTTCAGCTAGAGTGTAATGCTATGGTAACTCTTCACGGAGTTTATCGTGCAATGTCCATCATCAGGATACAGAGCTGTTTTCAGGGGAAAAATACTCACCCAGAGGTGCATATACCTTCAGATACTCATTCAGACAATCTGGATAGAGGCTGACAACAAAGACGCTACTGACATCGCTTAGCGGCCAAATCTTGCAGCATCTCCAACCAGGCGCAGTGGGGACCACGCGGTCCCAATCCTGGAAGCTGAGTCGCACCGACAGCCCCCAGCCTTTTCGTAATTTATTTCATAACCTTCTGCCAGGTCAGAGGTTGATCACCTATCTGCTTGTGCTACTCTGAATATGTTACGGAAAACGACGACTCGGTATGTGCAATACACGGCCTAACCAATACAGCTTCCGTTGCTGTACACATTCTTCTGTTGAATTTCCCGTTGCACAACCGAATACTCACTTCATAATAGCCTTGTTACGGAATCGCCCACACCAACGTAGACGAGCTACGGTTCTGAGACAATGCTTGTCGAACACCTGAAAACGTCCCAGTTCCGCTACTCTAACAGGCCAAGTTCTACAGCCATGCAACAAACCAGCCTGTATCGTAGCCTGCTACACAGGTCCCTTGAGATTCAAGGATATGCTGCTTTGACGCCACAGGCGTTTCAAATTAGCGACCTCGAAGACCTCTCAGCGATCGTCTCATTATCTCATCGATCACAAAATTAGGAGTGGAGAGCGTCGGAACCTAAGATGGCACCACTTTGTATACAGGAGCTTTTGGAAAGCTCTCCGTACACTCTTACACACCCGGCAGTCTGAGGATACAAAAAACTCATTACGTTCACAAACTCATTCTTTGCTAGAGAACAGACCGGCCAACCGAGTCGAATGAACCCTGGAAATCCAGGAGTACTATAATTATGGGTCCTTTGTGCGCATGGCCTTGTTCAAGCACCTGATGGAGTTTGAAGATTTGGTCTGCCCACTCCCTACCCGAATCTCGCTTGGTGCTTTAGAGTCAGAGTTTTACGAGCCACCATAAAGTGACGAAGTAACGCCAGGAGTCTCAGTACGACCCGGGGACAAGCTTATCCTCCTGTGATCACCACACTCACTACGAGTCCCACTTGTGAAAATGGGCACTCCAATTTTCCTGGACACTCCTTTTCCCAAATGCAGGCAAACAGTTCAGACATTCGCTGACTTAGGAATTCACCCACATCTTTGAACAATGTGAGTGGGAGGTCATCTGGACCAGAAGCCCTGTGGCGCTTGGGTGCTGTCGGCGCTGCTCGCTTTCCAGGATGGTGACCTTGCTGTGCCTTGTTGGAGACGCTGCAAGATGTGGTTGCCAACTGATGTCAGTGGCGACCTCGTTGTCAGTTTCTATCCGGATAGCCTGAAAGATTGTCTGCTGGTGTACACACCCCGGAATAATTTTAGTAAGCTAGCACCTTCCACCTTTGTTCCTTTCTTCACAATAAGGCTTTCAAGTAAGTCATGGTTGTGCGGCAGCGAAGTATCGGTGTTGAACATTGACGTCATGCCGTCGATGATGATGATGATGCATGTCGACTACCCATGATGCACTAAGCCTGCCCACTTATGTATTCCGATCCCCAGCAATCACCACGATACCTGAGCTTCTAGCTCGCCACAACAAGACATTCAAGACGTCATAAAAGTCATGTTTGATGGTATCAGAGCTACAGTCGGTTGGGGCCCAAGATGTTCTTTCCATACGACTAGTTGGTATTGTGTTCACCTTAGCTAATGTGTACAAGATCGTACTAAACCAACACATAAGCAGAAGCGTCATGTTTTCTTGTATATCCATGGTAGAATGCAAGTCTACACACCCTCGGTCCTCTGGAGTACATTGACTTTATGTGGATCGTTATCATAGTACCGATAGAGTCACCGTTCATTGCACCTTTGCGGCTGACGTGCTGTTTGAAACTCCATCGGTTTCTTGGGCTTTCGCCAAAAAATAAGATATGGTGATTTTAAAGGCCTGGTGAAATGCTTTACATATATACCATCCTCAAGCTTCTCTATGCTTACCTTATGAACTACATAGACTGCTAAACCGAGGCATTGGGCTCGGGTTAACCGCAACCGCTGCTAGCTGGATATTGCGGAGGTTTCATTGACAGTATCACTGTTGCGTTTAGTTGGGGCATATATAGGGACAGCAAATAACTTTCATGTGTTGGATCGTTAGTTTTGGATTTTGATTGGCAATGCTATTTTGGCCGTTCACAGTTGAGTGGGACATCTTTAGCCTTCATACTGGACTCACTCCGATGAGACCACGGCGTAAACGTATGGGTCACATCTGACACTTCTGCATTAAGGCGAAGGGGAATCCAGCTTACTTATTTTATTTCATGGTGCGCGACAACAATATAGTCTAAGGTAGCTCAGTGGTTAAGGTGCTAGCGTACTGGTGGGAAGGTCCGCGCTTCGAACCCAACCTCGGCATCACGACTGCTGCTGCCAAGGCTTGGGATAGAAGTATCTCAACCCACGTGCCTCCTTTGGGTGACATATCATCTAGGCACCGCAGGGGTGTTGCATCAGTTTCTTTTTAATTCCAGAGGTGCAGTTGACTCGAGTAATCTGGTAACGAAATGTAGCATGCGAAAATTCGTGTCATGAGTTAAGATGCTTTTTCATCCGTCAACACTAGATTCGCTAACGGGATGGCTTGTACCGTTTTCGCCATCATTCATGTTAATGATGACCTCAGTTTCTTCTACCCGTTCCTCTGTTCTGGACACACGTCAACGATAACGAACTTCTTACACGTAACATGCCGACAGTATAGACGCTGATTGATGACTTGTTAAGGACCATTTGGATATGATATTCAGTGGCCCATTACTGTCTCTCGCAGTTTCATACAATCAGATAGAATGATGACTCCTCTTTTTTGAAGGCTGACAAAAATATACCGAATCGGGTAACTGAGAGAAGGAGCGAAATCTATGGAAATTGATTGTGTCGCCATTTGGTGGTTGAAGTATGGCCGTCGTATTCAGTGAAACGGTGCTGGACACTGAAACCCCTACATTGTAAATTGCGACTTGACTTTTTGTATCGTACGCTCACGTCCCATGCTATGGTTATTCGCTGCCATCACTGGTGTTTACTGTCAGAGCATCCAAACATGCGCCGATTTTGTCTGTTTGCGAGATCATGGGTGTGCATCTCTGGTTGAAAAACTAATGCGTACGTGCGCAGCCCTAATATAGGGGGTTGGTACCGGATTGCGGCTAGTGAGAAGCAGACGATGTAGGTAACCACAGCCACTGGAAGGCGCCAGTATTGTCATAAAGGATGTCGGTTTTTTGGGAATGTGCGTACTTGGCTAGTATTGACGCGACTCACCATGCGAACGTACAGTATAGGTGAGCGGATCAAGCTATCAGAGAAGCTCCATATCACCATTGGGTGAAGTTTTCGGCCCAGAAGATGTAGCAAAGTATTCTCCATGAGCCTCATTATGAAAATACTTTCTGAGTAAGCTGTTGGCAACTCCACACAGATGTTTTATCATCCAGATGACAACTGTGGGACGTGAATTCCGCAGATCAGTTGTTGGACAGTTGACTGAGCTACTCTGTCTATCTTACTGTCTTGTCCTCGGGATTCCGTCTACAGCGTCTTGCTCTATTGTTTAAATCGAACTTAGATGAATAATGCTCTTCTGATACTGCGAATGTTGAGAACTTGTTTACCTTGTCGAAGGTAGTCTTCAAGACCCACTGGGACTAACAACGCAAATACCTCTATCCGCATATCCTGGAGGTCAGGTCGAGGTGAATCTGTTTAGCTAATGTAGGTTTAAGGTCAACTTTTCTACCTGGTTTCTACTCTGGTTAGGTTTGCTAGAGCACATGACTGCAGACCGGCATCCATGACATTCTTTGTGATCGATCTACGTGTGTATTTTCTCTGGTTGCTTTTTATAGGATATCACTTCACCTTCCGGTTTCACGTTTCTTACCTTACAATCAGGTATGTTTATTAGTAACGGTGCGGTCAGACCTAGAAAAACTCAGGCACCAGCGGTCCGTCGCCTTTGTTGACGCTTGTCAAGTAGGGGTAGAACAGGGTAAATATCCAAAACAATTATAGCAGTGAAACAGCTTGTCCAAAATTGCGCTTATGTAGGTTTAAGCTTGCTTCTTTACCTTGTATCAGTGATGTACGAAGCTCCGACATTTTCCACGGCTCCACTCACTGATTAACGTGCCGAGCAACGAGAATTTCACGGACTCGACCACTCTTGCTTACGTTCTTTTTTATTTGAAGTCATTGGAGTTCGGTCATTATCTGTACATGTCGGTAGCTCAGACCACTCAGAATTTTAATGTGTTTGTTTCACCTCACACCATAATGTACGATGTTTGTTCCCAGGTTGTCGTGGAGCGTCACCCTCATTCACAGATTGCCGAGATTGACAAACACAAATTCCTTGTCCCAGATGACATCTCCGTCGCTCAGTTCCTCTGGATCATACGCAAGCGTATCCAGCTGTCTGAAGAGAAGGCACTGTTTCTTTTCGTCGGAAGCACTATCCCGCAGTCTAGGTGAGACACCTCTTTCGGGATAACACAGGTTTTACAACGAACTATCTTTATTGGTTCAAACTTGGTTGAACTGCACGGTGGTCCTATTTATAGCAACTGTTTATGGGTACTTATCGGAGTAAGTCTCTTCCGGTGGGGGTGACCGCACAGCTTACCTTGTTTAAGTAATGAAATACACCATGCGAACATCTGTTATCTGCGTCTGACAGGATTCGTGCGCGTTTGGAGCCATTCTCCACTGTACTTCAGTCACAATAGTGTGAGGGTGAGGTGGCGATTTTCCCAGTAATAGCCCATCGATTTTGGTCCAGACACTGTGGAGCTTATTTCTTCGATTCGGCTTGTCTTTTGTCATTTGAACAACCCTCAAGGTGTTTACTCGATTGTCCTAACTAGAGGATCATATACAGCAATGTTTCCTTGATTATTTTGCGGTTAATTTGACAACTGTGTACGCATTCATGGTGGTTCGCAGTTTACGACATCGAATAGTGCTGGATATAGTTGGACTGTGGTTGAAGAAAACAAATAAAAACGAAAGAATGTCAGGTCAATGATTAAGAATAAGAGAATGGATGCAACACCGCCACCGATTGTTCGACTTTGTCATATCAGTGAGTATCCCCAGCCATTATGTGATAGGCTTCTGAGTCTCACCCACACAAACGACGTGCCCCAGCACAGACAGGACCACCGCGGTATATTGTAGTCGGAGCCTGTTTCAACAAACAGGAGACGGTGAGGCGATCGGTCGCCTGGCATACGAAGCACGTGTCCGAGCCAACGTAGCTGGAACAGTCGGATCAACTCAACTGAACAAACAGCTGTTTGTTGTTGCCAGAACCCATTCGTTGCATTTCGTCATTGATAAGCCACTGTGCAAGGCATCGATCGTCAAATGCGAGTGATCTTTTGTCCTCAACGCACAATGAATAGACTTTACTACCGTAAAGCAACACTGGACGCAATTCGAGGTGTAGACCCTCCCTTTCACTAACAGACTAATGTCACATCGATCCCAGAGATGCCTAATTTGAAAGATAGCAGAGCGGGCCTTGGCGATCCTGGCATTCACTTTGTCAGCAATTCTACAATCCGATGTGGTATACCTACCCGGATAGGTAAATCTGTCCACTGTCTCTGGTGTTAAGTGTTTCTACAGGACTGGATGAAGTCAAACTTCATGTTGTAAACCAGCCAATCCATGTGTTAGATGCATTTCTTTGCCCGGGCAGTCATGTAAATTCTGGTGGAGTGGCTTTAAATGAGGTCGCTTCTCGAGTCGTGAAGGCCAGAACAGCTTTTGCCAACCTTCGGCACCCGTTACGTCTTCCAGGGCAGAGCGTACACTGCGGCACTGTGATCCACACGGCTTTAAGGGTCAGAAACGTAGTCTCTACGCGTAGCGGATCTACAAAAACTCTGGGTGTTTGGCTATCGGTATCTCCCAAGCACTGGTGGGGACATCGGACTAGGAATGCTGAGGTGGACGGTATATGACCTGACAATGGAGTATGAAAACACTAACCCGTAAACTCAGTCGAGCTTGATAGTGCCGCATCTCTGGATCGAGACCACGGGACTCAACTCTTCAGTGGTTACTGGTACCGACAGACATGGTCCATTCACATAATCGGTGGCGCTGTTTAACCAGATCTATCGCTTAGCATGAGTAGCTGCTCAGTTCACAGTTTCTCCAGACAACTGGAGACAACGGCGGATTATGCCATCGCCTCTAGTGTCTGGCTTCATCTTCACTGGTTTCTCATTTTGTGGTAGCCAAAACTGTGGAAGCTAAAACCAAGGTTCTTTCGGCACATGACTGAAAGCTGGTCGACTGAACCGAACTGTCTGAACTTTGTTTATAGTTCTCTCTCTCTCTCTGAATAGACTTGACAGTGAAGTTAGCTCGAACCACCATATGGCCGAGTAAGGGCTTCTTGTAGTGAATTCTTTTCAAATAAATTATTACTGCAGACTTAGCGCTGCTGGAGCCGAATCGGGTGCCCATCGTGGACTGGAAGGAGATGCATAGGCAACGGCGAACGCCCCATAGGCTGTTTCTATCCAGTATTAACTTCCGAAATAACCGAAGCCGGTCGGCCGCGTGGGGCTTTACGCATGCGATCCAACCTCCAACACAGACAGACCACGTCACCAATAACTGTAGCTGGTGTGTGTCGCTTGTTATGGAACACCTATGTGGGTTGGGATAATGCGCGTGTTCGCAGATGCTTCCCGTTGCGTTTTTCAGGGGTGTACAAGATGCGCACACTTCGCGTGGCCATTGAGAAACTCTCGGACACTAAACTCCTTTTCAGACAGCAGACCTTTTGATGTTGAATCTTTCTAGTAGTTACTGTCCGAAACCCTGCAAGATGCTGGTAAAAATAACTGAATAACACACTGAAATCGCTCGGAGCTCGGACACGTATTCCCCATATTACCGCTCAACAAACTGTCAGACTTCAGTTGAAAAGGGTGTCTTCGCGGATCGAGAAGCTTGATCGATCCAGAACTCTGAGAATGTGCGTAAGCTGTTCCAGCTGATATGCGCAACAGAGAGCATTGCTTTGTAACTTTAAGGACATGAGACTCAGCATTCAGCGCCCATACAGCTAACCTTGGCGTCCAAGTATCCTGTATCGTCCCGGATAGACAGGTATTAAGACACAGTCAATAAATTCACTTTGTTGGAGTGTAGCAGGGATTCGGTATTCAAAAATCGGTCAGAAAAGTTCCCATTGTGAGCAAGCTAATCCGTGGTGTAATGCGAAGGTCAGATTAACTCAGCCTCAGCTGGTGGATTACAAATGCTCTCATTTTGAAAAATAAACAATACCAGAAAAGGGTATTTCTTCTGGTAAAGACAACTGACCACTTGGGACTTAGGGCCATGTGCCTATACCCCTCTGTGGACTGTCGGCGAAGGTGTCATCATTCTTTGGGCCGCAACTGCTTCAGTTGTTTATGGAAATTGTATTTTAGTGAACCCAGTTTCTCACGTCTACTCTCTAATATGGAAGTTCGATCAGCATGTGAGGCAGTTACAGCACCCTCACCCCTCCTGCCATTCTTTACCACAATATCTCTCAATCAAATCTGATGCAGCTTTGACTACTTACGCGAAGCTTTCAGTGACAGTCTCAATAACATGTGTGAGGATGATGGTGTACCTGGACGTTTGAGTCTGCGTAGTGTTTACCCTAAGGGAACAACATGGTTCGAGTTTCTGGTCATTATGTGTCAGGTTATCGACGCAAGCTGTCTTCCAATGGCGATGACAGAAGGGGGGCATCGTGATATGTCATTTCATTCAGGCACATGTCTCTGCAGTTGATGCATACTGGATGCGAATGACAAGGTCGAATGGCTTCTCTGTATCCCGCTCATGGGGGCGAGATGGCTCAAGTGGTTAGAGCGCGAATTTACTGACCGGAAGGTCCGTGGTTCGAACCCGACCTCTACCTCTCGATTTCCCCTGTCTAGGCTTGGGCAACCTGGCAGTATCCCAGCCCTCGTGCTTCCTTCGGGTGGCATGGCAGCTGGGCACCGAAAGGGTGCTACAGCTGGAAGATACACGTAAATGATGTGTATAAAAAGTGATGGATAGAGCGGACCGATCGTGATATTGATAATGTAAACGCTTGCTGAATGAAGTGAACCTACCTCATGGTTCATGGCATCCTTCGCCTGAGGATGGTCTTTATGGGAATGACAATATTTTCCAATGGAAAAAATAGGATAGTGGAAAATTTTTGTATGAGGGTATTATAAATGGGGAGAATAACCGCCGGTCGTTTCTGGAGGTATTGCTTGTAGCATGGAGCCAGATGCATTGGATATGGCATTTAATCCGAAGTGGAAAACGCCAAGGTTGTGCTGACATAAGACAGCAAGTAAATTCACACTGCGATGGGGAAGCAAATAGGAGGCTGGTTATGTTTGGTGTTGGACTAGAGAAATAGTATACCGAGAACTTGCACATTAAATTAAAAAACGTTCAGCTGTAGCACTCTTTCGATACTTAGCTGCCATGCTACCAGAAGGAAGCACGAGGGCTGGGATACTGCCAGGTTGCTCAAGCCTAGGCAGCCTTGCACACTAAAAGTAATGGAGTAAATATGAAGTCAACATGCTGCGATCATCTCTTTATGATTAGGCTATGAAAACTTGTTCAAAAATGTCAGCCGCTGATAGGTGAGGATCGGGAATTCGTGTTGGGCATCAGACGAAAGGAGTGGCGAAAGGATTCTGACATTAAGACGTTACCGTAATGCAGCAATCCTAGGGTTGCGCATAATGGCCTGTTGCCGCTAAGCTATCACGAGTTTGTGAACACTTGGTCATTGGCTTGTTCGCTGAGCTGGGCAATTTGATTGTAAACGTTTCAACACCAGTCGAGGTGACATCATCAGTGCGTTATTGGGGAGCGTAGTGGTGCGTAGCGATGGGTTGGTGGTTGTGGACACTTAGTTTTTGAAGCCAAACACTTTTGATGTGAGGAGGAGTAGGTTTCATTACCACCCGGGTTTTTGATGTGAGGGGGAGTAGGTTTCATTACCACCCGGGTTTTTTGCCATAATTTTTGGCAATCCTGCTCGTGCCTAGTAGTCAAGTGGGCTTACTGTACCCCACGTGCGTCCCATGTGACCGGTCATATGCTTATCATACTTGCCATCATCCGACATAATAACAAGTAACAGCTGATACAGTAATGACTCCGTCCAATTGGGACTGCTTTGTGCGTACAGTCTCGTGCTGTCCAATAAGCAGGCATTATGCACAAGGTTTTTCCCGATAAACCAAACGTCCTTGTTACGGTGCTTTGCACTTCACTTGAACTATCGCCTCCTGTCCTTATTTCTTTTCAGCACGTCCATCGGTCAGTTGTACTCAGACTTTTGCGATGACGATGGATTTCTGTACGTGATGTACAGTGGTGAAAATTCGTTTGGTTCGTGGGCGTAGCGATGTCGATGAATAGCAATTCCCTTTTTCCAATCTCCATACCCTATCTGTCTTTGACTCGTCTGTTTTCTAACATCTAAATGGCTTTCGTGTTGGTAAGCGCCGGCTTATTTCCAAGTCACATACACACTTTTCACGACAGTCAGTCGGTTCTTCCCTTTTGACTGGCCGATCGTTGAGAAACAAGTGAAAGCACTGTTATTCGCCGCTTCTTATCCATCAAGTTCTCACATCTTTCAGTGTGCCAACCAACGATTATCAGTTCCAACTTTTTGTGACTTCTCCCGCCTCACCGCCCCCCCCCCACCCCCTTTCCACCTTCCCACTTGTGTTCTACCTACATATTCATTGCGACTTTCGCTAGCCCAATAGATGACGGATGCCGCGGAATTCCAGTTGTGTCTCAGATAAACAAAAAACAAGCGTATTTTTCTCTTGTTGTTATGCTCCACAATTTATTTTAGCATATCCGTCCCTTTAAACTGGGTAGTCACTACGGGGAGCACCCATTCGAATTGTGTGACATTTTGTTATTATTTCTCTGTTCTCGTGTGTAATCACACTGTTGATTTTCCATTGTAATTTTGCTGGACTCTTGTTGATGCTGCTCACTATCTATCTATCTGTCATCATCATACTCATCATTGGTTTGCAACTAGAATGGGTTGATTAATTTTTTCTCTCTTTCTCTCATTGTCTGCTGCATGTCCAATTTTTGTGGGCTGATGGATTTTTTGGTTATCTAAATAATGTTTGATCAAAATTGGTGTTTATTTCCCACATTCGTTGAGGACTGTTCTTCATGTACCACCGATTACCCCTGTGGTGCTCGGTTGATTGTACCGTCACCCTGTACTCTCTACTACAAGGGTCAGCGTGAGTCTTGTTGTGCGGAAACTTCTGGCGTCAACTTACGAATGCATGCAAATCACCCATGGGAAAATAGTTGCCCGGGGGAAGGAGGCAGCTGCTGTCATCATCATATCCGGAGCATTGCCCGAATCTGGTGGGAACACCGGATCAGCAATGCTGAAGTACGTCGAATGGTATTCGGGAGAAACAACTCACCCTCAATAGATGAACTGATCACACTGCATAGGTTGCGCTGGCTTGGCCACGTACTGCGCATGCCAGTCGACCGACTTCCTCGAAGGGTTCTTTTCGCACAACCACGTGAAGGGTGGAAGAGAGCCAGATGTGGTCAAACAATGACTTGGCAGCGAAGTGTAAAAGCCACTACCAGAAAACTCAGCTGCGCTGGTCACTGCCGTCTTCCTGGATGGGGACCCCGAGACGGGCCACATCAATGGTTAGAGACATTGTCAGACATGGCCAAATCGCGCCCTCAATGGCGCTCATGCATCCAAGCTATTGCCTTCAATGCATAGCCCCCTTCCCAATTCCCCGACTTAACAGCCCATTGACAGTGGTGCATTTACGCAGCTCGCGCCTCCAATGCGCAGCTACCTACCTCACCTCCCCAAATCATCGGCGGACGAAACTGTGGCAGCTACAACCACTGTACGACAAGTACACGGTTTCTTACAGCTGATGATGATGATCAGATGTAAAAACCACGTACCTGCCGTACAGTGATTCAAGCTGCCACAGTTTCGTTCACCGATGATTTGAGGAGATGTGGTAGATGGCTGCGCATTAGAGGTGGTAGCCGATGTGATGGAAACCAAACCGTTCGTTTTCCATCCATAGATTCCACGCAATTCTAGAGGTTCACGAATAATCAATTATCTTGCGCTTACCTCCACCTGTAAGGGAATAATGAGTAAATCGGGCTCGGGTTCGAACCAAATTATCAGCCTTTTGAGTAATTTAACGATGATCACGTCCACTACCTCTTCGCCCTCCATCAGGTACTGGGATCAGTGCATACATCCACACGATTCATCACGTCTTCCCGGTGAGAGATGTACTCCATCTAAGCGTCAAACAGGTCATAATAGGACACTTTGTTCTCATACAGTACTTGGTTTTCATGATGTCGAACAGATGAACGGTCTTCAGTTCTTATCTCTGAACCACAGCTTATGTAAGATGACAACAGCAAGTGTGCCAGGAGGTAGTTACAGAACGGATTAGGTAGCTAACACTTCAATTAAGGAAAGTGTGCAACTCCATGAACTACAGAGGCTAGACGACAGAAGAATCTCCCACCGAGATCAGTGCTGTGCCCAATTTAGGTTGAGTCCAATTTCGACATGACCGAAAGGTTTGAAGACAATTAGAACCTCTGTGTGGGTTATTTTTCGAATTTTTCGTAAATAACTTTCCAAAACCTGCGCATTCTACTATTTCACTGCGTAAGCCACTCACGTGAGGTCCGCACAGGTGTTCTGCGGTGATGGCCCAACAGAACTCTTTCTTGACCGGAACTAAAGTCATGACTATGATGGCGCTAGAGGGCTGACCACATCCACTGAAATGCCTTTCTTGCATTTGCAAGATTTGATTTGCATTCAGACCAAGTGAAACTCCTTGCGCTACTGAGTCGCCTTATTTCGTTTATCGTCTGATCAAGTTAATGGACCAAATTAGACCACCATCGTCTAAGTAAGCTTTACTCTTTGGCTCATGTCAGAGTGCTTGTTTTCAGTTTTCCATGGCACCATTGTGTTTGATTCTCTTCCAAATGAATCACGTGATTTTATAGAAGATAGAGCGGAATGCAAATGCATGAAGGTTAACCAAGTTGGCATCGTCGATCGATACGCTTGTCGCTAAAGTATGCTGAGTAAAGTACGATTCACGTGTTCCATCATCTGACAAAGGCTATTCGGCACACCACCTACATCGGCTAACAACTTGCACGTACAAGATCACCAGCCTACCTAGCTGATTGATCGATCAACCATCAGGTGGTTCGTACAGTTTGTAGACGATCGATGATTAGTGTTTGTATATCACTTTGCGGCTGGTAGCGCTTCATGCCACAATCAACTTGTTAAAATATGCACATTAGGATGCCCGTACCTATTCTTCATCATCCTTGAGATTGCTTCGTTTTTTATCAACAAGGGCTCTTCACAAAGGTCAACGTCTTTGGTTAAACATACAAAGTCAAACACCTCTCGTAACCTGATTGATGACAATTTTAGCGCAACCGGTTCTAAAATTTTTGCTAACTCTTGTGCGCCAGTTCAGCACGTCCGGAGCTGATCGAAAAGAAGACCACCTTGTGTGGCATAGCATCTCGCATCGAACCTTCGCAAGTGTCTTATCGGTCACACTTAATCGTGTTGGTCAACGAAGCCATTCCGACGTTCAGTCGATACGGTTTTCTTCTCTGAGTTTTTCTAGTTCCCGATGGTTTTCAGCTTGAATGAATGATTCCATAGTGATTCGGTTATATCGGACAGTAGCGGTTCTCCCATTCGGATTAATTCGTAACCTTTTTCTCCCTAGCAGGTTCACGTTTAGGATGAACACTAGTGTGTTACTTGACTAGGCATGTTTTCAGCTGTTCAGAGTAGGTGAACTCGTTAATTTGCTGACACATCTTCAGGCAGAAATTCAATTTCAATCCCGTTGTTTTGATTACTAGAAGGACTGAACTTCAGTTCAGATCAGAAGCATGGTGCTACTTAGATCGAGCGGGAGGAGCAATTATGGATATATCTTTCCGTATTGTTTGACAGGGCGAGATGACTCAGATGGATTTACTGACCGGAAGGTCCGTGGTTCGAACCCGACCTCTGCCTCTCGACTTCCCCTGTCTAGGCTTAGGCAACCTCAGCAGTATCTCAGCCCTCGTGCTTCTTTCGCGTGGCTGCTTCCAGTTGCTTGTCAATTGGTTTGGGTTCAGTCCACATTGTCGTTTACACTTTTTTCACCACCTCCTGCGTGAGTCAGTCAAACAACGTCCTCTAGGAAACTGACACCACTCCATTGGAGTTGGTTGTGCTGTTTGACCTCAGTTGACCCACTCTTCACCTTGCTTTTTGCGTGGAATCTGAAAGAGTTAGACGTCTGTGGGATGCTGGCCATACGCAAAGGTTTTCGATATTCTCTCGGAAATTCGTGTTTGTCAGTACACACGATTAGAAATGCGGTCGCGATTTTCGGCTAGCCTATTCCTTTGATGACCCCTTTGACCCATACAGGTCTATCGAGACCCTAGAATGTTCGCATTTTGTGCCTTGGACGTTGTTTGTGTCCTGCCCTCTCACCATCTCATCAAGAAACTATATAGCGATGACGGTCCAACTGCTGTTTGCGACAATGCTGATCATACTGATTCCCGTCAAGAACCGTCGCCTATGTCCTTAAACGCGTTAGCCATGGTTCGGTATTGCGTTGCTCTGTGCAAACCTTCTCACTTTTCACACTTTGCTTGGCAGTATTTGACCTTCAAATGATCGTCAGCTCCAGTGATATGGCTTCCTTGGTGTTTCCAGAGAATAAATATATTGTAGGTACTGCAGGGTCTTTGTATCGATTTCTTTGCTGAAGACAATCCATCATAAAAGTTGATTTCGTGGACACCCATTTGATGCTGCTTTCCAAACTTGGTAACGGCGGAAACTCAGATGAAGACTCTTATTTTTCACTGACTGGCAATCATATGAAATGTTACTCTTCCTCCTTATCGAATTTTCCTGGTCGTTGATTTGTTCGCTGAGCTTGGTTGCAAATCTCCCACCACCAGTCGATGTGAAATAGTTAGTGTATGTATGAGTGGAGGTGACGAGTTTCTGTAATCTGGCCGTCACTAGGATTTGTCTAGGGACCTCGGGAGTTGTGTTGAATATGTCTAACGCCTAATAGAGTAATCGATTTTGATTGATCCACCGTAAGTTCAATTTGTATTTTACCAACGTCACGTGACGGATCTAACGCTGAAGTCATCATCGACAGCATGACATCAGTGTTCAACACCGATGCTTCGCTGCCGTACGATACAAATATGCCGATATCATCTCAAGAATAAACACATCAGATTTCCGTAGAGCGGGACGGCGTCGCTACTGAACGGAGGTTTTCGCATATAAACAGTCTCACAGGACAAGTTGTTGCTCTTTGAGATACCAGTATGCCGTCGGAGGTTTTAAAAACTAGCAACTGATAGCATTTGCAAAACCCACAAATACTGAGAAGTCGAAGCGACCAACATCCCGGGAGCAGCTGATTATGCGGTTTCCCAAATCAAGGTACTAACTTGGGTGAATAAGGACAAAGGAAGTAAAGAGGTATCAAGGACTTAGTGGTTTATCCTTCAGGTATTGAAGAGGAGGACAGAGTTGCTACGCGATCACATCTGAAAGGAGAACCACAGCATTCACTGCAGGTGAGCAATGATACCAAGCCCATTGAGTTCTAGGACTAGTACACTTGAGTACTGGAGGTCATTTGCTTGTCTGCTTGAGGCAGGTCCACCGGAACCATGCAAGTCAGCACGTAGCCTCACCATATCCGCCACTTGAGTCAGTACCACCAAATCACTCCCCGCCATTTCAGTTAGCCATGCCTATCTTCTTTGCCGTGTGCGAAACTTGATACCGACCCAACACACACACAGCTTATTGTTCGCATGTATACGGAGCAACCAGAATTGCAGCATTTTTTCGTTTCTCTCCGTTTTCGACTCTGACTGATTACCGCAGATTTCCAAAACCAAATAATGCCCAAAATATCGTGAGTTTTTGTCCACCTTTTCCGATGAACATGACGATAACAAACATCAGCCGGCTGCTGATGGACACCTACCCTAATCGCAACAGTTTTCTATTCATTGGAAACGTCTCGAAGGATAGGTGCATTCCTTTTTTCTTATTACCCACTATACTTCTGCAGTCAAACCCGAAATTCACGCCAGCTGGTCTGATCGATTCTCTTGTTCGTCGATCAATACTCTGGTCGGCGAACTAGAATATGTGATCGATTCTCTTCTTTTTACAATAAAGTTGCTGTTTCGATTTACGTACTTTTGTCGTTAAGGCTAGTGTCCGTTTGGAGTGGGTTACCATGTGGAGACCGATTTCAGAAGTTACACTCCCCTACAATTAGGACCACGTGTGACCTCTACACGAGTAGTCTTTGTTTGAGGGGTCCATTATACCTGCTTTTTAAGAGTGTACGCCTTTCAAAGGGTCATACGATATCGCAAATTGCATTAAGTCCATCGTTCCATAGGATTCCTTAATCCGTTGCCCCAAATTTTCGCCCTTAGCTGCGGAAAAATAAATTACAACTGTGTTCATACATGGAATATTACCACAATTTTTTGCTACTTTTACTGAGCTCATTAACACATTCCAAATAAAGCAGCAAAAAAACAGCTTTTGTGAACCTGCGTCACCTGTGGCGTAAGCATGATATCAGCTTATCCGTCAAGAGTCGAGTTTACCATGCTGTGGTGCGATCGATATTGCTATACGGCTCAGAAATGTGGCCGCTGCGCGCCGAGGACGTCAAAAGGCCTTCAGTGTTTGACCACCGATGTCTTCGGACCATTACCCGAATCTGGTGGGAACACCGGATCAGCTATACTGAAATACATCGAATGGTATTCGGAAGAAATAACTCACCCACGATAGATGCTCCGCAGTGCCCCGTATGCCAGTCGACCGAAGGGTTCTTTTCGCACAACCACGTGAAGGGTGGAAACGAGCCAGAGGCGGTCAAACAATGACTTGGCAGCGAACTATGAAAGCCATTACCAGCAAACTCAGCTGCGCTGGTCATTGCCGTCTTCCTGGATGGGGACCCCGAGACGGGCCACATCAATGGTTAGAGACATTGTCAGACATGGCCCAATCACGCCTTCAATGGCGCTCGCGCATCCAAGCTATTGCCTTCAATGCATAGCTCCCTTCCCAATTCCCTCACTTAACAGTCCACTTACAGTGCTGTATTTACGCACCAATTTATCAGCTACCGCCTCCAATGCGCAGCTACCTACCTCACCTCCCCAAATCATCGGTGAACGCAACTGTGGCAGCTACAACCACTGTAGGACAAGTACACGGTTCTTACAGTTAACAATGATGATGATGATGACTGCGCAGCTTTGCCTTGTAACACAGAGTTTTAAGGTGCAGTGGAGGAATGTCCCCTCAAAGCGAATTTTTCTATCATCTGCTTTGAAAGTCATCATCAGTCATCACAACACGGGGTGTGCGTGCCTCGGCAAAACTCGAGCACCGAGCTCAGTCATCAGAGCATATGATGGGCATCTTCCATGACCGCACGTACGTGTGCTTCGCGTGAACACCACCATGTCAGTGACTAAATGTGCCACTGTCACAAAGCACTGACCGCACCCGTCATATTGACCGGGGTGCACATGGCTTAACTCTGCCTGCTGCACTGCGAAATCTGTTTGGTTGGCGGTCAAGCGTGAGACCTGGTCGCACCAACTGCGATTTGGGGGCGGGGCAGGGGAATGAAGCCGCAGTGGACGCGTGGTCATGTCGATCAACGTATGATTGCAACACGGACCACTGTTCGGATCACGCGCTACAAGCAAACATGATAAACAGTGTGTTTGAGTGTGTTTCACCAGTCGGTGAAACAGCCGCGCAGACATTGTGTGCAAATTCAGCATAGTCACAAAGAATAAGCAAACATATGTATTCAAATTCGTTGTACCTTATCCATGTTGTTCGCCTACAAACCGTACAGCTACCCGTCGTGTAAGACAGCCGTTGGGGACGGTAAAGCTATTTCTGTTTGCTCTTTGGGGGCTTATTAAACCCAGCGGAAATTACACTATTCAACCCAAAAGCGTAGACCCAGTGGGGACTGCTCCCACGACTATTCTTGTTCATCACCATCTCGTCCATCATTTATGAAGCGAGTCTGTTTTGGATGCATGAACATTCCCTTATACAGTCGATGGCTTGGATGAAATTTACCCGAGACAACAGATACAAATTTTCAAGTAACTTTGTTTTGCGGGTAGTATCCCTCGGCTCCACACATACGAACTGCGCATCAGGTATTCATGGCGTTAGCTGACCGTCCTGAATGGTCAGTCGTCATTTGAGGCGTTGGGCGAACCAACTGCATCACTGCAGCGTGTGTTAATGGACCCACTCGCCTCGCATACCAGGTTCGGTTCCCGACACAGACAATGATATAGACTCTCATAAGGGCAGCTATCAAATCCGCGGCTTATCTCTTTTATTGTACACTAAACAGAATATCCACGCCATGTGAGGAGGCGAACTGTTCCAATGAGAACAGTGTGGATATATTTTTAGCAATTCCTATGGCGGCTTTCGGCATCACACCATCGCGCCACCATCGCGACCAGAAATGCACCACTAAATGGCATGACGAGAAAGTGCACAGTAGCCTAATTTAAAACGATCGATTGGCGGAGTTGGTATGCCCCGGTTAACCGTAATGTGAAAACAGATTACCTGGTTTGGCAAGGTCATAGTAGGTCTTCAGTGAACTGGTCGAGTTAGTTAAACTCATCAGCAGAACGCTCACCTTACCTTGTGTGGTTGAGCGGTCAGGGTGAATTTTTGGTGATTGGCGTATTCTGCTGCATATGCTATCGCACGCATTTAGGGTTACGGCTTGGCTTGAGGAGCATTTCGATGGAGGCGGGACAATGTTGCTGTCAGAATGCCACCAGTCACTCACCTAACATAACCAACGTCTTGCACAACATGTTTACACAAGTTTCACCTTTGTCTATGATATCGATGTCAATGTGTAAACTCAGCATCCAAACCGCTTTTCCAAATCAATTTTCCCCGGTCGGTAGGCAACGAACGAACAAATAGATGTATCCACGATAGCAACTGTTGTTGTGCTTGATAGCAAACAAACAGTTGACTGACTGGCAAGAATCTATACTATTTGGGGCAATGATAAGTAATGTATTAGTCATATAAATCGTTACCCCTTTGACTGTACTGATGTCGATGAATTTATAATAGAATTGTTCATCCCTCGACCTCCGAGGACGCACAAAACTATGAGAAAAGGCTGCATCGACTGCACACAATTTCATCGAATCTGACAGGTGTATTCTTCATTCGTTCTTACGTACGTTACTATGGAGCACAACATGTGTCCCCATTGTTGTAACCATGGTCACAAACAGCCTTGGTCCATCATGTATAACAGTGAGCATATCAATTTAGTAGTATGTAGCAGTTCCCATTCTGAACTGGTTAACTCATGATCACCAAGTCATTAAACAGGAGTGCATTGATCAGATGTTTGCCACTGAGTTAAATTTGTTCTGAGCTAAGGGCAAATTGAGCAGTTTAGATGAACTACGGCTTTAGAGACGGGTTCGTGTTCGTTGCGATCGGATAAACGGTCGCAATTATCAGTAAACCTTACATGGGCGTCTCCCAAACTAAACACAATGGGGGCGAGCTCTGGCGCACGGGTTCGAGGCAAAATAATAGCGGCATCATTCATACACGGGTGCTTAGTGGCAAATAGCGCCAGGTAATCTTGGAGTTTGGCCGCGGACTGGGAGAAGAAAATTCGGCGTTATTCATAAAAAAGCAAAAAAGCTTTCGTCTCCCAACTGAGGGAGTGTGAAACGAGGGGACGGTGGGAGGACGGAAGTTCTGGCGAATTGTTTTTACAACATTCCAGAAAAAGAGGGATTCTGAAAGGTATCTCAGCTAACTGCTCGGTTTCGAATTTTCTAAGCATATTGCTCACCGTTCCCATAAATACCTTACAGGAGTTACTTGCCAAAACATAGTCAGAGGGATCACCAACCACCTCGTCCATAAAGTCAGTTCTTTCTTCTAGCGAAACACAAGAAGCCAGTAGTGAATCTTATTGGGAATGATCAGTTTCTGAAAATGGTCGTAACTAACACGACATCATCAGCAGGATTGAGGTTCTCGGTAAAACTAACAATAGCTTTAGAAATACAACATTCCCCGTGTCAGATGCCTAAAATTAGATCGCGTGCCATCTAAATAAAAAGCGAGTAGAATAAAATAGGATGGGAATGTAATAAGATCGATCGAAGCAGCTGATTGGGCAGATAATGTATCAGTAGACGACGTATGATTGGTGGATGGGAGAAGAATGAAGAATTTTCTGGGAGGTCACCGTCAGGGTCCGGAATTCAACTCGGAGCGCTGACTGTAAAATAATCCTTCTCATCTCTGGTTGTCTGAGTGAGCAACGAGTTACTGACTACCAAAACTAGCCTATTCTTTCTCCGTTTCCCAATCGATTCAATGCGCGGGGCGGTAAAATTTGATGTGCTGATGGCTAAGCCAGTCGTAAACTCAACCCGAACTAAATCGAATTACGGGAAATTGCACTCTAGAGTGGTTCGGTTGATTGGTAGAATCAGTCCAAGCAACCATCTGGTCAGTAAATACTGCCACTTGATTTGTTCACTTGTGCTATGTTTTATCGACGAAAAAATGCTTTAAACAGCGTATTCTGAGTGATAATCAGGCGATGGATAACCAAAGGAGGGTAGTAGAGTGAGTGAATGAAGGCTGCACGTTGGTACGAACTCTACCCTCAGGAAGGAAGCTACGGCATAAGTAAAATGAAGATTGCCGCAGAATAGAACAAATGGAACAAAAAATATCAGGGGCAGATGAAGTGATTGGGCCACTGCGGCTGTTACAAATCCAAACCAAGCGGACCGGCAAACCAACGTAGTTCACACAAGGCTTTCATAGGGTGACTAGCAGCGGTTTCTCGTATGTCAATAGCAGCCGCTTAGCACCTGAAAGTGGTAAACTCGTGTGGAACCAGAAAGCGGTCGGTGACCTTTCATACTGGTCACCGCTGTGAAGCAGAGGAAGCAGGTTGCTGCAGAGTATGACTGCTAGTCAGCAACTCAAACAAAAGAGCAGTCATATTTGACGACGTTGATAGAAACCCGTTCGGGTGGTTCAAACCCAAGGGAAGTTCAAACGAATCGCACTCGGAAAATTTCCACTCTTTGAAGCAGGGGAAATTCGTTTAAGTTGTATATGTATAAGAGAAAAAAGAGGAGACGGTAATACAATTTTGCGGAGTGCTGCCGGATGACCGAAACACAGTAAGGCCCGGATACTAACACATATGCAAGCAGCTGCTGTGGAAACAACTAGACTAGAGCAAGAACGAAGGCGATTTGGATTCATAAGAATAACTCGTCGGTATCCACACTGATTGAGAAGAAATTGTGTCCGAAAAGCCTCCGATTCAAAAACAACTCACAAGCACCGGAACAAGGCTTTTTTTTTAAAAAAAAAGCCTGAACGATGGCGACTTGTACACAGAACTTTTCATACTGAGAGGACCGACTGCAGAAAGAACCTCTCTACCTTCCACGCAGAATTTAGGAGCTAGACAGCGTCTCGCAAGGTTTCATGGATACGGTGATGAGTCCTCTGTAAAATAGAAAGGAAATCGCATTAAGATGAACAATTACAGTGAAATCAGGCGAAAGTGTGGCTCGTATCCTGATGAATCAGCTAGTATATGACATCGTGGAGGATACGTCCCTGGAGAGTACTGACTAATTGGAAATGGTCACAAATCAAATCCGTGAAAAATGCTGTGAACAGAATTGACTGTTCCACGGACTGTCTGTGGAATTCACCAATGCTTTCGACCCAGTCATCACAGAAGCACTGGGGATCATCCTACAAAAGTTTGACTGTCCAGACCTCATCAAAGTCTTTCGGACAGGGATGAAAACCCGGGTGTGAAAAATCAGGACCAACTCAAACGATTTATAAATCAATGCCGGAGGGAAGTAGGGTTGTGTTCTTTCCCCAGCCTTTTTCATTCTCTACTTGGCAGTCATTGCTTTGGTGGCGTACCAATTCAGTACCGGTTGAATGGTTAACTGTTCACTTCGTACAGTTTTCTGCCGTGCTAGTCCGTAGATGTTCGTATACATTGCAGTTTGCAGGCGAACATGATTTATTCTCCCATTCTGAAGTTAAATTGCGGCGGCTGACTATGGCATTCGGTTCAGTGGCGTCTAGCTTTGGCTTAAATGTAAACATTCCCAAAATGCTTATCTTCTATGAGTCTGTGTCCGGGATTCAACATAAAGCCTCAATTCATCTGCTAAACGGCTGCGAGGTGGTATGCTGCACGGATTTCCGCTGTCAACATCTGATAAACGCACGAACTTCAATAGCCACTACGGCTTTCGGCCGCCTTGAGGACAAGTCCGGGATAGTCATCATTGCCAAGACTGCCGCGTACTGTCTTCACTAGTGTTCAGCAGCGGGACCCGTACGCTATATAAACGGGGTGTTCGGCTTCACTTGCATTGTCTGCGCAAAATCCTCTGGATCAAACGGAATTATAGGGTCCCCAACACCGAAGTCCTTTCAAAGAGCAAGCGTTCTTGGAATTGGGTCCAGTCCGATGCGGTATCAGCTCTCATGGTTGGTTCATTCGAAATTAAGACGAACACCCGAATCCGAAAACAACCTGGTCCGCCGAAGAAGCCGGGGACGTCCAAAATTCTGCTGCTGGGACAGCTCCCAGGTAATGCTGAATACTGTAACTTCCATTTTAGGCTATGAACCTGGCACTCGACAGGGCGGAGTGAACGAAACCTATCCAGAGAAGCGTGAGAAACTTCGAGATACCAGGCGTCGCAATCCTGGAAAACATGCGAGCCATTCGGAATCTTACCAGCACAGTTTCGTCTATGCGTATTTGGACAACATGCGGAAGCATATGCCCTAGCAGGACCGACCTTCTGAGTCGCCTGCACACGCATCAGTCCATCTGATTAACATAGCCTTCTGGAACCCAACTAAGTTTGCTCCATCTTCTAATGAGAGCTCGACCGACATTCTCATTCTAAGGAAGACAGCATTAACCTCAGAGTTAATGACCATTTCCACCTTGGAGATTTTTTAACGAACCGCTTCCGGTGACACTTGGATGGTGTTGTACTGGTGAAGGTGCGGTACTGCACTGGAACTCAAGGGAACAGACGGATGAGGCCGGCACTTCACTGGTAAACATATAACTGATGGCAGCGCCCATTGTTATGCCATCATGTTTAGCCCGTTTAATGGTTTGCGACAAGTCTGTGCATGTTCTTCTTTCTTCAGGTTTACATCTAAAAATAAACGACCGGCGCCCAGCACCACATTCAGCTCTGCACAAACGATCTTCGGCTTTCCGCTATACGCACACATGCATGACTAGGATCCGCGTTGATCGCCAAGTCTTCAATAGCTTAGACTACCCTCCTGGATCTTACTTGTCATCGAAGTGCTTCAGAATGGCGGTTCAAAAACTGACGAAATTTGTAGGGGAAGAAGTATTTTTTCAATGACAAAACGAACAAATATGATTGGAAGATGCAGTAAAATACCGGCAGGCTGTTGGTTATTGGTATGCACCTACAGTAGCGATGGAAGATCGTGCAAAGATTTGAGCTGTTTCTTGGGTGCGTTCCGCAAGTGACCAATTCATTAGGGAGGCCACAGTCTTGTCACGTCAGACAATGGTTGGTTTCAGATAGCATTTTTTGGTGTACCAACGCAGGTGCATTTCAGTTGATCGATGTACTTGCCCACACGGATTCAAAAACTAAACAGTTACGGTTTGCCGGGGGGGACATACACAGGCGTATTTCCTCGTCTTCCGAACTCGTCAGCGTGGACTGAGCTTGACTATTTGGAACACCAGGCTGGACTTTTTGCTAATCTGAGTTAGTGAACTTTCAGTGTTCTAATCGCTTATTGGTTGTTTCGGACTTTGATTTCATAGGTCTTCGGGATCAACCGTCTATGAAAATGCACGTAACAATGGCTGTACCACCTGTCGTAATAAGTTCTGACATTCGAAATCTGGTATATCGATTTTTTCGGTTCGCATATACCGATAGCCTCTCACATCACTTCTCCTTTACCTTCTCTGTCACGCCAGTTGGCTTGACAAACTGACCTTATGAAACCCCATATTTCAGAAGCTCTTGAGTTCGTTTGGCCGTAAATGAGATTGACATGGCTTGGCTCAACAGCAGAGCTTATCAAAGTATCTGAGTAATCGGAGAACGGTCAGTCCCAGCAATGCTAAAGGACACATTTTGTTTCATGGCTCAACCGTCTACTGCCCCTAATTCGTATGAAACTAAGTTGGGTGGCGAAAAGAGGAAGCGCACAGTAGATTTCATCGGGACAAGCAATTGAAACATATTTCGGTGAGCACCGAAGATTGTAATATATAAAATACAAATTGATATTAGGTATTAATGAATGCGTTTGGTTCGAGCATTCAACATACACCCTTTTGCAAAACAACATTTGACGGCCTGTGGTTATATCTTCAGCTAACTGGCTATTCTCAGTTCTTTTGAAATGAAGGACCCAGAATGGTCCAGACGTGAAACTCAGACAGATCTCTCAACATGAAATGTTCATTGACGAACTGTTCGGGCAACTACAGGCTAAATGTTCATTTTGACCAACATTAGGACGATTCCAGTGTACTCGTTTGAGAAAGTACACTACTTTTAAGGGTTTGCGACAATAGTAGTCAGCAAGCCATTTACTGCAAAACTTATATTTTCAGTTAATTTGATCATAACTCATTCAAAAGTTTCCAGTTCCGAACCCGTCGACAGTAACCGTCTACAGCCTCCGTCCAACCACACGTGACTGTCCACGTGACTGTAAAGTGGAAAAATTGTCAGAAAAAACTGTGGAGTGATTAAGACTATCTGATCTTTCTGCAGTCGAATTCGCTTCCGCACTCTCTATTCCCACAAAATCGATGACTTTCAGCCTGACACAAAAAACATCCGGCGAGTTCTTTCAACCGTCTATGAAAATGCACGTAACAATGGCTGTACCACCTGTCGTAATAAGTTCTGACATGCCGTCGTTGGATCACCGGTGGTCAAATGTTTTCCATACATCACAAATTTTTCCAGGCATGCAGCACGAACGATGCCAATGAGATCATCACTATGAGAGTTAAATCACACAGAAATATTGCAGATCAGATATGTTTTCTGTAGAAAAAAAATCGTTGTGTTAAGCTCCTGGTTCTGTTTCTCAAGTGTAGACCGTGTGAACGTGTTGGTTGGTTCCAATAGCCGAAAAAAAGGAACGGCAGAAATCGTTGATTTGTCACGTCACTATATTTTGGCACACATTGGGTTTCATTTAGGACGATACAGTTGTGAAATGAAAGCGATTTCGCCCAATCATCAGGAGTCTTATACATTCAGTTATTTTTTTTGTAATGGCATACATCACCGTAACTTAAACCTTATGTCTTAAGGCTTTGTTTGTCTTGTTCATGACAATACTTGGCATGGTAACTAGGACTCAGACGGTCTTCGGACGTGACCGAGGCAGCACAATTCGTGTAAGTGCCACGAATCTCGAAACTGCTACCTCTGGGTACCGTGCGAGTGGCAACACAAGAGTACTTCCCGACCTGAAGCAGTACAAAATAGATTTTTGTCACAGAAACACCTGATTCTCCGATGCGGCCGTCAGCTGCATTAAAAGATGTACTCAATCACTGATCACAAAGGTTTGGCTGTGATGACGCAGTTAGCGGGTGCTGCAGGTTGTACTGCGGGTACTTCAGTTGGGGAAATCATCCAGCACCACCGACTACGATGGCTCGGTCATGTGCTACGCATGCCGAAACACCGTCTACCGAGACGAGTGTTGTTCTCCGTGTCTCCTTCAGAATGCCGCGAACCGCGAGGTGGACAGCGCATGACTTGGCAGAAAGGCGTGAAAGAGATCACGAAGAGTTTGGATGTTGTTGGTGTTGTACGCTTTCCAGGATGGAGTCCCCGTGACCCTGTGCTCGGCTGGAGACGATGCAAGAAATGGCGGCTAATCGATGTTAGTGGTGTTCATGCTGTCAGTTTCTTTCCAGGTTGTCCGACTGAGCGGTTGGAGGTGTAGGCACCTCAGAATGTTTGACATAGGCCAGCACTAGGTCCCCTCCCTCATTCACTCTTTTTCTCTTCTTTTCACTCTAGGGCTTTTAATATATAATTATATATATATATGCATATGAAATTAGACGAACTTTATGGTTGTACGGCAGTGAAGCATCAGTGTCAAGACTGATGTTGCTGTCTTTGATGATGATGATGATGATGATGATGATGATGATGATGATGATGATGATGATGATGATGATTGACGGACTCTTGCACTTTGGGGATGCATCGTGAATCCCAAGATTAGTAACTGGGAGATCGGCTTGTTGATTTTATATCATGGCGTAATCCAAGCATAGCAGTGTAGGTTTTCGTGGAGAATTGTATATACACATATATACGGAGAGTTCCTATTACGGTACAGTGTGGAATTTCCTAGGATTCAAGGTTTCGGACAGCTCAAGCAATCTCTTCAAATACTTTTGCCTACTAATAAAAGATAGCGGCCTCAATCCAGCGACGGAAAACTTTACTCCTCGAGTTTTGCACATTCAGGGGTGTGGCGGGGAGAGCGTAGGAATGTTACAAAGATTTTTGGTTTGAAATCGCTAGAAAAGCACCAGCGGTGCTCTAAGGTTTCCCCGCCGAAACTCTTCGTTCTTTATTTGTGTTTCAAACATGCAATTTCATACGCTCCTCCTTTTAGACATTTCGAAAAAATATAATCAGGAAGGCTGTGGTTCCTTTTTTCCGAGGTTTTTATCTCTTTGCGAATTGTCCAGTAGGCTATGAGTAGTTGTTTGAGGACGAAGTTCCCTGCATGGTTTTCTTAACTTTAAGGAACGCCTGTCAGAACAGTTTGGATGACTTTGTTCACTGTTAGCTTCCTTTTACAGCCTCCCAAATCAGCGTTTGTCTTAAAAAAACAGTCCTTTTGACTTCCTGTGTTCTTTCATTTACTAGTTCTTGAAGTGGTCCGTCCAACTATCAGTGAACTCATCACGCTTGACACATTTTCATGCAACATTTAGTAGCGGTGAACAGGCTCTTCCTCTCCAAAGAGTTACGAGGAAATTTCAGAGATATAACAACAATTAGTCATTGTATTTAGTTAAACCAATTTAATGCCAGGTTCCACTCGGCTGAAGTTAGGAGACGTTTGTTCGTTCATCGTGAAGCAGTGGATAGACGATTGGTTTCTCTGCAGGATCAGAATCTGCGCCTACCTCCTATCATGTATGTCATCCTCCGTGGCCAAGCTCTTTGTGTTTGTGATCTGATCCCGCTACCTTAACGCCATCGTACACCGACAACCGGATTTCTCACCTGAATGGTGTTCACTGTTGGTGAGCCATTCAGTCTTGGTGTTTGGGTCACCAGCTGGAAGACAGAAACACCCATATCGCTTGTCAGTCGGCAGAATTGAAGTTCAAACGAGAGTAGTGTGAATATGAACAAAATACCTATCCCGCAAAACCCCAAATGCAACCAAAATGTCGCCCATTGGGTTTCAAGCGTGTGTCACGCTACCTGACTGGGAAGTCCTGACTGGCGGGTCAATCGATCGTCACAACCAGGACAGTTACTGGGTCGTCGTTCGATCGGTCGGGCACACCAATCACATCGCTCAAGTGTGAACACGTTCGCCTGTTCAGACGTGAAAATTCAGATCCGTCCAACGTGTGTTGTCGGAGTAGTGGTAACACGCTCGCCTCGCATGTCAGATGTCCGGGGTTCAAATCCTATGCACTGCTGATGAGTTCTAATAAGAGCGAAACTCGAGTCCAGTGCTTCACCCCTTTTGGTGTGGACTCACCAGAATAATTACGCCAGAACAGGAGGACGACCGTTCAAACGAGAGTGGTGTGAATAGGAACAGAATTTAAGTAGTTTTGGACCGAACTAATTTCAGCCATGCATTTTTTGTGGGATGTACAAACAACATGAATAATTTGAGTGTTCCCTTCCGTTTTTTCCACTAACTGTGCTGAATCTGATCAACCTCAAGTCTCTCAGCATGCTGTTAGCAGGAATCCGGCACAACAGTGCCTTTGAACTCCGATTGATCCAAACTCCGTGGAAAGCACTAGTGTCGGTTCAAGGCCATCGGATACCCAAATAGTAAATGTGCTTTGGTATGACCGACGGTTGCTCTACTTTGACTCCCATGCAAGGAGTGACAGGGTTCGGAAAGGAAAAAATCATAAATATGGCTGGGAATGTCGAGGGTTTAGTCGAAACGGCACAGGGAATTGGTTGCTGTCATCGACTCGGTGATGGCTAGTGACTTTATTCCGGCCCCATATGTCAGAAGAGGGAGTCAGGCAAAACCTTCGCCACGTATCCCAAAGTCTAGGCCCACGAGGGAGTGAAAAATATAACGGGTCTGCCCCTGGCAGACGGTGACATCACGTAAAAGATAACAACTATCAAATTTTTCGGTTAACCTGCCCAGGAGAAAAATTTGCCTCACTTATCAGCGCTGAGCTTGCTTAACATTACTGTGCACATTAGGGGTACGTAACAATTCGGTGTCTGGTGTTTTTAACCGCATGGCGTTATAAACCGACGAACTCTGTTAACCATTAAGCGGTCGGATTGTACGAGTTTTGGGTCTAGCCGTTTCTAGTTCGTCCTTATCACGTTTGTATTGGTAATGCTGGAAGTGGTCGACCCGTAGAGGGGATACTTCACTGTTTTTGAACCCAAGCCGCTTAGAACACTACCGTTTCAAGTTGGGAACGCCCAACAATACGTCCCACTTCACCAGGATTTACTAGTCCTTGTAATACGATACAGAACAAAGAATGGAGTTTAGCTCTACGCCCTCTATCGATTAAACCCCAAGGATTTGATTACTTTGCCATGGTTTATGATCAAAATTAGCTGGGATCAACTGACACCTGTTGGTTCGTCAGCACTCCACAGCCTCTGCAAGCTTTGCTGACATTTATCTTACTGTGAGTCCTAGTGAAGAAGTAGCTAAGATATCCGACTGATGGAAATCGTTTCGGCATTTTGACCGATGATGACGAGAGTTCACAAGTGCGCCTTCGGGTCCGGTTGTTCCGCATTATACGTTTGTCATGGGCGGAAAACGACGAGCCAAATAGCACGCATCAAACGACATCAATCATTCAATTCAGCCTGCTACAAGTCAAAATTTCATCGACGCAAGTGCCATATTGTCAATCAATACTTTTTATCTTTGCTCGATTTGCGTTCATGAACCCAATCTACAACTCTGCCGTTCCATCAAGGTGGCCTCTGTCAGTCGCTTAACTATATTTGACGAGGCCTAGGATGCTCAATCTAACCGCCTTGTTTCTTCTGGCTTGCGCTAAAACTGTCCCAGTCAAAGTCTTCAATGGTGCCATTGCTTCATATGTAACTGTATCACATGCGGTTGTCTAGTACGTGGGCCTTTCAGTGAGGTAGTAAACTGTGTCTACGGCTTCGCAGGTGACCCCCAAGGACACAGGTACAGGCCAACGTTTTTTTATACTACAATATACCCTCTCCTGATATGCTTGCATTCATCACTGATGCGATCGATTTAGTCATTCATTCTCACATTCTTGTGCCATTCCGTCTTTCAGACGCGTGTCTAGCAAGCATAATTGTCTGGCTACGTCTGGCGACTAAGATGTCTTGTTCTTCCATGATATGCATGATTCTGGATTTATCCTCCGTTTTGGACCTTCAGTTCAATGATGACATTTTATTTACTTGGTTGCAAGTTAAGTTGACGTTAACGGAGACTCAAATAAATTCCATCCGAATCTTATTCTGTTCGTTTTCGGGATGAAATCACCCTCGGACTTCCGAAAAATGTCACGGTGATGACGAGGACGACGTTATAACGGGGCAATGCAGTGATAAGTTCCCCTATTGCCGAAGCAAATTAGGGTCCTGTTGCAATATCATACAGGAGACATTTTCAGTAAACAACACGTACTTCGTCCATTGTGACTTTACCATATTTCGTCGCTGGTGTTTACCTTTGTCTGGATTGTAAAAATGCACGTGATTTCAAGTGTTATAGTACAACAAAGAAGGTCTCTGTCACCGTCTGTCGGAGCAAACTTACACCTGGCCCAATTGGACGTGTGTGACGTTTGTAGTTGATGGTGATCTTTGTGCTTGTAACCTTCGTTCTCCATGTTATCCTTCACTGTTCTCAGTCGAGTGAGTCACTCAGTCCGATGTGTTCGAGTATAGAAGACCGAGTAGCGTAACCTATGGTCTGTAAAACGAAACCGGTAAACATACGGCTGCAGTAAAGAACCAAACAGGTCGCTGTTGATCAAACTTTGGATAATTGGACCAGAACGAACAGGACGCTGAGATAGAGAGTGAGCTTGGTCTCAAACGGTTTATCGTAACACAACGAAACGAAATACAATGCTTCTTTCTTGCAACCTTCGTCGTCAAAGTAACCATTCCCTACCGCTAGTCAGTGCTCAACTTAACCGCTCCTATTGAACTTAGCCGTGATTTACTAACGAGGTGATTCAACCGCGTTACCGCAGCTCCAACTGGATTGGCTCACCACGTGCACACAATCATATTAGACATGATGTCTTGCGCTCCTAATGTCCTGGTGCAAGCATTCTCGTGAATCCACACAAAGTGGGTAATCAATCAGCACTGCATATCCTTGGTCGTGGAGGGGTTTGAACTCAGGGTAACCAACATGCGAAGAGAACAACTTATCAATACTTAGCCACTGTACGCTGAACGCATTTATATATGATAAAGTGGGATATCGATGGTTTTTCAGCAACCTTGTGAGTAGTTTCCTTTATGAAAATATACTGCGATATCTCGAATATCGTACCATTTGGAACATGAGGCGGCCTGGTGCAGCATATTCAGTTAAAGAGGATCATCACAAACGAGAGATTCAGCTGGATTTATCTGAGTCTCTTGTCAAAACCAAATCGCTATGCAAATGAGTGTAGAAGTCGAGGTTTCATGCAGGTGTTTGAACGTACCCACAACCAACAGGTTCAGAAAGTTTATCGGGAATCGCTGTCGTATAGATAAACCATCGCACTATGCAACTTCCTAAATGGCGCTAAAAGATAAACGCGCCTTTGATGTGGATGACGAACAGCCAGTTCCGTCCTCAACTGGAAGCAAGTAACCCCGGTTCTACCCAACACTCCCACTTGGCACAGCGAGATTGTCGGAATCAGACTACATAACTGACGAGTTCCACGGTGTGTTGTCTAATATAACCGCATAAGATTTGGTGTTGTTATACAACTTTAAAACAGTTGGTTTTTTTATCCTGTCTACCTGAGCTCTGAGGGAGGTTGAGTGTCGTGATGAACGGGCGTTGTTATCTTCGTTCGTCATCTGAAAGGCAATTTCTGTTGAGGACCGAAACTGTTGTTTCAGTCCCCAAGGAACATCATAACTGACACTGGCGTAGGATCACCGACGGACATATGGATGGTTGGCCTCGAAGAAAAGCTGGATACAAATGGCATAGGTTACCGCAACAGAAACTGTTGTTTCAGTCCCCAAAGAACATCATAACTGACACTGGTGTAAGATCACCGACAGACAAATGGATGGTTGGCCTCGAAGAAGGACTGGATACAAATGGCATAGGTTACCGCAACAATATAATGGCCCGCCTGATGGCACGCCTTCATGTAGCACACATGATCGATAAATTTAAATGCTAGGTTTCGCCGTCAGTGGTGTCTCCATTTGTTTCGTTCAAGCTCATTCCGTATCAGGTCAAGCCATCAAAACTTAGTGAGCCGGAAAATCTAGGTTATGCGGGTGAAGAACAGAAAGTCAACAAGACCTGTAGTATTTCATCACAACTGAAGAGCAACACATGTACGAACTGTATTAAAACAAAAAACGAATAAGATAGATATTGGCAAAATTGAGGGGTTCGAATTCAGCTGACACCTAACCTTCATACTGGGGGATGTTGACGGATCGATTTGTAGTGTGGAATTATTCACCAAAACTGACGTTTCTGTTGAAATAACACTGACGCAGTTGGCAGAAAACGCGATGAAAAACATCGTAAACGAGAGATTCATCTGGGTTACAGGTGAGTCTCCCGCAAAACCATTTGACCTTGACATTGATGTTAAACAGTGTCCTAATTCGGTAAGGTTTGTCAACGATCTTAGAGCTGACGTTCCCTCATAACTGTCTGATAACAAAATTGTAATGATGTGATCAGCTGTTTGTCCGGAAACCACCAAGAATAATTAGAAGGTGTGGCAAAGTAAGCAAAATAAGCCCCCACCCCCAAATAAAAGAATCAGCCTCCTTGAGGTGATCGATTTTGTGCTAGCTCCAGGAGAGGAGATCGGATGAAGTAAACAAAATGCTGACAATTTAAGCAACCGAATAACGAAGGGAAATATGTTGACAGTCTATTCCATTCGGAAGCATTGTCTACTGACTCACTATATCGACTGACTGAGTTGCAATGACGAATGATCAGTCAGTAAACTGAATTAGTGTGTACAGGTGCACACAGACTCACACTACCTCGCGCAGTTTTGAAGATCAGTAAAACCCAGATAGGTTCATGCCAGCCCGTTCATTCAATTCGCCAAAATCAACTTGAACATTTCGGGAGACATGGTTGATATTCTCGAAGCGGCTGTTTCACCACAATTAACCCAGTTAATCCGCAAACCTGGGGATATTATGTCCTTGTCCTTACCAAGGTTTTCCACTCTGGAATATCCTTCTGCTCGCCTTCGAGACCAGTGCACAGTGAAAGACCAAACTGGATCTTGAATCCGATATGGGTTTGACAAAAAGTGGTTGAATCACCAAGAACGGAGCCAGTTGTGTTACAGCTTTGGAGCCTGCGGGTCCGATGTAACCTCGAAAGTGTATGATCGGCGGTCAAACTCACAGAAGCCTGTTGAGGCTTATCGGTCCTCATAAGCATGATGTTCTTACAGTGGGCATTAGCATCGCCCACCGTCAGCCGTCATTCCTCCTAAGTTCTAGTATAACGCATTCACACCTCACAATTACGTACACTCGTATCCGCCGGTGGCTTCTCAGGAAGGACGATTCCGTAAGTCACTGACGGGTAGGTGGTGCGGAGGCAGCATATGCACGGTCTCAGTTTTCTAATATTCAGAGACGAATTACACGCAGCTTACCCGCCCACACTTCACTATGGTACCCTGCGAGTCCGACGTTTCTCATGCAGGAGCGTCCAGAGTTTCGGCAGCCCCATAAGTTTACTCATGTTGATATGTTCGATGCGAGCGGTTTACGAGAGGAGCATTTCTAGTCGCCACACTCGTATTTATGATGTCTCACCAGGTGCGTCTGTCCATCATTAGATTTTCCCATGATTTGAAGTGAATATTAAAGTTTTTTAAACCCACATGAACCCTGTCTGTATTTTGTAGTTTCTGTCTTACTTGGTGTCACACGCCATTCTTAGACCACCCATATGGGAGGCGTTTTGGAATGCGGTTCTACGTGGCACAACCAGAGCAGCTGATTTTGAATTGAAATAAACTGTCGATTTTTCTGCATTTTTGCTTTCTTATGCGCACGGTTTTTACGCCGGCTCTGCGGATGAATTTGATAAAGTATTTCGATACGGTGTCGGCATACCAAGCACGTTGCGATGCCGAAAGACGCGGTAGATAGGACGAGGGTACGGTTAAAAAAAGCCACGGTCCTTGTGTCCATTCGCATTTTTCAACTGTTTCAGACAGATTTTTGAAGTCTCTCACGGGCTCCACTAACCCTTTGGTCGATGGTTATGGTAATGCTGGTTTAGACAGAATCTGCGTAAAACACTATTCAGTTACCATTCACCTGTATGTCAGACAACTTGTGACGCTCCCAAGAACATGTTGGTAGAAGACAAGTGTTTCAGGGCCTCCAAAACCCTTACGCGGCAGTATTGTCGTTAAACAGTGATATTCTGTATCAAAAAGTGTGACAGCGAAGACCAACTCACCGACGTTGATGTCATGTGGCATTCGCTTGGCTAGGAAGCGTTTCAACTTGAATAGGAGACCACCTAGATGATGGCAAATAACCATACAACATTCTGTATTCAGAAACGTATCAACACAAGATGCAGTTGGACACGTAGAGGAAGAAATTGGAGTCATAGGTGAGCCTTGTTCCACTCCAGTGTTATCGTTGATATATCAGACCCAAACCACGGCCGTTGATCTAAATCACCACCAGAGGATGACATGGTTGAAATGCAACAACACGCTCAATGAGGAAAGTACTATTTCCAAGATACACCTACCACCACTATAGTTATATATGACTTGAGACACACCGAACCCCGTTTGGAGGGGCAAAACATTTTCGAAGGCCTACAGACGGCAACCATTTTGGGGGCTGCAATTTTAACGGCTGATAGCATAACTAGGGTAAACGTTGGACAGTTATTTAAAATCCCCTGTAGGGGGAGATGCGAAGGTACAAACGTCCTTCAATCAATTTATTCCGCTTTTACTGATTTGTCCACACGCCGACATATGGTGAATCCCGTTCTATAAACTTGTCTACTTTCCTCAGTGTGCATCGCTTCTTGGTCTGACCTTAATTCATTATGTCCGAGAAAATTCTTACCTGTTTGCCTGAGAAGTGTCCGTTTTGGACTCATCTATTAGCACATACCAAAAGTTGGAAAAGACCTTAGCCTAAATTAGAGAGAAATATATTTTGAAAGGTTCAACTCGAGCTTGTATAGCACGTGACTGAAATAACGCGCGCGAATCACGAGAATAGGAGTGTCACGCGAAATAGTATGGCTGCACGTGCGCTGATTGGCATTCCATTTACGATTGGA
This sequence comes from Clonorchis sinensis, assembly GCA_003604175.2. NCBI lineage: Eukaryota > Metazoa > Platyhelminthes > Trematoda > Opisthorchiida > Opisthorchiidae > Clonorchis > Clonorchis sinensis. The sequence goes on from CM030369.1 coordinate 21,578,959, forward strand.
AATCGATCAACCGGCCGTGATGCCAACGCACTCAACGAGAACAAAAGATCAGCTGCTACATGGTACTTATCAGTCTAATGTGAGGAAAACCCTGGGAAGACATCTCCCTAAAGAGTGTGCTTACCAAAAATGTCGTCAAAACTAAGCTCTTCTTGAATATAAACAATTTACTTTTGAGGGAACTATTAGTATCCCAGTTTTTACCGATGGTTGCTGTCCTGTTCGTTAAGCTAAACACGTTCATTGCGAACATTTCGTCACCACGCGAGGTGACGTTATCATTGCACGGTAGACTTGCATTGCGTCTTTGATAATCGTTACATCGGTGTGTGCTACAGTCAAATGCACACAAATCAACAAAATTCCGACCGGTATTTTTGCGCACAATGCGCGTGTCTAACTTTCTCGAGCTGTCAGGAGGCTGTTAATGTAGGCATTAGAGCTCATGAACTCATGTCGGGTCCCTCATTGACGTGATTTTTTTCTGCAGAATGTTTCAGAATCACCCGCTTAATCCATCACTCCACCATTTTGTCCACAACAGACTTGAAGCTCACCGGTCCATACTATGATGAAGTATATTTGTTATCACCCTTGTAGGGTGCTGGACGACAGTCACTTCCCAATTATCTGAAATAAGACCCGCCTAATGTGGCATGCAGGACAATACTACTGAAGACAAGCCCGTGCTAAGCGTGTCAGAAACAGCGGATGAAGCCCGTTTTCATTCGAATGCTTGAAGGACGTCCAGTTGTTGAAGAAGAGCTGGATAACGCAAGACGACCACCAGACGGTATTGACGTGCAAAGATGTGTTTCTATCGCCTCTAGCTCTACCAACGAGCGTGAAGAGTTCATCCGGTTGACGCAAACAGATGTTTACATTGTTGATGGAGACTTCTCCAGGATCAGTAACCGCTTAGTCACGAAACGCTAGCGTCCGTTCTTCTTCACGAGCTCGTACTTACTTTGTTTTCGTTTTTTGCCAACACCGATAGCTCGATAAACGTGCCTGGCTGGACGCCCAGCTCTGAACTGCCGGTAAGGTTCCTCATCAATTCATTTGTAGGCGTGGAATTATCGCTGTTGCTCATTTGCTAGATACACTTTGGTTCTATACGAACTTTTCAGCCCTCATTTTCCTAGTTTGCTGCTATGACAGTTGGAAATAGCTCAGAAAGATTCGTTTCCGTACGATAAACTTAGTGATATACTCTTTCAACTGGCTTCCTGACAGGTGGACGCGGGCTTTCACTTTTAGACGGCTGCCAGTCTTCAGTGGTTCGGTGAACTATAACACACTTCAGTGAACAGTAAGTCCACACAACAGATGCCTCGGTTCGCGACAATTCGTGATGTTTCCCGGATTTAACGCTCCGTTTCAGCGTTTTCAGTGGCTTCAAGCACTGGCATCTGAAAGCCACATATTGGCTGGCCATCAGAAACAGTCATAACGACAACATAGCTAAGCCTTCAGCATGATATTCAGGGCATCTCTCTCCCTCTCTTGATAGAACACCATAAACACAAGAGAAGCACCTTTTCCAAATTTCATGTGGCGTAATTGGGACTCCGGATAGTGTTCTTGAACTGCGGTAAGTTGTCAGCAGGCTAGAAGGAGGAGATGTGTGAACAAAGGTTGTCAGGACATCTTCTGCGATGCCATGGAGATCACAGGTAAAAACCCTGCAACCGTGTAAAAGGACAATGACATTTTTACTGCCTTCATTTAACCATGCTTCAGTAACGTCGACCACATCTGGACTCGTTTGGGCAACCCAAGATTTAATGTGACCCCTTTCGTCAATCAGACTCCTTGCATCATCATGGGTAAGCACCAAGCGCGACATAGTTATGACTTGGCCCTGAGACTGACAGGTTTTTTATGCTATCTCCTCGTGATTGCTCAAAAATCTTTAATGATTAGGTTGGTTCCCCTCTTACCCTGGAATGCTTTCAGTATCTAAACAGTAACCTTTTTTCTTCTGGACGAATTAACCACCAGGTAGTTCGAAGCGACTTGCTCCCTAGAGCAATCGTTTCGGGTTAGACGAGTTGGCTGGGTCAACCGTCAGATGGTGCAGCAGGTGTACTTTGTTGTTTGGCACGTTCCACACTAATTCCTGACTCGTCCGGATTCAAGAGTTTGTTTACTAGGTCCCTCAGTGCATCAACATGTAGTCGTTACATGCATCTCATGTGGCTTCGACTGACTGGAATAGTTGAAACAGTTTAACAAATTTCTTCCAGTGGCGACCTCCTGCCTCGCACGTCCGTGGTTTCAATACTGCCGTCCCGACTATGGTTACTGACTTTCCTCAGTTCACGACCGGGTAATCGTGGGCCATTCATTTCCTGTCACTTCTTCCGCATCTGTCACCTCCCCCAGTGACAACTGATGTGTCTGGCCTTCCATTACGCCCCTTTGCTTTGAGTTTTCTGGCTTTAATACAGCAACCTTTATTGTATTGGAGGCGGTGTTTGCATTATATTTGCCTGTGGCCTCATTAACAAGGTCTGATCATATGGGTGCTTGTACGCGGGACCGTAAAGTACGTCGACTCTCGAGCGTCCTTTTTTGTGGGACCGCTGCATGTAGCTTTCCGCAGTTTGTTCGATTGTTTTAAGTGTAGAGGTGGTCGAGTTTGATCTCGTTATCAAAGTGCACGGCACTTGACACATGTACATAAATTGGTCGATTTACTTTTCGTGTATCTCTGTATGGGACCAAAGTCAAACTGTTCGGCACCCCATGTGCTCCCATTTTTGCAGATATCACATTTTGTGGAGCAATTGTTTCATATACGCAACAAACACACGTATTTGTTGTGCGCGCAATGCCGCATTGCAAGGATTGCAACAGATGACGTTGCTAACTTAAAGCTTGACTCGTCACGTCTGGTAATTTGCACTTTTTTCCGTGGCCTCAACAACATCCAAGGAGTTGGATTTATCATCAGAGTTTCACAGATTTCTAGCTTCTATCACTTAAATCCTGGCGGTATTATCGAATTTTCACCCGCCATAACATTCGAACGTGTGCGCGTTCAAGGTCGACAACTCGATTAGATGGATGGAGAATCTAGTGTCATAGCTATTGATCGGTTATTCAAAGTGACAACAGCAAATATTGGGGCATCTTTGAAACCCTGGCTGTCGCAATCTTTGGCAAACATCCCAGTAGGAAGTTGTTTACGCCTTTAAATCAGTTCACATGTGGCTGCGCACAGCTGAGCAAACCATGTGCTGTGGAGCGATTGTTTTTCGGTTAGGTAATTCACAGGAAAGCTTGGAGAACAATACTACAACTACTGAGTTTCGTCTGATTGTTGATTTTCTAAAAATGTCACTCTAGACCACGTGGCGATATGTGGTTTTCCATCATGATCTCGCAGTGGTTTAACCTTTGGAGTTTTTGTTTTCTTCAGTGTTTCCTGTCGGCATTTGTTTCTCGTGTTGGTGGTCTTCAAAACCTGGGGAACATTTTGCAGACCCCGAAGTCTTCTCCTGAACGGAACAAATGCCGACTCTAATTATTCCGCCAACTGCACTTCTTCAAAGTATTCGAGAACTTTTGGCAAAATATAGATAACGTCGATGGAATCTGCTCTGTTTGGAATCCCAACAAATTGCGTGACCTTCCAGTGGGAACTTCAAGTTAGCGACACAAGGGTGCTTCAGGCACAAGCTGGGACTGAGTCTTGTGGTTCGGGCATGTTGGGCGTGTCTGGTGAATGTTACTTGTTCACGATCAGAATATGGAAATCTGGAAGCCTAGGAAACTGTAGAAGCCACAAACTGATGAACGTGGACATGGGTCAATGTATTTGTGCGAATCGGCCACACCGAAAGCATACGAAGGAGAGTTGAGTTCGCGTTGCTGATAAATTACGTGGGTTGATGACATAGCCTCAAGGCACTGGCCTTCTTCATCACTCGCATCGATGGACGACATTTATTTGACACAGAAGAGAAAGTTAATACGTAATACACTACTCATAAGGTTGCTGAAAATTCTTCGACAGCCCACGACCGGTTTCGCCCTTCTGCTTTGGGCTCATCAGGTAGGAGAGACATGAGGCGGCCTGGTGCAGCACATTCAGTTGCCTGAAAACATCACAAACGGGAGATTCAGCTGGGTTCCAGGTGAGTCTCTCGCAAAAACCAAATTGATATGCAAATGAGTGTATTTCTCGAAGAAAGTTAATAGTTCAGGTCGTTTCGCTGGTGGTCGAGCTTCTCACTGAGTTTGGCGATTTCGTTGCAAACGTTCCACCACCAATCGACACGATATCACCGTTGTGTTTTTGAAGAGAGTTACAAAACAACGGATGCCGAATAAACTTTATCGGCAGAAAAGAACATATCAGAAGTGGCAACACCGGCTAGAACAGATACTTAAACGGATAGTGCCACCCCAAATCAACCAGCCGCACGGAATTTTGGTGACCCATAACCCGAGTGTCACCTTGAGAAGACCGATTCCAAAACTAAAGGACAAAACTAGACGAGAGGGCAACCAAGAGAGTTGTTGAAATGCACGATGGACTCAATCAACCAACAGGTTGAACTTGGCCTAATATATGCACAACTTTATACAGACTGAATCAACTAACCCAAAAACGGCCGAACATCAGACTAACGGATCAGATGACAGGTCACGCGGCAATAATCTGAGAAGCCAAGTTCAATGGTTACCTGTACGTTTGCGAACGGGAACATGAGTGAAGCGTCCAATCGATAGGATAACTCAGCCGGGCAACCAATTAAAATCTAGGGCCACTCCCTTCGGAAGCACGTACATAAACACGCGTTTACCACCACTCGACACATGGCTCTGCCTCACAACAACGCACTGATGAAGTCGCTTGAATTATTGATGAAACGTTTGTAACACAATCGAGCTGCTGGACAAGCAAAAACTCTGTTTTTGGTAATGTTCCAAGGGTTGTGATGCTATCGTGTCTGTTCTCGGAAGCCCTTTATCTGTTAGGTAAAGCGTGGAAGAAACGTATCTTTTTATTCCGGCATCTCTCTTCCTAAACATAAGTAACCAAATCTTTAACTATATCCCCACCTAATCACATTCGTCCACGGTGAGATTGTCCGAAAATAAGAGCAAACTCTCTATTGTTCTTCAATTTCATCGGTTATTCAATCACACTGTTGTCAAGGCGTTTTCCGGTCTAACTAGATAGCAGGCCTTCTATGCTCCACTCCAAATTAAGATCGCTAACAGGGATGCTATGGAGCATGTCGCATATTACTGACTGTGACTTCATACACACTGAGTAGTGTATACGTCATATTCCTCATCTCCTGCTCATTGGCTGGTTTTGCGTGCACTGGTGATGTCTACTCAGATGGCGGTGAGACCTTAGCAAGCCTGGTGGACAGATCGACAGCCCCCTGACCAGTGACTGCACTGAACTACCAGTGAAAGAAAGAAGGCCTTCCCTGCGGAGTTATCTATTTGAGAACGCCAACTGAACAGTTACAGACTATTGAACAGGGAAGCAAAACTCTCATTTGCATCTCGTTTACAAAACTGAATATCCCCCTTCTCCTTGAACGAGCATCAGCCCGTGCAGCGTTCTGGATTCTAACAATAAGCAGCCCTTTGTCGAAATATAGGTAGCTCGGGTGTGTTTACCAGTGAAAGGAAGAAGGCCTTCGCAAATGCTACAAAGAGACTCCACAAATTCCATAAGAGATCTCACTTTTCAAGAGACGCAAAGCGGATTTACGAGAAGACGTGCTACTCACATGCCTCATCAGTAGTATCCACCGTTACACCAGTATTCCAACATATCGATTTAATTTTTTTCTCTCAATCCTTTGCATTAGGATCCTCGTGATGTAAACTTCAGGTTTCTGCTGTCAATATCACACAGCCATCCTGAATGAAATGAACTACTCGACTTTCAGAATATGCTCCACTCGGATTCGTGTCCCAAACAAGCAGATGGGTCTAGATGGTCTAGACGGGCAAATGTCCTTCGTCTTCAGTTATTGTTATAGTTGATAAAGTCGACAAGGATACCGGGGGGCGGGGGGTCGTGATGAGATGTGACTTCTTCCAGGGATTCACTTAGTTGAAAGTTTTCCTGTACAGTAGATCCCCATCACAAATACAGTTAATATCGTTATGATTTCACTAACTTCAAAAGAAGGACACTAAAAAACTTTGGTCTGCTGATTCAATAATCACGGATGTACAGATTTTTATATCAATCAAAAGTGTTTTAGGTGAACTCTGGTGAAAGCACAATTGCTAATCGATCAGGATCACAACTCACTTAGTCACCTACCAATGACAACACTCGAGATACCAATATTCAAATACACCAATATTTGTTCGGTTCGTTTCGAATGAATGAGACCTAGCTGTCTACGTTTTGGGCTGCGGTTACACAGCTTGCAAATTGTACAGCACTTTAACAGGAGCCGGCGACGAACGATTATTGGTCCACTTGTGACTGTGTGCTCAGCCAAATCTGAAGTTAGCCTGAAGCTTGTAGCCCTTCCATGAGCACTAAAGTTTGCACACCTCCGTCGACGCCGCGAGGCCGACAACGGGGACAAAATGGATTTTGATTGATTTTTTTTTCGCTAAAATGCGGTGAGTGCTGTGTTGCAGTGATTGGTCATACATTGTTACTTCTATGGTGTAAATCTGCTCAGGTCATATTGCCCCGATTTTGATGAGTGAACCTTAGTTGGATAACTGGGTACTAAACAACTCCATCAAACAAGCCACTAAACTGTCCGTCTTTCGGTCGACAAAGAAACGTCTTACTGTTACATAATTCGGCTATCTAAGAAATGTTAGCTTGAGTTGCTTTTTTAGAACAAAGTCCTTGAGAACAGTGGTTCGCAAATATTTCAAAAGAGATTTTATCCTAAAAGTGAAATCACTCAACACTGAAAAACCGAGAAGCATTGCAAAGCAGTTTCATCTTTGTTGGCAGTCGTCAGCAGTGCTCACCGCACGAATCTCGGGAAGGATTCAAATCGTGAATATGCATGTGAATAGCTGAGTTTTTGGCCACAAATGGTTGATCAGCAATGTGTTCAGACAAGACGTCTCGCTTGTCCTTCAGTCACGAATCTCCCTGTTGGCTTCTTCCTCTAATGATGGCATTTGGGTCGGAAGGCTCGTGCGCTTCATGAGCTATTCTCCTTCTGAGTAGATTACTTCAATTTTGTTGATAGTATGTGCAGATCGCAAAATTTCAGTCCAGTTCACACCGTGCTTCTTCCTCAAGGTAGAAAGTGAAGAGTGAACAGACCTTTCATGTGCTTACTGGCGATACCTGCGCACTTCTGGACAAAAGGCTTTTGGATCGACTTCACATATTGTGTTATCGATGTTCGCGCAATCGTCAGCAAAGCTGGAAGTGACCGATATGTATTGAGGGAAATACGAAGATGATCAACCCTGATGTTATTGGAAGTTGACTTTAATCTGTTATCTCAACTCCGCTTCAAGGTATAAGAATAGCCGTAGGGAATTCAGCACAGATATAAGCGAATAATTTGAGCGTTGTGCGCATCATATTCAGTAGCGAGTATCCGGGAGAGGACAGAGCGTTTTTTACTGCTCAACCTCTTGGTCACCCAGAACAAACCTCAACAAGAGCAAAATGGTCAAACTCACACAGATCATTTTGCTCCTGGTGAAGAACCGAAGCGCTGAGCAATAAAACTGCTTCGGAGTAATCCAGCGTCACCACAGAGTAAAAAGGCGCGGAACCTACATCGGTCAGTAGCAGGCATTTGTCCTGGTGAGTGCCAACCACATCAGAAATAGAGTCGACAAACTCTGTTAGTGACCAGTGATTGACTGATCAGTAGCCATACGAAGGTCGGGCCTGTGACAATGAGACGATCCTAGCACGGTGGGGAAGTAACATTCAGTGTCACCACCGCCCTGAGATTTTGTTCACCGTACTGATTTATACCCTGTCTACACGGTGTTCAAGCAGGCTTCGGTATTGCTCCTCCTCCAAGATGTCCAGTCAGATTCAGCGATGCGTTCAGCAGGTACAACTGTTAGAAAAGCATTCAGCACACCGTTCGTCGCTTCAATCCAGTTCCGTTTTATTATTCAGTGGGACCATAGAAAATCTCCAGTGGTAGCCTTGTTTCGTCCTTGTGGGAGCTGTGTTCAGCTGAAGATAACGTGAGCCTCGATTCCCGTGATAAACATAGTCATTCTGTACATCGTATTGAATACCAGCTGGGATATCAGTAGAGGAGAGCAGGTCAGTCACGTGATTAGTTAGTAGTTCACCAGGACCATTTGGGTTATTAATTGATAAATTCAATAGGGGTTGTCATCCGCAGAAAATGGACACACCCATTCACCGCGCCTGAATCAGGACTGTGGTGGCTAAGACTTTGAGTTCTGAATGCAGGAAATAAGAAGCAATGACTCTCCAAACAACTGAAGAGACCGACAGACACAATGTGATGAGCTAAGTGCTATAGAAGAATAGAACAAGTGATTGTGTAATTATGAACCATTCGACCGATCCTATCCTGCTGCAAGATTCAAATGGAAACTGCTGTGAAATTCGATCAACTCCAGAGTTATCTAAACAAACTCGGCCAAGCAACCTGTTCCAAACATTCGAAACACTTACATCAACTCTCTCGACGCGTGCGTAAAACAGATTCCCGGATTCAGCCGCTTTGATCATTACCTGTTTGAGACAGCTCGACTCATAATGCAGGTTTTCATGACGTATCAATAGCCTATCAGAATTCGTAGACCTAATCTCATCTTGCAGCTATTCTCCATAAAATATGTCGGATGCCGAATTGGATGCTGGTACGCGTCACTAGTTTCATCATCACACCAAGCGGTGAGCACTTTCCCGACCAAAGGTTTGTCAATAAAATCTGTACTTTTATTCGACTCCTGTCGAATCGCAAACCTATCACACCAACGTCCTGGAGACTAGAACAGAATCTGAACAAAATTCTCGAAGGTCATGACAAGTTCTTCCATCACAATGAAGTTACGCATCATTTTTAACAATAACTAAATCAGATTTATATGCGCCGACAGTAGTCCACAGTCCAATAAAATGGTTTTACGCCAAACTTGCAGGGTTCATACCAGCCGACCATAAAAAACTGAGAACGGCATCGGAGAATTTTCGTATACTTGAGTGTTATTATTATTAATTTAACAATGACTTCTTGATTACTGGTCCATTTTCATAAGACTTATTCATATTTTTGCGCCACGGCATATTTCAACAGAACCGCCCCTGACATAGTTCTTTCTTCCTCAACTTCTTATCGATAACTGTGGGAGAATGGAAAGGGATACTATAAGTGTGTTGTCACTTTCTGAGAGCAAGTAATCTCATTTGTGAAGCGGAACAGACTTTTTTTTGGTTTCCAAACAACAGGTTTTTCTAGAGGTTGAATTGGAACGGTACAACTTTCATGCTGCCAACTATGGCCTCCAAAGAAGATGATTCCTTTTGAAGAAGTACCTTGCCATAACTAAGTACCTATAAGCAAGGAGTTTACATTCGTCATATACGTGACTATGTTTAAGGCAGCATGCGGGCACTCTCAACAACAGTTTTATCGCAAAAACTTATTCTCTTGTAGATGACACATGTAAAACCCATATGTGTACGTTAACGTTAGCGACTAAAATTGACTTTCAAAAAGTTTGACCTCTTCGGTCCATAATGTCAGTATATTTCGGTAAAATGCATGTTTAATCAGAAAAACAGTTTGAGTGTGTATGGCTTCTTGTTGCAGTGCTTGAAAATGACCTTTCAAAAATATTAGTTCTCAAGTGCCCGAAAAGTAGTTTAAATGGCATCTATCTGCAGTGGGGCGGCAGCTTAGCTGGATTCTGAAAAAATTCTAGAACAGATCTTGTGACTTTTCAAAGCACTGCGAATTCGTGCGCAATCACAGATGTAACAAAGCAATTCAGCTACAGAAAAGGCACAGAAGTTACACAACAGAAATTTGGATTTTAGGTAAACTGTTGGATGTGTGGGTCGACGGGGGGCGAGTGGGTGAGTGGATGCGTGGATGGAATTCCATATCTATCAGTCCTGTCCGTCATGTCTGGTGTATTTCCTTGAGCAGCTCACGTCCTTGTACTTGGCAGACTAAAACAGAAACAGAAGGATTGGTAGGCAGAACTGAATGTTGAATTAGAGTAGAGATTAAATTTTTCAGAGATTGCTCATCAGAAGGTCAACTCTTATCAACTCGTTCACGCCAATGCATTCGAAAAGGCTCGTACATAGGTAACGAGGATGCAGAAGGTCCTTTCCGTTTGCATAGACCAAATCTCAGGCATCTGTGTCCGACTAACTTTGTCCACCGCATGCTTAGGACCTATCGTGTTCGCCGCGGTTTACGACTACTCCGATAAAACATTCGTACCAGTAACTAGGACCCGGAAGATTCTTTAATGACTCTCCAAATCCACTTTTTTCTCAAACAGACAGACAGGCTTTTGGGTAAGAAACGCGGCCAAGTCCATTTCAGCTTCCGTTATCGTCGCAGTAAGATTTGATTTTCATATTTTGACCGACACAATTGGAATTGAATCGACCGATATGTTCACTGATGCAAGAAAACAACTTATGGTTCTTTGGTAGACAGGTTATCTCGAAAATCAGTGCAGACGATGTTACCGACCTGTTGTGGCATAGTTTGTTAAGGTAAAATAAAAAAATGAAAACCGAACGCGACATCAGTCACTGACTTGTTGAGAAATGAAGTATAAAAGATAAATACACTCATTTGCGAGAGACTCACCTGGAACCCAGCTGAAACATCACAAACGGGAGATTCAGCTGGGTTCCAGGTGAGTCTCTCGCAAAACCAAATTGATTTGCAAATGAGTGTATTTCTCGAAAACAGTCCAATTTGGGTTCAAGTAGAACATAAGGTTGACGGAAACTCGGGGACTGCGCCTACCTGATGAGCCCAGAGCAGAAGGGCGAAACCGGTCGTGAGCTGTCGAAGAATATTCAGCAACCTTATGTGTAGTGCATTACGTATATACAAGTATAAAAGATGTTGCGTTGTCCTGTATCAATGGCTCCTCGTGAGGTTGGTGTAATCGAGCGCCTTTTCCCGTAAGCAGTCAAGTTAAAACTTAGGTGGTGCTACCTTGCATATAAACTCGAGATAGCTCAATGGTTAAGCAGCGAACTCACTGACCCAAAAGGTTCAGGGTTCGAACCCAGCCTCTGCATCTCGACAACTTTTGGGTAGGCTTAGGAAACCTGATATTATCTCATGCCTCCTTCGTGTGGCATTGTCGCTGGGTACCAGAAGGGTGTTACAAATGAACGATTTCTTGCATATCCTGTTTGGTGATGTACTTTACAGTATAAATGGTTCGACAGTCAGCTACGAACAAGCATTCATTCATACTTTCAAGTGTTCAGCGATAAAGTGTGCAAAAAGTGAATCAGTGAAAGCAGTCGCTTCCCTGTCCCTTTGTTGGGCCCGCAGGTGCGATCCCAAAGAGTAAAACTCACATGAGAAAAGCCAGAGAAAATAAGATGACGTAAGCAGCCACAATACTGGGCGATATCCCGTCTGATAGACATGTAGTCGGTCAAAGGCTTCTGAAACCGACAAAAAGCTAGAGGCACGCAGAGGAAGACCAACTAGTTATCCGTCTCCCAACAAAAGAGACTTTCGCGATTTCATAACTTACTATTTTACACTAATGCAATGTCATTCACGGACTCGATTCCTAGATGAGTTGAAGCACTGAATCAGCTAACATGCACCAAACCAACAGTGAACCACACGTATTGTCAGTTGGACTTGGCTGACAGAACAGAAGTATAAACCTTCGTTTCACCTGCAAGGTCGTGCCCAAAACAATGCAGACCAGTATGGTTAACACACAGCGGTTGCCCGGCTCCCATTTACACGACCGTGTAACCATCTGACCTGCAAAAAAGTGCAAATTTACTCAAGCGGAGTTTGTCTGTTTTGCCTTTGGCACCGCAATAACATGAAACTGGTGAAGTACACTCATTTGCAAACAAATTTGGTTATGCGAGAGACTCACCTGGAACCCAGCTGAAACTCTCGTCTATGATGTTTCCGAACAAGTGGATGTGCTGCACCAGACCGCCTCATGTTTCAGTTGCTACGATATTCGAGATACTGCGATACACGCATAAACGTAATATACTACTCATAAGTTTGCTGAAAATTCTTCGCTACTGAACAGATAACTTGCACGCATAACATCATAAACGAAAGATTCAGCTGGGTTCCAGGTAAGTCTCCCGTCAAATTTAGGTTCAAGCAGAACATATTGTTGACGGAAACTCGAGGACTGCACCTACCTGATGAAACTCAAGAAGGGCGAAACCGTTCGTGGGCTGTCGTGGGCTGTCGAAGAATTTTCAGCAACCTTATGAGTAGTGTATTACGTACAAACATGAAACTGCTTATAGGTAAAAGTTTAATCCTGGTTGACAGAATCGTAGTAACTGTATCCAGTACGGTAGGAATGTGCCGCAGTCCCAACGGACCTTTAAGAGACCAATCGTGGCGTATGAGTGAGAGACAAAACTAATCGCGATATGAATGAATTTATTTTATGGATTTGCTCTGGTTTGGTTTCACCTAACCGTACCTCCTATCCATATGCTGAGGGACATTTCTGAATGCAATGGAAATTCTACTGAACACGTTCCAATCAAGAACGCTGGCTTTCACGAACAAGGAAACAACAGAGGATGAATTGCCGAGGCACACGTACTGTGGGTTCTCCACAAATAACACCAAATTCTGGAATGTCGTCTTACCATGCAAATAGCACACGTTTTTAGGTAAGTCATGCCCAAGTGACCTGTTCCAAAATGCCTGGCGGGCCAGTTGACCGACTGCTGGTTCATCGGTGCGTTGATTCATATGGTCCGTGAAACGAGAATTTGAGTCAGCTCAACGACTGGTGACTGAAATCTTCGAGTACATTTCTATCTAAAATATGATAGTATTCCACATCATTCTACCTCTTTTTTCGGCAAACTTAATTTTTGGCAAAGAAGAAGCAATGGTTGAAACAGTTTTTATGAGGGAGACCATTCACCATGTTGCTAAAAACCCTCCGACAACCCACTGTCCACCCAACCCTTCTTGGGTCTCGTCAGGTGGACGCAGTCGCCTAGGTTCCACCAACTTTATGTTCTGTTGTACGAAATTCGACAAATACACTCATTTGCAATATGGTTTCCAATGCGGACACAGTTGAACCCCACCTGACTCTCTTGTTTATGATATAGTTCAACTGGATGTTAATCAAAAAGACCGCCTTAGTATACATTCATGAAGGAACCTGGGAGACTGCGCCTACCTGATGGGCCTCAAGAACGTTGAAAACGATCTTGGGCTTTCAAAAAGGTTTCCAACAACCTTTGGAGTAGTTTCCTTCACAAAAATATACTGCGATATCTTGTACATCGGGCCAACTGAAACATGAAGCGACCTTTGTGAGGCGCATTCAGTTGAAGAATATCATAAACGAGAAATTCAGCTGAGTCTCCCGTGAAAACCCAGTTGATGTGCAAATGAGCGTATTTGTCGAAAAGGTGTGTTACTTATTCAAACAAGATAAAACCCACGTGTCTATGGATAAATGGTATCACACTACAACAAAATCATGTGACCGCACTGAGGTTGCCTCACGGCGACGGCGAAGGAGTAAAAACTCAAACTACCCATAACGACAGTCACCCAACTCAAGTTAGCTGTGATACCCTGTGACTTGACGTAACATAAACAAGTTGATAAATTCTCCTCTAAAGTTTGCCAACTTTGTTATTTTATGCGATCAGATTCCATCCCAAAACACTACTAACCTCGTAATGTGGAATTTTTAAGTTGCCGCTGTCTTACTGAGCATTCTTATACTACTCATGGGCCGTTCTCAGTATATCGGGTAACAGTGTAGACAGTGAATTAAACTTTTATCAATTGGAGAACATCATGAGCCGGGATTCATGTGAGTTCCCCGTGAAAATCAAATTGGCATGCATTCGTCGAATCTCTGTATATAGTTCATCCGTTCGTACGTCACATGACTGAAGAAGTTGTATACATCTTCAAATCCAGTAGTGTATGTCAGCATCCACATAGAATTAACCTCTCAGGGTAAATTTATCTTGAACTATGCAGCAGACCTATGGGCCCATGTGAAGTACCGTGAACAATCATTTCCCCCGTTTTCGACTTTCAGTAGCCTTCACTCGCTATAAACAGATTGCTTGGAATAGTGTTTCCCATATTGTGCATCTTTGTTTTCTTGTGACTCTGCTTTATCCCTAACACTAGAGAACCATTCTAGGAGAAAAACAGATTCCCAGTCAGATTCACTCGTCACTACTCTCCAGTGTAAGCAAAAGACGAGTGCCATTCGGTATTCTGTAACAAATAACAACTACAGCCTACGTAAACTCCGTTCTCAACAATCGATTTGCCCACATTCGGCCGAAGCCAACTTCAGATGTTGCGTCACTTAGCTGCTCAGCTCGACGAAATGGAGCGAAAGACCGCAGATTAGATTTACTGTTCATATACGCGCGTTAGAGAGGAAGAAGTGCGCGCACCGAGTTTGCTTCCACAATCGGTCTGATGATACAATCTTACAAACAAGACTCGCACTACAACAGTAGGTTTTTCTTTAAGATGTGTTTGCGAAAATAAAAGCCTGAAGTAGGTTATAGGTTACGGATGACCGTCTCTCATATGAACCAAACTGAGAACCTTTGAACAAGACAACTCTAAGGTGCTGGTATTGAGAGGAGATTCGTGAGTTTTTAGTGAACACTTCATACGGTAAGTGAAGCGAATTTGTTTGGAAAAAATCGGGAATTACTGCACGGCTGCTTCATCTTATCGGAAATCGTCAGCGGTGTGCAGCTTACGAAACTCTAGTGGTAGGTAGCATGCAGGACTAATAAAATTCTATCGTTAACTGAAGTTTCCAACTGATAAGTCGTCACACGAGGACCCAGTCAACATGTATGGCTACATGGTGTGGATCTCGTGACTAAAGCGCGAGTGGCGCTGTATCCACTCCAAGTGAAAACTAATCACACCGGCCGCTGGCAGCCGGACAGGTAGATGTTTAAGCTGCTAACCAGGAGGTTGCGGATTCGAGAATCCCTGGAATTTCGTGAGATACGCTGATTTCCAAGAAGGACGAAACAGCTGTACAGTGCTTCTTGACTTTTCAAACCAGATTCGCTTCACGTACAAGACAAAATCCTCGTTAAAAAGCAATCTTAACTTTTTAGACGGAGAAACCGCTCACAGAGCCACCGAAAACTCCTCGACAGCTCATGATCCGTTTTGCTCTTCCTCGGCACATCAATCGCCAGAGTTCCCCGAGTTTCTGTCAACTTTATATTCTCCTAGAACCCTAATTTGACATAATCCGAAAACTACCCTCATTTGGTTTTTACCGGAGAAATCTTAGAGGTAATTTTTCTGATGCAGATTTTCTGTTCATGTTAAATCTCCTGAAGAGTATCGTTCAACGGCACAACTGCAAAAGCAACTTCGACGAATGGATCCTGGGAATTGCTGAATAGAAAAGTGCCTCGTTAATGATACAAGACGAAGCTACTGACACACTTTAGTTCTGCTGAAACCTTGGGGCCGATATTTTATACCCCACATTTTTTGGTTTTCCACCAATTCATTATTGGATTTTCGTGGAATCGATTAGAACCGAAGCATTATTTTATATTTTAGGACATCCCCATATTTTTTATTAGTTGCTTCACTGGGACTTTCAAGATGACTGGATGTGAATCTCAAAGCCCTGCATCAGTAATCGATCACTGAATTGATGTCCAATTAGAGCTTCTCAGGAGGTTTCCATGAGAGACTCAACGAGGTTTACACCTCTTGGGACCCCGTAGCCCAACAGTGAGTCAAACTTAGACTTCGACTGAAACATCTTAAGATGTTCATCAGTTCATGTGGAAAAAATGCCGGAATATCTTGGCATGAAAATGAACGAAGCTGGGAAGC
This sequence comes from Clonorchis sinensis, assembly GCA_003604175.2. Taxonomy (NCBI): domain Eukaryota; kingdom Metazoa; phylum Platyhelminthes; class Trematoda; order Opisthorchiida; family Opisthorchiidae; genus Clonorchis; species Clonorchis sinensis. The sequence continues at coordinate 21,595,023 of CM030369.1, forward strand.
AAGTCATACTGTAAGCAAGCATTACATGTAAACTTGGTGCACATCGCTAACAGTAGAGCTTTGAAGGTTTGGCAATTCCAAGGATGCTGAGCTGCAACAAACGACGCAGAATGAGCTCACTACAATCTTTCACTTGGGCTCGTTTGAGAAATTCAAATCGATATCGCATAGATCAACTGAGCTACTTTTAACACGTGCTTCTTTCTTGAAATGTCAAAAAGTAAAAAAAACTTCCGACGAACAGACCGCCCAAAAAGTTCTATTACCCCCGATTTCTCGAACGTTCCTTGAGCACACTATGATCTCAATGAATACTCTTTGCTTTTGGAACACAAAGCTCAGGGTAGGTCGACTGACTCTGTGACAACACAAGACATGGTTCTATCAGACGGACGTTGACAAACCAGCTGCTGGTTACCACCAGGTTAGCTTCGGTTCTGCTGTATCACTCCCAAATCCACTTATTGTGTTTTCCATGACCCCAAAGGATCGATTTTTAGTTTTTTTCTAGTTAACTGGGCTTATGTACATCGATACTTAAGCTCTTTTGGAGACCCACTGTGTTCCCTGGAAGAAGCGCAGGACGTGTATCACACTACACTAAACAACAACATCAGTCGATAGACATTTTCTATCTCACTCCCTGGGGACTAGCTCAGTCAGCTTTTTATAGAAAACTTTTTCTCCCAAGGATAACCACCGATTAGTAACATGATCCGTTCCTCAGCTTTCCGGGACAGTTAATGGGACTGTTCACTTCTTGATTCTCTGCACTAGTCCATCTTTGCACGTGCATTGTCACCCGGTCGTTGAACAGTACTCAGCACGAAGATACGGGGAAATGGCTGCAATCCGTTTTCCAGTCAGCTGTTCTCCCCAGGCTTGAACTGAGAATGCTTTTCCGCTACTAAATAAATCCACATGCAGCGTGGAAGACGAAAAATGGTATACATGTTGCTTTTGGATTTAAGAGGCCGGTCTTGTTTGCTCAAGGGATCCAATGGCTGTGAATAATCGGCCCGAACTACACAGTATTGATGAAGGGTAAAATCTTATTCGCAACCGTCACGTGATCTGAACAGATGAATTGATCGTCTGTCATCACCTCAACTTTGTAGTGGCGCACGAGAAAGAGCGCAAAGCTCGTTTGTGAATAAAGCTGTTGAAGTTCCTTACAAAAACAGCAATTCTCGGCTTTTCAGCGTAGATTGGCCTCACTAACGGGACAAAAAATGTCACCAAATCTTCAAATAATCAACATCAATCAATGAGTGGCCCAGAGGAAGTATACTATCACAAGAAGAACGAAGCTTCCGTCGGAATAGTAGTCACGTGAGAAGCCAATCAATACTTGACCACATGATGTGCTTTCTGTGACTGAAGAATGGGGGTCGATATATCTTGTTCAAGTGAGAGCTAACAACATTGCTGTTCAGCCGTTCGTCGCCAAACAGTCAAGTGTTCAACAACTAGTCCGAAGGTCGCGGGTTCGAAACTCTATGAGTTTGTTAAGTGAACACCAATGATGACTCCCAACAAAGATGAAATAGCCGGACAGCGTTTAATGTTTTTTTCCAAAACAGATTGGCCTCTCTGACAAGATAAAAACTCGAATCAAAGTGCTTTATATATACGTACATATTACTTTCTAAAGAGCCTTGTATAGAAACGAAAAATGAACTTCTAATTGGCCGATGTTCACAGTGAGCATACGAGATAAACCAGAAAGACACTTCGCAAAAAATAACGCAAATATGATAGTCAATTAGCCTTTTCAAGTAAATCCGTAACAGAAATAAAGTTCAGCCCCGGGTCTAATTGGTGGAAATTACCTTCTTTCCCCTGTCCATGCTCACCGAAATTTTCATGGACAGTTCATTTATCACAAGGATCCTTGGTTTACAGTAGAGTTTAGACGAAAACCCTCTCACCAGTGGATGAGTTCATTCGATCTCGACTTCCCGGTACATTTTTGGCGTTCGTACGAGATGGCTCAGTGGATGAGGCGCGAACTCACTGACCGAAAAGATCCACGGTTCGAACCCAGCCTCTGCATCTCGACTGCTTGGGGAATCTCGTAATACCTATCCCGCAAACCCCAAATGCAACCAAAATATCGCCCATTGGGTTTCAAGCGTGTGTCACGCTACCTAACTGGGAAGTCCTGACTGGCGTGTCAATCGATCGTCACAACCAGGACAGTTACTGGGTCGTCGTTCGATCGGTCGGGCACACCAATCACATCACTCAAGTGTGAACACGTTCGCCTGCTCAGACGTGAAAATTCAGATGCGTCCAACGTGTGTTGTCGGAGTAGTGGTAACACGCTCGCCTCGCATGTCAGATGTCCGGGGTTCAAATCCCGGCACGGCCAGCGGATATGCACTGCTGATGAGCTCTAATAAGAGCGAAGCTCGAGTCCAGTGCTTCCCTTTGGTGGTGTGGGCTCACCGGAATAATTACGCCAGAACAGGAGGACGACCGTTCAAACGAGAGTGGTGTGAATATGAACAGAATCTCGTAATATCTCGGAATTCGTGCCCCCTTCGGGTGGCATGGCAGCTGGGCACCGGAAGGGTGCTATGGCTGAGCCATTCATTTTTTGGCATTAAGTGGACGGTATCATTCCCGCAGCAAATTTCCAGTAGCAGAGGGCGATTATGATCAACCCCGTGGAAGGGGGATTTCAGACCTCATAGGAAAAAAGAGCTGCCTTTTTCCCTGATTGACTCTTGTTTCTGTATACACACCTTGCCGTATTTTCACAAGATTCGTAAAAATTTTTATGGTTAATAAGTGGGTGTGGTTTGTGACTTGTTTGGGTTTTTGTAGTTTACTCGCTGAAAGAGATTTCCCATCTTCACTTGCGTCACTAGCCCTTATCTAGATCACACACCTTTAGATGGGAGCGATGGCCCACAGAAAGTTTGCTCAAATTACTTGCAAGGATGCTTTATTTGATAGTACGATCTCACTCTTCACGCTGTCGAAAGATCTGCAAGGTGAATATCACGAGAACAACAGTCAGCCATAGGTGCGATTATACTGAGACTGCGGGATTCTGTTTACGTTCACATCACTCTCGTAGGAACAGTCTTACTTCGGTCCTGACAAAAATATCCTGATGAGTGCATTCAACAAAACGATTAATCCATTTCCCCTCTCTTCTCAACCGTTCACATACGTTAATGTAACGTACACACATGTCAACAAACAAACACACGTAGTTTGAACAGTCCTCCTGTTCTGAAGCAAATGTGAATTCTGCAAATTAGTAAATCACTTAAAACGAACCAAAAATTGTCCAGCCAGTTTCAGGCGTATGTGGTGCCTTCCACTCGGCATTCAGCGTCATCTGAGCCGGACAGGGGCACCAAACAGATCCGTAATGCCGAAGGTCTTTTCAACGAGTTATCACGTTGCTAAGTTGTTGTTTTCACCAAATGTCGCCTTGTTCATCACAGTTCAACTTGGTGCCTACCGAGTCAAACACGCGGGCACATTGTGCGGCCGTCAGATGAGCACTAATCATTCTTCAAATCAGCCCAATGTTTTCGAGTAATCATCTCATGGCTTGTTTACGCCGCCACTCGTGAGTTGTACTGGAGTACGATTCTGCATGTGTGTGTGTGAATAGATCAGAACTATGCTGCCATGTTCGTTTTAGCTCAGCCTTGTGAGAGGGAACACACTTGCATGCCACGGAAGTTTACCTCGAAAATCCATAAAGTTGGTCGATACACAATCGATCCACGAAGTTGGATACAAAGACTGTAGTGATGAGAGAATTTACCCCCACCATCAGCTCGATCGCATCTTTACGCGACCGCAGAACTGTGCGGAACGAAAGTTTGAAAGAAAGAGCAGATGTGTTGTTTCTGGTTAAAAAAAACCTGGTTAAAAACCAGGGTTTTGTGAGTACGCGGCATTCCAAAGCAGCTTTGGGTCTCCACCGACAGATTCCTAATGTACGGTCTAGCCGGAATTCCGTCATGTGCCAGAAGGCACATGATGATTACGGCGTGGGAAAGAGATACCTTCAATACACCACCACCAATAATAATATAAAAAGCAGGTAAAAACAGAAATCCGGGCGTGGAAAGCCAAAAATGACTCATCTATGTTCATAGGAGAATCCCTGCCAATTCCAACCCAAATCTTCGTCAAGTTCGTGCCCTTCAATGACTGATTCCAGTAATTCAGTTTTCCAAAATTCATAAAAGTTTTAAATGCAGTGTGAAAATAAAATCTTTCCCAAGGTTTTACCCAGAAAAGTGAGCAAAGTAATCAGCCTCGTCCGGTCGGTGATTCGTACATTACAAAGGAAACCAATTTGATTTTTTAACGGCACTATGCACTGTTTCTACTTTGAAGGATGGGAAAATTCTCTAAAAAAACGCATCCAATACTCGTTGAATTTATCGACTTTTCGAAAGCTAAACGGCTCTGAGGCATGGAACTTTCATTGAACAGAAAGCTACCATGGCACCTTTTCCGAATCTCAATTGTTTGAACCTCTTTAAAAAGCAGACGTCTATTGGATTACTTGAAAAACTAAACAACTCACTTAAGTCATATCGATCAGGTTTGACTTATGTGTACCGAAGAAACAGCACCTCTCAGTTTAGTTATTTTGCTTCTCCCGATGGGCGTGCCTTAGTGAGTGGTGCTAACGTACTTAAACGTATTATGGAGAACTTGAACTCGGCAGTTTCATGCTTTTCCCCTCCGTTAGGGTAATGAACAGCTTAAAAAACTGGGTGACCTCGATAAATACACTCATTTGCAAATCAATTTGGTCTTGCGAGAGATTCACCTGGAACTCAGCTGAATCCCTCGTTTGTGATGTTTCCAGGCAACTGAATGTGCTGCACCAGGCCGTCTCATGTTCCAGTTGCTACGACATTCGAGATATCGCGATACATGTATATTCGTAGTACACTACTCATAAGGTTGCTGAAAATTCTTCGACAGCCCACGACTGTTTTCTGAAGGGCCTTCAAACCCTAGTTAAGTTGTGTGAACATGGTAACAGTGACGCCTACATAGCACCATATACACTCGCATTAACAGAGTAGATTTTTTCAGCCACGAATATGTGTAGAACCGGTTCCGAGGGTACATGCTGTTCTGGGAATGGGATCATTGTACCGGTTCGTGGTCATTGACTTCGAGGACTGACATTGTTACTGTTGTTTCCCGACCTCAGCTCAGAGTTTTTAAAATCTGTTCAGCTTCTGAGTTCTAAACAAGTCACTTTCAACTCTGAGATAAGTAAGCCGAAAGTAGCCGTTCGTAAATTCCTCCCGAAGCTTTGAAATGAAATTATGAAAACTTCTGGTCCGAAGATTTCAGCAGTCTAACGAAGTATGCTTAGAGGTCATGACGTTAGACAAAATCGAACAAATCGATGAACACGATTGTGCTATTTAGACAGCCACAGTAAGACAAGACGCGCATTTTCAGCACGAGCTGTTAATTCGACAAAAAAATTCACAGTGCCCACTGGAATAATCAAGTCCAATCACAGATTTCATTCGCATGTCTACGATGAGAAAAACAGTAGCAGATTTATGTCACATGATGACAATCATCCGCTCTCCTGCTGCGATCTTTGGGAGACAACTAGATACATGTGTGGTAAAACAGATCATATTGAGAGGGTGTGCGCAGCAGGAAATTGCACCTTACCACACATTTGACCTTGAGATAACGAGTTGCAAGAAAGCGCTTTTGGTGGGTTGGAAACCAAACAAATCGTGGGGAAAATGACAGAATATTGGGTTACACAGTGTGTGAAAGAGCCTAATATCCACTGTGAAAAACCGTCACCACCGAGAAACATAGATGAATATCAGGGGATAGTCAAAGATTCGGCAATGGCAGGGCATGCACTAGACACTGGGCACAGGATAGATTTAGAAAATGTGGACATTCTGAGACGGGGGTTAAGATTCACACCACAGCGACTGGTGGCCGAGGCGGTGGAAATCGCCAAGCATCCCAGCATGAATAGAATAGAGTGCGTGGACTGTTAAGCGTGTGGAGAGCGGTTTTAGATCAGCCGAGATAACATGAGGTGGTGTGCAGTTATCCACGAAATGGTCTGGGTCTAAAAGTACAGAATCCAAGCAGAGTAAGATCTAATTGACCACCCCCACCCCCAAACCAATTGTCCAGGCACCCCTCGACGAGTACAACGAACAAACTGTGTGGAATGACCCAAGAGGAATATTCCATTAAAGTGTCCTGACAGAAAAATCAAGACCTGAAAAATCCGGGTTCAACATGAAGACGACTCCCATATACGTAATGCACTACTCATAAGGTTGCTGAAAATTCCTCCACAGGTAGTGCATTACGTACCACATGTATCGCGATATCTCGAATATCGTAGCAACTGGAACATGAGGCGGCCTGGTGCAGCACATTCAGTCGCCTGGAAACATCGAAAACGGGTGACTCAGCTGGGTTACAGGTGAGTCTCTCAAAAAATAAATTGATTTGCAAATGAGTGTATTTCTCAGAACAACTCCTCCCTAACCAATCTAGATGTTAGTCATCCCCACTAACCAACAAACAGGAACATCAGATTGACAGCCAGCACTGATCAAGTCGGCTGGGCGTAAGTTTCACGGATTGGTTCCCTGACTCGTTTGCATTAAAACAATCAACCTGCTTACCTACTCACTACCTGATGAAGCTTTGTGTCAAAAGCGAAACGTTGCTCAGCAATACCACACCTCTCTGAACCGTCACGAAATAGTTCTCCAGTTTAATTGCTTTGGCAGTTCGAATAAGCGCAATAAGAGCTGAAAAGGTATCGATAAATACACTAATTTGCAAATCAATTTGGGGGCTGCGCTACCTGATGAGCCCAAAGCAGAAGGGCAAAACCGGTCGTGGGCTGTCGAAGAATTTTCAGCAACCTTAGGTAGTGCATTACGAATATACATGTATCACGATATCTCGAATATCGTAGCAACTGGAACATGAGGCGGCCTGGTGCAGCACATTCAGTTGCCTGAAAACATCACAAACGGGAGATTCAGCTGGGTTCCAGGTGAGTCACTCGCAAAAACCAAATTGATTTGCAAATTAGTGTATTTGCCGAAATCAGTCCAATTTGGGTTCAAATAGAACCTAAGGTTGACGGAAACTCGGAGACTGCACCTACCTGATGAGCCCAAAACAGATGGGCGAAGCCGGTCGTGAGCTGTCGAAGAATTTTCAGCAACCTTATGAGTAGTGCATTACGTAAAGCTGAAAAGGTAATTTTCTCCGGTATATTTTCGAAGGTTTCATGAATCTACTTAAGGTAAAAACTAATTATAAGTGTAGGTTAGTTCATTCACCTGTAGCGCAAAAAAAACATTGTAATTCTAAGCAGAGAATAACGGAAAAGCGAATGTGATGTTTGACCCTCTCCACGAAATGGGGTAAATTAAAATAGCTGTCTGTCTAGTGCCGGTAGACCCTTAAATGTAATAGTGTGTGGACTCGGAATTTCAAGAAGACCAAACAAGGCCACACTAAATCTTACAAATCTCAAAAGCCATGTACTCCCACACAGCCTCCTCCAGGCTCGAATCCTTCACCGTTTTTATCAAATTTTTTTCAAATTTTAAACACCCACTCGAAGCCTAATTCTATACCTATTCAATTCGATCGACTGGCAGTCGCCATTGTGCCCCAGGGCATAGGTTGGTCTGTAAACCATTTCGCACTTCGTAAAATAACGTGAGAACTGGGACAAGCGAATGCAGTTGAACCTTCAACATGTTTGCGTTTCGGATTGTCAGATGGCTCTGATTAGAATCTAACCAACAACGGCGCGACCGATCATTCCGTAAAAAACACACTGAACAAAAAATGACGTCAAACGGTCAAAAGGTAGTGGGGAATGGCCGGATACGCGCATTCCCCGTTCCCAGACATTTGGCACAGTGAATCCATATTGGAGGCGGTGGAAGAAACCACACAGCACAACAGCAGTGACTGATAATGATGTCGGTTGCTGTAAATTCTCAGCAAAAAAAAATTGCTCACTGAGAGTCAGCACCATCCAAGCCAGGTGTTTATTTTCGCTAGTGCAACACAGAAAGACCTGAACATCTGTGTTATTCAATCTGTGGTGAGAACCGGAACGGTACCCGTGTTCTTTTGGCACACAGCTACACATGCATTAACTTAACTACGCAAGTATGTGTGTGCATTCCACCAGTGAGTCGTTGCTACCGTGGTTTGGCTACTGAAGCACAAATCTTGGCTACTAAATTAAGCTGCATCGACTGTCAGAGCCAGTTGGTCTAGTGTGCTTGAGAAACACCGAAGATGATACTTTTTTAGCCAATCAAATACCACCTCTGATGGCTTCGCACTACCGACTCTCTATCAGTATAACGGTGAATACTACTGATGGGGCATGCGAGTAATATGTTTTCTCGTACAGCCGCTTTTCTTCTATTGGAAAGTGCGATTTATTGCGGAATCTGTGGGATTCTCCCCAGGGATTTATTCTCCTCGTGTGGTTCTCTGAACAGCCGAGTACTGTCCCTATTGTGATCTGGAGAAAGTCTGACAAACTTGACACGCTAGACAAGTTGCCGAAGAATGGAGAAAATAATGGCCCTGTGGATAAATCCGCACCGAAGACACTCTGCCTTTCATCAGTAGCACAGGGGGGAGAATACTTGATGCACCGAGTGAAATATCCATTTCAGAAACCGCCGCACGTGGAGTCGGTCAACACGTGACCAGATTATGTGGATACCAAGATTGAAGGATGAATAACGCCATATCCTGTTTAATTACGAAATACTCTCACCGCTGATCAGCCACTCGAGGGTGAACGGTTGTGTTCGAGATACTAGCCGGGAGGGCGCGGGTTTGGAACCCCCGGGTGCTTCATGAGACACGCCTTGCTCACGTGCAGTGTTTCTCAGCTACAGCACATAGATTGGCTTCTCTTGCAGGACGAGATCTCAGTTCCTGGCGGAAGTGAACGAGAACCCAACCACCAACAAAAGCATAGCATGAAAATTACAAGTATCTATTCAGAATAACCACCAGGTACCTAAAAAAAACTCAAAAGATGTTTATAAATGAGAACTTTTAGTAGATGTTTTCAAAATGTCACAGGGCAGCTGTGAAAACAGAAAACGAATGTCTTCAGAAAATGGTGGTTTCTGCTTAAGATTAGCTGCTTGATAAGTAGGCACTCTAGGGAGCGTAGTAAGCACAGTTGCAATACCAGTTAGTCAGGTCATAAAGTCGGATAAACCGGAATCGATTGAAAATACCCTATGCAATACACTAATTTGCAAATCAATTTGGTTTTTGGTTTTGCGAGAGACTCACCTGGAACCCAGCTGAATTTCCCGCGCCTACCTGATGAGCCCAAAGCAGAAGGGCGAAACCGGTCGTGGGCTGTCGAAGAATTTTCAGTAACCTTATGAATAGTGAAGTACGTATATACATGTATCGCGATATCTCGAATATCGTAGCAACTGGAACATGAGGCGGCCTGGTGCAGCACATTCAGTCGCCTGGAAACACCGAAAACGGGAGACTCAGCTGGGTTCTAGGTGAGTCACTCGCAAAACCAAACTGATTTGCAAATTAGTGTATTTGTCCGAAAACAGTCCAATTTGGGTTCAAGTAGAACATAAGGTTGATGGAAACCCGAGGACTGCACCTACCTGATGAGCCCAAAGCAGAAGGGCGAAACCGGTCGTGAGCTGTCGAAGGATTTTCAGCAACCTTATGAGTAGTGCATTACGTATTTACCCTAGGCAAGTTCAGTAATTGGCACAGTATCAGATGTGTCATCAACACTGTGGAATATACGACCGATAGCCGTGGAGACTACCGATTAGCGATAAATCCACCGCTTGAGCACAGAAAAGTCATAAACGGAAGAGCTGCGAAATATTATGTTAGCTGCGGGTGGTCGATTGTATCCCCGAAGAAATATTGGACTAATTTTGCTCGTGTGAGGTGATTTTGCCCTTTCAGTGTAGAATGGCTCCACTCCCAGGAAGAAATCTTCATCAAGATTGGACTACTGTTTATCTAGATTTTCCGCTTAATGTGGACTCCAATTAATTGATAACCAGGAAACTCCTGTTGGTTCTTTTGTACCTTTTGATTTTTTATACATTTATAATGCGTCTCAAGTGACCATTGATGAAGTTTCGCAGAGAATGAGCAGCATGCGCTCCTCATTTATACGGAGTTCACTTGTCAAAGATGGAAGGTTTTCGGCAGGAGACGGAAAATCTTAAAAGTCTGTCGTGTGCCTGAATGGAGCCGCCTCAGCTTCCAAATCAGGTTACTGCTTCAATTCTGAATACTCAAAATCAGTACATGAAACAAGGCTTACCAAAGCGAAAGCTACTTATTGTTTGTTCTCAGATGTTTCTAGTATCATATCCGCTTAACTTCAGACTTACCGCCTCCTTCCTTAACCAGTCTTTATGGCGCAGTCTCTGAGACGTTTTCAGTGGACCAGCCAAACAGAGTTTGCCCCATGATTTCGAATGCAACAGATCGATAGGCGACTGAAGAAAAGCTTACATTTGACTGTTGCTAAATTGTTTTATCTTTTAATAGCACTAGAGGCGCATTGGAAAAGAAATATCGATTTATCGATTTCTTGTCCAGATTTGTGAGCCAGACCCAGAAAGAAACGATTGTAGTGCATTGGATGGCAAAATGAATCTATAATTAGGTTTTTGGTTTCATGCCCACAATTAGTAGCGAGCACCTGACCTCGAGCTTTCTATCACAGCCAGCCAAATCTGTTTTACTGCCCAGCGGTTGGGCTTGACGAATGTTGCCTATGCCCACAAAATTATATAGAAACCTAACAAGGAGAAATTATAGGCTGATTTTTTGTGGAGCTACCCTCTTCTCATCCAACAGAATATCATTGGCTTTTGTCCCAGAAGGTTTCCGTTTCTATATTTGATATCTTCAGTGAAATCTGGAGGTACTAGGAAGCTATCGTTTGTTTTGGCACAGTATAAAGCGTAGTCATTCAGTAGTAAGCAGAGGTATCCAGTGTTTTATTTCACATTCGGGAGAAAATACCTGTCCAACCGTACAGTGTCTTGTATCACAAACACCACCTAATGATTCCAGCGATGCTGAGAAAACCGGTCTGACTTACGCACATTAGAACTGACAAATGAAATCGCCGGAACGATGTACTAGTGTGCTGGTTGGGAAGCTCTTAGCAACGAATCGCCAAGGCTCTATTCACTGGTTTGCGCTTCTACCTACCTGCAGAGTTATTCACCATGGAAACAAGTACACCCATATTATTACGAAACGAGCATTGTATATTGATTTTGGTCCGGGTTTTCTAAACTTGCCCGACGTTTATCTGCAAACTATCACTACAAGTGACCGTACAATGCAGAATTTTCCAAATGTGTTAAAATTGAAGGCATTTTACAGGCTGACAACGGTACAAACTGTGGTTTTGGTGAGAGCAAACGATCTTAAAACCCAGTTGCAGTCGTCACACCATGGCATCCACTTTCAAACGGCTTTGCGAACAGGTTTGTGCCGACTGGAAATACAGTGATTTCGCCCATTTTCAAAAGGCTCTGGGATAAAACCGACCTATTTTGTTTAAAACCACAAGGACCACGCTTTTACTTTCGGTCACAATAGGTGTTTAAAAAAAATCCCTCGGAAGTGATTGGATGTACACTTTTCCACAACTTGGTTTGTTTTCATTTTGTCTACGAAAAATTAAAATGTACGGACCCCAGGTTCCAAAACGTTTTTTTTTAAAAAACTCGCCGTTATATGACTGGCTACTGTCATAGAGGACCGCTGGTTCAGCTGGTTCGCAATACGCCACTGAATTCGGCCTATCGGTCCCAAATTCCAGAGACGGAATTTATTCAGTAGCGCGCCTTGGTGGGTCAAACTAACTATGCAAGACCTTTTTTACGAGTTACAGGCCCGCAAACAAAACGGGAGGTAGGCCTCGACTGTTACATCACACTATGGATGCAACCGCGTAGGAAACTTGATAAGGCCTGTGAGAAGAATATCCGTCGATGATGAGACGTTTTCAATCGTCTAGTTGAAAGGGCCACTGTGGTTCGGATGACTGTAGCTCCACACTTTACTTAGTTTTGGGGGGTACCACACGCCGTTTCTGCAAGGTTACTCATTTCATCCAAGCGTTCTGGACCGTCCTTAGGATGACAGACAGAGGAAAATGATAGAAATACATAGGTAAAAAGTCTTTTATAGTATCCACATCTGTTTACATCCTGCGGCTAGGTTTTGTAATCCCATCAAAACTACAATATGAGTCAAATATACGCTAATTGAAACAGTAACTATCCGTTTGCCGTAGATTTACTTCGATCCGTTGATGACGGCTTCCAGGTTCGAACCTCCAGCGCTTTGATTTATGCAACTGACAAGCGGATTTGTCGCAGAACGCACGCAGATAGTAGGACTGCATTGCAACAACTTGAAACTGGCTCTGTTCATCGTCACGTTCCGGTTGAACAAGGAAATGTGACCCATTCGTGCGTGGTCACTGGCGTAAGACTTAACGTCAGCTGTTGGGTCCCAAGAGTTGTAAAGTCGCGCAATATTGAGTAGTGAGTTAAAACAAACAAAGCGAACTAGGGCATGAGAAACAGGGACTGGTATTGATAATGTAGCCGTCGTACCACGAATTCGCTTAAAAAGGATAGATCGTTTGCACACCAGTTTACTTCTAACGGGAGACCTTATGAGTTGTATTCTTTCAAGTAAATATACTACGATATGTCGGATATCGTACTGAGTGAAACACAAAGCGGGAGTACATTCCGTTTAAAACTATCGTAAACGAAAGTTTTAGCTAGGTTTTAGTTGGGTGTCCCGTTTGAACCAAATTGGTGTGCCAGTGGGCGTATTTAGCGAGTTTTGTACAATTTGGGTTCAAGTAGAACAGAGGGTTGACTCAGTGACTGCGCCTAGTGGTGAGTCCGAAGAAAGATAAAACCGGTCTTTGGCTGTCGACGAGTTTTCTTGAACCTCATGAGTAACGTTCCTTCAAGAACATTATAACTTATTATTTACGAAATTTCTATAGTAACTTTCTAAACCGCACGTAAAGTATTATACGTATTGTGACAACTACTCATTTGTAAAGTCGGTCTGTGGTAACCTGGCACTCTACTGACATTCAGCTGAATCCGTCATTTGTAATAATTCTCAAACGGAATGCTGCCTCGTGCTTCAGCTGAACTGAGTAATTAGAGTGAACTGTCATTGACCTTGTGAGAAGTGTCACGTGCTGGACTGGAATTCTTCTTTAGTATGCTTTTCCGGTCCAATGGATTTCCATAATTATATAAATGTAGCAGTGCGATTGCACACACAACCGTTGCGTAGTTCAAGGCGCCAGGGTAAAGAATGCGAGCGAAAAACATTGCCACAACAGTCCCATGTTGGTAAACAGCGTCCATCTCGTGCGCCCTGCATAGATTTTACGAACAAATTGACAGACTGACCTATCTTTAGAGTTCACTGGTGCTAGGAAGACCCAGATAACGGTTAAAAGTCGTTGAAATTCCTAGAGTTTTCGAGAAATACACTCATTTGCATATCAATTTGGTTTTTGCGAGAGTCTCACCTGGAACCCAGCTGAATCCCCCGTTTGTGATGTTTTCAGGCAACTGAATGTGCTGCACCAGGCCGCCTAATGTTCCAGTTGCTACGATATTCGAGATATCGCGATACATGTATATACGTAATGCACTACTCATAAGGTTGCTGAGAGTTTTGTTTAAACGGTGCTTGTAGCCCAGCGTTTTTCTGAGAAATTCTGTGAAAGTCCTAAAACGCTGACCTCAAATTTCGGTTACGGGCTATTCCCAGCTGAGACCTAAACATATGTAGCAGGTATTTTTGGAGCACTTTAAGAGCGGCCGGAGCGTTTTGTCGCACGATGAATAACAGCTGACACGCAGTATCAACAGTTAAGTGCTCAAACTGTCTTGTGCTCAGAAATTGTCGTAGCTAATTTTGTAAGGGTACCGTTGTTTCGCCGTTATCAACTGTTCCTTTACAACCAAGCAAAGGTAAACATCGCGGGTTGCCAATTTGCAAGTAGGCATCACAGTTGCTACCTATGGGCTTCAAGTGGAGAGAAATTGTCTTGTGATGTGTTACAAAGAAAACACGAATGTGACACAGATTACGTGGATGTTTTGATGGAATACACCGGGTATTAGACGTTAAGAAGCTGGTCTCTTGGGTTTTTACTGCCCCCGATGCATGATTAGGAAGGGAGATTTGTAAGGGGGCTCCCAGATGAAAATTCCGATCGTTGCAATAACGTGAGCATGTGCGAGCCTCCTGACCATCATAGCAGCAGGTGTTCTGGGCTAGTATTTTGTGACACTTGCGTGGAAATTTGAAAACTATCCCCATAGAGCTGCCAACAACTTGGAATATCAGGAATTCCCGACAAATACACTCATCTGCATACGAATTTGGTGTTGACAGGAAACTACGGTCGAATGTCTCGTTTGTGATGGTCTCCTTCAAATGAATGTGCTGCGTCAGGCCGCTTCATGTTTCAGATGAATTCTAGCAATTCTAGGCCTAACACATTATTCACAAGGTTTCAGTGTACTCTTGTACTGCTCAACACTGGTGTTGTCCTTCTTTGGGTTCATCAGTTGGGCGTAGTCCCTGAGTTTCCATCAAGCTTACGTTCTGACTGAACCCAAACCGGGCAGAATTAAAAAACTCTCATTTGTAAACCACGATGATTCTGAAATCCAGTTGGATCTCTCGCTTATGGTGTTCTTACCTACGTCTATACAATGTATTACGATATCCCAAATATCTTACTAACTGAAACGTGAATCGGCTTGGTGCAGTACATTGAGTCGTTCACGAACATCTTAAACAAGAGATTCAGCTGCATTCCAGGTGAGTCTCCCATCAACACCGCTTGCTGCAAGTGAATTTTGGTCAACGTTCGGCTTCACTTTCCGTTCATAACTGAACCCTCCTGAGAGGACTATCCTCAGCTCAGGTCCTGTTTTCTCCATCTGTTCAATCCGTGCATCAGGTTCACACCTAACGTTTCCATGTCAATAAAAATTTCCAGCTTTATTTACACCCTACATTTGTACTCCTCCATGAATCCTGCACTAGTAAACATCATTTTGTGTTTAGCATCTCAGAATTAAACGTCTAACTTTATGCCTCACCATCGACAAAAGTAAGCGAATGCGATGGGTATTTGTGACCAACTGAACGCAATACTCAAAGTCGTAAATATAAACTGAATAGAGATATTTGTTGCAACATTGTGGGTCTTCCTAGGCATCTCCTAATATCTTCTAATTCGGTTTGGAGCAAGATTATAAAAAAACTGAGGATTTGTCAAAAACTAAGCAGAATGTTTGCAAACTATCCGAATTATACCTAGGTCAGGTCCTGGCAGTCCTATCTAGCCTCGTCGTCTTGAATTCTTTCCTAACAGCTTCATCTTCGTCTATCTCTCTGGTAGACAACAATCAGCAGTTTCTCTATGACGAAGTTCCGCAAAGGCAAGCAATGCCTCCAGTACGGGGAGAATTTTTCCGTTGTCTTGCTGTTAGATTCCAACGTCTCCGTGCCTCATAACTACGCTTAGACTCACTGGATGCTTCTTCGTTCTCGAGTAACGATTTCAGAGCGGCATCTATAGTGTAACCAAAACTAGTGATTACAATGTTAAGACTGTTCACTAAAATTACGTGAATGCCAGCAAATTACGCCAACGGTGAAAAAAAGTGTCGCTTCAATGTATTATGTTCCACAGAGTCTTTCACTTCCCTAGCTTTTACTTAGTCTTTCAACTTCAGTTTTTTGGGCAGTGCGAAAGATTGGTCACTAACTTTCAACCTCAACTTCATATTTTATGCAATTTGCTGCTCTAAAAATAGCAGTCCGTGATAAGATTTCATATTGCCAAACATAGGCAATTTTGAATAAAGGTCAGCCGAACCCGTTCCGTTCAGTCCTTGTTAGTTCTTTCCAGTGAAAGCAAGAAGCTTGGAATGGTACAACGCAGTCGGTGCGGTTGTCCGGTTGTCTGCTGCGACCCAAATTTCAAATCACCATCATCATCATCATCATCATCATCATCATCAAAGACAGCAACATCAGTGTCGATACTGATGCTTCACTGCCGTACAACCATAAAGTTCACTAATTATATATATATATATATATATATATATATATACGCTATACGCTATACGCCAACTCCCGCGGCCGTGTGAAGGTCTACGGGAAGCTCTCGCCTGAGTTCACACATCAAGTGGTGTCAGACAGGGCTGTCCTCTTTCACCTTCCTGTTCAAATTCGTCATTGATGCGATCATGGAAGACTCACTATCAGCCTCTAATGCCTGTGGGGTCGAAGTGCTCCCGGGGCGTCCGCTCACAGATATCGAGTATGCAGACGACATATCCCTTCTTGGATCTGATGCCGTGGTAATGCAAACAATAATAAATAATCTAACTAATTCTGCCTCACGGTTCGGCATGCTTCACACCTGCAAAGTGTAAAGTGCCACTGCAAGACTGGGTGGGCCCGAACCCTAGCCTGATGCTTGCGGGTGAACCGATTGAGGTAGTAGACAAATTTGTTTACCTGGGCAGTTGTATTAGTCCCGGTGGTCTCGCGAAAGATGATATTTCCATCCGCATTGAGAAGGCCCGAGCAGCTTTTGTGAACCTGTGTCACCTGTGGCGTAGGCGTGACATCAGCTTATCCGTCAAGGGTCGAGTTTATAATGCTGCGGTGCGCTCCGTATTACTATACGGATCAGAAACCTGCCGCTGCCAGGACGTCAAAACGACTTTCAGTGTTTGACCATCGATGTCTTCGAGCATTGCCCGAATCTGGTGGGAACACCGGATCAGCAATGCTGAAGTACGTCGAATGGTATTCGGAGGAAATAACTCACCCTCGATAGATGAACTGATCACACTGCATAGGTTGCGCTGGCTTGGCCACGTGCTCCGTATGCCAGTCGACCGACTTCCTCGAAGGGCTCCTTTCGCACAACCACGTGAAGGGTGGAAACGAGCCAGAGGCGGTCAAACAATGACTTGGCAGCGAAGTATAAAAGCCATTACCAGCAAACTCAGCTGCGCTGGTCACTGCCGTCTTCCTGGATGGGGACCCCGAGACGGGCCACATCAATGGTTAGAGACATTGTCAGACATGGCCCATCATCATCATCATCATCAAGACAGCAACATCAGTGTTGACACTGATGCTTCACTGCCGTACAACCATAAAGTTCGTCTAATTTCATATGCATATATATATATAATTATATATTAAAAGCCCTAGAGTGAAAAGAAGAGAAAAAGAGTGGATGAGGGAGGGGACCTAGTGCTGGCCTATGTCAAGCATTCTGAGGTGCCTACACCTCCAACCGCTCAATCAGACAATCTGGAAAGAAACTGACAGCATGAACGCCACTGACATCGATTAGCCGCCATTTCTTGCAACGTCTCCAGCCAAGCACAGGCGGGGTCACGGGGACCCCATCCTGGAAGGCGTACAGCACCAACAACACCCAAACTCTTCGTGATCTCTTTCACGCCTTTCTGCCAAGTCATGCGCTGTCCACCTCGCGGTTTGCGCCATTCTGAAGAGGAGGCACGGAGAAAACAACACTCTCTCGGTAGACGGTGTTTCGGCATGCGTAGCACATGACCGAGCCATCGTAGTCGGTGGTGCTGGATGATTTCCAATTGATGTACCTGCACAAACCAAATACCCGTTTTCTAATCACCTCGTTACTAACACGCTGACGCCATCCAAAACCAGCCACGCTTCTGAGGCATCGGTGGTCGAAAACCTGGAGACGCCTCACATCATCTGTCCGTAGAGGCCATGTCTCGCACCCATACAACAATACAGCCCTTACTGTAGCCTGGTACACACGACCCTTAAGATCTAGTGAGATGCCTTTTGACGCCACAAGTGACGCAAATTAGCAAACGTGATTCGAGCCTTTGAGATTCTTGCACTGACTTCATCAGACACACTTCCGTCAGAGCTAATACAACTACCGAGGTATGTAAAGTTTTCCACAATCTCAGTGATTCTCCTTGAATTTTAAGGGATATGTCCGGAGACTGCACGTTCTGAAGCATGACTTTGCACTTTGAAGGTGCAAGGCGCATGCCAAAAGATGGTATGATGGTGGTCAGTCTGTTCAACAGGGCTTGTGCTTCACTTTCGTCTTCAAAGATGAGGGCGATATCATCTGCGTACTCCAGATCGACAAGGCTCTCACCAGCAACGATTTGAACACCGGGGTTTTGAAGACCTTCCAGCGTTCGCCTCATTATTTCATCAATGACGAAGTTGAACAAGAATGGAGAGAGTGGACATCCTTGTCTGACACCACTTTTGTAGGGAAGCTTTTGGAGAGCTCGCCATACACTCTCACCCGCCCAGAAGTATGTGAATATAGGGATCGGATTATGTTTACAAACTTCTGGGGCATACCCTGTTGAGCAAGTACATTTAACAGCACTGACCGATCGACAGAATCAAACGCACCCTTGAAGTCAAGGAACACCAAGATTGTGGGTCGTCTGTACATGTGGCGTTGCTCTAACACCTGACGGAGTGTGAAGATGTGGTCAATGCAGCCTCTACCCGGTCGAAATCCCGCTTGATTCTCACGAGTCAAGGTTTCGCGTGCCATCGTAAGACGACGAAGAATCAGTGACGCCAGAAGCCTTGTCACAACAGGAGTCAAACTAACACCTCTGTGGTTGCTACATTCACTGCGAGTACCCTTTTGAAAATGGGGCACTACTATCGATTCACCCCAGTTGTCTGGGACGGTCTCTTTCTCCCAGATAGACCCAAATAGGCTAGACAGGCACTGGCTGAGGAGCCCACCGCCATCCTTGAAAAGAGCAGGTGGAAGGTCGTCAGGACCAGCAGCACGATGACGCTTGAGTAGGAAAATACACTCGGACACTTCTGAGACCGAAGGCGCTCCATATTTACGGTCCATCTTTCTGTTGAAGGCCAGGATTCTGGATTGGAGGTAGCAGGTGGCCAGCTGAATTGCTGTTCGAAGTACTGTGCCCAGCGGTCCAAACGTTCTGCTTTATTGCATATGCTGCTCTAAAAATAGCAGTCCGTGACAAGATTTCATATTGCCAAACATAGGCAATTTTGAATAAAGGTCAGAAGAACCCATTCAGTTCAGTCCAGTGAAAGCAAGAAGCTTGGAATGGTATGACGCAGTCGGTGCGGTTGTCCGGTTGTCTGCTGCGACCCAAAGTTCAAGCCTATCGACCACGAATTGTTGACGGTGCCTGCGATCGATTATCAGTCATAATTTATGGAGGCGGAGTTATTGAGCTCCCGATCGGATAGCCGAATTAATCGGGCTAAGAACCCAGACGAGCTTGGTAGATTATGCGTGAGCTTCTGTCGAATAAATACATACCTACGATTTTCTTATGTCTGAGGCAACATGTCATTGATTACAATTTCACTCGCACAGCAGAAGTAGTCTTTGGTGCATTTGTAAATCAGTGTACTAGGTGAAAGCGAGAACCAGTAATCCAACATTATGACTGACTGTGGGTCAACGGTCGATGGGCGATGGTCGATCACAGCCTGCCAGATTCGAATGCCTTGAACCAATCGCAACCCTGCTGTCTAGACACTCTCGGCTAACCACAATCGCTATTTTGCTATCTCGACAACTATCGACCAGTTGGTATTATATTATCATTGATGTTATACTAACATACATAATACTCTTTTTTATATCATTCTAAGCATGTGTCGAGTTGCTGTTGATAATTTTGACGCACTCTCGTACGTGAGGCTCTATGTTAGTCATCAGGTGAACGGTCCCTCTCCTTTTTTCGGAATCCAACAACTTCTGAGACCAGTTTCATTGTTTTATTTCCCCGTGCTTATAGAATTTCTGATTCTGATGGACATATTCTCTGAGTACTTGAACAGCTTGCAACAACAACAAGTGGAAAACCCATCCGAGCAGGCATAAAACGTACCAGGTGTCAGTGCTGGTTAGAATGAGATAGGAAAAACAAGTTTTTCGATTTAGAAAACTTTGTATGGCTTAGTTAAAATCATTAAAATGTGGAAAACAGTGTACGGACGATGAAAGCTTCTATCTTGTCGTTCCCGTAGACTAGACGGGCTATCGCTTGTTTACTGCAAAATACCACGCAGCCTACTACACAACACATTCCTAGAGTTGATGCCATTACAGGAATTTTTCGTGTTCTCAACTATACCATGCCTTGTTTGGTCATCTTGGTTGCGCAATGATACCAAAAGGTGTGTGTGTGTCCGTGAGCCTAACAGCATTTCCCCATAAAAAACCGGTCAACATCAAGATACCCATCAAGTTGCGTAGCATGAAAGTGTAAAAATTTAGAGTTATGGCGTCAGTTCAGAGCCTGGGTATTAACTCAGTTAAGAGAGTTGAAGTCGTGCTTTATATATAGAGTTGCACAAAGGACATTGTGTTTTCTGATATTGCTCAATTCGCGGTATCTGTGTGTGACAGAAATGCAAAGTTCATCCGGCAAAAAGCATGTTCGAGCCCAATCAGGATACTTTGACCGAAAGTATTTTTCATTGCACTCTTGCACTCTCATAATTCTTTTCTCAGTAAACCACCTTCTTTCCCAGCCAAACTGCTCTCGTTAGCTCATAACTATGTCAACAAGCATTAAGCTTGAGTGACGCTCACACCAGAGCTCATCAGCAATGCATATCCTTGGTCATGTCGGGGTTCGAACCCCGGACGTCCGACCGCAAGCGCGCTACTACCAAACCCTAGCAATAAGTACTGGATACATACCTGAACAGACGAACGTGTTCTCTCTTGAGCGATGTGACTAGGTTGCTGAGCCGGTCAAACTGTCTTAGCCGTGCTACTCGTTTGATCCAGTCAGGCAGTTTGAGGCTTGCTGTACAGGTTTTCATCAGTTGGTGATTAACCGATAAGTTCTTACAAGAAAAAAAACTCGAGTCTAGTGCATCCTCACTCCGAAGTGGACTAACGAGAATAACTGCGCCAAGACCGGAGTGGAACTGTTCAGACTGGCGTGAGGCAAAAAAGATTTACAGATCGCGTAACCAACAGACACGACAACCACTCATTTCCAAGTTCCTTTCGTCAACTAATCACAATAACTTGTGTCCATTGCCTATTATCAATATCGGACTCCAAAGCTGGAAATTTGAGGAGGTATTGAAAAAACTGAGATTCCAAGGCAGGGAAAATTGTCTTGGTAGTAACTAGCCCACCACCTGGGTGAAATGCATGGTGGAGTTTATTTTTCTGGACTGTGTCTTCAATAACACATCCTAGTTTCTCTTGTTTTCACAGGCCACTGTGAACGTCGACGGAAATCCATCGGCAGACCATCATGAGCTTGGAGTACATTTGAGCCCCAAGCAATCGATAAATTAGTCTGCAACTAACGCTCCGGTCTCATAAGTGCTCAATTTAGTGGTGAGGTATAAAATGAAATTGATGGAACTCATGGTAGGCTCCCAGTCGATAGACCCAAAACAGAGCCAAGCTGGAAGCAGGTTATTGGTTGTTAATCAGGTAGCTCTCGATCAGTTCGCGGAGCTTGGCAACTGACTTGCAAACGTTTTACATCCATACGACGAGATGTCATCGGGGCGCTGTTGGATGAGTACTCTCACATTTCCCTGAGTGCGTTTATCAAGCATTTGAAGGTTAGCTGTGATTCACTGACCGATAGACAGCGTTTTCGTGAATTTTTTGGTCCGTCTGTGATTCTAATGCCTTGTGGCCCGCGTTCTTTGCGTCGATAGGTTATCCCAACGCCTTCTGTTTTTTAGTAGTTACTTCCTTAGTTTTGATTGGCCTCTTCTCAATCTGCTCTGCGTTGTGGTCTGGTTTTGAGAGTGATCAGTTGACTTCACCGCCCTGTTTTCTCCATTTTAACAGCTGGTGCCGCTGCGTCAGCCTGTCAATTTGGTACTTCGATTTGTTGGTTAGGCAACTTTTTCAATCAAATTGATTTGGCTGGTTTTTGCTTTTTCTATGAGTTCCTTCTCTGGTTTCTTCGGCAGTTTAGAGCTCTAGGGTATGGAGTTTGATAAATGGAATCAATCGATATATTTATTGATAGCTACTTCAGCGCGCTGAACCACCTCCTCATGAGAAAATTGTCAGATCCGCCGAGGTGTTTGGAGCACCGTCATCCGGGGGTAGTCTGCACGACTTTTTTGGCGGTCACGATTCTCGAGAGTTATTCGCTTTGTCTCTCTCGAATTAATGGCTTGTGTTTCAAGAACGGGTGTTTCCTAAGATATTTATCCGCGTTATCCAGCTCCGATACAGCCCGGCTAGGCCGAGAATTAGAAGCGACCGGCGTGGACATGTTGGCCAGATGATCTTCTGTCGTGGAAACTGTGATCAGCCGGAAAGTTTGGTGCATATTCTGCAGTTCTGCCGCATCACGCATGATGCTAGATGTGCTCATCATAACCGGTTTGCAAAGGAACTCACGAAGCGTCTTCGTCGCCTGGGATACACCGTCTTTGAGGAGTATGGTACATCAACGTCGACGTCTTCCATTGAGTCTGACATAATGGCTATTCGAGAGCGCCGACCAGCTGCGAGCAACTGCATAGTGAGTATGTGGAATGAGAAAAAGCAGAAGTATCGTGCTGATCATTGTTCCCTCGCCATCATCTCAGCCCTGAGTGCAATCGATTGTGATGTTGACTTTTTGGTCCACCAACCGATGGTCATTTCTGATCGAGCGATCTGCTTTTCTCAGTCCGCCAAGGCTGTTCTTGGACTGGGACTCCCTAAGGTCACAGTTAGTGACTTGTGTTTGCTTGCCATTGTAGGCTCTCTGCGTACTCACGACACTTCTATGCGTGGTACATGGCGTTGAGTGTACATTCCTGCCATTGAATTTTACAGCCGACCCAGTATAATGGACACTTTATGCCTGATGTTCGAATCTTGACTGTGCTAACGCTTACCGGCCCTTGAAGAGCACTTAGATTGTTCGTCCTTTCTTCCGTTGCTGGCCTTTACACCTGTACTTGGGTTACATTGTCTAGTTTGGTCCTTGGAATGTGTTTCTTCTTGATGGATGAGGGGAGTTCTATGGGAGTAGATTTCTTAAACGTAAAAACGCAAAGTTCATTAGGCGTTGGCTTCCTGAACTTTCCAGTGAATAACTGAAACACGATGTCCACTGCTCAAGGTTTCGACCACCGGTGGTAGTCTTTGTCCGTAGCTGAACGATTGAAGTCAACGGAAAATTTGTGAAAGGCAACTTGATCTCGCGCCAATAAGGTCAACCCAAAGTATTTCAGAGGGGCTTATCTTCATACTCACAGTGATGCTGTGCTGTGCCGAGTGGTCATTCACATCCGACGCAGTCAGCTGCCAGCTATCTGGTCAAGGTCTGTTGAAAATCACGCGTATTAGCAGGCCATAGCAACTACTTCAACCCCGGCTCACTCTTCAGATAACTGTTGCATGTTTCCCAATTATTTGATAGCTGTGAGATAAAGGGGGTCAAAACTACTAGAAAACGAGGAGACACGAACTAGAAGGCTGACAGCTTTGTCCTGAGTCCGAATCTCAGTATAACCGAGGTTACTCACTGGGTCCTAGTAAGATTAAACACAAATCCAGTGCTTTCTCAGTTTGGTAGGACTCCACGGGAATAGTAGGCAGGAGGGGTAGAAGAGCCGTTCACACAAGACTGATGTGGATGCAAATCCGAGGTGAAATCTAAAAAGCCCAGCCACAGGACTGCGTTCTTCTCTATTCAGACTCATGAAATGGGCATGAAAAGATTGACCCCAAGACCCTTTGATTACCAGATTCAGACTGCCAAATTTGCACAGTGCGTCCACCGACCAGCTTGTTTAGATGGTGGATAACATTTTAGACATGACTGTTGGTGTATCCGGCTGTCAACTAATACAGACATGTCACTTTTGTTAGACAGCCAGAAAGATTTGTCCGATTAGTAGCCGATCCTAACAGAGGATCGGACAGTTATCGAGCTGTGGGCATGAAATTGAAATCAACGTCTTTGCCCGAAACTATCCGGTTGAATTCCAAGCCTAGTTCCTGCCAACTATCAGGTCCTCAGGAAGATTCGAGTACCAGTCTGACAATTTTTTGGATAACATTACGACAGTTTTAGTTCGGGAAACAAAAATCTGTTCTGTAACAGTGTCATATTTCCGGGTTGTAGAAGTTGTGATTAGATCAGGGAGATGGACCGGTTTTCCGTGTTTACAGACCACTAAGATGTGAAAATTTGGAGTAAGAGGAAGAACACGAAAATCCCTGCTTCTAGTCCATTCGCCTTCAACCGTGATTGCACTGGTAGGCTTGTTGTCCGACCGGGTAGCACAGGGACCACTGATCTCAGTTTCAGGTACACTTCTGAGGTTTGACCCTGTCGTTTCAACCTTCAAACCATTTATCCACGCAGTCGATGAATGACGGTCTCGTCTGATTCGTTGACCGAAATATGCGGGAGAAGGGAAATGTGAATACAAAGTGAAGGACAAAAGTGCGCTTGTTCCACCATCACCAAAACAGTGATTAACACCTTTAATGTTAACAAACCTGTTGTTAATTATTCGGTTTATCGGAAATTCGCCGCGGTCGCCGATTGCTCCAGGTCGGACTTGCCTGATTGATTCAGTGGAGTTCCTAACAAACCAAGCTACTCAATCTCGTCAGTAGCACAAAAAACCACAGACATTCGTCGATGGCTTACTCAAGTGTGCACGGTTTCTGCTAAAACTATCTCCATAGGATCGGAAATATAACTAGTCTTAGCGAGAACCAGGGAATGAGGTGGAAGCACACCGGGGATATCTCTTAGGATGATACGAGGAAAACATGTCAACTTATTGGCTAATTCGGAATGCTTCGTTTTGTATATGACTGTCTGATACAAGACATTTGGCGTCATTCAACCGCCGCACAAATTTGTCCTTTGGGCTTTCTGTCCAGAGAAAGAGGAATATTTCACCGAATTCCAAAAACTGACAGGGTTGAGGTTGGCCGTTTTCGCCAGCATACTACTCGAGTTGACGGTGGTCCACCACCAGTTACGTTATACTATCAAAAATCATCAGAAAAATTACCCGCGGCTCACTGTTGCACACCTTTGCCCTTAACTAACGAACTCGCTCGACTTCGAGCCTGTTCTGTTGCTGAGTAGACCACCTGGATTCCGGTTACTACTCTTTTAACAATCTATGTATTCTAGAAGCTGTTTAAAAAGCATATTACTGGAATCCACCTCTAGGATTTAAGGATGTCCATTTACAGTGACAATCGTGAAAACGATTTGCCGTCAACCGGTGTAGCCACTGGCTATTCAGTAGTATATCACACCACATCGGTTTCATTCTGGCATGTATCTACTTATTGAGCATCCTACCGTGCCACAGGCGATGCGTCTCTATCGAATGCAATTTATTTTACTGTAGATTTGATAAACCTCAGTAAGAACAAAAAGCACTTTTTGGCTTGAAATTCCAGAATCCGACAAGATGACTAACAAGTTGGTGGCTGCCTAATTATCGATTGCTCCTCTCTAGGCCTGAGCAAGCTGGTACTATCCCAGCTGCACGAGCTGCACGGCAGCTATGCACCAAAAGGATACCACGGCTGAATGATTATTATTATTACCATTATTACTGTTGTTATTATTGGATGCTCTGTGGTGAGCATTCAGACAGATCACTCAAATCGTTAACCAGTAGACAGACAACAGTGAGCTATAATCAGGTTTCACCTAACCCGTCAAGAAGCATCTTTAGACATCCATTCAAATTTGTCCTACAGCTGCTAAGCACTGATGCACCGATTGGAAGGACC
Organism: Clonorchis sinensis; assembly: GCA_003604175.2. NCBI lineage: Eukaryota > Metazoa > Platyhelminthes > Trematoda > Opisthorchiida > Opisthorchiidae > Clonorchis > Clonorchis sinensis. The sequence continues at coordinate 21,620,992 of CM030369.1, forward strand.
ACAAGTCTCTCAGCGTACCTTAACGTTACATCAGAACATGTGGACCTTCCCATCAGGACGTTCCGCATTGCTAATGAACCATGTGAGGATCACAAGGTTTATATTTCTCGCCAAAATACTTCATACAGCCTAGTATGTATGTGGAGGTTCATCGCATGCCTCTGAGGAGTTTTGATCTAAGGTTTTGCTACGACCCAATTGTTTCCGACAAAGTACACTTTCTTGGGACATACCACAGTGATTTCATGACACGCTTCAACAAGTTGTTCCGGCCCATGTCATTGCGTTTTTTTATAGTGCAGTCCAAATACACTTATTCATTTGAGGTGAGGATACAAACCAATAAAGTAAAGTGTGGAATTTAGCCACTAAGATTATTCATTATGACACAGGTTTCCTCTGTCCTTCGAACCAAGGGTGAAGTGGGCTCAGCCATAATGAACCTTTAGCTAGACACTGAACTGTTCCTGACACCTTAGATTATTTAATGTTATTTAACGACGCCATGGGTGGAGAAGTCCCAGGAATTGCAGCGGTCGAAGTATTGTTTGGAGTACTTAAAGTTCATTAAACGAATTCGACTGTGGAACCCACCAAGGTCTCAGAAGCTCAAACGCGTTGGTGTTTAAGCGCCCCACTACCCAACTACGTACTGACGGGAAGTTAGCAGAGAAACAACCAAGCTCAGCAAACATCCAAAACACCTGAGCTGCCAACAGCTGAGTAACACGGGTCTCACCCACGTAATGGCCAGAAGTGGGTCGCGTTCTTTTCGTACCGACCCTGTCAAAGACGTTTGCCACACCGTCCTCGGAGAGCCAGAGCCGGTCCGCCATAGAGATGCAGTGGGTCGCGGCAAACCAAAGAAACGAAATGTCAACTCTCAGGGTAAGTGAACAGCGACTTGACAGATTCCGACGAGGATACCTGTGACATAAGTAATTTTATTTCTTCCTACGAAGTCATATGGCCGATGACAACTTCGATCAGTCAAATGTCGGTTTCGCCCTTCTTGGGCTCATCAGGTTTGTCTAGCTCTCGAAATTCTATCAGTCTCATTTCGTACAAGAATAATAATAAATCGAGTTATGTTGCACCACAGCTGCATTCGCAATTTCATTTGGGGAACTCAGCTAACAGTACACTTGAAATCCTTGTTTACGGTATGATCGTTCCACGATGACCGTCATCTGCGGTAGACCTCGGTGAATTTATGGAGCAGCAGCACTTTCACTCGGTTTGTTTCGGCTAAAACAGCACACTTCAAAGTTGGTTAATTTCTTTATGATTTCCGCGTAATCTCCGTTATGCTGATAGTCTAACATCCCGCAGATGCATACAACGCCAAAGTCATCTGCCATTGCCCAGCTCAGCATGAAAGACGATTTCCCGATAGTTTAGCAGCTTAATACATGACCTTAGTGCGACTCCACTTCCATAACACTATATGGGACAATTTTAGGCCCACTCAGTCTCCTCAGATTGGTTCTATTCTGCATGGATTTTGGTCTTTTTGCCGAGCCTGCTGTCAAATTACCACAACCATGTAGCGTTTCCAAACTACCCATATCCTGCAACTGCCGCAGTTTTACCGCAACATTTACAGAAATCCGTCATGCAGACGGCCTAAGGGAGGCCAGCCCCCGCAACATTTTCACAAGACTTCTCATCACTGGTGATTAGCCATCTCCCCAGAGTCCAGGATTTCGCCCCACGAGGAATAAGTCTAACCCTCACCTCAGGAAATTTCTGGAGCGTGAGTGTTCATCACAACATACAGAAAACTTCCAAATGTTTGTAATTCCGTGAGCATTTGTCACCACGACCAATTCAGTCAACGGCACGGATAGATATTGAGAAGAGGAAAGCCTCATCGATGGTAGGACACGTGAACCAGACATGCCACTAGCCCTAAACAAATGTTCCAGTCACGATACTGGCACGTGATATGAACGCAGTCCCCTTAGCTATCGCCGAAAAAGTATCGATTAGACCAGCTTGTCCAAAGGAAAATGACTCGAGTGATGGATTTAGTCTGGTAATAAGCAGTGTCCTATTTTTATACCGTTTTTGTCACGTGCGTACTGCTTAATCGATCTCATTTACATAACCACTGTGAACAAATCAGAGTATTAGTGTTTCTAGGTCGTAAAAAACCTAGTTGATTGCTTGTGAAATCACAAAATGAATACAATAAAACATAAAAATAATAAAACACTGACAGTGAAATAAAATGAGAATGAAATAAAATGATTAAATGATAAATAAGGGGTAAAATGAGCAACGGATCGTCTTTCAGCTCAAAGCTGAGCTTAGAGGACCTCTGATTTGCTGGTGTGTTTGTTTAGTTCACTATTCTTGAATAAGACTCAGGTTGCATGCTACGTCAATGGGAGTCCGAATTTCAAAGTACGCCAACCTAAGTAAGAATCCGATTTTCAGATGGGACCATTTTTTAATTAACTTTGGCTAAGATATCGGAATCTTTCCACAAACCGGTAGGAGGATTAAATTACGAAATCACCCTTGAACAATAGTTAATCCAGGTCGGATGTCCTCGAAAAGATCTGGAAACGACGGGAGTCAGACCCCAAAAGATGTTGATGAAGCACCAGTCGGACCACGAGTAGCTCAAGATGTTTACTTTGATGCGAAAACCAAAGCATTTTATTGAATTTATCGATTAAATTAATGAGTATTTTCAGAGTGGTGGATGAAATACAGCAAACATCAACAAATTAGACTAAAATAATTCTTTGGTTTTCCACCAGGCACATGATGTTTGGATAGATAAATCTTTCTCAATGAGAGACCACCTCATAAACGGAAAAAGCTTGTTTTCGGTTGACTGTCTCGTTTTGACAGGGTTAACTCTACTACTCAGGTGATGTGAAGATCATCGGCGATCACTCATCATTAACATAAGTTTGCAGCTTACTTAGGTAACCGCCCATGCGTTCAACTCAGTTGAAACGAGGACTTAGGTTTGAATGTATTTGGCCTGGATTTTAATAGAGGTGCTCACTTTTTGACGTCACTGACAACCCTGTATTTACGCACCAATTTATCAGCTCCCACCTCCAAACCGCAGTTACCTACCCCATCCCACCGCCCACCCACCAAATCATCGATGGACGAAATTGTGGCGGCTACAACCACTGTACAACAAGTACGCGGCTCTCATAGCTGCTAATGACATCCAAAGATTTTCAGTGCCGGACTATCGATGTCTTCGGAGCATTGCCCGAACCTGGTGGGAACACCGGAGCAGCAATGCTGAAATACATCGAATGGTATGCCAGTCGACCGACTTCATCGAAGGTTCTTTTTGCAGAACTACGTGAAGGGTGGAAACGAACAAGAGGCGGTCAAACAATGACTTGGCAGCGAAGTATAAAAGCTATTACCAGCAAACTCAGCTGCGCTGGTCATTGCCGTCTTCCTGGATGGGGACCCTGAGACGGGCCACATCAATGGTTAGAGACATTGTCAGACATGGCCCAGTCGCACCCTCAATGGCGCTCGTGCATCCAAGCTATTGCCTTCAATGCATAGCTCTCTTCCCATTCCCCCACTTAACAGTCCATTGACAGTTGTGTATTTACGTACCAATTTATCAGCTCCCGTTTCCAATGCTACCCAGCCCACCTCCCCAAATCATGGGTGAACGAAACTATGGTAGCTACAACCACTGTACAACAAGTACGCCGTTCTCATAGCTGATAACTTTGCTGATGATGATGAGGAGGAGGAACAACTGCAAAGAAGAAAGAGTTTGTTATTACAACATCTTGTGGTAAAATCCTACTTCCAATGATTCACCAACGCCTTTACGATGGTCGCTTGTGTGCCAAGCTACAACAACCACAGCTTTCTACTTTTCCAGACGCCTTCGGAGGTACGCAGGCTTCCGTTGGCCCTGGAAGACATCTCGTTGTGTGCTTCATCTGCTCCCTCCATTGGAGTTCTGAAAAATCATCCATGATTATCGATTTTTGTACAAACACTCAGAGTTCCTGATTGTGTTTATTCTTGAATTTCAGATCTTTTTCAGAAAAGCCTCGCCAAAAAATTAACCCCCGCCACCCAAAAAAATTAGAAAAAAGAGAATATGAAGTTTATACTTTTAGTTTTTATTGAAGAGGGCGAAATTGGGACATGTCATTAATAATTTGCATGAAAAGATCCGCTTTTCGGTACCTTTGCCTCCATGAGTATAATTCATGTCAATCATCGTTTCAGTTCCTTGGTATGATGCTCACATATCGGAGATGATGATTTAGCCGGGATCAATGCAGGCCTGGATTGTGTCCATCAAAGTGGCCGCAGTCCGATCTGGCACTGCATACATGAACACCTCTTTAGTTTCCCGGTAGATCCCTCTGAAAATCCACTGCTGCGGAAGGTCTCGCTTTGCGTGGTTTCTACGGCGAGATATTAGCGTTTCATCGGTCTCGACTTGTAGACCTGGGCCACCGATAACTGTTGGAGTCTGCAAAGCCGCCAGGCGCAAACTTCGCGAAGAAAGTTCTTCCAGTCAACAGCGGTCGTGTGGCTAATAGACAATTCCTCTAAGCAGAATTTGATTTTGCCAAGTTTCTGGACTAGCAATAAATGAATAGAATTACTGTCCTAAACTCCATCCTAGACCGCTCCAGCCAAGTTCCCTTTCGAAGACCGATTTCTTGCCGACACTGTCGGGCATTACACCTCCACCTGTCAGAAACAGTTGAAAGTGTCATTTGGTGGCCATTGTTGCATAAACGTTGCTGATGGATCACTCCGTGGCTTTGCAAAAAACGTATTGCCGTCTCCTTGTCATGGACGAGAATTGAAAGCGTCATAAAGTTCATTTAAGGTTTTACAACCGAACGGAGAAAATTTTTGCACAGAATGAGCCTAGATGCGGATAAGGAATTGTTTTCATCAAAAATAGGTCAAGGTTGTGTGCGTACATTAAATTGGAGCTGGCAAAAAGTGGCGGGGCTTATCTGAAAAAAGATCCTGAATTTCTATGTGACAGGAGTTATATGATACGGATTACCTACAAGTAAGAAGTAAGGAGCATGACATGGACGAACTACTGTTGATCCAACGGATCAACCCTTTTTTCGTCATTGGCAACTCATCAACACATGGTTCGGTTCGTAATGTTTTGTGGAGGAAATGATCATTTATATTGTTTTCGCCAAGAGTTTGCAGGCTCATCTAACTATTGCTGAATCAACTGGTCGTCTATTATTGTCATTGGTATCGACGTTATCTTGGTTAGTCTGATTCAGCCCCGTGAGTGATTTTGTCTATTCCATAAACTGGTCGATAAGATGGTGATGAATTGTTTCTCTCTCAGCTAATGGTGTTTTCCTCACCCTCTGTAAACATCATTGAACATATCTCATCCTGTTCATTAGTCGTATTTGTCCATAACAACGGCTGGATGCATCTGCTGAGTGGTTTACTTACCTACATTACGTAATCGGGTTAGCGCTGGAAGCTGTACTCCAGATATCCGATGTGCGAAGCGAGTCTGGGGTCACTAAGCCAGCGCCTGCTGAAATTATGTTCTCTACCGAATCTATCAATGGTCACTGCAGGAGGTCTTCAATGTATCAGCATGGCATATATATATGATGCGCTTTGCTTACATACCGAGTACAAACGAATGCATTTAGTTGACAAGAAACCTCTTCATGGACACAGTGTAAAAGCCACTTTAGCCTGTCTTTGGAAACATAGTGATAGAGGTTTTTCGGATCTGAAATGATGTGTGACGGGAATCTCAACCATTCTGATCAGAGGCAGCGGATATTATTCATCACGGGAATGACTCCTCCTATAACCGAGGAAATGTCCAGATGTTTTCCACAAAACTCGCGTTGATGTGGAATGCGCTACCAGGGGATTTGTTATGCATTGATTTTCTGCTGCTCAATGCCGCCCATTGAGGTTTGCAGTACTGCATTGAAGGCGTCTACTCTGCTTATCGTTACGTGAGCTCTGCGCTGTTATTTCTTATCGTAAAGCTCAGAATGAACCACACATAAACGTCGACATTTTTTAGGGTACTTCACGCATTACCGAATCAATCAAGTTCCAGGCAGGTAAGTCGGGTTTTGTTTGCTTCGGCAAGTACGTTTAAATTCGTTGGGATCTGGCTACTAGTGAGTAGTCAGACTACTATTGGATTTTGACGGTCCTCAGGGAGGACCGCATGGTCACCAAGCAGGCAGCCTGTCGTTTGTGCAGGTGTTGATTCTAGAGAGGACCTAATCGGAAACAGTCTGCAGTGCGTTCCATACGGGGAGCTCGATTATAACTGTTTGACGTTGTGAGCTACATGCGAGGCTCTGTTTACGCTCTGTTGTCCACTAAAAACGCTTGCAGAAAAGCTATCGACATTAATGAACCTAAACAGCTAGTGAACGGCGTGATTTTTCAAAACAGATGCGTTTTCGGTAGGATGTATTTATTCGTTCTTATATCTGAAAAGGGCACAAACTTCCCCTCTTTGCTGATAATCAGGCCTTGTTGTTTGTGTTCGGCAGTGAAAGCGGAATTCCCAAACAAAACGCGACTTGCTATAAGAGGTGGGCGATGATTATATTCAGTGCCTGCGGTTTTAAATTCCTATCTAAAAGGCAGCTTGTTTTGGACGCAGATGTACTGCCAAGTCTACTTGCTGATTGCACTTCAAACCGCTGGAGAAAGACTTCGCGGTACCTGTTCTTTCCTCAAATTTTGGAGTCGAACACGTTCCAAGCGTCAGTGAGGTTTGAATACCTTTTTGGTGCATTATGATAGCCGGGTAGACCCCAAATCCTTTCTGGAATAATGTCATCAGGACCATCTGTGTGTCTGCTTCCTGAACCTACGTACATTGGTCGTTCACGGGTAAAGAAGTCAAACAATTACCTCCTTACCTTCATGAAAGAGCGAATGCTGCAGACTTATCAAGCCAATGTGAAGCACAATCCCGGACTGTCTCACCAAAGGTCCTGGACTAGCATTCATATACTTTGTGCGTTCTCTCTCTCTCTCTCTCCTGCTGTTGATGCCTTCTAAAGGCGGTCAGAAAGGTTTCCAGAACGCTACTTCATTTCTCCGTCGCTCGTTCATCAAGTTCTTTTAGAAGATGACTGTTGACGTCAACGGCCTTTAATTTACCTCGGTAGAACTTCTCCGGTTTTGTGATTTCCTTTCTGTCAATTATTAAATTAGCCCATCGCTGTTAGATGTAATTGAATGGTTGTGAAGAGTACTACTTTGTCGATACTTTTGTACAAATCTCTTCTGAAGGCTGAAAATAGACATGATGAAATTCGAGAAGTTTTCTTATCCAGTACACTCAATGCATAAACACCGAACCACTGCTCATCGTTAGAGACCAACCTTGGTCGTCGCGCTGGATACCACGCCAAGTTTGGGGGACAGCAATTTTCGGAGGGGGACAAACAGTCCAACTCATACTAGACGTCAAGAAAACACCAGTTTTCCCCGAGGAAACTGATGTGCGTGATCCTCCCAACTCCTCAAATGATACTGGGTGGGTGCAGTTGTGATTCACTGAACAGAAGGCACGCTGAACGAGCTTAAATAAACATGCCATGTTATTCGCATCATACCTCTCTATGCAATCACCGCCAACACTACCAAAGAATAGTAACAGATCCATCTCCCTTGATGTACATACGGTACGAAGTACTTAGCCTGTGACTCACGGCACGTCGAAGTAGCCCGACAACTGAGATTTCATGTTTAAATCCAGGAGGTAACCAGGCTAGATGAAGGGGTAGAACGATTCCATCGATCGTCCACGTGATCTACTGGTGAGGCTTGTTTATTCTGTAAGTGCCCTCTGACCATCTAGGACATTTACAATCACCAATCTCATGTGACCTTGACAGATTAGTTTGTCCGATATCGTTTGAACTTATAAACAATTCAGCAGTCAGGTCATCCTGGTACACGAAAGTTTTTTTCACTAACGTGTTGGGAACAGTAATAGGTTACCGTGATCATGTGACACAGAGGTTGCATCAGCAGGTGTAAAGAAAATCAGAGTTAAAGCCCACGATCGAGTGGAACGCTAAGCAATACCTATATAGAAAAGACAGCGATCAATCAATCTAGTACATGCTAGATATCTGAACGCCAATCACACTTATTACTTGTTTGATCTGCGCGATTCCAGTGTAGGATGGTCAGTACCCAGCTGCCCCTTAAATATCTTCAGTCCTGTTTTAGAACCGACATGGTCAAATAGGACTATTGCTGATCATCTGATCATCTGAACCACGTGACCACTCGAGTTGAGGACTGCATCGTCCGCTGCCGACGCTAGCCTCCGTTCCCTCCGAATAAGCTGGTCTCTGGTCGCACGTCCGGATGAGGCAGCTAGCTACAGTAAACAGGCGGAAGGCATGTGACGTGATCGGTTTGTTCAACGGATCCTTTGAAGCAAACAGTTACTGCAAGTGCAGAAGGTTAACGCTGAACATTCCAACAATCTAGCCCAATGATCAGCTGTATGTCAAGTTGGATTGCTTGAGTCAATGCCCCACTAACGGCCGTTGGGCGAAAAGCATCACACTTTTGGTAAATGAGATGGCTCCATTTTCGAAATAGACTGAATCCAATTCGACGGATTTTACGATTCTGTGAGACTGCGTGCTTTGAATTCTGATTCCCGGGAGCAGAGGGCCGAAGTGAGCTGTAGATCAGAGACTACCGCTCTAAACCTACAAGAATGATTCCTGCAGTACAAAACAGGAATGCTCCAACCAGAGTGATGTGTATTCGGAGCGACTCAGTGCTGCTTGCGTGTAATTTTTGATACTGGTGCTTAGTACCGGATGTAGCTTCCAATAGTAAGTTATAGTCAGAAGGTATTTCCGAAGACACCTTGGATGATATGATTTGGGGGACTGAAGTGCCGGACAAAGCGATGGACAAATACTATGTCCAGCTTTTCGCAAAAGTAATTTTACTCTCCCAACAACGTGAGCAGAAAACATTTTGGATGCAGGATGTTTTTCTGCCAGTTGTGTGTTCAATTCATTCACTGTAACCAAGTCAACTCGAAGAGAGCTTTGCTCGTACGAGGGTGGGTATTCATCGTAAGGAAAAATGCGGTGATGTCAGGTGGTGATTTCTAAAACTCATAAAAATGAACGAGTATAACTATGGTAGAATAGAGAGGCTCAAGCAAGCAGGAAAGCTTAACTCGGGGGGTGATTCGTCACGAAATAACCGACAGCGAAACAGCGAGCCATTTTATGACAGGTTTTGATACGAGCAGATAGCGCGTTGAATTTAAATCGCGTGCTATGGGTAAAAGGGGTTTCAGATAAAATGCATCGAAGAATGTGCCGTGAACGTTCTGAAAGGGATTCGTTCAATTTTACGAACAGAAATACGTCGAGAAATCACGTCTCATCTCCGAATGTTCTGCAATAATCTTATTTACGCAAGTCCTCGCGCTGACAAACATACTGCCCCGCGCTGAGAACTTAAAGAGCAGTGCTACACCCTTTTTTCACTTGTGCCTTTCAGGTGAACGACAGCTGCTGAACGACAAGAACAAAACCGACCCGGGAAACTTGGGCGAAAGCCTCGATCCTGTGTATCAATCCGTGAATCCGTGATGAATTGTGCTGGTTCTGCACAAAGACTTCAGTAGAACGAGGGAACGATACATCCAGTGTATGGCGAGAAACTTCCCTGCTCCTCGTATAGATAACAACAATCTCAGGCCGAGTGAGTACAGGGATAGTATGGAAATTTTTTAGACTGTTTCAGTGGTTAAGGGTAGATTCGTGCTAGAGGGGGGGGCAGAAATGGTTATTCCAAAGTGTTCTGTGGAGCTGGAGGGATATGTTGTTGCCAATAAGGGATGGAGCTTAAAAGATCACCTTTCGCTTTGGTTTGCGAATAACCCACTCTCACAGTTCAGAACGTTAAGGGGAAGACAACGTATCTCCGTCCACTGCACAGGTTCGCTGAACCCGGTTTTTATGTTCACTTATGTTTAAAAAATGCGACTGGGAAAACTAATGCTTAAAAAACGTCATAAACGAGAGATTCTGTTGGGTTCCGGGTGAGTTTCCCGTCCAAATCAAATTGGTAGCAGATGAGTGTATAAGTCAAACTGCTTGCAATTTGGGTTCAAGTAGGACATAAGGCTGACGGGGACTGTGTCTGTCTGATGAGTCCCAGGAAGGGTTAAACCGGTAGTGAAGTGTCGAAAAGTTTTCAGCAACCATATAAGTAGTGTATTACGTCTATACTAATGACAACTTGTTCATGTAGACAGCATGGGAGAATCAGGAACGGGTGCGCTGCCAATACGTGTTAACTGAGAAAGACACTAGTAACTGTGGTCAGTGGTTAAGATTTTTGGTATTAACTGCGGGCAGCGGCCGTTAATACAGACAAACGCGCTATAGGGGTCCAAAGTAGACAACCCTGTCATTAGTACCAAGTGGACAAGCAACCAGGTGGGCTAACGCACCTAGCGTAGAGGGCAAAAGTTGGCAAACATACTGGTGTGGGACACTAGAATGAAGAAGAATGACCTGCGTCCCATTGAACCGTACTGTCTCGGTTATATACAGGATAGTAGAGGTGCTGGTTATGGACTGAAAGGTACTGGTTCTTTTTTTCGACCCTAAGTGCAGAGCACGGTTCGGTCACTCATTCGATGATCGCGTCAGCACCGTCCTTGGGTAGCAGGGCTGATTGGAGGTTGAAACCGACGCTTTCTTGGGATTGTGTTGTGTGAGTTGCCTATAGACCTCAACACGTGCTGTACCAACCGTGTGGTTGCGTTCACAATAGGTGCCGGATGTCACGAAAAGTGTGGACAAATTCACAGTTGAGCTTGTCAAGGTCATTTAGTTGAGAATAGGGCTTGAAAACGGGACTATAAGCTGCTTTAGTACAGGCTTTATCCCAAGACAGTGCCAGACACTGCCAGACACTGTCAGGAAGCATTCAGGTGTACATTTCCTCTAAATGATTGTTGTTTTTTACCCATTCCGTCAGCTTACATCCACGTGACTTTCGGCGTTGTGAGTTTTTTCGCATACGGAGCTACTCAACCGGAATCCTTATTTAAATTATCGTAACCATGCTACAAAGTTCAAAGCAACAATTATGATATGTCATTATACAGACGGATCCCGACCGTAAAAGATGGAAATTGTCAGGGATAGATGTCGCATTCTTTAGCTGGCTGAAGACTTCTTTTGCTTCAATGTTAAAAAACAGTTTTAAGAGACAGTGGTAAGAAAATAGCTACCATAAATTTTAAAAATTGCCTTAAGGAAGGGGGTTATTTGTCACAGGGACTGAGTGGACCACTCTTGGATGTGGAAAATATGGCGCTGTTGTTTTCAAGCAGTCCAAACGATGTACCGTACAGTGTGATTTAAGAAGGCAATAAGGCTGGCGGCCGGCACACAGATAGGTCGACCCAAGCATGCTGTAAACTCAGTGGATGGAACGTGAAAAGGTGGAGAATTTGTGGGCAGCGATACCGGGTCCACGAAATGAACAACCTAACCAGGCAGTACGTGGAATTGGGTGAACTCCGCCAACCGAAACAGCTGATAGTGTCAAAGGCATTTTAAACTTTTGCATCACAAGTTTACCGTGTGCTCAGTTTATATGCTGTACTATACTTACTTACTTAATTACTTACTTACTTACTCACCGACTGACTAAATAACTAACCAACTAACTAACTTATTTACTTACTTACCTACTAACTAACTAACTAACTAACTAAATAACTAACTAACTAACTAAATAACTAACTAACTAACTAAATAACTAACTAACTAACTAAATAACTAACTAACTAACTAAATAACTAACTAACTAACTAAATAACTAACTAACTAACTAAATAACTAACTAACTAACTAAATAACTAACTAACTAACTAAATAACTAACTAACTAACTAAATAACTAACTAACTAACACCATAGTGTGACGCATAGTTTTCCGTATTGTCCCTCCTAAAGCTGATATTAGTTTTCCCTCCGTTCTCCACATAACGAAGAAGAAAAGCATGATAAACACTCACGGAACAAGAGTTTCTTCCTTGTTTATGGTTCTCCAGGTGAAATTATACAGCGGGTGCGAAGAACAACATTCCTATAAATAAACTCATTTACAAATCAATTTGGTTTTGCGAGAGACTCACCTGGAACCCAGCTGAATCTTTCGTTTGTGATGTTTCCAGGCAAATGAGTTTAATTCGGGTTCAAGTAGAACATAAGATTGACGGAAACTCGCGGACTGCGCCTATCTGATGAGCCCCAAAAAGGGCGAAGCCGGTCGTGGGCTGTCGAAGAATTTTCAGCAATCTTATGAGTTACGTAACGACATTCCTACTTTACGCAACTGACAGTGATGGGACGGTCCGTTTAAAATTGGTCAGAACCACCCATCTGAATAATTTCGTTTCCCATGTTGATGCATGAGACTGATTATTTGAGAGGCTGATTATTCAACACACATTTAAAAGCTTCAGTTCGCAAAGTCATGATTCAGACCTTTGCAGGAAGTTAACCGAACCAGACAGATCATGTCGGTCTATCTGGAGGTTCTCAGTGCTAGACTGATAATTTTTTCAACGCAAGCTGGTGGTAAACATGCATCCACTGGTCTGGGTCTGCAAACTGAAATTCGCTGTTCGAAATCTCACCATTCATTGGCAGCAAAAATCCACCATGTGGTTTCCTGTAAGATTCACACCGTCAAAAAAATGCCAATTTCACCCCTTGTTGGGGAATTTAGTGAATAGCAGACACAAACAGCGGTCGTTCGTTTCAAACCCTCGTTTATCAAGATATTACCCGGAAGGTAGGTGTAGTTTATCGCCAAAAATTATTGGTGCTAATCCTAAAAAAGTGAATACGATGAAATGTGATCCGAATGCGATCGGACAAGTAGGCTGATTCAGCAGCCTTATGGGAGATTGCATTAGGTTGACACTTACCACATTCAAGTGCGTTTATAATGTGGTAACCACAAAGTTGATGAAATCCATGAGTAACCTTTTTAACTGCACATTCGTTTGGGGAGCGCCACAAAAGAAAAACTCCTTTGAGTCTAACGGCTTAACTGACTGTAACCCTACCCTAAATTGTGCAACAAACACTCATAAACCGTTGAATTGCTGGTATACATGCTGAACAGTGGGACAGGATTCCGTGTACCTTGCTGGCTCTTGTTGCCAGAGGCCTGTTTCGACCTTGTTGTGCCAGTCAATGTGTTCTTCTCAGTTAGAATCCTAAAGTCATCAAACTGAGTTCAATTAGATCCTTCCGGCGGCGTTTTTCACCAATGTAGCGGATATCTACACCGAAAGGTTGCACGAATGAATCATCCTTCAAGTTAGGTATACTTGATTTTCAGGGTAATATGCTTTCGATAGAACAACACTACACTGACTGTGAAAAAGACCCATCGAGGAGACAGTTTTGCTGGCATGGATCGGTTCACTGCTGTACTTCGATGAGGAAACCTCGGTCCCACGATGTTTCGAAGTGTGGATTTAGTCCGTAAGAGGAAATACTAGTGAAAATACTCCATGCCCGCAACGAAAATCTACTTGTCAACTGTCACTTCGAACAGGTGATATCACAAGAACTGATTATCCGTCATCTCACCGTATCAGCGAGGACTTATAGAGAGGGTTAAACATGGTGTTGCTAATAACTCGGTCTGGTCTGAAATCTGGTGGTAACTCGAAGCGATGCACGTTGATCATTCACTAATGATGATCATGCCGTTATTCATTTGCTAGGTCGAGTGATTGACTTTTGCAAATTTAGAAAATTAACTTTCAGGCATTTTTCCCACTGTGATGCAGACCAAATGTTCTTTTTCATACTGGGTAGGTAAAAACACAGAGGCCATGGTTGGCAGAACAAGCACATTTTGAGTGGACAAACCGGGTCACAACGTAGGATATGATCACAGTGTTGTGTTAGAGTGCGAATTTACTAACCGGAAGGTTCGTGGTTCGAACCCGACCTCCGCCTAGGCTTGGGCAACCTGGCAATATCCCAGCCCTCGTGCTTCCTTCTGGTGGCATAGCAGCTTGGCATCGGAAGGGTGTTACAGCTGGACGACTTCGATTTTTTTCACCTCTGTCTCACTGAAATGAGTGCAGGATTGGCTAGGAGATTCTGTTAGACTGAGGCAACTGACATGATACTTTCTAGTTGCCACGCTTGGCGTTGAATTCTGAAGAGCGCACTAGGGTTCAAATTCATACCTCAGTGTGAACACCATGCACACGGGTCGGACTTATCGGTTGGCGTTTATGTTCAAACTGAATTCAGAAACCGCCGAACTGAACACCATATTTTTTCGCTGTAATCCAGCAAACGGAAGCTTGCAGATAGTGGAATCGCGTAGTAGTGCTTTGACCAGGAGACATTTCGGATTCCATAAATAATGATTCATCCAGTATTAGAGTGTTATGCCACATTTCTCCTCTTCGTTTATCCATACGTTTGTCAACTGGAGACTGTTATGTCTGCTTGTGCAGGCTCAAGCGGCCCAAGCGTGAGTATTCAACTAAAGATGAAAGGCCTCGATGAGACTGGTACATTTGACCGGAGAGCCGGGCTCTCAAATGACGATCAACAAAACTTCCCGGCTGACTGAGTCGTAGGCTTTGATCAAATCCACAAACAGTCTGCAGGGTAGTTGGTTCTATTTTGGTTTTTTGTCCCGATCAGGTGGCTGTTGGTTTTCTTGCTGGGAACTGACTTGCAAGCATTGCGTCACCACTTGATGGCCGTTAGTTCCTCTCTTGTGTCCGCGCTTACGTGACGGAATATCCTAATGTTGAGCTCATATTCTCCAATATTGATTGGTTGTGATCTTTTGAGGGTCTTTGAGTCGCCCTCTTTTGCGCACGTTTTTTCTGTTTTCAAGTTTTTTCACTTGAATATCGGATATTGGGAGCCCAGGATTTGAATACCTCACGCTTCTGTGGAATACAAAGAGTGCAAGAAGAAATGGTCAGTCGGATCACTTTGAGGCACAAAAGCTCACAATCATTCAAGAGAACCATGGGTAGATGCTGAACATCTCGTTAGTGGATCGTGGACCCAAGCAAAAATGCAGAAAAAACAATTCTTGGATAGAGTGAGCTGCATGACGGTAGAAGATGTGAGCTCACTATACACACTTTCAGGTTTCCGTTCCTCCAAGACACTGGCACTAAAATGTTGGATAGTCGTGGACTTCCCAACTGATCCCTAGGAGAAGAACCCGTTTGCCAATTGCTCAACCACTGCTTGATCATATACGTTGAAATTAACGACGAATACTAAGAACAACTGAAAGGAATGGGATATCCAACCTCAGGTTTTTTTTAAGAGGTCGCAATGCGAAAAACTGGAACAGGTCGTTGTAGCCGGTGTCAATCCCGAATTAGAAATCCTCTAAGTAGGCGCTACCTTCGTCATCATCGAAACAATGAGCTGCAACGAACAATCCGCTCTTTCGATGACAACAATTTCACGACAGGAAAAAACTATAACACACTGACATTTTAGATTCCCTCAAGGAGAAAAATGCAAACGGAGGTATCGAGAAAAGCCACGCATACGGGTCAAATTCCGAACCGTAACAAACAGAGCTGCATTCGGACACAATTCAGTCGAACTGGGACCCACTGGAACACATTGGAATCCAAGGCAGAAAAGGGGAATCGGTTGAACACGGTCTTCCAGATGAACGGTTACAAAGACATTTTTTAGACCGCGGTGGAATGATATACGAATGGTTTATAGAACTGCGAACAGTACGGAAAGTAATACAGGAACCAGGAGGAAAACCTGATACGACAGAGAAGACTGGTGTTTTTTTTACAAAATTCAACGCAAGAATGGTGATCTGCACTACGGAAAACAAACAAGGAAGAAGTTATCAACTAGAAACATTGACTGTTTCTAGAAGATAGGTCAACAGTCGCTCGTCCTTGTAAATGAGGACCAGGAAAGACAGGAACTCATCAAGAATGAGAACAGTATATTAGGCAAAGCAAGAACAAAGAAAGAGCACGAATTTACGAGGGGAAGGTTCCTCACTGATAAGGCAATAAACAGACACACTGAGGTTGATACTGTCTACCAGATTTTGAGGAAAGTGAACTCCATAGCCAGTAAACTCTGGGCCGTATGAAAAATCAAACAAGTAAGAAGAACAAAAACGAACAAACTCGAAGAACAAATTCACTGCACCTGAATGTATTACTCACAGCAGGGATCAACAAACCCAAGAACCAAACAGGTCAAAATGAGGACTCTGCAGAGTGAATTCCTGCGAATCAGCCAATCAGGCCCAATGAACTAAATTGCATGTTGGCCGTAGACCAAGCAGAATGAAATTAGATAGTTACTGTAGGTCGAAATTAAATAAACGAACAAACGAATAAAAATGTTAGAAGACCACAAATGAGCACAGATGAAGAATAGACCAATCAGGTTTTGCACAAGGTGACTTGCAAGTAGCCAGTCACGTTAGAGTTCAACGATTCTCTTTGCGAACTGCGTAAGAACCAGCGTCATGTTGAGTGAGGGGAGCTGCTTGGTTGTTGAGCCAGGAAACAGGGGTTTGGTCCTGGTGCTCCGGTTTCAGCTTCCGGTTTTATGACCTGATCCACAAGGGATTTAGTGACTGGTCTTATCCGAGGGCGCACGATGAAAAGCAAGAAGATCCCTGCTCCAGAAAGCAATGCGCGCAAAAGATGTACTTTAAGCCTCGTTATTCTATGGCAGATTACACTCCATTAGTCTTCCTGGCAAGGTTCAAACTTGGGAAACTGACTTCCACTTATTAGGTGGCGTAGATGGTCGTTGTTTTGTTCGCTGAGCTGGGCAATTTGGTTGCAGACGTTTCATCACCAATCGAGGTGACATCATCAGTGCCTTGTTAGGGAGCATAGTGGTGCGTAGCGATGGGTTGCTGGTTGCGCACAATCAAATTGCCCAACTCAGCGAACAAACCAACGACCAACCCCAAGGATATTTGTGGCGCTGAAGCCTGACGTTTGAAACCCTTCATTATATATATATATATATAAACATTTTCGTTCTAGCAAAAACTTCAAACACTAACAAAATCCACAGTGGATAAAATGAAGAAACAACAATGGGGACGGACCAGGTTCAGAGGAATTCCGCATGGACTACAGGTGCATCGTCACTGTCGTCGAAGGGACCAGATAGCGAGAGCGACAGAAATAAGTTAAACACTTCACTAGATAGGATATCATCCGATTTCCAAATATTGCAGGTATCGAAGATCCTGCTCGGGAACTTCCCTAGTTTTGCGCCCCTGGTTTATGAGAATAACATGTTATTTTTGACACGGAATGAACTTGTTGTTGTTTATTTAGTTACAGTCACGCTTAGCTAAGTTATTCATGAAAACTACGCACGAACAAACAGCTATCAGACCGATATCCAGCATACTGATCAATCGCATGAACAGTGCCTTCAATGGTTTCCCATGCATTCGTGCACTTGTTGTATCCACTGGTTACACAGCCTATTTATCACTTTCTAGGTTAATGGCGCAACATGGCTGGTGCGCAACAACGGTGGCGATTAATCAATCGGTAGGTCGTTGCTTCTTACGGGGAGTAAGAAGGACATATACACGGTTCAGGACAATAACTTCTGTGCACAATTAAATGTTGGCAAGGCATTTTGTAACGAATTTTCTTACAATGCACAATGTTTTCTGGTTGCAGTTGGGTAATAGAATTGAGTTAGCCCGATCACTGTTAGTACCAGAACGATATAACGAATTACAATCACATTATGAGCTTCACCATTTTAACCAAGGTAACATTTTCGCCAATTTTTTCTCCGACTTAAATATATATATATATGTATATGGAATGAGCAAAGCTTTGCATAAAAGGATTTTTGTACAGACAGTGTGTCTCGCTTGATCGTACAGTCGCCCGTCGCTTTCACGTGACTTATCAGATTCACTCCAGCTTATTGATTTTTAAGCAGTTTGACTTTTTCTATCTATATCGGTCGATTTTGTCCTTTCGAAGCACATGTTTGAGCCGGACGAAGAGATACCGAAAAGGTTGCTTACTTTGGCTCAGGTGGTGTTGTTCTTAATTGACAGTGGGAATAGGTACAATATGTAAATAAGGTTCCAATCCACGGTAAAGTGCCGCCTTTGGATACACACGCTTACCAACTGGGTATCCCGAGTGAGTTAGGTTGCAACGAATGTCCTTAATCTCCGTGTGCCCCTGTGGCCGCAACAGCCGAGCTACTAGGGGTATTGCATGCCCAGATTATCCGTTGTATGTAAATTCGCCCTCTTTTAAGTGAGTCTAAAGAAGAGGCCATTCAGACTAAATGTTCGCTAAACAAGCTGCAGATGAGAGTCGTTTGAATTGCTGTGCCATATGAGGGCAAAAGCCGATGTAACATCGTCTTGCCCCCAGGCACGAATAGGATATTTCTTCGAGTGCTAGATGTCTTTAGCTATAGGACGTCTCCGATCCTCATGGGGGGTGTTGAAATGCGGACTAGAAACAGTATGATACCAAACCAAAATTGCGAAAGAATGAAAAAAAGTACTCATTGTGACTTATTCTCAAGCCTAGCATGTGCGGTAATCAGGTGATATTAAGCTAAGGCGTTTAATGAGGAGAGAACATATGCGTATAAGTACTTGTGTGGATAACCGTGCACAATGAGACGATTGATGGACAATTGCACATAGATAGCATAGATGTAGGTTTTACATCCCCACTAATCTCGGTTTAAGAAATCACTGCCTATTCGGTCTGCTGATTTTCAGACCTCTATTCGACGACACTAGGGATACCAGATCCACAGTACCTAAGCTCAGTGAGATAGCCACCGGTCGGTAGTGTCAGTGGACTGGCCTTTTGGGAGAGAAAATATGGTTACCAGCTCAAAAAATACACTCATTTGCATGCCGAGGCGTTTTCAGTAGTCTCTAGGGTAGTTTCCTTTTTCAAAAAAAAAAATATACTGCGATATCTCGAACATCGTACCAGCTGAAACACGAGGCGGTCTTTATGCAGCACAGTCAGTTAAAAAATTGCATAAACGAGAGATTCAGTTGAGTCTCCCGGGAAAACCAAACTGGTATGCAAGTGAGTGTATTTGTCGCAATCAGTCCAATTTCGGTTTAAGTAGAACATAAGCTTAACGGAAACTCGAAGACTGTGCCTACCTGATGAGCTCCAAGAAGGACGAAATCGGTCGTGCGTTGTCTAAGAGTTTTCACTAACCTTGTGAGTAGTTTCCCTTTTGCACAACGTAAACCGGCGTACAAGCACTATCCTCTAACCGAGACAACACCTCCTTGATTTTACAGTGCATCCTTTCAAAGACTGATAAGATGCGTGATGTATGGCCGACCGCTTTCTGGAATCCACTGGTGTAAAAATACCATTATACCTTCAGTTTAAATTCCTGAACTACGTAATTGGGCACTGATGCAAAGTGAACGGATCACATGTCGATACGTGAAACACTCTAAGATTCGCGAGGTTGTGCCAACCCAACTCTTATTAGTCTATCAGGGTCACCAGTGGTACGTAATAGGCTCCGTAATATTGTTCACCACGTAAAACAATCACATTCCAACTCACTAGGAATTCCATTCGGCTGAACCGTAAGCGGCCGAGTTTGGTCCACCCTTAAGGAGAGATAATCCCAATCGTCCAAGCTGCATCAGTCTGAAGCTAGTTGGTTTAAGGGTTGTATATTTCCACTTTTGAGTGATTCCATTGTTCTTGGTAAACACTACACTAGTCTGGTGGTTGATCAAATGGCAGTTGATCTGTTCGCCGAGCTTGGCAATTGGCTTGCAAACGTTTCGTTCCCACTCGAGGGGACATCGTCAGTGCGTAGTTGAGTAGGTGCTTCCTCCGTGCCTAGCTGCGTTTATATAGTTTTGAAGAGCTTCTTCTAATGTATGATTATTGAACCGATCGTGATTTTCTGCTGCTTTGTGGTCTGTATGCCTCTTATTCTATTAGGTTTGTTGGACGGCCGTTTTGGGATGCTTCAGGTCCGTTTGCAATTGGTCCGTTCCCGAGTTGTGTTGCGTTGTGGTCTCCCTTCCTTGAGTTCCGTAATTCTTTTGTTTGCAGTGGTCGATAGACTGGGTCGATTTAGATGTGTTTGTTGATGGCTTTTTCAGCAGAGTGCCAAGCTTCTATGAATTCACGTTCATTCTTTATTCTCGCTTGAGCCAATATGTGGACGGCGCTCCAGTTGAATTTGTGTCCGTCTGCAGTTGAGTTGAGACCTACTCAGCTGTGCACTGACGATGTCCCTCGACTGGGGACGAAACGTCTGCAAACCAATTGCCAAGCTCGGCGAACAGATCAACCGCCATCTGATCAACCACCGGTAAACACACCCGAGCTACCTATGAAAGGAAGAAGGCCTTCGCTGCGGAGTTATCTATTTGAGAACGTCAACTGAACAGTTACAAACTATTGAACAGGGGAGCAAAACTCTCATATGCATCTCGTTTACAAAACTGAATATCCACCTTCTCCTTGAACGCGTCTTCCCGAATTTTATCTGGATGTTCATTGACTGCTACTCAACTGCAAGCAAATGCTACAAAGAGACTGCACAAATTCCGTAACAGATCTCACTTTTCAAGAGACGCAAAGCAGATTTACGAGAAGACGTGCTACTCACATGCCTCATCAGTAGTATCCACCGTTACACCTATATTTCGACAGATTGACAACTACACTAGTCTGGTGTCTTAGGTGAACACCTTGGGACAGTTGTGCGCAGTGAGATTTCTTATGACCCATTTGGATATATATATATATATATATATATATATATATGGCACACAAAGTTGCGAAAAGTGCGGAATCGAACGAAGTTTCACTGCGTCAGTTTCCAAATCTTGGATGGCGGCTGGTGAATATATGTCATGAGTTATCACGACTGACGTTATACTCTACTTTGCGACCCGATCGACAGATGTATGATTATTGTGCTTTGAGAGACTGTGGGATTTGTGTGTCTTAGCATAGATCCATAGGAGCCTGTATTTTTCTTGTTAGATCCTTAGCGGGGAGTTCTGTGCCTGGATCCAGTTCCTTTAACAGACGCTTTCTGATATAAGCACCCTTAGGAAGTGGCAACGCTATCCTAAATAACAGAGCTCTGAAGTGCATGTCTGAGTGTTGGTCAGTTTGCATTCTCTAGTTACCGTTCCAGCACACGTCATTAAATCTTTAATTGGCTGTCAAAAACCTCTAAGTAGCTGTGGCGGATATAGAAGTCCGCCGAGTACTTGTCATCAATCGTGCACAGTTGCGTAACAGACTGCTGAAGGACGGCATCATAATTTTGCACGTGTTCGACAGTCCCCAGATATGCATCGGAAAGTTTAACTTGGCCTGATCATTCGGAGTTGAAGCGTGAGCCGAAAAGCACTTTCGTCCCGTTAATATTCGGGCCAGAATGTGATGCCACTGTCCGGATTCTAGCAGAATTCATGTGTACATTTTTTCAAGGTCTTTTCAAGGGATGGATGTGATTTGAACATTTCTCATGCTCTAGTCAATCACCGAGTTGTGTCCTGAGTATTCAAACAGTTTTTTGTTATCTGTCGCTCAAAGTATTCATTATTCCACCCTCTGTCTCAATGCGGAGGATGGTTTATTGAACTGCTAAGCTCATACCTTGAGCCCCCAGCTTGGCGACTTTCGGGATAATCATAGAAGTGAGTAGTCGTTCAGCTGTAACGCCCTTTCTAAGCCTAGTTGCCACGCCATTCGAAGGAAGCACGAGGGCCGATATGCTGCCAGGGTGCCCGAACCTGGGCAAAAGTAGTCGAGATGCCGGGATTGGACTCGAACCTTGCTGTCAGTAAGTTCTTACATTAGCTATTGGACCTTCTCGACCTCAGCTGTCGGGATAGACAATAAAACCCTTGAATGGCTGGCAAATGGTATGATTAACTCGTGTCTAGACAGGATAAAGCGCCCTTCAGTCACACGACTGACATCACGTGGGCCTCAAATTACAACTGGAATTTCGTCGAATACGCAAAGCTAACCTGTACTGAATGGCTAATACTCACTGTAGTCCTGTACGATGTTGCTGGCAGTGCCCGTCTCACGAATCTAGCGTAAGGTATCTGAGATATGACGTATGGTTGATTTGAGCCTGTGTTTCTTGCGCATTCTATGCCTTTCACGCAGTCATGGAAATGGGCTAAAAAATCGTGTACTTTGGAAGGATATCAGTGCGTCAGCGCGAAGTTTCAGAATCATGGAGTTGACTGGTTGTTACGTTCGGGTTGTTTGAGTATAAAGTCAAAGCACCACCTCATTTGAATTAGAGATAGATGCCACGTTATACTAGATGCCGCACTGGAAGTGGATGGATTGAAAGACGGCATGAATTACACCCATGTCCCTCTCATGGTTGTCAACGAACCAAATCAAGCTAGCATATAAGCTCAATGCGGCACTGAACCGGGCCAGCAAGATGGTTTGGAACGGCCTACTTCCCTCCAAAAGTTGGTAGTAGGCTTGACAGAAAGCCCAAATAGCTTCCAGTCATGACTGAGGTCTCAGTCCACGGTACGAGAAGCGCAGCTCCCGCCCACTTGGCTGGTTTCGTACCCCTGTTCTTATCAAACTGACCGGCACAGAGGTCAGACTGGAAGTATCCGTATCACTTACTTGCAGCAAGGACCAGGTTGGATGGATTGATGTGTGCCTTATATCCGATGTCCTGCTGAAATGCCACATCACTTCTTGAGGCGTTCGAAGATGATGAAGATTGAGAGATGCCAAATGGCAGTATTCTGTTCATCTTACATGGAAAGGGCTTCTCACTGGATAGTGAACAAACAGCAACATCCAGAGACTTCGTGCGAGCACCTACAGAGTACACAATTGGATGATGCAGTAAGATAACTAGTTGGGCGTAGAAATGTTCGAACCGTACGCTATTTCAGACTACTGCCAAATAGCCTTATTTCCCTGTATTTCTACACAGTGTTGTTCTTCTGCCCCTATTCTATCCAATAAGAACCTTGGTTGGTGATTTAAGCAACGGAAAACGAACTTCACTTCTGGCTCTACATACGTCAGTTCAGCACTATCGATGTTTGTTGACCTAGAAGTGAGTGACCTTGGACAGGGAAGTTGGTATCTCCTAGACTAGACCGTGGACGGTCACGACGGGTTTCAGACCGTTATCTACCTGGCCACGAGCCATGTGACCAAGGTCAGTCCACCCAAAACCTGTTTCACGTCGTTCTGCGCAAGAAGTGTCGGGCATACTATCCACAGTCGCTATGATACACCATCTGGTTTGCTCTTCGCCGTCTCCCATTGCTGTACTGTACTCCATTAACCATGTTCATCAGTCCAAGGATATCAAGCTATTTAAGATGTGACATCACTGATTTAAAGTTGGACATTCGAAATAAACCTGTTCGGTTGTTTGGCTTGTCCAAGAACACATCTTTTTACCGGACAGAATAGTGGACTACTTATTTCGATAATGAAAAAATTGGTGGTTGAGCAGATGTCTACTGCCATAATATTCGATCAATAGCCCTGCTGCAGAGTAACACACTGAGAAGATTTTGTTAATCCTAACTCAATCAATAAAATCACACGATACCAGCTTTGAGCTTTGACCTCGATATCATGAATGGACTCTGGAAGCCAAAAAAATAGAAGTGCAGCGTGAGATAAGAACAAAACGCTTAAATAGTTTTATTCCTGACGCGCGGATCAGCTGTTGTCTTGCCCAAGCATGGTGTAAAATGGTGTAGCTGGTCGAGGAACTCCTTGTCTTTTGGGTTTTTCTAACTTGGAAGACCTCCGAGTTCTTGATGATCCTGTGTGACCCTCAAGTGCAACTTACCGTTTTATATTCAACGTACCTTTGATCCGATAATGAATTTTATTGAGAACTTTCGCTTCACGTTGAGGTACAGACAGTGTTATTTTTTGGTATCCTAGCCAGGAGGTTTGACCAGAAAACCGTCCACTGAAACTTTTAATCAAGATTGTTGATATCCGCATTCCGGTGGACGGAAAATTTCTATATGAATCAGTGACGACGATAATCCGTATGCTACCCTTCCATTGACCCAAACTGACTAGTGCCTTGTTCATCTACCGAGTATGATGCATCGAGTTTATAATGCTGCGGTTCGCGCCGTATTACTATACGGATCAGAAACCTGGCCGCTGCGCACCGAGGACGTCAAAAGACTTTCAGTGTTTGACCATCGATGTCTTCGGAGCATTGCCCGAATCTGGTGGGAACACCGGATCAGCAATGCTGAAGTACGTCGAATGGTATTCGGGAGAAATAACTCACCCTCGATAGATGAACTGATCACACTGCATAGGTTGCGCTGGCTTGGCCACGTGCTGCGCATGCCAGTCGACCGACTTCCTCGAAGGGTTCTTTTCGCACAACCACGTGAAGGGTGGAAACGAGCCAGAGGCGGTCAAACAATGACTTGGCAGCGAAGTATAAAAGCCATTACCAGCAAACTCAGCTGCGCTGGTCACTGCCGTCTTCCTGGATGGGGACCCCGAGACGGGCCACATCAATGGTTAGAGACATTGTCAGACATGGCCCAATCGCGCCCTCAATGGCGCTCATGCATCCAAGCTATTGCCTTCAATGCATAGCCCCCTTCCCAATTCCCCGACGTAACAGCCCATTGACAGTGGTGCATTTACGCAGCTCGCGCCTCCAATGCGCAGCTACCTACCTCACCTCCCCAAATCATCGGCGGACGAAACTGTGGCAGCTACAACCACTGTACGACAAGTACACGGTTTCTTACAGCTGATGATGATGATGATGATGATGATGATGATGATGATGATGATGATGATGATGATGATGATGATGATGATGATGATGATGATGATGATGATGATGATGATGATGGGAATAACGATCGGAAACAGCATAGTTGCGTTTTGGGCAAATCTCTGGATTAGTCCTTGGGCATCGCTCACAGCTAAGAGACAGACAACGATCTGGAGTGGTCTTAACGTTTCACACTCTCAGCAGACGTTTCAAGACTGACCATATATCTAGCAGAAGAAGCTACTTTGTGTAATTTGCATCGGAAATTTGAATGTTCCATGTTGAACAGACTTGAAAAAAAAAACAGAAAATGGGTTGTCCTAATGGCAATTAGTAAATTACTTTATAAATTACTATGTTATCACTAAATGTTTTTCGGACAAAACCTGAGATTAATCACTTTCAATGTCCCGTAATTAGGCCAAGGCTAAGTTTACACAAGGTCACTCAATTGAACTGAAACCATCTTGTCGCCACACTTTTTGTGAACCAAAACATCTTTCTCAAATTGGCGAAATTCAAGCCTGTGTGGTTGTAGTCGTTTTTGTAACTTCGCTGTCAGCGTGGTTCGATGTGACAGGACAGGACAGAAGCAGATGCCAGCCAAACATCATCACCGACATAGCAATCGTCAGGCTAGCGACAAACCAAATGGGTTCGATTACGGTCTCCTTAACTGCTTTGGCGTCTTTTTTATGTATTTGTATTAAAGAGCAGACGAATTCCCGTTCTATCTTCAGTAAAAGCGTTTATGGAGCCCAAAACAGCGAAATCAATATTTAGAAAAACTGTCAAGGATATTAGGAAGCCGGACTTCAATTCTACGTGTTAACTGGGGAATACAGTAGATTGAATATATTAGTGGTGTTGTCTTTTGTAAAAAAATTTCTAACGTTCCCTCAAAAACAAGTATTTATTCATAGGATAGAACAGACCTGTCCCAGGTACAAATTTCCCTCGAAATTTATCGAAGAAACTTAGTAGGATTCTCTATGGAGATAGGAATAAAGCAACGCTTAACCATGAATTTCGCATTAGATTCTCAGGCGCTTTTTCGTCACAAGAATGAACATTCCTATGTATCGTAACATCGCTCTATTATCGCCATGGTGACGCAGTTCTATTCACTCAAAAATAGTTTCTGAGACTCACTAGCTATTGTTTCTGTCTGGGTTAACTTCCTTTCAGTCAGGTGGGGAAGTGATATTAGCATTTGTACTCTGTTTTCAAGGTTAACGGGACACAAGAGGTGTGACTAGAACAAAAATATCGACGGCCCTCAGGCGTCAATTTTCCTGCATGCTGTATGCCAAATGGTCGAAACAAGCAATTGGATGCATTGCTTTTCAGGGAAGGCTGTGTGAAAGCATAGGCTGCAGGGTCACCCAATTTCCGCTTACGCTTTACCAACGGCTAATCGTTATATGGACTTGTTCAAGGTCAAGTTTTGAAACGAAATATTCCTTCCTGATTGCTCCCGCCTAGACTTGGACATCCCGTCAGTGTCTTGCCCCCTCGTGCCTATTTTGAGTAGCATAGTAGCTGTCGATCGAAAAGGATCAACAGGGGAACAATTGTCATCTCAGTGTCCATACTCTTAGTACGTTTTTCCAGCTATAAACTCATCACATTAAGGTGAAACTGCTTCACTTCTAATTGTTTTTTCCGGGTTATGCAGGCCTAATAACGATTGCGAACAGACTTTACTCAAAGATTATCGATTTAGATGTAACCCGCTATTCGCGCGCTGCTCCTGGGGGGTTCCCGTCCATTGTCTGTACGCGGCAATGGTGTTTCTTTCAGCACAATGAAGATTTCATTGCTAAAAACTAGTTGGTTAAATCCAGATTATAAGCCGGAGTCTGGATATGTAATTCTACAAGAGTAGAACTAGATTTAGCTCAGCTGGCCAACTATACACTGAACAAACGGCAAGTCATTCAGGGTCTCTCTTTCGACAGCGGACTCTGTGTATTAGCATGCTGGCTTGCAAGCTCTCCGAGTAAGGATCGTTTAGTCCAACGTTTTAGTTTAACCAAAAAGGACCGCAACCAAGAAACAGCACACCATCCAAAATGGAAATATGTCGTCCGCCTCATACTCGAAGCAAACCTGCAACTTCTGTACAAACGAATTCAAATTATATTTAAATGTGTGCATATATACTATATATTATATATATGTATATATTCTCCTCATAGCGTCAGCAAACAAGCTGTCACTTTACCGACTTTATTCCTGATACCAAAGGCAGTTGGTAAGTCAACTATTTGCTTTTTACGGTTGATCTGATTAGGTCCGACAGTTCTCTCACCACGTCGCATGGTTACAACAATTCTATGAACCGCCCGGCCAGGCTTGATGTCCGACTGGATTGGATATTCGGCAAAACACTGGTGTGTTTATCAATCACCGACGCATCCCTGTGTATACATCCGGTCACTTTGTTTTGTTTTCAAGGTGGATTCCAAAGTGAGTTAGGAATTACGACAAATGCACTCATTTGCAAATCAGTTTGGTTTTCACGGGATACTCAAGTGAATCTCTCGTTTATGATGTTCTTCAACTGAATGTGCTGCACACAGGCCGTCTCATGTTTCAGTTGGTACGATATTCGAGGTATCGCAGTATATTTTCATAAAGGAAACTAGTCACAAGGTTGCTGAAAACTCTTCGACAGCCCACGACCACTTTCGCCCTTTTTGGGACTCATCAGGTAGGCGCAGTCCTCGAGTTTCCGTCAGCCTTATGTTCTACTTGAACCCAAATTGGACTGATTGCGACAAATACACTCATTTGCAAATCAGTTTGGAGTTAGGAATTCCCTATTTTTGTTTGTTTATCCGGAAGATTCAGTCTCCTGTGAACACGTGACCAATTATCCACGACTTCTATCTGACACATGTTGACACGACTTACACCTGAGCAGACTGGCTTTCCTATCCGTTACCAAATCAGCTTCGACAGAGTAAAAACTGCACCTGCAAGACTAAGAAACCGCGTGTGGTTGACCCAACTAATCATGATCGAAACAGATCGCCTGGGTAAGATCGATACTGAAAAGTTATCCGACGACAAAACTTATTGCGAAATTGATTGATTTCAAACAGGTTTATGAGTAACCGTGTTCACTATCACTGTGGATATTCTAACTATCGACAAAATATAGTGTACTGTGGTTACAAGATGCTTCTTCAACTGAAAGCATGAGGATCTTGTGGCCGAGATTTTCCTCCCACCTCTTCTGTTCAAGAACCTGTTCAATCATAGTTTGGATGATGGCGGAGGAGCTGTTCAAAATGTCCCTTTTCGCCCTATTGTGTTTGATTTTTCTACAATTAGACCCTTTTTAGGTAGTCAGGTGCCAGGTTCTCCATCATCATCATCATCATCATCATCATCATCCTCATCATCATCATCATCATCATCATCATCGTCATCATCATCATCATCATCATCATCATCCTCATCATCATCATCATCATCATCATCATCCTCATCATCATCATCATCATCATCATCATCCTCATCATCATCATCATCATCATCATCATCCTCATCATCATCATCATCATCATCATCATCCTCATCATCATCATCATCATCATCATCATCAGCATCATCAGCATCATCATCATCATCATCATCATCATCATCGACAGCATGACATCAGTGTTCAACACCGATGCTTCGCTGCCGTACAACCATGGTTTATTTGAAAGCCTTATTATGAAGAAAAGAATACATGTGGACAGGGAAGGGACTACAATCATTCAGAGGCGCCTACGGCTCCAAACACTCATTCAGGCAATCTGGATAGAAACTGACAACAAGATCGCCACTGACATCGGTTGGCAGCCACATCTTGTAGTGTCTCCAACCAGACGCAGTGGGGATCACGCGGTCCCCATCCTGGAAGGCGAGTAGCACCGACAGTACCCAGAACAGAGTGGAAGATCTCTACATACTTGATGGATGAATTCAGCAAACCATTGAGCAGGTATGCCTGTGCCCTCGTAATAACTCAAGTGAAGTGACCATGAGTCATTCTTACAAGTTTGAATGTAAAGTTCGTGTTATTCATTTCGAACAACATAACATTGTCTTGTGAGGTCTATCAATGCTCAGTCTAATCCATTGCTCCAAGGGATGTCACGGTCGTCTTAAAACAATCAGAATGTCATAGACTCGTTCATCTCCGAACCAGGGCATTACATAGAAGTCAACCTAAACCTTATTTGTAATCCTGCACTCGAGCCACGCCCGGATTTGTTCGAAAAATGGGCGCGTGATACCATCGTTTGATCATGTGAGATTTACAAAAATAGCTTGCAAGTACATTCACAACTTGGTGAAGTCTGCACCCTAGATGCTTAAGTATGTCGGTCGGACTTCCTGGGATGGTTCTGCTGATGGGTTCGTCCGAATTACTCCGCACAAGATTGGTGCAAACTAAACAGGCGTATCCACTAACGTGGATCGTTTCCATAGCACACCTGACCTTAGGGTACTGTTGTTCCACCGCACTGGCCTTGACTTGGCTCATTCACCAATCAGGCGACAAGAAAGGTATGGTCTCCATTCCCAATTAGAGAGGTCACCACAGTAGACCTGTGTTGCCTTCGTTTGACTGGTTACCTCAAGCCGCGTCTTTTCACTTTCGCTCGTGTCCCTTTTGCAGCGCAGAACGTACTTCACTGGTACGCTTTCATTTCGGGCAACACAGTGGAAACCTCGAAAACTAGTTTTTGCCCAATGCTTTCACCGTAATTTCCTCACTCCAGTAGTTGCAAACAACTTCATAACGTATAAGTTTCCTCTATATCATCAGCAGGATCGAAACATACGGGGTGCCAATACATAAGATTATGTTTAAAAAACAACGCCTCAAATCGACTCCACAGTATCATACTGCGTGTGTTTGGGTGAACCAACTTGTGCATGTGTTCCGCTTACAGGTCATCGGTATTGACGGCATAACATGCGCGGCTACTGTCGTTCGTATCAGTCTCCAACTAATGGCCACACAGATCCCGAAATAAGAATCGATGAGGTTGGCAGTGCTCTGTGTCTGACAATGAGATTAGCGCACATCAACCAGACGCACATAAAAGCCTGGTACCGATCGCTCGACAGACGGCACCGACTGAAAGAAGCGCCGTAAATTTTGTCAAACACAACGTATTGTGTTGAATTCCAAAGCAGCTAACGCGGCGAGAAGCTAAATACACAATGTGTCATTCGAGGCCAGACGGATTCACAGCGTGCTTTTCAACGAGAAATTTAGATGGAAAGCCTGTTCGTGTTGCTCCCAGTGTGTTTTCATCTCCTGACGATACATGGATGGAAAAACAACCTTTCCACAAAACTTAGGCTCCTACAAATGCATCGTAAGAACCTGTTTTAGAAAGACACATTGAAGTACGGGATGGTAGGAGAGTACAGATATGCGGAGCAAATTGTAGAGGCTTTTACAGGTTATGGGCAAATCGTGTAATATTTGACCGTTCGAACTTCCTGTTTGTGTCTCTTTAGAGAGCCGAATAAAAGATGACAGGAAACGAAAAATGTCGACTGCGTCACAGGAAATGGCGCACAATTTTCTGGTTTCATCGTTCAGCTCATACTGCCTGAAGTTTCTTCCATTCGGCTGAGCTGAAGCCAACGTAGTTTGACTCAATGTTGCACACTAGTGGAAAATCGAACGTATTGCGGAATTCGCTAAATGACAGGTCTCATCCGTCATTCGAAAACCCATCATCAGGATTGTCGAATTCCCGTAGCTTGTCTGTCGTCGAATTGGTTGCAAACCCATCTGCAGGTTCAATTTTTTCAACCAAAACCCGCCTGCTGTGCATGAGAGCCTCCCGTTCTGTTGAGTATATGATAACCAAAATCGCTGGTTTGGAGTAAACTACACACAACAATCGTTAGTTGATCCAATGAACTCCGAAAACCTTGGAGGGGAAACAGTGTACATTGAGTTGTACGGGGTTGCGTGTTCGTTCAGTTCAGCACGGTTTTTCTGGTGAGTCCACATCAAAGAAGCAGGTACTGGACTCAAGTATAGTTCTTATTCGAGCTCGACAACGGTGTTGCGGGATTTTTAAGGATGTCCGGAATTCCAGACTTGGTACGGTCAAGGACAAGCATTATCAGTGAGCCCCTTTGAGATCGAAACTCGAGTCCAACGCTTCTCTTTGGGGTGGAATAATTACCTCAGGTTTGAAGGGTGGAAGTTCAAAATGAATGTAAAAGCAATGTAAATGTAAACTGTACCGTAAATTGGTTTGATCGCTTTAAAGTTGTCATCACCCTGATTTCAACGGTCAAATTAGGCCCGTAAGGCTAGGAGTTATAACCAAGTTTGAAGGTTTCTTGTGTGGTGGTTCATTAACACCGTCTCCCTTGATCGCTTATCACAGATACTAAATAAATAAATCGTTCAGTGATGAGTAACTGTTCAGCCGTAACACCTTTTCGGTGCCTAGCTTCTATACCAACCAAAGGAAGCACAAGGGCTGGGAGGCTGCCAGGTCCCCCAAGCCTAGACAGGGGAAGTCGAGAGCCAGAGGTCGGGTTCGAACCACGGACCTTCCGGTCAGTAAATTCGCCCACTTTGGCCATCTCGCCCGATCACAGATACTCATTCCGGTTACTTTGGTAAAGGGAACACCCTTTATCAGCCCCGTTATCATGGTTTCAGCTTTCATCCAGACTGAACAGAATATTTAAGACTGCTATTCGTTTACACCTAGGATCTCACGTGACTGAACCAGATGCAATCCAATATCTATATATCCACATCGCGTTCAATCCTCAATGCACTAGTATCACTAAAATTCCTGTTGGTACTGTCATTGCGTCACCCTAATCTGTCTCCGTTTT
The DNA here is from genome assembly GCA_003604175.2 of Clonorchis sinensis. NCBI lineage: Eukaryota > Metazoa > Platyhelminthes > Trematoda > Opisthorchiida > Opisthorchiidae > Clonorchis > Clonorchis sinensis. The sequence continues at coordinate 21,652,814 of CM030369.1, forward strand.
TCAGAATCCCCACTCATCCACTGTTCCTACTTGAACGAATACAGCTTTGATTCCTCGATATACGGTCCGCACCAAGACCATCCCAAACGTTATGGTTCTGGTCTTTGTTGGGCCTTAAGACTTGTTGATCGTACGGTGGCTCTCTGAGCAAAAGGACAAGACATCTGTCGTTCACGCAACCAGACCTCTTGTCACGACCTCTTGTCACCTAACGTTTCACCTAACCTTTATGTGCGGTTGGAGAGCGTGCTTGGCCACCGAGGATGTTAACAGCTCTCCTGTCAACAGTACTGTGGCTCTGTGATCGGTCCTACAACACAGCAGTAAACATGAAGTGCAGCCGACAGCCAAACCATGAAGCGCGCGCCTGGATTTGTTACGACTGTTACTGAACGTTTCGAAATCAAGCAGTACGCATGAGCCTCGATATCAGCAAAGCAGCTGCCCATTGTTTCGTTGTTAACGACTAGGAAAAACTTCGGTGAAGTATACAAGGAATGCCAGTCGTTATCTGTTATTGGTCTTAGGCTCGATATACCAAGCATGTAGAGCCTAACTCATAAAACGTGGTTTGCCTTTCGTGTTGGACTAAACTAAGCATCCTCTCCCTCGGACAGGTAATTTATACGGCTGGTAACAGCAACACAATGTCCTTTCGAATGACTGAGTTCCATCCTACAGTTTCATTACTAGATCGGGTTCGATACGGCTGTTAGTTTCAATCTAGTGTCCAAAACCTACTGAGACCTTCAAACACCACTAAATGCTGATCAGATCAAGGTCAAACGATGACCTTCAAAATATAGTGCAAGACCGTGAAATAAACTTATCGAAATCAGTCCAATTTGGGTTCAAGTAGAACATAAGGTTGACGGAAACTCGGGGGCTGCGCCTACCTGATGAGCCCAAAGCAGAAGGGCGAAACCGGTCGTGGGCTGTCGACGAATTTTCAGCAACCTTATGAGTAGTGCATTACGTCTATAGCGCAAGACCGTTGTGCTTGCGGGCACTCGCTTGTTTGCAATAAAGCTGTGATGTTACTTGTCCGCGAGTCTTTCTCTGACACTAAGGCATTGGAGCAGTCAGATACAACATTCAGTGACGCCCTCCCTTTCTAACATTAGCTGCAATGGATTTGAGGATCATGCTTAGGAGCAAAAGATTTCGCACGATGTATAAATCGTGTAGGTGGGGGGTGGTTTTACTCACTACAATACTAAGGACGAGCGTCAAAAAGCACCCAGATGATTCCGCAAACCACGAGCCCAATCTCCAAAGTTTTAACTCGAAAAGATAGGTTTTATTCGCTTGTTGAAAGTTCCTGTTGGGCAAATGATCTACTCAAAAAGCATAGGATATACACATCAGGTCACCGATAAAAACCAATATAGTCTCAATCGATATGCAAGTATACGTACAGGAATATGTGTTCACCAGTAGGACGAATGTATGGAAAATTGACTTATTGAGCCACCGCCTTCAGTTAATTGCCGCTGTTTTTGCATCCACAGGAATTTGGTACTGACTTGGCAAAGAAGCCAAGAGTTTTTTGGCAGTGGCCTCATCCACTTCAGCCATCTCATCATCTTCAAGCATGTCTACGTGCTCGTTTAATTCCATCAAGTTCGCCGTAGACCGGAGTTTTCCCGCAAGGTAGTCGATCATATTGGGATGTGGTAAATGCCCGCTTGAATGCCTTTTGATAACCCAGTTATCAACGTAGGGCTTGTCACCTCTCGGATCATGACTCTCGTCTGTGTCCGGTCTGTGTAACCAAAATGGTCGGTACCGGGATAACTTCGGTTCGGCTCGGTTGAGGTTATACTCTTTCGTTAGCCATTCGACAATGGACCTTGGGAAGTGTTGTTCAAGCGTCGGTTGCAGCTGTGACTTGCTGTTCACAATACAGACCTTATTTGCTGTCTGGATAGGTAGGAATGGTTTAATGGCCTGCCATGCTACCTTGAACATTGGACCGGGCCGGATGCAGATAGCCAATCCCAAGCGCTCTGGATAGTGGTTGGACAACACTTGTGCACACTCGTAGCCGAGACGAGGGGAACAATTGATAGCACTCATTCCTATGAAAAGACAGGTGACAAAAGTGGGAGAGAAAGGTGAGAGTTTTGTAAATGTGGTGTAGGTTATGGTTAAAGGATGGTGTTGTCGGGAACAAACCAACGAACAAGGTTTTGGGAACAGAAAGAAGAGTATGTTACATGTGTTTTTGCATCCGTCCCCACCCTCGTCATTAGGCTTCCCTTCCTCATGGTGGTCCTTATCAAGTTCAACGTAGTTGGTTGATCAGAATACGCATTTTAGGTGTCGTGTTTCCCCCACCCCCTCCCCGCACATGGAGCAGCTCAGTACTCACCAACTCAGGTTTGCCGTCCAAACCGTAGGTTCCACATGATCACCAATTGATATACAAGCATTCACAGTTTTCATCCACTGAATTTTTTGTACTTGCAACCCGAAAAGATGGGGAGAGCTAACAACAGTGCGTGCCGTGTTTGTCGTGTGTTACATATGGGGCAATCCTTACGGAATAGAAACAGCGTCAGATTCACCCGCGTATGGATGCTCACGTGACCTCCCGGTCAAAATCGACCATATGGTCGTCCAATTAACCCGAAATTCTCGGAGTGATGCTGCATCTGAACGTTACATTCGATCTACGGCGTTCGGATAAGCCTAGGCTACAAACCGAAGGACAGCTAATCGTATGCCTAAGAGAGGATAAACTCCCAGCCAATCAGAGTGCATCTGTGGTCATTTTCGACCAAACACTTTTTCTGTTATGCATGGAATTGCGCAGCATGCACTCTTATCGCCTTGCTATGCGGACATTGATTTGACTCTATTGGCTACGCGCAGGACGTTATAGCACCGAGTTGAAGGACCTTCACTTTACCTGTTAGGTCACACATGACCAATTTTGGTGATAGACTGACGACATTACTTCATAATTATCAAATAGTACAAACTAATCGATAGAGAGCTCCTTTCAAACAGGTCAAACAGGTCTCAGGCATTTCGAGTTATTTTTCATGAAACTCGTGAGCGGGAGCGTCAGAAATGTTGCCAGTTATTTCATTCATTTTCACGGAACTGTAAGGAAAAATTTAGAATCACGTGTAGCTGATGGAGAAGAACGTTAAATACACTAATTCCCAAACCATGTGGATCCAAGAAGCTAATCGTAGAGCTAATGGATCTCCGTAAGGACGAGACATTTGCTCCCAGGCATTGACAGAATTCACTTACAGGACAAAATCTCGATGGAACTAGCAAAATCCTTTCAGGCTTTCTACAAACTACGTTTGTATTATCTAAAGTTTAAACTTCACCATCATCAGTTTAATGCAGTACTTACAGTTTTTTCAAATAAGGTGTCAGTGTGTGTTGCGGTGAAAACTGACTACTGATAATCGTCTCTTTCATACATTCTTACATTTTTTAGGCGGAAAAGGATAAGGATTTCCGAATATAAATTGTTGTGATGTTTGTGGGATAAATTTTATATAGGTGTCACGGATATTGTAGAATGAAAACTTTCGTGGTATTTTTTTCGACTTTACTTGTATGGTATCGTGTAGTGTTCGTGGTAAAAAAAATGATCACAAGTGGAAACCGATCCATATCTGTCAACGATCCGTGTAGGCTAATCTCCCTCGTCAGTATGCACAACAAGTCAGTTCGCATTCATCCACTCACGTGAAGCCGGTAGTTAAGCGATCAGCCTGCATCCGTATTGTACCCTATCGTATGTCCTGCCGCTTGCCACGTGACTGAAGCCGGCTGGCGCTACAGCATGTTCGCCAACCTTGTTTACGTCTGCCGAAGCAGCGGTTACCATGATTCAGCCGAACAGCTGATGGTACGAACACCAGGGCGGGCAGACGCACACACATGGAAGCACGCTGGCCACACACGCACACCGAATGAATACCATAAAAGTGCAGCTGCGTCCGAGCTGAAGTGAATTCAATCGGATCGTCAATGCTTTCAACCAAGATTCATCTGGTTGTTGTATACTACTTTCTGAGCGTGTTCCATCCAGGCACACCATTATGGAGTACATCGACGGGGTCCAGTTCGTTACCAAAAGAATGTCATCGACTAAAAACCAGCATAAATTTTGGGGACAGTATGGTCATGTTAGGAGGGAACAACGGAACAGAACAAGATAATGGTTTTGAAATACGGGTGCGTCGAGCTTCGGACGGTGTGATGGTGAGCGGATGGTACGAGTCGGGACGTGAGTATGCAGTCACGCTGATCAATCGTTATCCATCGGTCGGGTTTCGTGATGCTGTTATCTGGTTGAATTTTGACGACGGCGATAAATTTATGAAACCGATGAATGGAAACAGAGCGAAACGAAGGACGAAACGTTCACTGGTGAGTCCTTAAGATTTCAGGAAAAACGGAGTGTTCTCTATAGCCCCCAATCATTCAAACGAGAATTGGTACTTTTATTGAGATTTGATCTTATTTCACGTATACATGTGCAGATGATCTAACGATAAAAGTCTCCAGGCCACTAGGAACAGATTCAGAGCCCATCAGGCCCATCGCTTCGCAACTGTCTTATCTGAGCTGAGGGATAAAAGCTGCATCTTCAATACGAGGCCCACGATAACACTCGAAACTAGATTGCTCCTGATCTAGTCTCTCCCCAATTGCCGGTACCATCCGTCATCCATTTCCTAACAACACCTTAACGAAATAAAACAAGATACAACTTCACATTTTTGGTTCGCAGATTGTTTACCGACTACAATCCGCCTTGTTCGCTACACGTAAACACCTTGCTAAATTGATGTATCGCTCGTACATCGACTGTGATCCGTTTAAATGTCCACCGAACCTCAACTTCCAGGGTGTGTAGAGTTCCTTTTTAGTTTTTCCAAACTTTGGCGTATTTGTGCCTTAACCTCTTTCCGCTTATTGTGTATAGTGTTTTCGCCTCTTTATACACAACCATTCGCCTCCAGCTAAACATCCGGAACGCATTCTTAGTTTGCTTACCATTAACGTTTGAAAGCTTTTATCAATCGATCGTGGGTCAGTAGTGCTTGATCGATTATCGCCTGGTGTATGGGCGCTGGGCCGCGAATTGCATACTGGGAAACTATCCACACAAACCGGTTTTTAAAGTGGTCAAATCGTGCGGGGGTAGAAATCGACCACTTATTGCGAGATTCTGAGCATGCTAATTCCATTGCTAGACTTTACGGTTTGGTTGAGTTAGTATTCAGCACTGGTACACTGATTCCCTTATCTACGGGGGAAGGGAATCTGCATGAAACTGGCTGAAAGGACCAAAAGTAGGTCAACTTAAGTGATTAGAACAGTGTGTCACTGCGAGTTGCAATAATGGATTCGACCGGGGAGGATTTGACCGCTTTATTACTAACGTCCTTAAGTTGAAGTATCCGGCCAAAGGTAAATTCGTCCATCTGACTACTCACAAACTTCAGTTAGACGAAACACTAGACATTTCAACTGACTTGTATACTGATCATTACAGAAGTGGCAGTAACAGTCGGACTGACGGGGAATTCAAGGATGGTGAGGAAGATGTGATAGGAATCTCTAAAAGGACGGCTTCAGGTCCTGTCAACTGACCTCCAGGACGGTTTACTCTTTAACTATCAGTCAAGAGGTCGCGGCTTCAAATCTCTTCGTCAAAACTTCGGATGACTAATCCGAACAAGAATTAAACAGCTGTTTCGCGGATTTCAAGCATAGACCGGCTTCACTCACAGGACGAAATCCTGATCACAACTAGCAAGTCTCCCCTGCTGCAGGCAAAATATAAGTAGATCAAAAGATGAGGTCATCCACAAGCTGAGTATACATTTCCTTCTAGAAGTCAGCACTCTAGGAGACAGTCAGTATGTAACCATGTGATGTGAAGGGTGGCTTCTATTCCTTAGCTTTTGCTTTCAGATCCACACAGAAGCAAGTGAGAAGGACCGAAAGTGGCCAGAACAACCTCCCAAATTCTTTGGATGTTCCGGAGAGTGAGATCGTGGAGGCAATAGCACTGTTTTATTAGATAAGAAGCGTGTAAAGACCTCGTCTTTCAGTGACAAATCCATGGGAGCGGAGCATATCCTGGAATGTGCTGATTTTCACACTCAGTTTAGAGAGTCCTCAACATCGTACAGCAACATGCGGAATCAGAATCGGTCATATGAACAAATGTCTTGACGCATGTGTTTGAAAAAAAATTTATTCCTCGTTGCTGAACAAGAGCAGTGAGAATCCAGGCAGATGTGATGCTGATAGAGAAATAAATCACGGAAGCTATTGCTGTGTTGAGTCAAGTCCGCTTGACCTGTTTATCGAATGAGATCCTAGCGGACAGACGAGTGGAAACATGGGAAAACAAACACGGTTGCCCCACGTGAATGTCTGACGAGAGAAAATTAGAGTAGAAGAATTCGCAAAAGGGAAGCTTCCAGAAGCACAGTTTTTGAGTCATTGTGTTTCCTGTCTTTCACATCACCCCGTCGAGGAGAAGAAACCCAATAACGGAAAATGAGGCAATTTCTGGTTCAAAACATGGTTGATGTGCTCTCCGGTGGGAAATAGTACAATGAAGAGTCCCAGTGTAGCTTACTTGGTTTTATCAGCTAGTCACCACTTCAACGAGTTTATGTCATCAACGCAGCTGATACGCCAGTCTGCCACATTTTTATTGAGTCTGGACTTGATTTGGCTAAAAATTTTACTTTAGGCACACTCATGGTAGCAGCTGTGCGAAAAATTCACGATTACAGTACGGACTGAAAGGAAGTCATTTGAAGGATAAAATGAGAAACAACACGGTGAGTCACTACTCATAAGGTTGCTGAAAATTCGTCGACAGCCCACGACCGGTTTCGCCCTTCTGTTTTGGGCTCATCAGGTAGGCGTAGTCCCCGAAGTTCCGTCAACCTTATGTTCTACTTGAACCCAAATTGGACTGATTTCGATAAATACAAACGGGAGATTCAGCTGGGTTCCAGGTGAGCCTCTCGCAAAAACCAAATTGATTTGCAAAGGAGTGTATTTATCGAGCACGGTAAGTCCATTTTCGTTGGGGAGATTAAGGGGCTTCCAATGAAGATTTCGTCCTGTAAAGGAGATCAGTTTATGCTGAAAAGCCGGAGAGCATTGTGCAGCTGTTTCATCCTTCAGCATCGCCGGCATCAGGAAATATCCGCAGTTTGTACCTCACCAATCTCTAGGAGGATACAACTCCACGATCTCCGGACTTTTCAGCATAGATTGGCTTCACTTACAGGGCAAAATCTACATTGAGTACAATATTTGTTGAGTTTCCAATAGTCACGATGTGACCATAGGTCTTCATGATAACTTATCGTGTCCGTTTTGAGCGTAGCTGGAGGAACGAGCATTTAAGGTCATTTGAATGGCCAACTACTTTGCGCTAATGTGCGCGAATTACGGATACACAAATTTAACGGAGTTCTGAGGCACTCTTCTCGGATGGAACGAAACCTCTTATCTCACTCTTATGAAAGCTGCTGGCGGACGTTCGCCCACAGAAAATTTCCTTATCCCAAGTATGCGGCACAGTTCTTATCGTCATTCGTCCACAAGGACGCCTGTTCTCCACACTGGAGAGTTGTTTTGGAATCCATCAATTGTCTCCAATTTTTTTGGAAGTTTGATTATACCTTATTGTCAGAAATGGTTTCTAGTTCTGAAGACAGGTACTCAGCTGTGTTGACTTGTCGGTACATAGCTGCCACGCTATTTGAAGAAGACACGAGGGTTAAACACTACCATGTTGTTCGGTCCTAGATAGAAGCGACCAAAAGGTAAGGGGGTTAGCTTAAACTATCAACCCAAGCCTTAATCGCCAAACTATCGCAAGGTCTGTAAAAGACGCCTCTCTGAACTAGAGCTGTATCCTGTTTTTTTGTGTGCAGTTTTATTTGTGTCAAAACCACACAGATCGCTCTCAAATAGGAAGACAAGTCTACGCCTAAGCATTGTTTTTGAGGTGACGTATTTACAACTAATCGGCTTAGTGGTAGAATGGACAAGCAGTGCTTAGTTATATACGTAATGCATTACTCATAAGGTTGCTGAAAACTCTTCGACAGCCCACGACCGGTTTTGCCCTTCTGCTTTGGGCTCATCAGGTAGGCGCAGTCCCCGAGTTTCTGTCAACCTTATGTTCTACTTGAACCCAAATTGGACTGATTTCGAGAAATACGCTAATTTGAAAAGCAATTTGGTTTTGTGAGACACTCAAATGAGAGACACAAATGAGGGATTCAGCTGGGTTCCAGGTTAGTCTCCTGCAGAAGCGAACCTACATATGGTTCGTTTGCGCACGAGTGACCGTTGCTCAGCGAATAACCGGTGCGCAAAACCTACTGAATAAGTGGTAGCCGCGAACATCTCAGCTGGGTTCCAGGTGAGTCTCTCGCAAAACCAAAGTAGTTCTTAGTTATTTTTTGAAAACGTGTGTGTGTGTGTTCCTCTTCGCTGCTAGCGACCCTTTCACTCAAGCTGCTCTCTATAAAGATACTATTAATGACTTCAAGACGAGCAATTAATGCACTGTTGAACGGTCCTGGTGCGGAGGTAATCTATACCCAGGGAGCGCTGTAGAGATTTGGCCTTTTTCCTACATATTTCATCCAGTAATTTTTACTGACTCCAGACTTTTCAAAACTTCCAAGGTGGACCCAGTCGTCATCTGACCTGATGCTTTTTCCGTATGTCATGAAATCTATGGAAAAAATTGTTCATTTGAGCCTCTAAGCTTCCGAGACCAGTGGATTGGAGGGTTGGCAGAGTTTACTGAACAAACAGGCATATTTGACTGGACAGAGGTCATGGCGATAAGGATTGAATTTTTCCCCGTTTGACCACCATCTGAAGGGGCCAACTTTTAGCATATGTGCAACCCAGGAACCAATGGTGCACGCCCTCTCCTCCGATGGATCAATGGTTTGTTTCATTGATCCGATGGTTCGATTGGTCCACTGACCTTAACTGGACTATCTGTCATGAAGATAAACAACAGTTAGTAGCTTGCATGAGCCACACCCTGTTGACGTGCAACAAGTTGTGAAAGTTTTCTCTGGACAAAATTTAGACAGTGTAAAAATGGAAAATGTAATGTTGGACAGCCAGGTGTTTAATCGATTTCCTTTTCTTTAGAATGTTTCCGTTTGTACGGGGAAAATCTATTCCTTTAGATCGGTTTGCCTAATATCATAGCAACGTAGATCTCATCAGGTCTTTTTGTTCACAACCAAGTATGGAAGAGTATGGTGCGTAAAGCTTCTCTGCACGTCTAGCTGATGTTCGCTTGCATGCGCACGGTACGCTATTTTCCGGCGTACGTTTTCCCAAGGTAAATTACGAAATTACGAAATTACGAAATTAACACTCTGGGCAAATCAGCCTGTTCCAGACGTAAATTCACAAAAACGGAAAGACAAATTAGTCGGCTTTTGAGGTGTCTGGTTGGATACTTTGTTCTTCCGTCATAATGCACCACGAGTCACAAGAGTTGGGGGACATATGAACATATGAGCTGAATAACAAATGATTGGAACGGCAAACACGCTGCAGAGCTTTAAACTCACTGAGTGCAAGCTACACTATGAGCACTGTTCATCATCCGGTGGCTCACGATTTGAAGACCGCGACCAGCATGCGAGCGGTGTTCATCGCTTCAAGAGTTACGAGGACGTGATGTTTGATTGGACCGAGCGCTGGTTGATGAATATTCGGGTGCAGAGGCTACTTTGGTCCGCTAATAGAGACCGTTGCCTAAGGTGGATGAGAACACCTCACGTACACACACACACACACTCTCAAGTCCTAATCTCTTGGAGGTCCCAAAAATTCGTTGTGGTTACCACATGCTACAGGTATACTGTCCGTGACCATAACTGTTTTTCGGTTTGGGGCTTGAGGGTGTTGTCTTTTCATGATACACTTAGTGTGATTAGTCTCCTACCTCCTACAGTGGACTTGAGTAGATCTTTGAACTGACGCTAAAAAACTAGATATCGGTAAAAACGTTTGAAAGGTTACAGAAATGGCCACTGAGCGACAGTTTACTATGCATTTGTACAACAAGTAATTCAAAGTCCGACGCACAAACCAGCTGAGATTTGGTCTTTATGAAGTGACTGTGCACGATGTTTGAACGGCAATAACCACAAAAGGGTGTTAATGATACTAATGGAATTTCAAATTTCCCAATATTTGAACTGTAAAAATTCCCAATAATACACTCCTCGTAGGTTGATAGTTCTGTTCTCGGTCAGCTGAAATGGCCCCACTCCAGAAAATCTATACTTCTCTACTATAGTCTTTTTTCAATTTTCGATGACTTACCACTGTGACTGTTGACCATAATGTTACACATACTAGTGTGAGGACTAAACACGCATATTCTCCTCTGGAGTAACTTTTCAAATGAGGCCCGATCGGACGAGATACGCCTTTAGCTATTTTTATTGGTTGTACCTCTCCCAGGACAAGGTCATTCACGAGCCTATCCCCTGAGATAGTCTGTCGTGAAGGAAGAGTAAAAATCTTCTATAATTGATCTGTCACCTATTTAGCATCTATCACACCTTGTAAAGTCATCGTGTGCCAAGTGTTATGCGGCCTTAAATTCACATATCTCCCCTAAAAAATAAACCACACAAGTCAAAACCAAATTGGACTTATGCTTGTCCATGCACACCACCTTCCATTGAAGCAGAAACCGAATCACAAAAATCGTGTGGTCCTATAAGAAGACCACTGGCATCATAAACTTTAGGTATGTTATTGATTAATGCCGAATTTCAATTTGGACTGAACGCAGTGGTATTGATCGCTGCAGGTCTTAATGGGATGCTTCTGTTAGAATCGTGTGCCCATCTTGTTAGACATTTTGATCTGCCGATGGGATTTGTGGTTCCGGTTACTCAGATAGTCGCAGTGAAATGACGGATCAATTAAGTTGCCCAACCTGGGATTTCACCGCGATGACCAATTGGATAATCTCAGTAGTCTTGTTGTATACATGTAAGTCTCCCGGCTGGTGGTCGAGTCAAAACCACAATCGTAATGCTGATTGTCTGAATGACGAACTTACTGCAGGGAATTCGGAATAATGTTGTTATGTAAGAAACGGAAGACTTCTAGGTCATAAGTAGCCCTGCTTCCCTAAACAACCAATAACAAGCACATAATTCGATCAGGAATCTATGTATGTTTGTTTTTATGGAGGATTCAAGTATGACACTCGCTGGCTACATCCTCAGGTCAGTAGGAACGCCTCTGTTATCGAAACAGCAATCAATCTCAACTGAGAGTCGTGCTGATGTTCCTTCCTATTCCTGCATTTTTCCGGTAGGAACAAGTGCCCGGAACTGAAAGGCTAAGCTTTATTGAGTACTTTTCTTGGTGAATGGTGATAAACCAGCCTTCCAACTATCTCAGCTTTTCAGAAAGAATAGACCGACCGGGATATCCCTGTGGTTGTCCTCTAACTAGAGGTGTTCTTTTATTCTAGTTCAAGAACTGGCTCTAATAACCCAATTGTTCAGTTGCGTCCACCATGCATTGTTGTGCAGGGTTCAAAGCCCAGCACGGTCAAAGTTGGGCAACACTTATGGGCTCAATATATATATATATATATATATATATATATATATATATATATATATATATAGAGAGAGAGAGGAGAGAGAGGAACTTCGCTATTTAATTGTAACTGACGCCTTGATATCTGCTTATTGTGAACTTTGTGAGCTTGTTCTTCCACACGAAACCAAATCACAGCTGTCAATTCATGTCAATCTGTCCCGTTTGTTTTCACCAGGATACACAGCAGTCTAGCTCCTGCATTCGGGATCCAATTCGCCTTGGGATGTGGATACACAAACCAGGCGGTGAGTCATCCACGCAGCCCCGTGCTGGTTGTCAGGGCTTGACAGCAGAACGATACAATAGTGCACGTTCTCTGGTCACGAAGTTGGCGCTGAACTGGCGGGCACCGGATGATTACCAGTCGCTGTCTAGGTGCAAGCGTGCCCTTCCACTCGGGTGTGTCCTGATGCAAGCGGCTGTTCAGGCTCGCGGTGGACATGATAGTGTCTACGCCGTGTCAGGTAGGCAGTGTGATATCTTCATTGCGTTTTTTTTTGGAAAAAAGGAACTATGACAAGTGAGTAAGCTTGACTCCACTTTTGGGACAAAAGTTTGGAAAATTTCTGTGACGGCATGAAGCTGATGCGGTAGATGACGATCATAGAAAAAAGGACGACCTGATAGAAAGCACGCTTGGGAGTCTATTAGAAGTTATGATCCGTTCGTTCTGCGGGACACAATCGGCCGAAGGTCAAAACCACTGGCCCTCAGACGGGGGGTGTTACTGCTCCCTTGAAAGGATCAAAGTTTCTGGAAACAATAAAGCGCCAAGCCACATCAAACGAAAAAGTTTTAGGTGTTTGGCGTAAGACTAGCGGTTTCCCATCGGTTTGACTGATCGAGGTTGGACAAGCACTCATGTGTCTTTGCCAAACGGTTGAACCAATAGGACAAACAAGCTCAAGGTAGTATCCAGTTTAGATGCGCTCGACAGATCAATACACTCGTGATAGTGGCGAAGCTCAATCAGGATGCCAACAGTATGCACATTCCTTTTGGTTAAATTACCTCTGCTTTGTTTTGCAGGTGTATGCTCAAAATGGAGGGATCCACAGAGCTCATGATTCAGGTTGATAGTTCTTGAACGAGAGTCCCTAATACACACTCGATGACCCGGTTTGACCTTTCTGAGCTCAAGTGATCTAGGAGAACCTCACCCCACTTGCTTGGCAGCTACGCACCGAAAAGTTTCCACAACTGGGTAGTTTCCAAGGCAGACCGGGTCAAAGCTATATTTTGGTCATATAAACCAAAAGAAGACAGCGTGTACTCAATGATCCCCAGGTCAGCTTCTGTAAAGCCTTCCAATTTGTTACCATTTTACTTCAAATCTCGGTGAGAAGTAGTCTCTTTATGGAAGCATCAGGTAAATTTGTGTGGCAAAAAATCGACGAGATGAGACATTCGGGTACATCGTATTGACAATCCACCGGGTTCTTATTGGAGTCCATCAGGTATACAACAGGATCGACGACATTGGCCAGCGATGAGAACTGCGGTCTGGAGCGGAAACTGATGTAAAACAGTTAAGATGAACAGCTGAAAAAACAGCCTCGTGCTACATTTTTACGTTCGCTTAATGAGAAAAAGTCTCTTAGCCACATTAGACTGCTGCATAGGTCCTTCATCACCACCATCATCACCCAGAGCACGAACTAAGTGCACACAAGCAGTATTTCACCGTCTATAACCATAATCTATTTGCAAGCTTTACCCAGAGAAAACCAAACGGGGAAAGGTTGGTCTGGCGATTCTAGGTGCCTACACCTTCAGACACTCGTTCAGACAGTCTGGATATAAACTGACACCAAATTGCAGACGTATGTTACAGCCTCTTGGACCAAGCACAAGAAGGATCATGCGGATCTCATCCTGAAGGCAAAAATTGTACCCAAACCTTTCGTAATTGCTTTTGTCTCCTGCTACCAGGTTGAAGGATGACCACTGGTAGTGTGATCAGTAACGCTGCTAAGCCATAGGTTCGAACCAAAGGAATATGACCACAAAAAAACAAACAAAAGATCTATATATGACACTATGTTGGCTCTCATGCATTAAGTAACAACAGTAATGAGGTACCAGTTCGGAAACAGACTTCAGCTGCTACGTATTGGTCAATTTTCGGCTATCAGATTTCTCTGTACGATGGCAGACATCCTGGACCACTATACGGTGGTAATGTCACTGTCACGCTGAGACCAGTAGGATAGTCCGTTGATCTGTTCACCGAGCTAAGAAGCTGACCTGTAAAAGTTTTGTCACAAGTTGAGGAGACGTCATCAGTGCACGATTGGGTGGGTACTTCCTCCCTACCTGCGTGCGTTCATGTGGAGACTATCTGTTACCTCCAAACATGGTTGCCTAACAGCGAGATAGCGTTATCGTTGGTCTGTGACTCCTAATTGGTTAGTCACGTTGAGAGATAACGGATACTGTTCTAGTGCCACACAGATATGGAGGAAGTACACACCCAACGGCGCACTGATGACGTATTCTCATTTGGAGACAAAACGTTTGCGAGTTAATTACCAAGCTCGTCAAACAATCAATAAACGTACCCGATCTACCAATATTTCAACAGATTACCAGTAAACTAGTCTTCACGAAAGATGTCCCCTCGAATTGCAGTCACTATTCCGAGTTAAATATCTTAATGACCTTCCTGAACAGACTGCTAAATTGAACTTTTTATTTGCTCAAAATAATGGGTCGTAATACACTACTCATAAGGTTGCTGAAAACTCTTCGACAGCCCACGACCGATTTCGCCCTTCTTGGGGCTCATCATCACAAACGAGAGATTCAACTGGGTCCCAGGTGAGCCTCCCGTCAAAACCAAATTGATATGCAAATAAGTGTATTTGTCGGGATCAAGGGACTACACCATTGTTCTACGAACCTATCTTAAGGCAGCGGGACAAACCGGAGAAATTTTCTGAACTACGGTCAAGTAAGCGTCTTAGAATCGAACTTTGCCTACCCAATTTCCTCACTATCAAAAACTAATACAAAATATCTCTGAGATTCTTCAGCTTTTCAGGTTGTTCAAATTCGACTGTCACGTGACAAAACAACCTGTACAATCTTCCACTCCAACGTTTTTGTTCCTCCACTCCACTATACCCAGGTGGACTTTCAAAAAGACTGTGTCCAAGCTGGAGAAGACCTCCCAGCCCCGTACTACCTGCATACATTGGTATGCACAGTGAGAAGACCCACTCAAATGAACCGAAAAGTGTAACACCTAACAACGGTGTGAAACTTTCGGCGAAAGACACTATGCATATGGATACAATGCAACCTCCTGACTGTTGTGCCTGTGGCACTGCGACTTATAACCTGACATTTAAAGGGCTATGGACCAGGAAAACTCATCCGAGAGACTGGCCGGTTCATAACCCGGGCCTGCTTCACTGGACAAATTTGATTGGAGCTAGCCACATGCCTGGATATCGTATCTATCAGTTTGGAGAACCAGCAAGTGCAGGTGTATCGGCAGTCTGTGCCTACGGAGACACAACGGTACTGAAGCAATCCCTGGGAATCGCCGCATCAAGCACTGGGTCGGTGAGTAGTGTTCCCACAGGGACACAAAGGGGCGCAATGGGCATCGGTCCACTTCACAGCCTAATATCTACTCCAGGTATGTGGAGTGAAGAGACACTGGATGAATCGCGTTCAACCCTGATCGCTGTCAATCGTACCCATCCTCTCATCTCCTTTTTGACTATGCTTGGACCGAGTCCAAATTGGTGTGCGGGTGTAGCAAGTCAGTCCGTATGCCAGGCGGACTGCACGTGGATAAAGCAACTCCAGATTGACTTATTTCCCTGGGATGCTGGTGTGAGATACGGCGACACTTATATACCGAAAAACGCTGACAGAAAGGTGAGCCTGTACTGAGTACAAAAACCCAAATGTGTTAGTAAACAGCCGATTTTGTTTGTTGAACGAGCAACACTTGAGAAATAGAATGATTTGTTTAACAGGTATGGTTGAAGATAAACTTCAGGAAGACTTATCCTGAAAAGTGACAGCTATTCACAAGAGGACATTGATCGGAACCTCAGATTTAGACTACTCATTTAACATATTTAGGAGATTTTACGCTTAAATTCATGTCGTCAGAGAGAGAGTCTCATTCGAAACCTTTCAGTGTCCCAAGCACTTCTTTTACGCAAAATTTGGCGTTATCATACAGTTCAGTTCAAACCATACATAACACCTTAGTTTGGGATTAATGCCCTTTTCGTGTAGTTCTTTGCTAGACCAACTATACTACACACTATGTTCCACATGCCCCTTCTCTAGTACTACCTTTCTGTAACTGATCTCACAGAGAACTTGACGTCCTACACGGGGTAAACGCTATCGTGACCTATTCGTGCACTGGCCAATGTACGTTTTGTGGCGAACTTTGTGGGCATGCTTCTAGAGGCTACGAATAATCCGAACGATTGAAAAACCCCTAGGTAGGGACCACGCGGCAGTTAGACAGTAGTTGTATGGTGAGAAAACGATAAAAGTGCAGCTTTCAAGTAAGCAACCCGTATTCTAAAATGAAGCTAAGTATGGAGTGCTGGAATATACCGTCTGAAATTTAGCTGTGACCGCATGTCTGTATACCCAAAGCACATCTGGATTGATTTCTTTCCAATGAAACCGATTTGGACTCTGTGAACATGTTCCAAACACACGAGCCTCAGTACCATTTCGCCCGGCATCAGAGCTGAACTTTCTAAGCTTAATGTGGTCTACTCATTTGTAAAACGGTAACTTTGCCGGCTGCTACTTAGAGGGGGGTGACGACAGTCAATTTGTGGTGCTGCAAGGCCAGTCTGCCCTGCACTTGAAGCTACGTCCCAACTCCCGATCGATATGTTTCCATCTATGCCTGCTTAATTGCAGGTCATCTGCAGTTTAAGTTTTTGCATGCCTGGCTCTCTACGTAGGTAGAGTGAATACGCAGCCTCAACTGAGAATATCTGAACGCTTGTGTGAACACTAGAGTAAAGCAGACAAATTCGATTGGCTCCGATATCGATTAGAGGTCGTTTGGACGATCAAAACCATCACAGTCTAACACCCAGTACTTATCGGAAAGCAGGCAGTTAGTTCGGAACTCCGGCATCGAACATATTGGTTGAATTTGAGGATACGGTTGCAACTGTAAGGTGGGATCTTCGACTGTGTTGTTCGTAGTTTCTCAAGGGTACAGTATGAAGTGTTATGAAGAACTGTCGTGAGTGATTTGTGGCAGGTAAGCATGATGGTGCCGGAAGGCCTATCCTAGCTGCCATGTGTACAATTTTCAGATAGACAGCCAGCCACATTCGACGTATCTGTAGATGATAGTTCTTAGATAGATGACTACAAATAAGCCTGGCTAATAAAATATATTAAACTAGGAGTTTGTATGAAGTCATACAAAAGTTTTCACTGCTAGCTTACTAAATAAGCTTGCTTGACAAAGTATCCACAAGACCTTCGTGATTGTAGTTAGACCGGCCCAAAAGTTTGTGGGGGAAATCGTCACATCGGAAAAAGAGAAGCAAATGAGGCGTCAGGCAGAGACACTAGTGTAGACAGAAGCCGCTTTTCTATTCCCTGAGCTGGACGTCCCCATTGTAGACATTTCAGTGCAGTGTTGTGTCGTAGCTTAGAGACTCGACTTCTCAGCGAACAGAGCTACCGAGACAGTTCTCAATGAGAAACACCAGCGTGACACCAGCGTGGACAAAGCCCTTTTCAAAGGCAAAAAAGTGACACAACTGGAGTGAAAGAAAAGCTTTTAAAAAAATCGAAGATTGATTAATTCATTTCTTTTGATGCCATTCTTGTTCACTGGGGGCAATTGAGAAGAGTGGAAGCCTGCGATCGTCCGAATGTAATAAAACACGCTAAGGCATCTTGAGATGAGAAAAGTGTGTGCAAGGAGTGACGGAAATTGGACTGAAAATAGGACGTCGCTGCAAAACAGTGAATTAACGGACATGCCTACTTTTGCTTCGTGTAATATACGTTAAGTTTAGCTTACTTCCTCTCACTTCAATTTTCGCTTAACTACGCAACCATTCAACCAACCCGTGGGCATCTGTACCAGTTATTCTCTTCAGTTTTCAAACTTGGTTTCTCCCCACTAAAAGTACTTTACACCTCGATACAAGGGTTTTTTCCTCATACCCAATGCAGGACATCCCAGATCCCATCAGATACATCACTTTTGACTGGATGCCTAACCACCCATTCACGCCCAATCTACCAGTTGCACGGGTAACTTTGGAACGAGTACTTCCAAAAGAATCTTGGCAATGTACATCTGAAGCAGGCGTCGGTGTTGAGCTGTTTCGGTCAGATGGAACCACAGAAACCGTTGGTGGAAAAGCCGTGGAGGGAGAGAGAGATCACACGATAGCACAGTCAGTCATTGGTGATCCGGTTGGCGGAGTACTTAAGAAATCACGATCAAAGTCGGGTGGCCACAGCGCTGGTGGCGTAGGTCTAGCTGGAGATAACCCACTCTCTGACCCAAGTCTGGCTCAGATGGCCACGTTTCTGTGCATCACTGACCAGTGGTCTCCCTGGGGCCAATGCTCAGTGACTTGTGGCGTTGGGCGTCGCGAACGTCGGCGCCTCATGATAAGCAACAAGAAGAACGAACTTTGTCAGCACGTACCTCTGGTGGAAGAGGAAGTAAGTTGTGAAACATGAAAGTAGCCTCCTTCAAACGGTACCGAAAACGGTACCGGAAATGTTACCTATACACATAATGTCAGTGTTTTCGGGTGTAATCCTTCAATGTTTTGTTGCGACATGCCTCACTATTGGGGGACTGACGCACTACGTGTTTTCCTAATCCTAGTTGGTAATCACTCAAGAATAAGAGCGGTACTTTCCGCGTAGGTAATTGGACTCACAATATACTCAATTTGGGGTTTTCTAAGGAACTAGGCACTAATTGTATACAGTTAGTTAGTCAACGAACATAGTCGTCGGTCACGTGAGGCGAACAAGGTGACACTGGCGCTTTATCCCATCTAAATACGAGCAAATCACATTCACGTCCAACCATCAGTCACAAGGCCGTTTTGCTGAACAGAAAGTGAGAGATATGGAAAACATTGAAGTAAAAAGACGAAATGGTGTGAGGCGTACGTTTTCCAACTGAGTGATACCGTCAGATGCCGGAGAGTATATACAAAAGGCCACTGACAGAATCCATAAGATTTTAACTAAGATAGCATCCTAGCATGATTTTTTCTATTGAAACAGAGTTCAGAGTTCACTGCGATCCGAATAAGCTGTGTGTCTCATGCCATATCATTTTAACCAAAAAGGCTTCGGCATAACACTAGTTGAATAGATGTGCAGAGCACTAGAATTATCCTTTGGACCCGGGATTAAAGTTTATTTGAGTTTTTCCCCAAAAAATAGTGTGCGAAACCGATCGTTGGCCGTAGAACAGCTTTCAGAAATCCTGTGAGTAATGTGTTCTGCCTAGAGTATGCATTTAGGTGAGTACACATCAGCAGAAAACCGGTTTACAAAAACCACGAAGGTATTAGCGCATATTCGTGGAAAATCAAAGTAAACAACTGTTAACATGCCTCTAGGGATCATTTTTGAAAAGAACTATGACCTAATCAAGCGCCAAAAATGTTTTACCAGTTCCCATCTGAGCTCCATTCAAACAACTGCGAGTTAGGGGTGAAGCTCCCAGTTTCTAATCAAGGACATCTGATGTCGGCTATGCCAGTTGACTTGCATCAAGAAGGGGCACAGCCTACTTATTACCGTTTTGCAATTATGACTTGTTTTTGAGGAAATGAATGCTGAGTTAAATGCATACAGTCTCTGTACCCCATAAATTGAAGTTGCTTCACCTTAATTTACATGTTTTTATCTCGTTTCCAGCTTTGTGAGGGTAGAAAGCGCACATGCGATTTCAGTGCTCCGTGTAGTTTACTCCCGTGGACCGAATGGACCCCCTGCAATGCGACCTGTGATAATCGCGCCGGACTGCAAACACGCCGACGTTACTTGGCTAGACCAGAAGAACTAGACCACTGCAGACATCTGTTTAGAACACAAGAGGAGCTGGATGGGAACACAGTGGTGGAAAAACGCGAATGCGGCCCAACTGACAATGAATGCGACCCGGTCACAATTTGTGGTGAGGGACGCAAAGATGGTATACCTTGTGGAAAGAAAATGTGGCAGTATTATTATAGTGCTGTGGAACATGATTGTCTGCCGTTTGAGTACCTAGGTTGTAAAGGAGGCCGGAATCGATTCCGAACGAAAGAGGCGTGTAGATCAATGTGTCTGAAGGTAGTGGAGAGTCTGCCTGGTTGGAGGCGTGAACGCATGGCGTTGCTACAATATCAAACATCGCAGATCTCATCTGAGGGGACAGATGAAAGCCGAAGAAAATCCATGAAGGCAGCGTTACACTGTGCTCAACCAATGGATCCTGGGCAGAAATGCAGTGATGGCGCTGACAAACTGACCGGTGCATGGTAGGTGTCAGCTGTTTGTAGCCTATAACACTGCCCACAAAAACGAAAATTCTTCCGTCTAATAAGAGAATTTTTTGGTCGTTTTGACGTAAATTAGAGTTTTAGTAGTCATCTCCTCTAGAGTGTAAGGTAACTAGGAAAACGCTGGCTTCTGGAAAATGCAGCCGAATCACAAATTATTATTTAAAACACTTTTTCAGGGGTCGTCTTTGAGGGAATTCAGTTGAAAGGCATTCGAAACGAGGGTTGCATTCGAATTCTGTTTTGTCCGCCTTTCATTTGTACCAAACGAGTGATCGAGTGAAGTATGTTTCGTGTCGGCACAGCCTCCTTTGTGTGTTCTTCAGGTATGAAATATTTCCTCACTGTGACTGATTCCATGCTATTCAGAGTCTGACTTGTTCGGTAGACTAAGCTCCATCCTTTCATCAAGTGGCAAAAATTTTAACTCCTCAGACCTTACTAAGATTAATCAGCGGCCAAGTCTTGATCGACCCGAAAGAAGGACATCACGTAATCACGTCACTTGGTCTCACTGATGGGTTAGTCTGAAGCGTTTACTCAATAAACTCCAACACAGGTTGTTAGAAACCTAAGATTAGGGCTTTGTTCTCTCAGAATCACTTGTTTATATCGTCCCGGTGACCACGAGGCGTCGGGTGAACTATCACCCGACCCTGACCCATTAATCGGGCTAGCGGTAACTCGACATGCTAGGAATGCACAACTTCTGTATTTATGCTAAACACTTGCCAACGACAGATAATTTCCGAAGAGAGTCACATCAGCGATAACGACTGAGTAAAACGTTAGTTCAAGGGGAAAAAACACCTCAACACTGAATATCGGTACAACTCAGCGGTGAGGTAACCCCTACACTGTGCATTCGATGGACGACTGAGACAAGCCAGAGATGCGTTTGGTCCACACGTCGACTCAAATGCAGTGTGTGGATGAGTGTTTCACTCCAATGTGCTACTCAACTGAGAAACCAAAAATTATTCAAATTCGGGGGATAAGCGTAGCTGATAAGAGCGAAATTGGCGGTAGTTCGTCAGCTTCTAAACAATCTATTATGTCACCTTGTGTTGTAATTTTTAGGAACATTTTTAGGTGCAAGTCCCTCCCCTTTTAAAGGATCGTTTACCTTTAGAGGGATGACCCTTGAAAGAAACAGCTCAAATTTGCGCTCACGTACTGCACACTTGGCAAATAAAGTAACAAATTGCAATCCTTTTACCAGTTCACGCGGTGGAAATAATGAGACTGCTTGGATCTGTTTACCTCGCCAGGTGTACACCTGAACTGAAAACAGAATACTGAAGTTCGGTTTATTGACCCATGATGACCGGTGATTGTTCTCCTGGATAAAATACCTTGGGAGCGATAGAGGATGTAACCTGATGAGACCTTGTAGGTTTTCGATTGCGAGATTGTGCCCACCTTAAAAATACACGTTCTTCGGGTTAGGTTTTTTTGTGTTACTTTATTTCAGGTATTATTCTCCAAGAAATCGTCGGTGTTTCGAGTTTCTCTATCTCGGATGCGGTGGTAATCAGAATCGTTATGCCGACTACACATCGTGCATCTCTGACTGTATGCCTGAGGAATGGGAAAAATCGCTTCAAATGGCCAAAGCTCTAGCAGCCACAGGAAAGCAACCAAAACACAAGGATGAAGTCTATCCAACCGACATGTCCATTGACTCCACGAATCCAGGCACCGATTCAGCGACTATGCTCGACAAGGCCATGGTAGAAAGCCTTCGTGGACCGAAACAAGACTGTCAACTAACGGCTTGGGGTGGCTGGAGTCCATGTTCGGTTAGTCACTCTCATCAGACAGGCAGACAACGACGATGGAGACACATACTGCGATCACCTAGACATGGTGGGAGTACCTGTGGCAGACTTTTTGAAGAACGTGCATGCACTGGCACTTTTTAATGCTATGAATAGATGTTTTTCTATAATATTTTAAGGGATCAAAATTCACGCTCTGTTGCATTCACTTGCCAGTTCGTATTTCGGAATTCTGCCTATGCATTCTTCTTGCGCCTTATTACAGCACAGGATAGTTTATCTGCATACCAGGATGTGTGGAATTTGTTAATAATGAAAAACCTACTTATTTTGCCATTTTTGTCCACTGGTGTTCAGTAAGTCATAACAATGAAACAAGCACGACTGACTGCTATTTCCGACAAACGTCGGTGAAGAGAAGAAACAGGTGGGACCGTGATTTTCATACCAAGCCTTGTTATTGTTTAAGCAGCAAAGCGGCTGACTTCTAGGCATGTATACTTTCGTAGTAATATCACGACTGTCCAACGCATAGGATAATTAATTCTATTAACGGGACGCTATTTCTAAGGTTGCTGAAAACTCTTAGACAGCCCACGACCGGTTTCCCCTTTCTACGTGTTTGTCGGAAAGCCGTAGTCCCCGAGTCCTCGTCAAACTGATGTTCTACTTGGACCTAAATTGCGCACAACTGGTGACATATACCCCCAATTTTGTTTGTAGATGAGTGTATTTCGAGGATCAATACTTCTTTGCTGCATTTTGGGCCTGACCGTGTAGGGGAATGTCCTGGATTTTGAGGGGTCATGTGATGTGCAGTCGATCAGTCGGCGGTTTGAATTTTATGGTCGGCTGCCGATAGCCATAAAACTGCTCAGCTTAACTTGAACAAGGTCTGTCTCATTGTTACCTCCGAGAGTGTCTCTAATTCTCTCAACTGATATTTTAACACATTCCCGTAGCTTCTTGTGTATAAACTGGCGCTAACAACTCCCAAAGAGACAGTGAGAAAGCAAATGCTCGGTTGTTTAGCATGGATTCCATTTGCAGCATATGTCCAGCATCAGAAGCTTTGATATCACTGTCATGAGCGTTCCGAATGTCGATTTATCAGCTACCAAAAACGACATTGTGTTCCATTCCCAATTCTGAGTAACGCAACCAGGGGGTTTGAGAACTTTTAGGTTTGCTTCGGCTTTTCAGGACGGGATCCGTCCGATCCCTTTGCGCTAGTTTAGAGATCCGCTAATCTTTTTCAATGGATTCCCCGTTGTTGGTCCTCAACTAGGTTATCTAAATGAATGCCAGATGTAGGTGCTTTGAATAAATGGTGACTGCGCTGCAGTGGAGAATTTGTGTTCGCCACCGACGTTTTGATATCAATTATGATGGTGGGATGACTCAGTGGTTAGAGCACGAATTTAGTGACCAGAAGGTCCGTGGTTCGGGCCTCTCGACTTTCCCTGTCTAGGCTTGGGCAGCCTGGCAGTATACCAGCCCTCGTGCTTTCTTCGGGTGGCATGACAGCTAGACACCCAAAAGGATGCTACAGCTGAGCGATTATCGAGTATCTTATTTTTTAATGGTGATGATGCTAGCTTCCGTACCATTTTCTATTCATCTTCGAACAACTATACCTGTCAACAAGTCACGCTGTCAAATGGTTTCGAGTACACTCCTCGTCTGAGCGTTTGGCGTTGTTTCAGTTTGTTGTATTACTAGAGGTCGTCATCCCCGTGACTTAATTGCCTACATGACAACAGTAGCTGCTCTGCTGACCTCTACAGCCTTTATCCGACACTTGCTATGTAGCTCCAACTAGAGAGGAAACCTGTTAGCAAGGAACAAAGAACCTTAAAAATTGTCAGAGTCATTTACATATGCATAAGTTTGCCAACGAGCTTTTGTGGGGTTCTGTTGGCGACTTTTCAGGAAGAATTAGAGGCGATTTCAGTTCCGGTTTTGGTTCGAATCAGTTGGATTGTCCGCACACTGCAAAAAGTTTAATCCCTTTGTATAGACGTAATACACTACTCATAAGGTTGCTGAAAATTCCCCGCTTGATCTGCAGAATGACCAGGAAATTAAAACGCTTGCATCCATTGGTCCGCACTGACCGCATGAATCACTTTGTTGTCATGGTGGTACTGTGGCGACGGAGTTGGATTCGATCGCGCGCGAGCAGATCACAGACATTACGGTTTGTATCATGTCGTCTCTGCGTGGCATTGACGTTGTGGTTGGCTTGTCAGAGTGCATCTTTGAGGCTCAACCTCAGGAAGACGGCACCCCGAAGTGAGTAGCTGCCACAACACAGCAGTAGGCAAACATTCAAGTAGATCATCCTTAGTCAATTTATTGGAAGTTTGCTTTGGAGTGAAAGCAGCCCATTTAGTTTGTCGGGCAAAAAACGGTTTTAAACGTGCCTATGGGTGACATAACCGTAAAGAAACTGTATGAATCAGTTATGCTGCACAAATGGTACTCTTTTCCCTGTTGCAAACAATCTGTGTGGTGCGCGATTCAACATCAATTCGAAGGCTTGATGCTTCCGTAGGACAGCAGGCCACTCGACTCACTAAAGTTATTAGTTATTTAATTAATTAATGTGATTACTAACGTAATCAACGCACATTTTAAACAGTCAACCGCTGAGAATCATTACGTGATAAGACACGTAATCGCTCCGGATTAATCTGGGCTATGGCAGTATCGATCATCTATAGCTAGTGCTCAGAGGAAATGGACAAAACTGAAATCTACAGAGGTCATGAGTGCAGACTATGAGTAATCTGCTTATGGCTCCTCAGTAAATTCCGTAAGGCTTGAAAGACCGGACCTAACCCCGTCCGTTCTGTTCCGACAGCTATTCAGTGGTAGCCCGAGAAGCTTGTGGCCGCCAGCTATGCTTGTGCCACTGGTGATAAGATTGCCCGTCATGTGAATGCGCAGTTTGTCTCAGACTATGTAAAACATCAAATGGCCGTATCAGTTCATATGCTGTTGAAAAACTTCGATTATTCCGTTCAGATTGAGGGACCGGTCTCTTTCGGGTGCGTCAATTTTAAATCAAATCCGCAAAACGCATTGGTTGGGAATCTTAAGCCGCTATAATGCATAATGCCTTCGAGCCAGATGCTATGTACACGTACCCGAAAGGCGCAATCGGTGTCCATTCGTTAGGAGTCGCTGTTACACAATGCGTTTTCCTGTCGTATAGTCACATGCGTCTAAATTCATCGTGCTGGAAGGGTAATCTTCTTTGTATGAGGAAAGTTTAGTCAATAGTTATTGGTTTATACTAAAAAAGGATCTAATTCTCGTCAGTAGGCTGAGCGCAAGGCGAAAGGTGAAAGGTCAACGAACTAATTGTTGAGAGTTTTAACTCTATTAGGATTGACCTTTTAAGAATCACTATATGCCTTGAGTCAAGTAGATAATTCTGAAAACAATTTGTATTATTCTCTCTTCCTGTGGACTTATTTGTGACATAAATGTCTCACAACGAGTCATTAGGCGTCAGATGCCCAACAGGGAGGGGATGGGTATCTGGTTAACCAAGAGGGACAGTGTGCGACCTTTTACATGGCCCTGGTATCAATCTGCCCCTGTCTGTCATTCTCTACTTCACCTTCCTTTGACTTGTTCGGCCTGTCATTCTCAGATGCAACCGTTATGGGGAGTGTTAAGCCTACAGTCTTTCTAGCATCAAAATTGCCTGCCCTTGATGATATCTTTCATGCCAACAGTAAGGTGGTTGACTCTCACTCAATAGTTGCCGGTAGTGGGCAGGTAGACTGTACATTCAGGATCCCGAACTAAATGCGTCCAGTTTGAGCTATCCGAAACGGGTTCCCTCTCTGCATATGGATTTACAAAATTAACTGCCGACGTTTGTTTCGAGGAGATCGTCTTGATAACCGAGGGGGGGAATTCCGTGCAACTCACCGGCACAGTCCAGAACAAATACCCACTGGCTTACACCGGGCTGCATGCTCCGTACGGCATTTTCAAAAACATAGATCAGGTGTGTCAGGGCTTCAACTGCTGGGTTCCGTTGTGATGGATAAGCTGAGTAGAAGGTGGCGTATATGACTGGTCGGTTGGCTTGATCGAAGCCAATTTGGCGCTGCAAAATAGTAAAGGAAAGATAGAATGGGAAATAGTTAGACGATGAATTCTACACTGCTCAGACTCAATCGACTCAAAGGTAACAGAGAATATCAAGAGTCACAACCGGTTTAGGAAAGCGTCAGCAACAAAGTTACCCCAATTTTCCGAACCGTATGATCGCGGATGGCTAGTTGGGGGTCACGGGGCGTTTGTTTTCGGAGTTCCCGAAGCGTTTTTTTCAGTCAGATGTGATATTCTTCCATCTTTGGTTGGCGCATTCAATCCAGGGATCTGGTCGCCTTTCAAAAGGCACTCGAAATGATTATCTGGCCTTCGCACAACCATTCGTATGTTGCTAACTGCTGTGTGTCCCATACCACGCCATCGTTTGCAGTGACAATCGCAACTTTATAAACATTCGCCCACATCCGGTTTTGAAGTTGCTTAACAACAGTGATTACCGCCCGTCCACATTAGTGCGTTGAATAGGATGGATCACGAAAAGGCTGTCAGTGACGCATCCTATACCGCGCTTTGTAGTACCCGCGTTCGCCTAGTAATTATCGCTGTTGTTTTTCTACACTGTGCGATCAAATAGTTCGTTTCGTGCGCATTGTTACGCATCATATATAAACCAATCACTATAGCTTGTTTTTTACCATCTCAGTTTGAATTTGCGCTAATCCTCCAGTCTGTCTGACAGATAACGATGCATATACACGTAATGCGGCAAATCGTTTCATTAAAAACAGGGTTCTGAAACTACCGGAACTAGTTATAGGTTCATGTTACTTTCGTTTGAACAGTCCTTCTGTCCTGGTGCAATTATTCCGGTAAGGAGGGTGCGACGGACTAGAAATCCACTCTTATTTGAGCTCATCAGAGGGCGCATCCTTGGCGGTTCACGTCTGACATGCAGGGTGAGTGTGTTACCACTAACTGCTACGCCAGCCAGTGCACGCTGGACGCAATTGAACGGTCACGTTGAACACCGGAACAGACAACACTTGAGCGATGCGATTGTTGTGCTCGACGTATCCCGAGTCCAGTGCCTCTGTGGACTCACTAGAATAAATGCGTCAGGATGGAATGAGGACTGCTCAAAGGAGATTGATGTGAATGTTTTCATAGTTCCGGAGAATAGTGTTTTTATAATCTTTAAAAGACGGTCTACTATTTAGCCTTACCATCCCACCCACCACAAAGAAGAGCACTGAAAAATCCTAGTGCATCTTAGACAACGCTGTCTTCGCTACCGGGTTTACGGAACCGACAAACTTCAGACGTCAAGCAGAGAAAAAAAATTATGAAAGATCCAATTCCATTCAATTGTCACAAAGTTGCTCCCAAGCCAAAGTGAACTGATTCCGCCTGGTTTGAGGACGCCACTAAACTAAAAGTGTCGCACCATCAAAGAAGCCCTAAAAAGTTCCCTATATGAAAGATAAAGAAGTCAACACGTGAAAATTAGTGAAACACACAAGAGGCAACGACGCGCATCAAATAGCTGCATTGACCGACGATTTTTGAATGACTCTCTCGATGTGAGGGACCAGGTTCTGTATGAAATAGAAACATCTCCGACTATTCAACTGACACTAGTTCATGTGAATGAGTTCTATTCGTCATGGCAACATCAACAAAGAGCTCACGTTAACTGGTACGGTAGGAACTGCAACAAAAATGAAGTCATTGTGGAGAAACTGGATGCTCCTTTAATCCTGCAGATTACCATGCAGAGCAAGTCACAGTTCGATGCTTTACAATGGGTCAAACGTGAAAAACGTGTCTCTGGGCGTCTACTGCATGAGTTGTCAACACACTCCTGACCGCATTACTCGCCCTTGTCGAAGATGTTGATTACGCCAAAACGGGATTCTGAATGCGGGCAGCCTGTCTAAAAATGATGTTTACGACTGAATGCGGCTCATCGGATTCTACTTATCCATACTTCTGCAGAGGTTGTCCGTCATGCGTTTAAGAGGTAAATTTGATCCCGGAGACACAAAAAGCGTAACCATGTAACCTACCTTGACAATTACGCTTCGAAAAACTAAGCCGCCTATTGAGCAGAGACTTTTATGAAAATTATTACCTGGACACCGGAAATTCAAGGGCAGGAAGCTAAAATAATCCGCTCTCAAGATTTCCTTTCGGTATCTACGAGAAGACTGAGGAACTAGGGGTGCAGAATAAATCCAAAAATTATGGAAACAGCGAGGGACTTTCCAATGTTGCGCATTAAGCAAGCAACAACCAGACATCCTAAAACAGGTTATGTCTTAAGGGAGATTTTCACAAACATCTCACCGAGTTCAGGGAAGGTGGTGTATTGGCATGAAGCAGGCTTTCTTGTTCTTGAATGTGATTAGTACTCTAGATGATGTTCAGAACCTGAGGAACAGCACATCTTGACACACAAAGTATTCCATGAAAATTCGTTAATTCATTTCTGATCTGGTACTTACAAAAAACGGTTGACTTTCGAATTTGTCTTTTAGCTGCATGTCCGTCACGAAGAGACTAGACCTTACCGTGGTATGACGGTTTGCGCACCTCAGCGACCCATTGAGCTATACTGGGGGGTGCCCGCGTGACACTCACAGTCTCTTATACCAGGTTGATCACATGGGTAGAGGTCTGACGAACACAGTCTCCTGGCCCTCCAGGTTGGGGGTTGGAACATGTATGACGACGTGTTCCGTAAAAATGGTAATGTACTTGCATTTCCAGCCCAACACCGCTGCCTTGCGGTTAGGCTTTTGAGCCAAAGGCTTTGGTTGAGGACCCTAATTGTCCTCCTGCCTAGGTGTGGGCGCCCTGACAGTATCCCAGCCCAAGTACAACCATGAACTGGCATGTCCATGTGAGACTATTTTCTCCGCATCACTACTTGTCCACCGACGAGTTACAAATGATGACTTGAAGTGGACGCTAATACAGACACAGCCACAAAGCTTGCTTCACAGATTCAAACAAACACCACAGTTGAATTCACCGTTCCGTATGACATTTGTCTTGGGACATTTGCAAACATGTCTCTTTGTCATGCTCATTGAAAAAGAGAGACTGAGTCACGTGCTACTTGGTTGTATGATCAAAAAATTCATGAACCACTGGCATAAATGATAGCCCAGAGGATAGGACAGAGATCTAGTTTATTTGAAGTGGGTTATCGCGTTCGTGACGCTGAACGATCTAGTCGAATAAGGAACCTTCAGGTTTGAAACAGTATGACTAACCTAGATGCTATGCCTGTTGATGGGTTAGAAACTAGGGGCTTGATAAATCAATGGTTTTCTGTTTGTGCCTGACACCAACTGGATTAGAACCTAGGACAGAAGAAGTCCACCGAATAGTGAATCCCCCGGTTGTCCAGGTAACATGGTGGTTTAGATCCAACAGAATGACGAATCTACCGAAATCATGGGCGGGGGTCGCGACATAAGAAAGTCCTGGACGATTATCGACGGTCCGAATAAAGGAAGACATTGCAAATTACCTTCATTACGTATGTGCCGCAATCAGTGTGAGAACTGATGGCTGTGGCAATGGTTCTCACTAAATTTTGCATCCACGATTCTTGGCACACATTACCCCTAGGGTTAAGGACTAGCAACCGATCGTTTCAGGACAATCGGTAGATTGTAATTGGGCAACGTTTCGCTTTTGACACAAAATCTTCATCAGGCCAAGTGAGCAGGTCACCAAATTGGCCAGGTTATAAGGCAGACCGAGAACCAATCAGTAAGACCTCTTCAGATTAGCACACTAGATCAACCACCAACCCATCGCTACTCTCCACCACGCTCCCTACCAACGCACTGATGATGTCACCTCGATTGGTGATGTAACGTTTGCAATCAAATTGCCCAGCTCAGCGAACAAACCAACGACCAACACTAGATCAGTGTTAGGGGTCAATTAACGGCTCTTGTCGCCTAGTTTGGTTGCCAAAATCTTGCATGGATGGGTTGGAGGTGTTTCAAATTAGTTCCGATCGGTTTTTTGTTCCTTAATCATCCACTTCAGGCTGCTTCAATTGACGATTCACCGCGGGTGCCACTGCTAGATTTCGTTGGGCTTGCGACAATTTAGTTGGGGGGCGGGGAGGTGGATACGGTTAAGTGGAATTCAAGCCCTTCTAAAACGATGACTTCTCAATCGATTCCAAACTGTTTTCCAACTGATAGACTAGCAACCGACTTGTCAAGGTGACAATTTTGACGTTGACCAATAAAAAAGACAAAATGGCTCGTTCCTATTCGGCTTCTGGTTGACAGGCATAAAGACATGCTCGTAGGCGTGCCTTATCCGCCTACGAATCAAAACTTCACACGCGAAGGTTTTCAAAAAAAGATTTTCCGCCCACTGCCGTCACCGAACTGGATAACTAAATTTAGTATTATGTTTGATTGCCGGAAAGCTGGGAGTCAGCGAATCTGCCGAAATCATGGGCGGCGGTCGCGACATAAAGAAGCCCTGGACGATTATCGACGGTCCGAATAAAGGAAGACATTGCAAATTACCTTCATTACGTATGTGCCGCAATCAGTGTGAGAACTGATGGCTGTGGCAATGGTTCTCACTAAATTTTGCATCCACGATTCTTGGCACACATTACCCCTAGGGTTAAGGACTAGCAACCGATCGTTTCAGGACAATCGGTAGATTGTAATTGGGCAACGTTTCGCTTTTGACACAAAATCTTCATCAGGCCAAGTGAGCAGGTCACCAAATTGGCCAGGTTATAAGGCAGACCGAGAACCAATCAGTAAGACCTCTTCAGATTAGCACACTAGATCAACCACCAACCCATCGCTACTCTCCACCACGCTCCCTACCAACGCACTGATGATGTCACCTCGATTGGTGATGTAACGTTTGCAATCAAATTGCCCAGCTCAGCGAACAAACCAACGACCAACACTAGATCAGTGTTAGGGGTCAATTAACGGCTCTTGTCGCCTAGTTTGGTTGCCAAAATCTTGCATGGATGGGTTGGAGGTGTTTCAAATTAGTTCCGATCGGTTTTTTGTTCCTTAATCATCCACTTCAGGCTGCTTCAATTGACGATTCACCGCGGGTGCCACTGCTAGATTTCGTTGGGCTTGCGACAATTTAGTTGGGGGGCGGGGAGGTGGATACGGTTAAGTGGAATTCAAGCCCTTCTAAAACGATGACTTCTCAATCGGTTACAAACTTTTTCCAATTGATGGACTAGCAACCGACTTGTCAAGGTGACAATTTTGACGTTGACCAATAAAAAAGACAAAATGGCTCGTTCCTATTCGGCTTCTGGTTGACAGGCATAAAGACATGCTCGTAGGCGTGCCTTATCCGCCTACGAATCAAAACTTCACACGCGAAGGTTTTCAAAAAAAGATTTTCCGCCCACTGCCGTCACCGAACTGGATAACTAAATTTAGTATTATGTTTGATTGCCGGAAAGCTGGGAGTCAGCAGGTCCTTCATCCTACTTCCTCTAGAGCTTAGGCTTTATCTCGTTTGCCTGAGCACAGGTTGTAGCGACATGAACGCAGTCGTCACACTTCCCTGTCCGAACCACAGTCTTTGACTGTGGCACTGCAAGCATATCTGTTCGTGCCATATTCAACCCACTACCCGAATGAATAGTTCTTGAACGCTCTACCTGCTTTTAATGTTGCTTACCGCCTGGTTGAAACCTAAGAGGAACTTTCAAACTACTGTGTTGTACGCGACTTGGACTGGGTACACGCAAACCAAGCGGCATCTATGTGTCCTGTTTTAACCGAACATCAAAGTCAATCCCTTCTCCGGCCAACTTTGATGTTTGAGCCCCCAAGGTACTGTAGCGGTCACTCACTAGATCACGCATCACAAACACTCAAACCACGTGACGATTCCGGCCTCACTTGCAACCTGAGCCGACAACATGTACTGTACAACTTCCCATCCACTTTTGTTTGCGCGGCTACCACCTGCGCCCCGCGCTTCGACCCTGCGGAGATTCCTGTCGGCCTACCAGATTACTTTTCACTGAAGCCATCGCGCAAATGCTGTCCCCCGGAAATTATGGGCTGGAGGTTGACGACACAACACCCACTGGATGAATCGCCAGGTCAGCTAGGTTTTGCTGACCTTTGGGATCAAGTGCACTTTGGCAAGGCCTGACAAGGTGAAAAATTTTCTTCTGAAAGCCGCGTGATACAGTAGGGTACGGTTCGCATATACCGACGACTTTCGATTATTCCAGTAAATCGTCTCGTACGGCTAATTGAAACTCGTGTAGGAGTGCGGAAAGCCGTGAATCACTAAAGTAGTGGGAGCTGGAAAACTGATAACAGAACATGAATAACTCAGCCTGTGCCCGGAGTTAGAACAACCCACTCTATGATTTGACAAGGCGCGATACGCATTCAATGCAAGGGGGGGGGCTGTGAGGTCAAGTGGAATTTAGATGATGACTACTCCTCCTTCTGATGACCGAAGGGATACCCCTCTTTTCACAGTGCACACAATAAACAGGCATAGTGCAACTCGGCCCAAAAACACACTCGCGCGCACAGGACAAGGAGACAACCGAGCTTCACAAGTCTCCACGAACAACTACGGAACACGTGTAGCAGCTACACTGCAGAGAAGACATCCCGCATCCGGAACTGCACTCAGGAACTCTCAACAGTTGTCTTTAAACGATAAGCCACTTTTTGGCTTATTCCACTTTTCACATTGTATCTATTTTTATCAAGTGCACCTAACTATTGTATTCATCATCATTCTGGTAAAACAAACATTTGTTAGCGCTTGTCACCTGGTAATCAACCTAATTACGTTACAACCAGAGCACTAACAGTACGATGAGATAAATCCCATGATTTTCTTTGGTCAGCTCCAGTCTGCTTTTTTCTGACACCACGCACGGAACACACCGGTGGTGCTGGTCGGGCTGCGAGTGGGACATCTGCGAACTATCTGAAACCAAGACTAAACAAGCAGTGGCTGAGGTGACAACCGGAAGTTGAGGAAATGTGTTCTTGCAATTCTTCCACTCTGTTTTCTTGTTTCTTGCTTTACTCTCTTGATGTTGTCGTTGTTCTTCATTTTTCTACGTGGTGTATTCCTGGAAAATTTTAAAAAAGCGAGGATTCAAGCGGACTCTTCAACGGAGAAATAGTTGGGGAACTGAGTGTCATTTTAGAAGCCTTTGTTGGGAAATAAAATCCACACAAAACTGGTTCCTTTTAAGGCTGATCCAAGGCATAGATGCCGCCTCACGCCTTCGAACTCTGACTAACGCTTCGCACCACTGATAAACTCACGTAGATGTCGGAGGCGGCCTTAGTTTCTTTCTACCGACCGCTTCAGGTTTCCGTTGGAAAATGCTAAAATTGTCATTTTTCTTGTTTAAAATGATGCGAGATAAGTGTCAACAAAACGTTTGACTGTATTAAACTTACTAGTGTGTGTGAACCTGGAGCTGTTCGGCAGTGAGTGCATTCCAGAGCAAATGGACGAAACTGAGTTCTCCAAGTTATTGTTTTGCGAAGCATTCTTTCCGTGGCCTCCAGATCCCAGTCTCGAGACTTCAGGAAGCGTATTAAACTGAAACCCAGACGAATGACGTGTGATAGATCGGATGTTTACTTGTTTACTTTGATAAAGTGTGATATTTGGTACTTTGAAGTAGATCCGCGTCGACAATTTAGTGGCACCTTAACACTGTGTCATCCACAGAGCCTATGCTCACTCGTCTTTTTTGGGCTATCACATTTCAGTAGCTGGCAAAAAGAGGCCGTAAAATAAAATTACCTTAACGTGAAAAGGCTACTATTTTCCCGGGCAGATATTTTCCTCTAAAATAGGTGACTATCTGGACCGGACTCAGTTGAATTTTCCGAAGAGTTTTCTGGTTCTCGTCAGCGCGTTGAACCCATTCTCATCACCAGTCCGGACGGATGAATGGCAGTTCAACCACCGTAGAACCTGCCTAAGAAAACCCCTTTTTGGGACAGTGAGTTGACCATCTCACTCGCAACAATTGGTGCACACGTGCACCACACGGCGTTTCAACTACTCAGCGTTCGGTTTGAGAGCATTGTGTGCTGTTTTTGTAATCAACTATCAACTGGGAAGTCTGAGGAATGACAGCGCAAAGTTTGGTTGTCCAGTGGCTCGGTGCTAAGCCCTGCGACTGTACTTCTGGTTAGCGAGCCAGTAGCGTGCACCCAAACCAACCCCAGCGTATCACCTAGACAGAATAGGCGGCGTAATTGATTTGAGTATCGCTCAGGAATGCTGGTTGTGCAACTCGCAGCAAACCTGCTGGTCATGGATACATTTATCAGCATAACAATATAAGGTGAATACAAAACGTTTGTCATGATATGTGATATGGAGGATTCTGTGCAAAAAGAAAATGCTGGAAAAGTGCAGGGAGGTTATTTTATTCATCCTATTGTTCACTTGCACGTTGTTGACCTTGCTAGCGTGGCAAAGTTTCCAATGGAATCACTCCAGACTGTTCACCATGGTGTCAAGGACGTCAGTTTATCAGAAAGCTCTGAACTTGCTCAAATATATCTCCTCGACAACAGGATTGAACTCGGAAAATGAAAAAGTCTTCCTTCTGGTGTGGAAAGAAGACAGCCTGCAGAGAACGCTCCAACCTCATTTGCTAGAACCAAATAAATATCTTTTTTGGGAGAAAATCGACTATAAAGAAACGGAAGACTTCTTTGGTCTGTTATTGGCTTCTGGTGCATGGAAAACCCAGTATCAATCTGGCAAGGGATCCTGTTATGAAAAGGGGAGGGGGAATTGTTTTTGGGTTCCATGAAAATATACGCGTTCGACAGTATCTCTTGATAAGATCTGAGTCTACATGAAACGGACTATATTTCTTCTTCAGAGGTAAGAATTACTGGATGGGAGAGGATGCCCTATCAAATATCGTGACAGTTTAAATATTCTCACATTATTAAGGAGTTTCCGATGAGACTTCGTATACCTTGCAAAGTGAACTCACAGTGTTTGGAAGGGTAACAGTACTTCCGAGAATTTATAAACCTCCAGACACACCACGTTCCCACCCCAAAGATGTTTAGGCATGTATTGCCAAAAAACGATCCCCAGTCGTGCGGTTTTGGCATATTCACACAAGTTCAATGACGCATCACATGGAAATTCACGAATCAATTGGAGGGTTGAATTCAGTGCTGTTGAACACAGTTCAACGGGAAAATGAGATGGTTCGGAAAGTCATCACAATCATCCCATAATTTACCAGATAGTAAACCAAGCCTATCGTATCAAGCCATTCTATGCTGAAAAGCCGAGAAGCACTGTACAAGTGTTTTGTCCTTATTGTGAATCATCAGTAGTGCGAAACTCCGGAGAGCCTCGAATCCGCGACCTGCCAGCCGCAATATGAACTCTTAACCTTTCGGCCATGAGCGGCTAAGAGTACAAACTTTTAGCCGGGA
This sequence comes from Clonorchis sinensis, assembly GCA_003604175.2. Lineage (NCBI taxonomy): Eukaryota > Metazoa > Platyhelminthes > Trematoda > Opisthorchiida > Opisthorchiidae > Clonorchis > Clonorchis sinensis. The sequence continues at coordinate 21,688,412 of CM030369.1, forward strand.
GGCCGCAAGTTCCAGACTCTCTTGAGTTTCGTTAGATGCGCATTGCCGATGATTCCCAATGAGGATAAAACAGCTGTACAGTGCTTCTCAATTTTTCACCATTGATTGGCTCCACTTACAGGACGAAGTCTACACCAAAAACCCTCAAATCTCCTAACACTACCAAATACCGTATCAACTCACGTTTCATCGCTTTTTAGAAAATTCGGTTCTTCCGGGCTTTCTAGATCTGCAATCTGTTTGCGCAATTGCTCAACAAGTAGTGCAGTGTCTGGAATTCCGTTCATAGTTTCTCGTCAGCTAAAAAAGAACACAAAAAGATATGGCCTCCAAATAACTGTGATAATGCGATTTTTGCATTAGACATTTTGAATCGTTTACGCACATTGATCTAGATGACTTTTCGCTACGACAGTTAACAATTTTTAAGCTTTTCACGGTTCTGACCAAAGGACTTCTGTCGAAAAAACTCACAAGAGAAGTTTCTGCATGGTCTTTCATTGGGGACAGCCCTCTTTCAGGAGATGTTTGTCACCGTGAATTCTCATCAGACCATGGCAAATTGCATGGATATGATAGAATTTTGTTTTTCAGAATAAACAATTTTTCCGCCTGAGCTTTCCATCTATATGCGACTCAAATCAAAATTTAACAGTCTTGAAAAGACATTTGATTTTGCTCAATCTCACTCTCCTTGCGTTTTCCTCCGGTTGAAGACCTAGAGACACCAAGATGGAACTTTTCTCAGACGCTTTGCAGGATATCTTGTTGACCAGATTGATTTTAGACGACTGACACACCTCAGGATTTTCCTGATTTTTTTCACTATTTGATAGGCAGTTGCCAGTCCCATCTCTCCACCATTGTACTTCTCAATGTCGTATAAACCAAGTAGAATTACTGTCGTTCGTCATGGAATCGAGCGTGCGCAGGGGAAAGTGAATCAACATTCGAGGAGGTTGGGAATGCAACTTCTGCCCGGAGGACTAAGCAACCAGATTGGACGATAAAGTTCTGCAAGTTAGCTTGATGGTAACGGGAGGTTCAAGGGGATTCCGGCTGAACCGCTCATTTTTGTGATATCATCGAATCAAAAGTGACGCACAAAGGTCGTCTTCTGTTTTAGTCGGAGAGTTACCAAGCGTATCGAAGCATTTTTTCGACACAGTAGTATTCATAAGTCCCTTGATAATAATTCAGCTTGAAAATCACTGTGTAACCCCATCTACACATGTAGCTAGGTTGGAAATTCGGAAACTACAGCTGCCTTATGAGTCCCAATAAGAAAACCGGAAATAGTGCACTCTCGAACAGTTTTCATCAATCCTGTAAGCTATGCTGTTTCTTTAATACTAACCTCAGTGACTAACCGGGATCTCCAGACAGCGCTATTTCAGACGGTATCTGGTGTGGTAAGCCAACAAAATCCATGGCCTTGATATTCCAGATAAGTTCGTCGGCGACCAGTTATCACGTGATGCTTATCACACAGCGGCTAACTGGCTCTCCTAACCCTATCGCTTCATCCGCGATATTCATCCATTACTTCACTCTTCATTTCATCCTCGCTTCTTTCCATTTACCATTGCTATGAGTAAAATTAGTAAAAATTTTCCCGAGAAGTCACTTTGTCCTACGAATTGTCTTCTCGAAGTAATTTCCATTTATTCAGCCGGAGTTGAAGCCATAGGAAAAAAGAACTGGTCTTTTTAGTGAGTGGGACACATCACACTATGATAAGAAATATTCACTGGAAGAGGTAGAATTCACTTCACAGGAATGTGTATCAATCTATATTGTCATGTTATTTTAAACGAGGCGAAATTATAGGGGATAGATAAAAGTGAGCGATGTTCTCGCTGAACGTTGGACGGTAAATCATCGAAACAAGAGATCCAGTGTCTGCCAGACTTGTTACGAATGCGTGCCGCATGGCCAGGTTAGATAACCGTAAATAACTAGCTGCAAGTTGTCCATGACCTCATTGGAAACGACACAGTATGAACAGAGGTGACCTTGTAATATCCTTCCATCCGACTCACACACAAATGGGACAGATTAAGTCAAAATTGTAAACTCGTAGGCGTAGTTATCAATTTGGCTGCTCCTATAGAGGCAACTATCTGTCTGTATACATTCCAGTGACACCCTAAAAGTTCATTCTTTGCTAACCTTTTGGATGCAGAGCGCAGGACCAACACTATAACGGCTGTTGAAAGTATTTATGGAGTTCTTCCAGGATTTTCGGAAGCGTATTAAGCAGTGGACTTGGTCACTGCTGGATTAAGTCACGTGCCAGTTTGCTATCCCCAAATGTGTATTTGACAGCACTTTGTACTGACATTACATTCTAACCTCATCTCATGCAGAAACACCATCGAGCCCCGCTGCGTGGGGACGTTTTTGTACCTACTTTGTAGGAAGAAGGCGTTTGTGGTGACCTTGCACCTTGACCAAAATACACTCAGGCTATTCACCTCAGTCATTCGTGTTCCGATACGAACTTCGGACTCGAAAAACTGCTAGGGTACACCTGGCTAGCACAACCATAAACAGAAACACACAAACTGGGGGACGTTGCGTTCCCGAAGGGTAAAATTGTCAAACATCTGTTAATTTAGAGGGTGGTACAATTTTAACGCGACTAGTTACTATTCATAGACAGTCGTTCTTAGCAAGCAGCTGACCGGCTCGGTAGCACAAAAATGGACTTGACGCTTTGGGATAAAAATTCTAAATCGGGAGAAGCACCGTTGGCTGGATTACAACATGTTTAGCTGAGGTCAGACAGGTGGGAACAAATTTAGCCCTCAGACGTAACTTCTAATATTATTGGCGTCCTAGTGTCTGTTGCCTAGGTAGCACGCAATGGGAGCGCCTAGGAGATCTATGGAAAAGTCTATATTTGTTGTTGCACTTATTCTGTCACCGATAGAAAGTATTTTTTTATATCATAAAGGTGAGTGGATGGAAGTTCATGCTAGGCCAAGTGAGAGTAAACAATGTATTGCTAGGCATAGATGTATCAAGTTTTTTTAAACATGCCTACTGCATTATATATACATATATATGTGTATTCAATTATGCCGGACTTGTGAACACACTGCTCATTTTCATAAAGGCAACTACTCACAAGGTTGCTGAGAACTCTTCGACAGCCTACGACCGGCTTCGCCCTTCTTAGGACTCATCCGATAGGCGCTGTACCCGAGTTTCCATCAACCTACTTGAACCCCAATAGGACTGATTGCGACATATACACTCATTTGCAAATCAATTTGGTTTTCACGAGAGACTCAACTGAATCTCTCGTTTGTGATATTCTTCAACTGGATGTGCTGCACACAGACCGCCTCATGTTTCAGTTGTTCTCTGTATCAAACAGTGGCTAACTTAAGTTGGCTAGACTGGTTTTAACTAGTGTTTTAAAAGTGCCTTGATCAGCACCTATTTACTTCCGCAGGTACACGGTGTTTTGAAATCTGATAACAGCTCCAACGAAAATCTGCGCCGATAGCTAATGTCCTCTTTGAGGGCCAGATAGCTCAGTGGTTAAGGCACGAACTTTCTGGCTGAAAGGTTCGGGGTTCGAACCCGACCTTGGCATCTTCGCTGATCTTGTCCAGGTTTGGGCAACCTGGCAGTATCTCGGCCTTCGAGCTTCCTTCGGGTCGCACGGCACCCAAAGGGTGTTACAGGTGAACGATAATCATGCTTATTGTCCATGTCCTTTTTCAATCCTTATACGGAAAAGAAAGCATATCCGGTGGTAAGATGAGTTCTTTCAGGACCGGGAAAGAATTGCAAGAATTTGAGTGAGAATCGGGTTTCATAGTTCGAAATATGAGCCAATGAACTACTGATTACTGATCCGATTCATCTGATTTTTTACACGCATGACTCTCGGTCCTGCAATTTTTTGTCAGTCTTTGTCCATCATTCCTTGTCAACTCTTCAAAGATCGTAAAAATTTGGTCGAAGTGTGTGCGTTATGACTGCAAATGAGCGTTTCACCTAATCTGCAAAATCCAGTCACAATTTGTGTTCCCGATACGAAAACACGCTACACAGCCCTATGACATCCACCAATCGGGAGGAATGGTAGCCCTTTCCAGTCCGTCGTTTTTTTCGCCAAGCCACAAAAACAGGACCGGTATCGCCAAAACAATCGACCAGTTGACAAGGCAGAGACTCGACGAACGAACACTCTAATACTTGATGTAAGCTATTTAAGCCTGGCCTGAAATAATTTGAAGGCGCATAGCTTGATAGGTCGCTTGTTCGGCTTGTCATCTAACAGATGTCACACTGTGACAGTTTGTTTCCTAAACAGCTAGTCTGTACGTCAGTTTCGATCCCTTAACATTTCCTATTGGCTGTTCTGACAGGCAAAATAATACACAGGACCAAGGGCTTTCGAGTTAGGTGATGTGTAAATCTGCCTTATTTACTCTATCGCAATTCTATTACGGTTTCTATGCGACGGTACTATTTAATAGTGGGATCACTAGAGAAAATAAGCGGCGCTTTTCTTATCGATGTTGCAGGATGTGATAGTGTTCATCAAGACTATAAACCACCGGATAGTATTGGTTGTTGATCACGTGGCTGTTGATCTGTTCGTCAAGCTTGGCGAGTGACTTGCAAAGGTTTCGTCACCAAACGAGGAGACATCATCAATGCGCACTTGGTTTGGTACCTCCTGTTTTCCTGCGTGCGTTCATATAGCATTTGAAAACTGTCTGTTGTCTCTTAAGGTGATTGGATAGTTGAGTGGCAGATTTTTTCGTGAATTTTTTGGTCCGTCCGTGATTTTTGTTGCGTTGTGGTTTGCGTTCCCTCGAACCGACTGGTCATCTCAATGCCTTCTATTTATAGTAGTTTCCTCTTCATTTCGACTGGCTCTCTTCTGGAATTGCATTGCGTTGTGGTCTGATTTCTCCGGGAGTGATTGGCTGGCTGTACCGCCCTATTTCCTCCACCGTATCGACTGGCGTCCCTGCGTCCGTCGGTTAATTTTGTACTTTGCTTTATTGACTTGGTGCCTTCGCTGGATAGTATCGACAATAGAGTCATCTTAGAAGTGACAGTAAACGCCATACTCGGGGCTTAGAGTCTAAGGAGCGGTAAACTGGCATGAACATGAAGATCGTCGCTAATCGTGGGGCGCGGCTGATTCAAAGATCCTAACTGTTGTATCGTTCTTATGGAATTTGGGTAGTCACATTTAGACGTTAGACAGATTGAAATTACGCATTTGAGAATTGCGGACCCCAGTGTGGTCTAAAGTGGTGGAGATGATCGCTTAGCTTGCATGTATGCACCTGTACTAGTCAAATTTGTTAACAGGTTACAAAATGTACCACACAGACAAAGCTCTTTAGAGGTAAAGAGGGACATATTTTAACCTTTCGCCTGTAGCCATGCATTTCGTAAGACTAGCCAAGTAAAAGCTATTAAGCGGGACCCCTTTACTGACAGTTCTCCAAACTTGAGTAAGGTTGTCGTGAGCCTATTGTGACTTGTTCTTCCTCCAAATTGTATTTATGTGATACCCATAAAACGGCAGTAGTACTGCGAGCTCTGTCCATGTATGCTGGGGTAACCAACTACCGGATTCATCCTGCCCATCTCCAAGGTGACTTCAGTTTTTTCTATTGACCACTGGTGAGTCGTATTATTTAGAGTACGTCACTGTAGGTCAGCAAACCGTCTAGCTTGGAGTTAATATTCGCGATATACTGAAACGTCTAAACACTTCGGCTGAGTACCATCATACTAAGTATTTGTAGACAATTAGCGCACACAGAGGCAGAGATGTTAACAGTTCCTAATTTATGTGAACATAAAGATAGCCATTTTCGAAGTTTGCCATCCCGAAGAGGCTGTTCGATAACCAAGCTCAAACTTTTCAGGCGTGCAACAGTGCGGTAACCCTCACCGGACTTTGAAAGAGAGTTATTTACCTAACTAATCTTTGCCACGTCTGTGAGAAATTTCGGAAGAAACTCACGCGGCTAATCAACCGAGTGTGCAAGGTTCAACTAGTCTGTAAAAGTGCGCCAGCGCAATTTTCCATAAACATCCGTGTGATACGTGAGGCTGACATTTCCGATGAAACAGACATACGCCATGTCACGTGAGTTCATATGACGATGTTTTGATTTCTTGTAGTGCACTCTGCTGTGAGAAAGCGTACAAGAACAAACACCCTCTTAGAGGAAACATATTTACTGTTGCACGGAGTCCTTCCTATTAGAAACCATACCTAAGGATCAAACTGCTTAGAACAACAGGAGAAACATTGTGTGTTTCTGGAACCGATTTCTCAGTATTTACGATGAACATGATTCACATACGGCGGCTCACATTACCCGTTCACTCCCTACAGCATTCCACAAACTCAGCGGGCTATTCTTGCTATGGACTGCATCGACAGTTTACCATGGGGGTGGGTGGAATATTTCACAATCCCACGAATAACAGTTGGTTTCTTTTCCATGTTGGAACAGACCTTCTACCTATACTTATCGTCTTTTATGACTCCTCATCGTTGGCCAGAATTTTCTCCTAATAAAACCTTAAATGACGGAAGATGACAACTTTCCAAAACATCCAACGGTATAACTGTATTTATGTTATCCTGTCCAGGTTGTGTCACAAACGACTTCTCCCATCGTCAATGAAATTCTTTCGGCATTCTCTCAAGCAGTCTTGTCGAGCGGCTAGCGAATGCGCCCAAAAATGCCCATAGGTGATTTTCAAATTTCCCCTTAAAAGTACTATTTCGAGTATTCTAGTTAGAAAAAACAGTCTTTCAGTAGGTAGGTTGCAATTCATTGTTTAGGAGTAAAAATCAGCGATATTGCTGAGTGTTGTTCACTCAGAACTCAAAGACGAAATTCCTTTTTGGAGTCGATTTCTTGAGTTTGTTTTTGGTCTTGAGATGAGATAAGACTAAGACGCCCTCGTTTGTAACAATGTGAGCGACTAGGCCTTAGAAACTTTTTTCTTGAAGGAAATTACTCCTTAGATGGCCAACCCATTCAGTTGAAGAAGACCATCATAAACTAGATATTCATTTGAGATTCATTTGAGTCCCCAAGTAAAGGCAAACTGGGGTTTAACTGATTATATTTCACAAATACAGCCTGCTTGTTTAACCCAATCCCCCAATGCTTTCAATTGTCAGAGTGACCTCTCATTGTGACCACCAACTTCTAAACAAGTGTATCACAGTAACTGTTCGTGTACTGTTTTTACACGCAAAATAAAGAAGCTACCATACTAAAGTACATAACCAAGTTTCCTAACAAACGGAGGCCGAATCTCACCCGTTTTGTTACTCTATCTTTTTCTCTCTGTTTGAACAGAGGAATAAAGTTCTCTTAAAGTGTACTCAGGGCTTGAACTTGTGTGTAGCTAACAGCTGGAAAGTGAGTGTGTGAGTCGGCCAGTACATGTGCACTTAAAATCCAAGCGATTAAGCAAGCACACCATTTACATTCCACACGTTCCTTTCCATCAGATTCGCATGAATAATTCAAAGTCACGGAATTTGTAACCCGTATCGTTCCAGAATTCCGAACGTATCCCGTAGAAATCAACAATATCTGCAGTCGGCTATCACTGAACACATTCTTGCTGTCTTCTTTGAAAGACTTCTTCTAACATCCGTCTGGGAGCGGTTGAATGCCACAACCAGAGAACACCTGAAGCTGTGTGCTTTGACAGAGTGAACAGCAATGGCGCAATATAGTCAAATATGTGGACTCATCTACACACTTAAATGCACCCCTATACAGCTATTTCCCCCGTATCAGGGTTACTCTTGGGGAACGTCAAAAGTGGTCCTCGTATCTTAGGAACTAGTTTCCCAGCTCGCGATAGCTCGGTGCTTAAGGCGGGAACTTACTGAACTGAGGGTTGTGTTTTCGAATCCAACCCGGTTTCTGCACTGCTTTCGTCTAGGTTTGGTCAGCCAGAAGAAGGTCTGCCCCGCAGAGCTGTTTTCGCTTAGCCCTGAACTGAGTGGAAACGACCGAGAGGTGGACAGTGTATGACCTGGCAACGAACTACGAAAACACTAAGCAGTAAACTTAGTTGGGTGGGCAACTGCCGCCTCCCTGGATGGGGACCCCGGGACTCAAGTCACTAGTGGTTAATGACACTGGCAGAAATGGCCCAATCGCGCAGTCAGTGGCGCTCGTGCATCAAAGCTATCGCTTTCAATGCGTAGCTACCCAATTTCCGAACAAACTGAACATACCTTCGCCTCCAAGGCTTCGTTGTACGTTCCACATTCCCGTTTGCCGGTGATCGAAACTGTAGCAGCTGGAACCAATGTGCCTATGGTACACGGTTTATGGCTGATATACTGAATTGATCTGATCAGCCTGATAGTCTCTCAGCCTTCGTGTTACTTTCAGAGCGGCATGATAGCTACGAATCGGAAGGGTGTCACGGCTCATTCTCCTAAGAATCGAGTGGTCGCTTGGCCTTATCTCATATGTTCTAGTGATTTATTTACTTATCGTGCCCCAAACAAATCAATACAGTGTCGTTCACATATACTTACCCTGAGATTGTTCCACCCCCTTCAGAAAGCTTTCGGATGACCGTGACCAAGCATCACATTTCCAGACGTACTGTGTGGAAATTCGTTGGTTGAGAAGGTTTAGACTTTCTTACTTCTATCAGTTGAACCTTAGTCAGTGAGGATCCTTACTGGATACATTCAGAACTCTGGGAGATTTTGTCAGAAAAGCATAAAGTAATCGATTCTCTCAACAACCAGAGAGGTATTCATAGTCGTTTCCCTCTTTAAATCGTTGTTGCATTGGTTCGAGTTGCAACTACACTTGGGTGTTCGAGACTGGCCTTTTGTTGTTTTCGGAACTAGTTAAAATAACTCAAAGCGATCGGTCTTTTTCACTCTTCAGAGCACAGAGGGAGCAATCCCAAAAAACACACCGGTTTTCTTCCAAGTGGTCCAAAGGTGTTCTTCTGAGTACACCAGTCTTCACAGGCCCGTTGCGTAGGTTTATTTGGGTTTATAACTTGTCTATTCCGAGTAATCCTAACAAAAGGACATTTTACCAGTGGTGCACTCTTTCCAGGCTGTCAATACTAGGTTTTATTAACAGTAATAATAGTTGTAATAATGAAGTAGTTAGTAGTATCAATCAATGGACCAAAGAGATTTCTCCTTGCACCGCAACCACTCAAACTGTTGCATTGTTCTCGGTTTTACTTGTGTTAGGGCCACAATTTGAAAAAAATAGTCGGGTGCCAATAGAGCGATGAATTCTCCGATGTGCTAAGAGTGGGCAGCAAACAGAAGATTTCCTGATAACTTCGTAGTAGTGTTGTTTGAGCCATGTAAACATAACAGTGAGGAAGTAATCTATGAGATATTTTGTTCTCCACTTCCTTTCAAATCCAACTATTGTACGTGAAGCTAACGGGTGAGGAGAAAGTGATAACCAGCGTGAACTGAAATGACCCAACTGCAGCCATACCCGAAATACTTGAGCGGGAAACTATACTCCTGTCAGAGAGATTTCCCCGAATGACAGGACGATTTTGGTTGAACGCGGTGATTCTAGCTGGTTGCTTAGAACGGAAATTATGAAGCCAGTGACTGGAAAACCGGATTGTAACCACGCAGAGAGTGGGGTTTCAGAGTGTACGTGCTACGGGTATAGCAACCTCGTTGCAACAAATACCACCCCTCCCCATTGAGTACTAGCTTATCCCCTAGTGACCAATTGTGGTCTTGCAAGAGGTTGGCCTCATAAGTCTATAACCGTAGGTCCCTTTCATCATTATTATTATTATTACCATCATCATCGACAGCATAACATCAGGTGTTGACACTGATGCTCCACTGCCGTAAAGCATCAGAGTATTGTTAACTGTAAATGCAACATCGGTGTTGACACTGATGCTCCACTAAGGTAAAGCATAAGAGTATTGTTAGCTGTAAACGTCATGGTTTTACGTGGGCTGGGGTACTGTCAGGGCGCCCACATCTAGAAAGGAGGACCACTGGGGTCCTCAACCAAAGCCTTTGGCTCAAAAGCCTAACCGCAAAGCAGCGATGTTTGGCCGAAAATGCAAATGTATTGCCATTTCTACGGAACAAGTCATCACATGTTTCAACCCCCAACCTGGAGAGCCAGGTGACTGTGTTTGTCAGACCTCTAACCATTGACCAACCTGGTATGAGAGACTCTGTGAGTGTCGCGCGGACACCCCCAGTATAGCTCAATGGGTCACACCACGGTAAGGTCCAGTCTCTTCGTGACGGATTGTGTTTAGTAATCTGAAAATAAATTTCCGAAGTCCTTAGAGACACGGATTCTCATGTACCAGGCCTTTAATTCATTTTTTCATCATACTTGTGTGATGAATGTCCGACCGGCTGGATTAGCCAAGTTTTCACTTGCTAACACGAAACAGTGGACCGGGTTTATTCTCTGATAAACTGTTAGGAGGTGGAACCACACCAATTACATACTCCAATTCAACCTAAATTGGGTGAAATTCGTAATCTACTTTCACTTGTACATAAATCTGATTTTCACGGGAGGTACAACTCATTCCCAGTTGAATCTCCCGTTTATGATGATAGTCTTTCAATTCGAATCCTTCGAATTCACTCCGGAGATGGCATATTACCACGCTAGCTGTTCTACCCTGTAACCTTGCCTACGTGACCTATGAATCTTTTGCATAACTATGCCACTTACCAGATGATGTGCATAGAAACTCTTACACCTTGGATGTGGTGTTCTTCAAATTCCACTTTATCGTGTATGCAACGGGTACCAATAGCAACTCGAGAACGTTTATTTGTGGGGATCCTTTACCCCAATCCCACTTTAGGTTTTGTACTGCTTCGACAGACTCTGGGTGTCTTACGAGTCAAAAATTGTCTGGAAGACAAAGCGTGCAACACCAGATAACTTGGATGCTCTTCTCATTTCATCTGCCTCCATCGTCATGAACAGAAAACCTACTCATGCATGTTTGGTATCCCGAATTTCGTTGTCCGCTTAATAGTTCGCAGTTCACACACACACACATCATAAGGTACGACTGAACAGTAGGTTAGTTTTTGTTTTCCAAGTAACTCCATTGTTCTTCGGGGAACCATCGTATCGCTCGCACTTTTCGCAGTTCTTGGAACTTTTGTACCATGGAACCATCATGCCCCTCCCGGAAATAGTATGTTGACTAACTTTCCTTTCTGCTAACCCTCCTAGTTGAAACATTCTAATCCACAATGGTGTTATCCTAAAAGTCTTTTTCTTTACTACTTTTAAGAGGGGTTACTATTATTTATCGTATTGTCTTTGTGTCTGAAATGAGGAATTTGATTGGGGTGTCTCTCCATCCCTGTGTGTAAAACCATAGCTCTGATCAACCTGTAAATCGATAAATTTTCGGGGGGTCAAGAAAACCTAATCACTGTCAAAGAAAGAGAGCCAACCACACTGTTATTCGCTAGCTCGTAACCGAACGTTCAAGTTTTCAACCACTGGCCGCAAGGTCGTGAGTTCGAAACCCTTTGAGTTCAGTGAGATACGTGCTGGTGATGACCCCCAGCAAGGATAAAACATGTGTAGAGTACTTCTTGGATTTTCAGCATTGACTGGCCTCAGTCTCAAGATAAAATCCTGACTGAACATCCAAGAAACATCAAACTTGAAACAACTAAAGCCATGCATTTTTATTCTCTCCCGAATGTCGGGCTCCATCAATGAAACCCTTTGGTCTTCCTCAAACGCAGTACGATGCTAATTTCACATCTAACCGAAAAACCTTTACCCTATCACAAGCAAACTTCTGGTAGTTTACTGTTCTGCTTTTCCACAAAAGTCTTAAATTGTACTCGTTGATCTGTTACACTCCCTCCGCTGATCTTTTGTGATCCAGCGAAACAATGAATGCTTTCATTCCCGGCCACACCCTAACTGACTGCACAGAAATTTCTAGCATTCTACCTCGACCGCTTGCTCACTGCAAAGACTATTGAAAATTGACTTCATGGGGCGTCTACCTTTCTTTGCAAAGGTTTGGTTTTGACCATTTTGCTAACGTGAATGCCCTGTTATCCTGCCGTACAGACTGGATTTCATGGAACAGTCAATCAGTCTACTTAGCTGCACAAACTTGAAAAGCAGTCCTGTGCACGTGACAGTTTCAAGCAGCTACGTCCAAAAACTGGGTCCCGATTGGGTTTTAAAGAGGAGAATGAGGAGAAAGTTGGGACTAAATTTGTGCCTCACTCTCGTCCAACCTGAAAAATTTCAGCTCATGGTAATGAATAGGAATGCTCTCACAAAGCTGAGTTTGTATCGGCAAATTCTTTTTTTCAAATGTGCTTTAGCCTATCTATAAAATAAAAGACAAGGTATTTAAAAATTCACCTTAAATTATCAGTGAACTTTCTAATCGATGGTCCCACATTCAGCTCTATACTAAGGGTAACATTGGGACGATAGGAACTTCCTAGAGGGGGATATACGTTCGTATGTGGTTGGTATTTTTCACCCAAAAGTTCCAGGAGGACGGGTCAGAGTGACCACCGATAACACACGTAAATGTTTTTAGTATAAGAGGTAAAGTGCACACTCAAGATGTGTGGAATTAAATCAAATAGAACTAACATTTCGGCCGCGATTAAACTTAGTGGCTCGCCTAATGTGCACGAAAGTTGTTGGGAAACGCTTGTAGATGTGCGAACACACATAATATGAGCGAAAAAACTAGTCTCTGTTAAGAGTTGGCATTTTTAACTTCTGCCGAATATTTGTTCGCTTTCTGAACATTTAGACGAGGGCCCTATGGGTATCTTGTTGGTATCGACACCTGATTTACTGTGGGGGTCATTAGTGACCCCGAGGGATTCCAGAGTCGTGGCTCACCCCATGTAAGCCATCATCAATATGATGCGAAACGGGCTTCCTCGACAAAACACCCGTCTCTGTGATCCGAATTCCCATCCCCAGTACAAAATAGTGTTTTTTTTTAAAACCAAAAAGAACTACAGAATACAATACGATATAGCGGAAAAACGGAATCAAAAACGTTGAAATGTATACAGCTGAAGGTGGAGAGCTTCCCCAATTTTGAGAAGACTCGTTTTTTGAACAAAGGGTCCCGTTTTTTATCTCGCCGTCAGCCTGTTAAGTGTACTCAAATAAGTTTAAGACGAACAACACATAAATGGTTGCACGACCATTCAGTGTCACATTAGATGCTACAAGAATTGGCAACGTATGATTAGAGACGGGGTGGTGGATTTGACTCTCTGTGGTCGGGTCGTGGATCAGGGTCACGGGGGTTGATCGAGTGTCCTTGTGATGCCCCGTGACCAGTGACAGCGGGCTCGAACTGGTTATCAAAGTTACTTACCATGAGCATACAACACATTATGGGAGAAAGTACTGCACTCTGCATTTGGAAACTCATGTTCCCATCTAAACAGAAACTCTTTTAAGTTTTTCATATAGAAAGAAAGGGAATAGCCTCGAATTAATGTCTTCCTACACTGGAGAATGTTCTTAGTTTAAAGCTATAGAGAAGCGAAAAGCAGAGCCATCAGCAACTAGTAAGTAGCAACCAAGAACTTGGTATCATTATACGAGACAAAATCGATGAAAAACGCCGTCCTAATCAGACCGATGGTGAAATGAAAGTGAGCGGAACATAGCTGTTTGACGGTTGTTTAGTGAGAGTAGGATTAAAAAACAAAGCAATCGAAAGACAAATAAAAGCAACCGATGAGTCTTGGCTTGCCCACCCAGTCCCAACTCCTATAAGAATGTGAAAAGCCAAGAGAAGTTCTGTGGACCATAGAGTTCACTTTACTCAGATATAAAGCAATGAACTGAGGCTAGGATTGAAGCAGCATCTAACATGGGAAAGGGATCAAAAAACGTGATACTCAATGTGTTACGCTCCATATTAGGTTCAGAACAGTTGGAAAAGAAGTAACCGGAGTGATGAGTAACTGTTCAGCTGTAACACCCTTTCGGTGCCTAGCTGCCATGCCACCTGAGAGAAGCACGAAGGCTGGGATACTGCCAGGTTGCCCAAGCCTAGACAGGGAAAGTCGAGAGGCAGAGGTCGGGTTCGAACCACGGACATTCCGGTCAGTAAATTCGCACTCCAACCACTTGAGCCATCTCGCCATCTCGGAGTGATGAGTAGTCTATCACGGATATCTTCCACGGACATATTGGACAACAAGTTTGAAAACGTCCTTCTAAGACAACTAAAATAGTTTAGCAATAAACTGACCATTTGCCAGAACAACTTAGATACCTCGGTTTTTTGTAGCATTGATTGGGGTTCGCGGTGAATATTTTCTTTTTAGTGACTAACTTGTAAGCGGAAACACGTGAGAAAAGCTAGGAAATTCCATCAAGCTGATGTTTTGTAGAAAGTACTTGCCTCAAAACGAGAATAACAATCGTTAGGTAATTTAGCCCTCAAAAGTTTGTCAGCTTCGCCTATATTTGTGTCCCTGTCAGTTGGTTCACGCGCGAACGAACCTATACCGAGAAGCATTGGGTGGCACCATATCCTGTCTGAGTGCGAGCCAATCACATTGATGATCGGCCACTTTTGCCCGGACGATTGTGTTCACACTGTTAGCCAGAAGGTCGCTGGTTCGGAACTCCTTACTGAAGTTTCGTGAGATGCGCAGTGCTGATGCGTCTTGGTAACTGATTTAATGTGCTTCACGGCTTGTCGGTGTACACTAATTTCACCTACAGGACAAATTTTTCTGACACTGCCAACAAATATACCGGCTTATTCGCAGTTCAGGATACCCTCCAAGTAGATCATTCTCCCGCTTGTCCCGCTGAGCCCTCTGAGCTAAAATTTCCCTTTGAGGTCAGGATACGAGATACACGCGCTGTTCACCAAAGTACTGCACATCCTATCTGCCGCTGCTATACAATGAGACCTTTCACTGACGTACCGTTCAGCTGTAACATCTTTTTGGTGACTGGCTATCCTACCACCCGAAGCGCCAGTCCAACCACAAGCAGTCTGCATACCGAGGCTGGGTTTAACTCACGAATCTTCCGCTCATTGAGTTTTCGCTGAGCTATCTCGGGCTCATGGACTTAATTTTAACTGAAAGCTACCTTGAACAAAGGGTCGCTTTCTGTATCCCCCCGTGGTCTTGTTGCTAATATTTTTTGCTGATCCAAACGAGAGACAATAAACCGGTCCCGCAAGACCAGAGACCTCCCTCGAAGGAGCTCTGCCCCTCAATGTTGCGGAATCTTCCTGCTCAATTTCCCTGCACATTTGGAGCGTACAGCGGTGATTTTAAGTAACAAATGATAAGCGTCAAAAATTCGCGGAAGTGTAGTACTTCGACAAAAAACCTTGTAGTTGAACCTTGGATGAACAATATCCACTTTTTTAATTGCTCAACTTTGGCGAACATCACTTTTGCTCAGCAGTCACCGCAAAGTTCGTTTGCTTCCATGCAGAAGCATCAGAGAGTGTGTTCACCAGGACTTATCAAGCAGGGTTTATCGCATTGTTTGTCTCCCTGAGTCATTAACTAATTTAGACAAACGGGTGGGCCAAAGTTACGTGAGATAGTGAATACTAGGCCCTCTAATCACCAGTGTGTGAGCAAACCGGTTGGACGGGGGCTAACCGCCGGCTAAATACAACACCGACATGAAGTTTTAGAATCCTGCTTAAGTCCGACATATTGCAGACTTACTCAAACATATTCCACAATAGTTACCAGACGATTTGGCATTTGAATAACTGATTGAATCAAATACTGGTTACCAAAGACGCGGTGTTACAAACAGCAGTATTCAAAACACGCGCATTGGTCACAGCCGGCATTCCCGGGGCTGTGAAGTTGATCTAGTTGAAATGTTTTATGTTATTGGTAGTGAATACTGAAATCAACTTAGTGGCAGTAAAGCAAACTGCAAGAAACTAATTTTAAAGGCTCAAAAATCAATAAAACCAAGCCTCGGTCACATCTGATAATTATTGAACATTTTGTTTCCCCACATGTTATCTGCCAATAATGGTCCCGCTGTGCCGTCAGAATGTTATGGTGAACACCTGCGCAGAACGTTGCGAGGACGGATCAATGATCATTTTTGCGAGTGAAGTAAAACGAAGTAACTGGCTGATTTAATCTATTTTAAATGCCATGTTCTAGTGTCTAAAACCCGCTCTTCTAATTTGAAACCTAACTTCTGATGAAGACTTTCTGGATGACAAGTTAACTTCGGCCATGTTTTCAGAAACTGGCCATACTTTATCTGATGTCTCAGATGCACTTTTTGATGTTTAAAGACGTTCCGACCATAAAATTTCCCGACTTCATTCTTAAAATATGTACCTCTCCCGAGAAGCACTAAGTAACCGCCTTGTCTTTGCTTAAAATTATCAAGCGAATGCAACTTGAGTATCGAGAATGCACTACTCATAAGGTTGCTGAAAATTCTCCGACAGCCCACGACCGGTTTCGCCCTTCTGCTTTGGGCTCATCAGGTAGGCGCAGTCCCCGTGTTTCCGTCAACCTTATGTTCTACTTGAACCCAAATTGGACTGATTTCGATAAATACAATCATTTGCAAGTCAATTTGGTTTTTTCGAGAGACTCACCTGGAACCCAGCTGAATCTCCCGTTTGTGATGTTTCCAGGCAACTGAATGTGCTGCACCAAGCCGCCTCATGTTCCAGTTGCTACGATATTCGAGATATCGCGATACGTGTATATACGTAATGCACTACTCATAAGGTCGCAAAAACCAAATTGATTTGCAAATGGGTGTATTTCTGGAGCATCGAGAATGATTCGAACCCGCGACCTTGAACACCACGATATTTAGCTATGGGTGTCTGATAAACAGTATGCTTCATTTATGCCCACACGGCAGAGAGTACCACTATTCTCCAGCAGATGAGTCCACTAGGAAGCAGTGTTGCCTGGTTTATCGAGGGACAACTATTCATTCGATTTGTAGAAGCTAATTACCTAGAGTTTGTAGGTGGGGCGGAGGTTCCGAAGTTTCAGTAAGTGGTGGCGCTTGTCCGCTCGAAGTGATCACACTGTTGGTCAAATTTTACAGTGTTCACTTTGTTTCGAATCCTCTAGGAATTTCTAAACTTTCGCATCGTTGATAAGCCCATGGCAAAGCGAAGCGGCTATACAGTACTCTTAGACTTTTCAGCATAAATTGATCTCAACTACAAGATAAATGTACTCAAACCTCGAAAACTTTGAAATGTACAAAAATAGATTGATGACCATAACGGAACACACTAATCATAAGGGTGTTGAAGACTATTCGACGTCATGAGTAATGTGTTCCATCAAGAATATATAGTATGATATCGCAACTATCGTACTAACTGGAACATGAGGCGGGATTCGTATAGCGCTTTTAGTTGAAAAATATCACAAACCAGCTCTTCCGCTGGAATTTAATTGGGTTTCTCGTTAAAACCCCCTTAATTTACAAGTGAGTGTATTACGAAAGGTTGGTGATCCGTTTGCGGTATTATGATGTACATACAAGTTGAAGACTTATCGAAATCAGTCCAATTTGGGTTCAAGTAGAACATAAGGTTGACAGAAACGCGGGGACTGCGCTTACCTGATGAGCCCAAAGCAGAAGGGCGAAACCGGTCGTGGGCTGTCGAAGAATTTTCAGCAGCCTTATGAGTAGTATATTACTTATAGAGGAGGAGTAATTCACTGATCATACAAGTGACCAAGAAAGTCTCTGAACTAAATAAATGCTTAAGAGAGGTTTTTTAAAATGGCAGCTAGTTATTCAGTATAATCGTACACCAGCCGCCTAACTCAGCGGAAATTGTAGTCAGGGTTTCGCGACGATCCAGCTTGGTTAGTAGGTTTTCCCGGTGTAGTAGGCAATGCGGCTTCCAAGGTCAGCAACGGAATGACCGCAATTCACGTTACACCATAACCTTTTGGTTTAGTCAGGTTAACAGTAACCTATGGTAGAATGATCGATCGGAGGGAATCAGTGATTCGCCTTGACGTGCCCGAAGGATCGTGATTTGAAAATGAACGCTGTCTGTCGTTGTAAACTTGCAGCAGGCTTCTGATGAACAGGTCAGGTAAACAGCTGATCGTCAGTACAACTTTCTGTATGAATGACCAACCTAACTACAGGTGCACACTAGATAAATGCGTGTGGGCGTTTCTAGTGACTGATGTGGACAGCTTTGCAAGAGTATTTTGGTGTAAACAACAATAGCAGAAACTTCATTGAGTTATTTTTGTATGCAAACTCTTACATTCCTTAGGATCATATCTGGTCACATAAACTGTGTAGCCATGACCTCAAAATTCCGTTAGAAATACCCTTCTCAATAGTTCAGGCTCTGTCGTAAATTACGTAAATCCATACTGAGGTTTGCAACTCAGTGTAAATTGGAGTTGACTCGCTTAACAATGAAAAGTATTAACTGACGGTTGAAGAAGCGCACGACTAGATGTCGGTCCAAATATGTACGAAAGGCAACCCATCTCCGTGTGCATACCACTGGTTAGCGTCATTTTTAACGATCATATTGTTTTTTGACCAGGTCTAGATGACACTGACTTGAGTAAATGTTTAAATCAGTTTTCAATCCTCTTTTATTTTTGCATTACTCCACCAGATCGATGGTGTTCCGTCGCGTGTCACCAAACACTAAGGCTGTCAGATAAGGTGGCTCGCAATAGATGAGGCAACTTCAGTTCGACTACAACGACGGACCTTTTGTCAGCAGAAGCGTCTTGTAAAAGCGATGGTCTTGTCATGGCTCCCCCCGCCACGTCCCTCCTTAATTTGTAAAGCGATTTTACTGAATGACTACAGTGGCCAGTTGTATTATAATCTCCATTATTTATGTGTGTATTTGTTTGGCGATACCATATCGAAATCAGACGACTTGGGGCATGACCTTGAGAGTACTGTACTTAACCCATCTTGAAGGATGGTCCTTCCTTGAGGGCACTGTACATTAATTTATTGCTGGTGACACAATTTGGTGGAATTTTCAAAGCAGTGACCTCTCTTCGGATGGATCTGCCCTCCAGTGCAATACTGTACTTGCACGATACCTAGAGAATCACTAAAAAGACGGGCGATCCACACCTTTTGTATCCAACTTTGTGCTAATTGCCTGTAGATCAATAATCGTATGTGTAAATTAGAACAGTCGTTAATTGAAAACCCACGTGGTTGACAAATTTTGAGTCTAACAATGAAACGCAAGTGACTGGAAAAAACATTGATACTGATGTATAACACTGTGCTCTGTAAAACTTTTTTTCACCTGTTAGGTTGAGCTGTGATGCAAGATCCCGCCACCCCCGAAGCACTCATCACAGTCAACCCATGTTCAACGTACAACGAAAAATTTTCCGACGTATAGTGCAAGAGGTTCTATCAGAATAAAGGAACTTTTTCATGGATCTCTGGAAAGCTCTAAGCTAACTCCACTAGGCCGGAGTTAGACTCCCTTACATCGGCACATAGCGGATAACGGGCCTGAGGGCAGCGAAAGGCCATTAGGGACAATTGGATAGATGATCGAAATCACCGTATAGTCCACAAGCGCAACAATGTTTGTTCTGACTACAAAGCATATTTCAGACATGTTTATCTGCCAAATTTTATGTAATCCTAATTTTAACTTCCACCAGTTTCCGAGAGGGGGGAGTAGACCTCAACCTATACAGTGCATGGATGATAGGACTCTCAGCATAAACTCATCCTGCTAGTAGACTGCATGCCGTTCCTGACTGAGGTTAAAATCGGACTGTAGCTAAAAATCAATAAACCACTAGTCACATTTTGCTGAAGTGCACTATGCAGTGCCTGCCGAAAGACTACGGATTGTTACCGGCTCCCTGGGATCGAAGCTAGGAAGCGTGAGGAACCCGCCTCGCACAACGTCCAGATCGGAACGTTACAGATGAGCACTGCAGTCTGCGTGATAATCGGGGATTATATTCTCTAACGACAACCAGTGCTTCCTCTTCGATAAGAACGGACTCATGTGAGCGCATGAAAACCAACAAATTGACCATGTGGAACACTTTCGCAAGTAAATAAATAAAAGTAAATAAATAAAGCATTGATTACTTAATCGCACCTGTGGACCAGCTGTGAGGAGAATAGATTCACACACACACACACACCACTTTTATGCCATGAAAACTGCGCCGACATGGCTGATTACATTGAGCAGGTGCAGTTGTCCAACTTGAGAGTTTTCCAACGTGAAAATTGCGTTCAACATCTTCTACCAACCGGGCCCATTAGCCGCACAATGCTCTTAGCTGCAAGACCTTTGCAAGTGGAGTAAAAGTTTTTGCGCCAACATGTTGAATTTTGTTGCGGATGTGCTCAAACCAAAAGCCACCCTAATCTGTGTCATTTTCGCAGCTCACCAAATTTCATTGTCCACTGAAGCAATCATACCTCTGGCGAAAAAAGTCTGGTGGAATACTTTCCCAGCATCGCTGAGACCCTGGGATGTCTAGATGGGGCTCAAAAGTTTGGACTGGTACTCTGAACTCAATCGCATCTCTGCTTTAGTCCACAAGGGACAGGTCTTAGCTTCCGAAAATTTAATTCCATTATGCGAATACTGAGCGCCTCTACCAACCAAATCCTTGCAGCAAGGTTTAAGATAAAGTTCCCAATAGGAATATAATAACCTCCCTCCTCTAATTGTGACACGAACGTTTCAAGATATGCAGACGATTTTGTTGAGGTGCGCTTGTTAGCGGCCAGTAGCAAGTAGAAGTAATCCTTTCTGAAAACATACGTAACTAGTAAGGAAATAAGTCAGCCAGTTTCTTATCCCCTTTCTGTTAAAGATTGTAACTCCTGTAAGCCAAGATAAAACTAAAGTAGGCAACAGTTTCTGCAGTACCAAAAACGAAAAGCACAGCTCTGGAGTAACCAAGAGCTCACATGAACGGCACTTTCTGTAGTTCACGGATCCCTGGACAGAGCAAACTACCAAGCTAGACCCTAAGACTAAAGGCGCCATGGCGTTTTCACTAGCAGCTTGAACACAGCTGTGAGAGTGCGGACGATCTGCATGCAACCTTAAGCCCAGTCTCTAGTTTAATTTTAGGTTTCAACAGGTGTTCCGTTTTGCGGACAACATCCGATGACAAAAGTCACGTGACACCTATATAATCAATATATGCGGAACAGGTATGGTCCTTCACACGAGTATGTTCGTTAGTCTGTTTTAATAAGCTGAATGAACGAAACGAAGCGAGGTTATTCTTCGGTTATGATCTGAGTGGTTACTTTGAGAAAATATACGTTAACATCTCGTATAACTGAAACATTAAGTGGCCTTGTGCGACCCAGCCAGTTAAAAAATATCGTACACCAGAGACTCTGTTGAATCTCCCGTTTAAACCACCTGGTTTTGCAAATGAATGTATTTGGCTATTTGTGGACAATTTAGTCTTCAAGTAGAACATAACGCTAATGAAGGATTACGCCTGCTAGATGCGCCCCCTATTGGGCGAAACCGGTAGTGGACTGTCAGCAACCTTATCAGTAGTGTGCTACAGTATCAGTCTCCTTCACACTTTCAGCGTTAAACTGTCATTATCACTAGCCGTCTCAGTCAAGAAGCACAACCTAATCAGTTGCTAACACAGCCACAGAAAGTTCACACAAGCATCCTAAAGATAGTTACCTGAACAACAAACCTCAACGTAGTAGGATGGCAAAACTTGAAACCGCTGATGTCCTCGCACAAAAGTTTACCTACGGGCAGTGTTTCACCAGGAACTTCATTTTCACTTAGTAGATTATAAATAAGACAGTTTGGAATCCTGAGTTTTGGAAGTTAGTGTATTATCGAAAAACACCGATGAAATTTCTGGGAAATACGATAGAAAACAAAGGAGTACTCGAGTCCACTGTAAAAATTTTTGATGGTCATGCGAAAAATCTCGGATTACATGTCACAGTATAGACAGTCCTTTGGGACGTGCTACGTTGATATCGAGTCATATTTACATCTCCCTTAGAACACTTGAGGATTCCAGCAGCGAAATCTTAAAAAGTTCTTCGGAACCTACTCATAAGGTTGCTGAAAATTCTTCGACAGCCCACGACCGGTTTCGCCCTTCTGCGTTGGGCTCATCAGGTAGACGCAGTCCCCGAGTTTCCGTCAACCGTATGTTCTACTTGAAACCAAATTGCACGGAATGAGCGAAGTACACTCACTTGCAAACAAATTTGGTTTTGCGAGGGACTCACCTGGAACCCAACTGAATCTCTCGTTTGTGATGTCTCTAGGCAACTGGAGCAACTAGAACATGAGGCGGCACATGAGGCACATTCAGTTGCCTGGATACATCACAAACCAGAGATTCAGCTGGGTTCCAGGTGAGTCTCTCACAAAACAAAATTTGTTTGCAAATGGGTGTATTTCGCTTCATCGGAACCTCGTATAAAAATAACAAGATGTCAGTCACGCGTGTGCACGTAGGCCTAATGTTGCTACACCGCGCAATCGCTTCGTGCGGACTTTTGGGGTCAATGTCCGCGTTATCGATCAGTTTAGTGAATTGATTGTTTGGCTCTCAACTCTACAGTTATACATCCATTCAGTGAGTCTGTAGCTGCTTTCCTGTACGGATCTACGTTGTGTAAGTCGCCGGCGGTTCACCCACATATTCGTCCTTATTTAGGTTCGATCGGAAGGATCACAACAACTAATCACGAGGAGTTCCTAAGAACAAGGAATACTTTGGATTCTGCGGGCTCCAGAACTTGACACTCATTCATCCTATTTTTGTCTTTTGAAGCAGGGTCTTATAACATCCTAGCTCCACTATGTTTAACTTTTTCGGTTAGATGTGTTTAACGCACCCGCCGAGCTGTTATTTGTGTGTAGCTGACCAGTTGGCAATGTGCCCGCGTGGCGTCACGGCAGAGGATTACCTACTCTGCTACCAACGGGGATGATACAAAAATGTAACAGTTTCACGCGGTGCAGTTTTTTCGTGATTTGACAACACGACACGATGGCATTCAATGCGTTACGCCTCGCTCCCCCCTTAGTGCTACAGCTTCTCACAGCCTGAGTGACCCCTGTGCCCCTTATTTGAGCGTTAACCGCGCTTCTGAAGTTTATAAATGTCCCAAACTCTTCACGTCATCCGCACTGAGGACCACTCTTGCAAACTGTTGTACGTTAGTACAGTGGCAGTGCACAGCCACATCGTTGTGATAGTGAAAAGTTTTTCACCGGGACTTTCGCTAGATTAAAGGAGTAATGTAACTTCAACCGTTAGATTGTACCAGTCAGTTGCAGGATGACTACCAGATGAGTGAACTGCTCACGGCCACCACCTATTCAGTAGGGTTTGCGCACCGGTTATTCGCTGAGCGACGGTCACTCGTGCGCAAACGAACCAGATGTAGGTTCGTTTTTGCGAGAGACTCACCTGGAACCCAGCTGAATCTCTCGCTTGTGTCTCTTGTTTGAGTCTCTCGCAAAACCAAATTTGTTTGCAAATGAGTGTAGTTCGTTAATTTTGTGAAATTAGATTTCAAGTAGAACCTACGGTTGACGGAAACTTTGGGACTGCGTCTACCTGATGAGTCCAAAGCAGAAGGGCGAAACCGGTCGTGGGCTGTCGAAGAGTTTTCATCAACCTTATGAGTAGTGCCTTACGCATATACAGATGTAGATTCGTTTCAGGATATGCATGGGAATCAATGGGATTTGTGCGAGATAGAGGAGGTGTACTGATGGATCCAAAGTATGCAACACAGCTGGATTGCCAAAATAAATAGTAATAACAACATTCTATTATTAGAAACTACTATTCAAGTAGGTCAGAACCACCCCACCGGAAGTTCGCTTTGTTTTTTGATTGACCGATGATTTGGGTAAAACCAAAAACGCTTCCGGTTATTTGAGACATTCCCATGAAATGTTAAGTTATTCTCACTGTGGCCATTTTATTCCAGTATTTTCAACCACAGCATATGGCATTAATTACGTTTCCCGGAAAAATCCGTGTTGGGGTTAAAGTTACCAAGTTAACTCAACATGACAACTATCCGGTAGACACAATATCGTTCTGGTTGTCCGTTGTATCTGTGTTCACTACGTTAATTTCAAGCAGGAGAAACTCGCGTAGTGGAGGAGAACACAGTTGGGATTCAGCTGAGTCTCGCGTGAAAACCAAATTCGTTTGAAAAGTTCGTCCAATATTATTTTATGTCGTACACATGGTTAACAACTCGGGGACTACGCCTACCTGATGAGCCCCAAGAAGGACGAAACTGGTCGAAAAAGCTGTCGAAGAGCTTTCAGCAACCTTGTGAGTAGTCTCTTTCAAGAAAATATAATGCGACTTGTCGAATATCGCACCACTTGAAGCATCCGGTGGACTGTGTGCCGCACGTTCCGTTGAAGAATGTCACAAACGAGGGCTTTGTCTGGGTAGCATTTGAGTTTCCAGTTAAAGCCACATTTGTTTGCAAATGAGTGTACTACAGGAACACAATCTCACTTTTCCGACCCAAAAAATTATCAGAAATGTACCTTATTAACGTATGTACCTGGGGCACCTCCGCCAATAAAACTCAATGACAATCGACTAATTGATGGCATCATTGTATCCTTTATTACACTTGGCAGTTTTTTCCAAGGGGAGCACTAAGTAAACGATAATGTCTGTCGTGAAACATCCCGATTTTCACACCCAAGTTTTCCGTAACGATGATTCCAAAAGAATCCCTGATTGTCTGTACTGATTTTCTACACAATCGAAAAAAAGCGAAAGATAAAACTGTGAGAACTATATGATCATTCTTAAATTCGGTACCAGACTTGTGGCTCGTGCGCCAGAACGACCACTTTTTTTGCTAAATTCAAATGTACTAAACTGAAATTTGAATGTTAATTAGAATGAAATGGAGTTTCACGCGGTTGACTCCATTGTACCCTACTTGGTACTCGGCATCTTGACAACAGGTAAATTGTTCTCTTTCCTATAGGTTGCGTGACAGCCAGCCACGATAAAGCACAGCCTTACCACTGAAAGTCAAGTGAAGGCAAGCCAAATCAAGAATAGATTTATCTAGCCGGAGGTGTTTTTTTTGAAGGTACAAACCTACATCAGAGTTGGGAAAGCAAAAAACAACACGAGGTAAAGGGAAGTGCGTGCAGAGGTTTAATGATTCATTCAACTACAGACCAAAGGCTGTCTATTAAAAAAGGTTTATTGAAGCAGGCATCGGACCATGAAGAGCGATGTGCAAGACTGTGGTACGAGAAAAAGTGAGTTTAAATTTTGTCTGGACGTTAGAATTCGAAACGGACTCAGAAATCAAATGAGGGTTTAGGTGTTGAGCATTCGATCGGTTCCTCCAAGGAACCAAATTATTGTCAGGTAACTCTTCATACATCTCAAGGAAATTTCCCGCAAACAAATTTAAAACCACATCACGTGGAAATGCTTCAGTTTGCGTTAAAAATCACCCAAACTGATCAATAAGCGTTACTTTACAGAAGGCGAGACACTGTATTAGTCCTTTCATGGTGGGGGGGGGGAATATGAGAACCCATAAATACATGAATAAATCCCAAGGGAACAGAAGACGCTCTCAGTCTCACAGCAAAAAACCCAGACATCGAAGACAACTGAAGACCACTTGGATATGGAGGGACCACCTCCGGTTACTCGATGCCAAGATATTTCAAAGGAAAAGCTCTAAGAAGAGGTTCAGTGTAGGTCACTGACCCAAGGCGAAGAAGGCCCTGACATTTCGGGACTTTAGGAGTAAGAGATCATTTACCTGACCAGCCAACAAACTCTTCCAGCACAGTTTGAATCTGAATATTTGCCCCGGGCCTATGTCATCACCCACATACTTGCAATGAAGACAACATTCCGAATGGTTATATCCTTTGCATTCAAGTAGAAAAATGGCGACATGGCACCATGGAGGACACCACTGTTAGCTGATGTTGGAGAACAGAAACTTCCCCCCCACACACACACACACACTTGTGAATTGTGCCGTTTTTTTTGTTAGTTTCACTGGACGCTGTTCATCTCCTGTCCCCGTGAAAAATCGTAGTAATAACAGTTTGTCAAGGCTACTAAAACCAGTATTGTAAAAACAGCGAACAACGGACGCAGTGCATTACCTTTAATGTCTGGTGCGTCTAATGTGGAGCCAGATTGAGGAGATAAAAACGGATTCTAGTCTGCGGTACCCGTTCACACAGCTTAAGAAGAACGGAGTTCCGAGAAATTGGCCTAAACTTTTCCGTCCCTTCGTCATCTTAGCGACTCGCTAGGAATGGGAGTGGTTCGAACAACAAGGCAGTTAGTAGACAAACTAACTATTTAGCGAAATGCACTCATTTGCAAACAAATTTGATTTTGCTGGAGACTCTCCTGGAACGCAGCTGAATCTCTCGTTTATGATGTTTTCACGGATATTCACTGAGCATTTCAAAATGCCTTTTGAACGGAGAAAGCTACAGGTAGTTGGGACCGTGAGCTTTGCCTGACTTCAGCCGCCTATGCCCATGTTTTATTGCTACGCTATCCGTGATGGCTCGGTGACTGGTGGCGGTGAGAGTAATTGATAAGGTTGACAGGACTGTACTCTTCCGGTTTGTTTTTTCAACATCGATCGCACGCCGCAAAGCTACTTCACGGCCTGCCAAATGCCCCGAAAACTTTGGTTGTGCTGGTTAACCTCCAGTGTGCTTACTCACCTATGTTCTCTGACCTCTAAAACGACTTTATTTCAGAAGGGCTTGGTGACCAATCGGTGGGATTAGAGCTGAGTCATGCCTCACTTTTGACACAAAAGTTTCGTCAGACCAAGTGACTAAATTACCAGGCTGGCCGAGGTTTAGAGCAGCGGTGAGGCAGTATGCAGAAGGGTCATGTTCATGGGGCGGTAGACAACCTGTTCCTCAGTAGGGTGATATCATCTGGTGGACAACAAGTTTTTTTGTTCAATGGTTATCTTTGGGGTCTAGTTTCGGGGACTGTGTTCAAAATACAGTGATCAGAGTGGACAAGTGGCGTCTACCTGTGAGCTATAGAGATTTGGTTGTCATTTAAAAACACGGTTCGCTTGGACCTACATTTGTGTATGCGAATTCACAGTGTTGAGTCACTCGAGAAACGTTAGATAGAGACGAGCAGAACTGTTTGAGTCGCCGGCAGGTACTCAAAAAGGTCGATCCGAACAAGCCTTGGTGACGGTAAAAATGGAGCCAGTGCATGAACTGGAGCAACAGATGTGCCAGGTGTATCAGGCTTTCGTGAATGCAGTCGGCTGGTGATTACTGAGAAAAAAGGCCCTTTGTTCACTTTGTGGAATATTTCTATTGGACGTGCTTGAAACGACCCCGGTCTATCTACGTGCACATCAAAACCGCACCGCGTTTGTTACGAAAACTGAGAACGTGGTAGCACAAGCCAAACAAATCTTGGCCCCGCAGTTAGACGATGCGACCGAAAATAACTGAGTCTGCTGGTGACGTTGAACTCCACCTCTTTCGAACTAAGTATGGGGCGATCCACTGCGAGTTTGTGATAAAATATCTTCCAACGTTGGAAAGTACAGCCAATTTGAAGATCCTGTTGTTTTCATCATTCGCCGGCGCAAAACACTCTAACTTACTAGGCAATAGGCTTGATGTTGTTTGGGAATGGCGAGTTATTCTCATTGGTGATCAGCTGGTCGACGCCGAACCACAAAGCATGCAACCACTAGCCGGAAAGTCGGGGGTGAGAAAACCCCTGGAGTTTCGTGAGACGCACACTTCTGATGATTCCCGGTAAGGTTGAAACAGTATTTGTACATTTATATACGTAATGCACTACTCATAAGGTTGCTGAAAATTCTTCGAAAATTCTTCAGCAACATTATGAGTAATGCATTACGTATATACATGTATCGCGATATCTCGAATATCGTAGCAACTGGAACATGAGGCGGCCTGGTGCAGCACATTCAGTTGCCTGGAAATATCGCAAACGGGAGATTCAGCTGGGTTCCAGGTGAGTCTCTCGCAAAAACCAAATTGATATGCAAATGAGTGTATATCTCGAAAGCATTTGTACATTGTTCCTAGGATTTTAAACACCGATCGACTTCACTTACCGGTTAAAATCTCAAATGAAGAAAAAAGAGTGTACGCAAAAATCGAACGCGGAACATCATAGTGGGGCTAGTGAGACGAGTTAAGGTGGAGTCTATTTCCCGATAAACAGATGGTCGGAATCGACATCCTGATTTAATTGTAGGCGGTTGCGGGGGTTGTAGAATACACACTGATGTTCACATTTTTGTGCGCAGACCGTCGGTTGGAGTGTTAAAAATAACATTTCTTGTTCACCCACCAGGGGGCAACAATTAATTACATTTAGAAATGCATCACTGTATGCAATGATTCAGTGCGTTTATCTGTTGACTTATCAAAAGATTCCACAATGTTTATACGTAATGCACTAATCATGAGGTTGCTGAAAATTCTTCGACAGCCCACGACCGGTTTCGCCCTTCTTGGGGCTCATCAGGTAGGCGCAGTCCCCGAGTTTCCGTCAACCGCATGTTCTACTTCAACCCAAATTGGACTGTTTTCGAGAAATACACTCATTTGCAGGGTTCCAGGTGAGCCTCCCGCAAAAACCAAATTGATATGCAAATGAGTGTATTTCTCGATTCCACAATGTTCTTTACGCAAAGCCTTCGTCCCAATTTTGACGGACGTTGATATCAGGATCCCATTGGTCGATGTTCTCCAAGCAAAATGTGACAACCTAATCTGGGATGATAACGCAAGTCGTTGTTGTGATGACCGTCGTATGGATGATTCGCGAAACACACTCAATTGTACACTAGTCTGGTTTTAACGGGGACTCTACTGAATCCAAAGTGAACATCTCATTTATGACCAGCCCCAAGAACGGATAAACCTATCGTGGACTGTCTAAGAGTTTTTGACAAACTTATGTGTATTGTGCTGCCAGGAAGATATCATTCGGGGATATTTTCGTTTTACATCTGAGCGTAGTTTTGGCTCAGTTTTTGCAACCATAAATAACCTTCACCACAACCTATCAGCCTCTCATGAGGTTCGGTCGAATGTAGATTTCTAACATGTCCTCATGACTCCACGTCCAAATGGACTTTTCAACGGACGGTCTATCTGAAGATCCTACGGAGTGACCACAATCTACTCCCTACTAGTTTATCACTCATCGCACGTAAGCAAAGCTAGGTAAGGATATCATTTCACAGAGCAAGAAACCGATGTACGGCAAACCCCCGCCTACGGCTATCGGAACGAGTTCATTGCCGTTCACAGTAAACCAAACACACCGCCCGCCATCGTTGACACTGTACCTAAGGTGCACACTATTCAAGGGAGACAGAAGCTCAAATCTGTCCAAAAATTGCATGGTTCTAAGCTGCACAGTTTGTCTTCGCAATCAGAAGACTTGAGTTTGAGACTAAGTTGCCCAACCAGCCTACTCCACACGGCAAATAGTAAGTCATCTGAAGTTGCAGTGGGGCCTACATGGGTAAATCGGATGGGTACCTTTCTCCGCGAATTTCTACACAAGTTGTTATGAGCCATGCGGCTAGAAGAAATCAGTAGCAGGTCAACTGACACATCAGTTACACGACGCATCTCGGAGACCGGCCAAGCTGTTGATCGCCCCCTCGCCGGCCGGGGTTGGCTCTGGATCCCACCCCGAATTTCGTACGAAGGGCTAATGCGACTTCTGATGTTCAAACCCTGTTAGTACGCTGTTTACTTACGAATCTACAGTGTTTTGCTTGTGTAACTTAGGACAGAAAGCTCAAACCTCAAAAACTCGCTATCTTCTGCTGTTTCGATTGAACTGGTTTAGGGGACCAAACGTCCACGTTTTTCCGACCACATGCAAGTACATAATTAACTGCGTGTTTTATGGACCACATAATGAGGCAAAAGTCCTCCTTACGTGACTTGAGGAAAGCAGAAAATCCACTCTTGGGGGACGCACAAAGTGACCAGCTTCAAGCTGAGATCGTGAAATATATGCAGCCTCTAGAGTTTGGAAGTTCAAACCTGTCCGTAGGTGCACTCAACAAGAAGGGATAATCTAGAGTTACCTGAACTGATCACTTTCAGATGCCTGATCATAAATGGTCTTGGGATGCGAAGCTCATCAGGATTGATATGAGAAAAGTTGCCGAGAAAGTCCTTGTATAACCTCATCTGGATGCGGATATGGCTATTCCTGACGCTTCGAAACACTTAGTGACCGGCAGCGCTCTTGAAACCGCACTGCACGGTCAATGACAGATTCACATAATCTTCCACTGTGGATAAAGATCTTTTACAGGCAAACTGATAGGGAATGTTTGTTTTTTTCAGTTAACTAATCTCAAGATCAATGTAGCTCAGTCACAAACTTATCACCGGAAAGTCCGTGTCCTCAATCCAACCCCAGCTACTCGATTGCCCTGCCTAAGCTTCGACGACCTGATAGTGTTTCAACCCTTGTGCCACCTTCAGATAGCATAATAGCTAGGTACCCAAAAAGGTTTTGCGGCTGAACAATCATTGTTTGTTCTGTGTTTCTCATACACAGATTCAAGAGTACAGATAAACAATAGACTGTCCAATATGCTGGCAATTTCTCTCGGGGTACTGAAACAATCCCTGTCACTCTTTCACGTACGAGATTTTTCAAAGGCACTACTGAAACAAAACTGTCGCTTATTTGGTGAGGACATCAGAGCCTAACTATTCGACCTGAAAAGTAGTCAAACCATTAAGTTGAATGATCTCATTACTGGTATCGGCCTGAAGATAGCTTCGGCAGCGTGCTGAAGTTCAGGGAAGTTGTACCTCTCCCCAAGGACAAGACGGACAGCACCGGAACTGATTGATGGTGATTTCCCGGTGGATGATTTTTCGTCTGAGTGATGCCGACTAGCCGGCATGATGTTACGTCAGAAATGCTTCAAAATGACGCGTTTTTAACGATTGTTGACGTTGTGATCAGATCTTGCTAAAGGAATGAAAAACTACAATGTGGACCTTGGAGTCATATTATTAAAACACAATGTTCCAATCAAAAGAAGATTCCTTCGCGAAATCCTACAGTTGGAACCATGGCTAACTTTAAATTCATGTGAGCGGGAAGGACTAAAAACTTATCAAATGGTACAAAAAAGAACTTTGTTGAGTCTAAAGCCTCAAAAACTCATCAACGAATGTAGCGAATTTGGCTCTTCGTTCAACAGTTATCTCAAAAAAATGAATAGACCGTTGTTTTACAATTCACTGTACAGAATGTCGTGCTGCTGATAAGTTGAACAACCGGTGTAAACAGGTGTTGGAAAGTAACGTTAGACAGTGCCTTTCTGTGGAGCATGGCACTTTTGAAGCAAGCTTGGACAGATGGTTTGATCGATTCTATCCCACTGACTGGGCAGTCAGCAATGTTTGCACCCTCATCTTGGTTATCTGATTGTCTCGTTATGATTGAACTCCTGCCATTTGGGCGTTGCCTTCAAGGCAATGTCAATCTGCCGATCCGTCAGCGAAGTAGTTCGTCGTGAAAAACAGCAGTGATGAAAATCTTTATGGTAGAATATGTGCCCTTTACGGACTGTACAACGGACTTTTGTGTATTTCGGTGTATCCAAGCTTCTGAATTCCACCACCCAGATTCAAGTCAATTAGTGCAGTTACCAACATCCTGAATATTCGAAATTACAGAGAAGAACGGAGCAACACAAAATTGATTTACTCGTGAAACTCCGTCAGTTTGTAACTGACTGACACACTGGCTAATTACTTGATGAAACTGTCGTGTCTCTTACCTCCCATCAAATACGTTATGCGTGTTTCCGTAGACTGGTTAACCCATTTGTTAGTTAACCGAATATCTTTCTGTCACATGGTGCAGTACGCCGTAAGAAAAGATCCAGTGTTTTTTTCACAAAGCTGCCTCTAGACCTAATACGCCTTTGAGACCGTAATTCCGTATCAGCTAAACATTTTGGTTTCGCAGTCCTATCCGGGAAACCTACACCACTCTAAACCGACTCCTATCAATCACCCGGCTTGGATAGCCGTGGATACAGAATTAAGTGTCCAAATGAGCACGTGACTCTCAAGTTAGCAAAAACTGTCTCCGTTTCACTTGACCTGTTGCCATCTAACCTGCATCCATCTTAAAAAGCAAACCAAATCAAAACACCCTGCCTTCACAGAAAAGTAAACCGGCTTTTGTGCAGCACAATCAGTCAAGGAATATCACAGACGAAAGTCACCCGGGATTCAGTTGAGTATCCCAGTTGCACCACATCACTTTGCCAATGGGTGTGGTTCAAGAATTAGGTTCATTTAGAACATGAGGAACCTCGGAGGCTGCGTCTACCTGATGGGCTAAAAATAGGCGAAACCGGTCGTGGGCTATCGAAGAGCAACCTTATGAGTAGAATGTTCCGTTTATTAAATGGGCTCCTTCATGCAAGAGTAATGATATCTCCTCCTCTGATATCAAAAGCACTTCGTTTGCATGCACTGAGAAATTTGTGATTTAGTAATCTGACTTCTCTGAACATCACCTGGAAAAATCGACCAGAACTGCCTTTAGTTTTTTATAGGCTGCCTTGATCTGAGACTGTATTCTCTCTGAAAGCTTTATTACAAGGAAGGAGAATAGCTCCTTGATTAGACACCGGCGATGAACTACTCAACTTTTAAAGGATTTAAGAGTTGGGATATGTGTGGCAACTTGATTCTTAAAAATGTAAACCGCCGCTGGCTTATACTTAGGCTTTTGGACCAAAGAATTTGGATGGGGACCTCAATTGTACTCCTGCCCCTGTGGAACCACGAATTTCACCTTTACAACCCTTAGTACTAATACAATTAAGAAGCTGGTATTTTTTTTATCTTTCTTGAGAACTTTAAATGTGCATCCTTCTCGTTTAAACCGCCCCCTTCTTATCGCCGGCCGGATTATCCCGGTCACACTGGACTTGTGGCTCATTGGCTGCGTACCGAGTTGACCACGTCTAAGCGAGTGAGCACGTTTGAGCCTTGTTCGTGGTCTCATATAAAGACAAACTTACTGTTCCGGGTTGTCTGAGAAGTCAGCATGCGGTAGACATCCTCTGGATTATGCAACCGAACAATTAGGTGTGCGTGTAGACATACCGTGCTTAGGTGACAGTTGTCAAGAGTACTGATTAACTACCACCTAAGTGAATGGTACAGTGTCCAACTTATATGTCGTAGATTATTGATTCTGTTGTATCTCCTGTTTCTTGTGATATAAACTGCCCCTGCATTAGACAATTCCACTGTTTTCCAGTTTTCAAACATGGCAAGCATTGATATATTAGCATACTCTTTAAGATAATTACAGTTTTAACGGCCATCAAATAGCTCGAAAAAGGATCCAGGTCTGTACGCGTCCACGTTTCTTAGGTTTGACTGTTTGGCTGTCTGCTGTATGACTCAGCCGTCTTTCGCTGACAAGGTCCACAAAGTAACCGTACAAATACATTGGAAAATTGTTTGGCTCTGGCCTATACCATGAGAAGCGCAGTACATTCCTTACTAATTAATGAGGTCTTACTGTCATTCCACACCCGAAAAATCGATCGATTGTTCAGATCTGTCTTTCATGTCGGAATAAATAAGTCTACGAGTGATGAACTTGGCTATTTGACTAACTTTTCCAACCGCGTGTACTCTCACGGTTTTGTCTGCCTCTTGACTGTGGTTCACGTAACCAACAAAAGCCGAATAGGTACAGAGGAAACCGATAGTTACTGATACTTACTCTCATGAAAGTGTCGTATTGGTTTAGGAAACCGGTCATTCAGAGTTCTACCCTAATTTTGAGTAACTTCACATGGGTCTCGTGCAACAAGTAATTTGAAACCATCCGTTAAATTGAATCATTGTTGGACACTAGAGAATGGTGCACTAACTCCTAAAAGCTAATTATGCTCAAACCACATGCTGGTCCAAATTTATTTCGAAAATCGATGATCAGAGTCATTACGTACACACAGCAGGTCGGTCCACATGTGTTTGAACACAAAATATAGAATATTTTTTCCAAACTAATGATAAGTTTACAGTGCTCGAAAAACCTAGCATCTGTTCCGTTGCGTCTTTCAAGAACCTCTGTTTTGTGACATTCATTTAACCGAACAAAGCCTTGACTGCTGGAACCTGTATGGTCACCTTGGAAGCACCTCACAAGCTCGTTTGCTCGGTCTTCTAAGTCATCCCTTACACCTCTTCGGAAAAGTGGCCTTTTTCCGGGGTGTCCACTGTTCGGGGAATTACCGTGTAGAAATTAGGCACAGCAGTTCACCTACTGGCTGACGGTATCCAGTAAATTGCACGCAAAGTATGCTCAACCTAAGCGATCGTGAAGTGAAGAGTTACGAATTAGATGGCCATAACAGTGACCTCAATCTCTTAAGATTGCATTCAACCAAAATGGTACGATGTCGATCAGCTTGGTTTGAGCAGGACGTAGTAAAGTTGTTCGATTCAGTTTCTTCCAATTTAAGGCTCTACTTGTTAAAACACCTGGTTAAACACCTTGTTGACACCTCCAGATCATCCCGCTTTCAGATAAGGCTTTTTGTAAGCTCTGTCAGGTCGAAAATATTTTCCTGTCTGAATGGAATCTCTGTTTCCCGAAAAATAAGCGTAGCTGAAATTCACAGTCCTCCTTTTATGCGTATTAAGGCTGGTAAAACAACAAATTCAGCGGGAAGCTAAAAAGATTTGCACCACCGAAATAACGCAAGGTGTATCCGAATCACGTGACTCAAGAGCATATGGCTTCTATTGGTTTTTTGTAGTTAACTCCCCACTTTCTGTTTATCTTTTTTACCCGAGGTGTTTTCAGGTCTTCAAAGTTGATGTTCATTTACTGGTTAGCTCCTAGTGCTTGTGATTTAGAATGTTGGTTGGTTATGTTTTATCACCCGGACGGTGCGTGGACATAAACAGAACAACCTGACCTAGAAAAGATCACGTGATACTGTAAAGCTGATCGATGAAACCCTACCGCAAAAACGATGGAGATTTTCACCCGTGGCGAAATCTTTTCTTGCTAAAAATCTTGTTGAAGGCGCATTTTTAAGTTTTTGCGTTGTCTTCACATTTTTTTCAAACCAGTGTGGTACTCATTTAAATGAATCTGAGACTGATCGAGAATACAATTTTAAACAGACCCTTAGGCAGTCTCGCAAAAGGGTAACAACTGCATCATTCTTAGGAGTAATCTAAGTCTATATTCAATCCCCTGTAGCAAGATACTGCCGATAAACTGGCATTTCAAAAGACCGAAACATTAGTTTGCGTTCAACTATTCCCAACGTTAACTTACTTGAGAAATCCTCACGGAAACACCACAGATATGCATGCATCATTCTTAGGAGTAATCTAAGTCTAAATTCAACCCCATGTAGCAAGATACCAACGATAAACTGGTATTTCAAAAGACCGATACATTAACTCTCGTTCAACTATTCTCAACATTAACTTACTTGAGAAATCGTCACGGAAACAGCACAGATATGCTCTCGTTTGCGCAGATTCGATCTTTGAAGCTGCACAGATAGTAAATCTCAGAGTGCATCGACAGGCGCAAACTCAGCAGATGCGCTTCCAAAACACTTTTGGGTTCATCGCCACTGGCCTGCTTATCGGCTCTGTTGAGCAGGCTCATCTCAGATTGGCCAGTCAAATCTCTAAGTCTGATTGGTCAGTAGATTTTTATGCCACGCAGACACTGTTGACCCAGCTAACAGAACTAAATTTAAACTGCAAATATGGATGTTCGATTTTGGACACACTTATTCACAAAGTCATTGACTTTTGTAAACTCTTAATGACTATAGATGACCCGAAAAATTAATTAACTTCAATTTAACCGTAACTGGCAGACTGAGTGCTCCGTAACATTTGCGGACTTGTCGCCACAGCTAGGTCGAAAGTGTAGGTAGACATTCTGCGTGAAGCAGTTGTTTTTGGGTCGCATAAACAAGCGTACATTATGAATCTAATGGACCGCTTGAGTCTTACGTTTTGCTAACCTGGTTTTTGGAGGCTTGATGCCCAAACAACTGATGGGGGTGTCATACTCGTCACCCAAACGAAAGCAAACTCTTCGAGGAGGAAAATCTTTAAGATGCGTGAGACGTCTTTATCGTAATCTTCTCCCCTCCCCTATCGAAGAAAACCAGCCAACCAACACTCTAGCAGTGGTTCTCGGTATGCGTGACTTACGTTCATTCGCCTGGATTCACCAGGGAACTGTCAAGCTAGAGGTGCATTGCTGTTGTCACGTGCGCTGCTACTGAGCTGCACCAATTGAGCTGTGATTGATTCCGAAGACGACTTGTTTGCGCGTGATCGATGCTTAAAAATGGTTTTTCTGAGAACATGGTGCAATTGCAACACTGTGCATGCATGAAAACTGGACAACAGCTGGCTAATATATGCATTGAGTCAAAATTGTTACACTTATTAGACAACATCAGAATAAATTGCCTTTAGGCGACATACTCTATTAAGTGGTAAGGTTACGTAGTTTATATATATATATATATATATAATGATTCATCTCTGCTGACTTGGATGACCGTAGAGCATTCACCTACACTGACGTGAACATCTTGGGAACACCACAACAAAAGCTGTTCTAAACACATGCCTACCAGTGAGTGTGCATTATCTACGCTCAGAAAGGTGTCAGGCAATCCTTTCCAGCTATCCCCGAAAAGAAACACCGAGTAAAAATCCACATTCCGAAGCCATTTGTTTGAATATTGTGATCAGCTTTTTTGTCGCCGAAAACTGATTATCTTGGTGCCACCAAGGGGTTGGTGGCACAGTTACGGGCCAAAAGCTATTTTACGAGGAACGGGACCCAGTCCTACGTTTGTATCGTACCTCATGCACGTGTCGTATCTTGTTCACGTGGTCTTTAGACGTATGTTTAGTACAAGAAATCATCGCCCATCTTGTTTTTCATACATAGCGTAAGTGGTGGAACTGCGATGTTCAAAGCAAGTATACTTATAGGGCAATGTAAAATTTTGTGAGAAAAAACCGCACTTTAAGATGGCATATCCAAAAGGTGGTTAGTCTATTTTCATGATGGAAACTACTCAAGAGATTGCTGGAAACTCTTGGGCAGCCCACTACCGGTCTTGCTCTTCCACTACGGGCTGACTAGGTAGGGGCAGTCCCAGGGTTTCCGTCAACCTTATGTCCTATTTGAAAACAAATTACACAAAATTCGACGAATACATTCATTCGCTTACCAGTTTGGTTTTCGTGATAGACTATCCTGGAACCCAGCTGAAGAATATCACAACGAAGAGATTCAGCTGGTCTCCAGGTGAGTCTACTGTTGAAACCAAATTGGTATGCAAATGAGTGTATTTATCGAGGTCCGTCTACCTGAAGGTAAGCAACGCCTTCTTCCGGCGGTTAGAAATGCACGATCTACCTGAAGGCACTCTACCCTCGCGACAGTCCACATTACGTCTGTTTTCGTACTAATCTGCATTAAGTGATTACCGTACAGAAACATACTAGCCAATGCGTGGGCATATTCGACTACTGGATACCAGTTTAGCTATATCAGGCTGACGGTCTCTAGAGCAATGCAATTTTCTGATACTCATGAAAAAAACTTGCTGACTATACTCGAAACTTAACACTGTATACTATTATCCAAACATGTGAACAAATACTTAACTGTTCTCTATTTTTACGACAGATTTCCGGATAATGCGTAGACAGTTTACTGTGTTTATGCACTTGAAATTGAGTGAGCGTCTTCATACGGTGGTTTGAGCAAACATCTGGTGTCTCCAGGTAACTGAATGTGCTGCACCAGGCCGTCTCATGTTCCAGTTGCTACGATATTCGAAATATCGCGATACATGTATGTACATGTATGTACAAGGGTTTTCAGCAACCTTATGTGTAGTGCATTACGTATATACGTGTATGAAACGAGTTCCTCTAGGCAGTGCTCACCGTGACGAGCAAATTTGCGTTGGGTTGCCTGAAAACATCACAATCGGGAGATTCAGCTGGGTTCCAGGTGAGTCTCTCGCAAAAACCAAATTGATTTGCAAATGAGTGCATTTGTCGCAATCAGTCCAATTTAGGTTCAAGTAGAACATAAGGTTGACGGAAACTCTGGGACTGCGCCTACCTGATGAGCCCAAAACAGAAGGGCGGAACCGGTCGTGGGCTGTCGACGAACTTTCAGCAGCCTTATGAGATCTGGCAGTTTGTTCTATTTAATCATTTCGTTGAATACCAACTGTCATCCCACCACATCAGACGGCGTGTACTTCCAACCTGTAGACACTGGACTGTACCACGGCGGGTACTCCACTCTAAGCCAAGTTACTACTGGCTTTCATGTGGCCTTGCGTAACTCCACTTTCCCATCTGCGGTGATTTTGTTGTTCCTAACTAACGTAGCTACTTGTGTGTGTGCCGAGCATGAAAACCTTATTTCTTGTTCGCTGGACTGAGTTTGAAAAACTATCCTACTCTGCTGTTGAATTGATTTATTGAAGCTGATTAGGTGTTTATCAGTTCAAAATTTGTCTCGCCAAGCTAGTACGCTTCCAGATCGCCATTTCGTAGCACTCATCCATTGAAATAAGTAGTCGATTCATCAACTCACCGTCCACGGGAGATGTGTTGCACGCGAACTTAATGTCCATAGGCCTGAATGTTATGGCTTTACACCTCGATACTTCGGCGTCTAGCTGCCATATGGCCCTAGGCCGTGAAGCACAGATGGTCGGCACAACACGAAATAACACCGCGACCCGGACTGGAACAATCGATTGACGCACATGCTACAAAGGTGAAGTCGCTCTCCACCAAAGATTGTATTTCACAACAAGGTACCGCAATGTTTTCCAAGTGATCGGGCGATACGAGGGTAGTCAACCAAATGGAAATTATGGAACCAGTGAGGGTGAATAGCAGACTGTTTGCTTCATGCATTTACATCCCGTTCTTGGAGTACTGTGTTTCAAACGGTTGCAAATAAATGAACCTAGGGGGGTTGGTCAATCAAGTAAGTAGCAAACAGAGCCACTTTGACAAAGCGCCATAGGGACTCCTTATTAAAGGGGGAAAACTTAATCGGGCTTAAAACACCAGTAGACTGGTGTTGCCAATACGATCATCTGAATTACGCAAGGTCGTCTTGTGTCTACTCGAGAGGAAGTTTTCGGTCTGTCTCTACGTTGTTGTCATGGTGACTCCATTGTTAACGTTGTGAAATTTACGTAATAAAGACATG
The DNA here is from genome assembly GCA_003604175.2 of Clonorchis sinensis. Classification (NCBI taxonomy): domain Eukaryota; kingdom Metazoa; phylum Platyhelminthes; class Trematoda; order Opisthorchiida; family Opisthorchiidae; genus Clonorchis; species Clonorchis sinensis. The sequence continues at coordinate 21,727,866 of CM030369.1, forward strand.
AGCACTGGGCATCATAATAGGTTGTCACGTGCTTGTTCAATCTTTCAGCCACTGAGACACATGAATTCGGCCGCATCTATTTTAAAAATTAAAATTTGCCACTATGGAATGGTCGTCGATGCCCACCATTTGTAAAAACTTATTACCGTCAAAAATGTCAAATACAGACAGGTGAGACTGAAGGTGAATGAAGACATGGCCCACACTGAAACAGTTTTGCGTCTCCTATATAGGAGGGGATAGGAACAGAGCAAGTTCAATCCTGAGGTAGCTTTTCTGCCGCAGTAAAACCTGCATTTAGAACAGAGTTCGTGTATGATTTTTGTGAACAGGCAGGTGGAATGGACCTGTCCCTACATGTCGCAAATCTGCAATTATACCTAAATACTTCGGGCTTCTAATAAGCCCGAAGTTATTTAGCTGACGTAGATTTTTTTCAGCGCTCTCTCAAAAAGTTGGTGTGAGTTGGTGGCCTCCCGCATTGGGAGCTAAATTTTACTTCAGTTAACTTTGGTCTACTGATGGGTAGCTAGGTCTTCTGGAATCACACTGGACCACACTTTTGTAAAGCTGACCCCTGAAAGAGGCTTGCAGTTAACTTCAAGGCTCTGAAGAGGCCTCCACAGCTTGTCTTCTTTTGAAACATATATCGTGGGTTCGAATCGTTCTCAGATGCGACCAGAAAGATTTCTTAAGACAATCAGATTGACAAATGCATGTATCAGTGCCAAGATTAATCTAAATTCGTGCCAAATCCATCACTGCTCTTTGGAGCCATGATACAAATGCGAAGGTACTTTTGTGGACCACGAAACGTATGAAGCCGCATTATTCTTGAAAAAAACGCAGCACAGTGGGACCAGGGTTAGGCAGGTTTCACATCCCGACGCGACCGCTCTTACAAGTTTACACAGAAGGAGAACAAATGTTGCTGAAAATTCTTCGACAGCCCACGACCGGTTTCGCCCTTCTGCGTTGGGCTCATCAGGTAGACACAGTCCCCGGGGTTTCCGTCAACCTTATGTTTTACTTGAAACCAAATTGCACGAAATTAGCGAAATACACATTACAAACGAGAGATTCAGCTGGGTTCCAGGTGAGTCTCTCGCAAAACCAAATTGATTTGCAAATGAGTGTATTTATCGTTTCATACATCTTAGCCGAACAGACAGTTTTTGTATACTTTGGCGACCGTGCTACCAGAACACTCAGTCCTATTCTTCTCACGTTCGACGTTCGAACAGACAGTCAGACCGGTTTTCCTACTCAAACTCAGAAAACTTGAGTTTCTTCGACTCAAATTGCCCGTTGTGGTAAACATTCGCACTGCTGTCTCTCACCCTTGAAGTTTTTGAAACGAAATTGGTGAAAATAGGTGAAAACATCTTGTTCACATCATGTTATAAGCTGTAAGTCATCAGGATTACAGAATTGGAGAATATTTTGCGCCAGATTTCTACTCACTGGTCTGAATAACTGACTCAAGTTATAAGTTGGCTCCAAGGAGACTTCTCATACATTCAAATGCTGAAAAGTCTCCAAGGAATGCAGGATGAATGTATGTACAGTTAAGTTCTCGAGGAGATTACTACGGTCTTTACGAGGTCCCTACTACAAAATGAACCAACTACAGCCCTTTCCTGTTTGTTAACTAGTGACCACAAACCACCTTAAATAGTAGTTGCTCAACTAGGTTACCCAAAACAAAGTTGAACATTCTGGCGGAGCAAGGTTTTTCAATGCGTAGAAGTTTGTCCTCAGCAATTTCTCCCTCTAGAGTTGCTCCTGATTGTGTCTTATTTCTCCGAAGCAACCTCATGAGTGGGTTGACAATCAAATCTGTTTGGTCTGACCCTATTGGTAGTTCAGGTTGGCTTGTTCGCAGAGCTGGACAATTACGTTGCAAACGTTTCACCACCACCAGTAGAGGTGATATCTTCAATACGGTGCTAGAGAGGGCCAAATTCCAATCCCCCCTCTGAGACTCGTTACGGATTCCATACTCAGGGAGCGAATTGCTAAGAACATTTGTTCTCAGCGAAATACATTCATCTGCAATCAAATTTGGTTTTGCGAGAGACTCACCTGGAACCCAGCTGAATCTCTCGTTTGTAATGTGTATTTCGCTAATTTCGTGCAATTTGGTTTCAAGTAAAACATAAGGTTGACGGAAACCCCGGGGACTGTGTCTACCTGATGAGCCCAACGCAGAAGGGCGAAACCGGTCGTGGGCTGTCGAAGAATTTTCAGCAACATTTGTTCTCCTTCTGTGTAAACTTGTAAGAGCGGTCGCGTCGGGATGTGAAACCTGCCTAACCCTAGAAGTCTGAAAATAGATTCATCCGTCAAATCGCATTGTCGAATAGTACAAATTCGACTGGAGCAGCACCAAATTTTGTGTTTGAAGCATAAACTGACCGTGGAAAAGCGCACCTTGAGTCGTATCTCTTTCACTCTAATTTTCAAAGAACATCGCGATAGAGTATTCTAGACGCATTCTCATTTAACCGTGTTCTTTGCGCACACTGGTGGGAATTCGATCAGTTTTTCTGATGTATACATAAAAGTCTCTTCACCGGTATTGGAACACTTTCGGGGAGTACACAGGCCTTTCATCGACGTGGATGATTCATCGTGTGAGGGTTCATTAGGAAAATCCCAAGTTTGGAATTTTCAAACTTCTTCATTGAGATTCAAGTAGTTTCGTTTTTGCTTCGAGTAAATCCGTTTCACCTGCAACAGCATTGCATATCTTCACCTGAGACATATCACTGTATTGTGAAGTAGTAAAACCCTATAAAACGAAAATCGATCGCTTTCAGCTAGATCAATATAAACGACTGGTTTGCGATTTCGTCCAGATTACTCCAAACAGGAACTAGAGAAACCGTTGATTTATTGCGACAAAACAACGGCAGCTATTGTGTACTTGATAAATATGGGGTTTGTTGTTTTGTTCTGAACTCACACCTGCCGACATAGAGCCAGCTCCACTCCGCTTCATAACAACTCATCGATCACGTCACTTCGATTGGTGACAAAACGTTTGCAAAACATTACCGAACTAAGCGAACAACGGCCGGGTAATGTATTGGCACCACCCAGGACATGATCTGTTCAAGTTGATAGTCGACTCAAAACTCAATGCCAGTGAGAGGTTTGAAATTTGCATCCGTTCCATTCGAAAGCAAGAGGTCTCACCTCCTCAAGTTCTACCAAGTCAAAAAAGTGTTCTAAATAGGGAATTCCCTCGTATCAACTGAGTAAAGCATTTTCGGTAAGACTTATGCAACGTGATGTTTCGCAATGTGAATAATCGATGCTAGTGGACCCCCTCGGTATCCATGCCGAGAGCTCCTTAACTCTACGGCATTCAAGCATAGACCAGAAAAACCACAAGAGTTATTAACTGGTCCATCTATGAACCGGTAGCTAGACTATGTGAAATGGCGCGAGTTCTATTCATCCAAGATAAGCCGCAACATATCGATTTTGAACACGGCCACATCATTTGTTCAGCATACGCCACTGCTGGACATAGCGCATAGTTCAACACATGATAAAGTGCGGACTCAAGGGTTCGAAAGGAAGCAGGTTGATGCCAAGACTTGTTCTCTTCAGTAGTTTATCCAGCTTGAAGACACATGTGAACAGTCTCGCAGTACCCAGTATTTTTTCGACTGCGTATTCATTTATTGGCTCAACATGTCCGTAAAATTCGTCGATAACCTTCCACTGGTTGTATATTTCCTCAGGAGAATTTGCCATGCAAAAAAATGAAGGTTGATTTTTGGAGAGTTTTTCTCAGTGAGAAGATTTTCTGACTTGTTTATCTTTCCTGACGGTAGAAAGATGCCAAAACCCCGCTATGCAGTTTTCCAATTGCTGTCACACACAGCTGGATCACTAGTGGCATGTCATGTCCATCCTGCGTTAGACTTCATTTACAGAAAGACGAAATAAGGTTAAAATTATGTTTTTCAGTGCCTGACTGCAACAGGAAATATGATTCAGACTGTCATTTCAGTAAGAGACTAGTGACAGACCCAGCCACAGAAACAGACGACCTTCCATAAGACGATACATTCTTTTGGTTTCCCAGTTTTTTCTATCCATATAAAGATGTAGGAAATCAAGTCTTTCTAAGCAAAGACTCCCCGCTTATGCAAAGCAAGTCTTCAATTGACTCTTGTGTTTTCGTCGTGAATTAACGACAGAACAAACGCGTGTTTGTTTCCGAGGAAAATGTATAGAGCTGGGTCAATTGTTTCACCATAGGCGAAACGCAGGTAGTGAGACAGTTTGTCCGTTTACCATGGTTCTGGTCTCTTCTACACTACTGACAAACGTTACTGAACAGTTCTATTTTGGAATTCTTGTTATCATGCCTCCTTCCAGAGCAGAGTACCTCACGTAGAGGGGACCTTCGTCCTATCTTGGGAGTTAGAATATTTTCAGGGGTAATGTACAGGACCTGACCGGAAGGTCCATGGTGCGAACCCGACCTCTGCCTCTCGACTTCACCTGTCTAGGCTTGGGCAAATTGGCAGTACCCTAGCCCTCGTGCTTCCTTCGGGTGGCATGGCAGCTAGGCACCGAAAGGGTGCTACAGCTGAACGATTTTTTCATGCCATGAGAAACTGCACAAGAAATTCTGAGAATAATAAATAAGGTGTGTTGGGTTAAGTTAGTTGGGAGTTGCACTACGCAAAAGTGGTCATTGTCTATCACAGAAAGCAGTGCTTTTCAGTTGGCGAATATTTCACAGAAAATAAACCATGATGGGGCAACGTGAAATGAAAGGGCCTACAGTCCAACGGTGTGTAGTGATGTCTTCGAGTCTTTCTGGTTGTAGTGTATGTGATTCTGCTTGTCCGCGTTAAGTGGCACTTCACCAAACCTTGTGGTGGATATGCTGTAACCGCCTGATCGGATTGCCGAGCTAACGTTTGTCCGTTGTTGTGCAGGAGTTGTGTTACGTGTAGTATGCAAAAGAACGCTGATTACTCTAGTTTATGGTATCCCACTCTGAATTGATGCTCATATGTGTTTTTGTCAATGCTAGTTGGAGCTGTAAGAATGCTGTTCGCATTAAAACACTGTTATGGTGCTTATGAACGCCAAGGAAACGAAAACTGGAAAAAATACTTCATTGTGATCACAATCGGGCCGGACCACAGAGCTAGAGAGATGTATGGCTATTCGTCTCAAACCTGTTCAATTAGATGAGTACTGCATAGAGATTCATATAAAATGCGTAGTTATATGGCGAGTTCCAGAAGACAGTCAGAACCATGTTCTACAGATTTGCCGTTCGCGTTAGCAGGAAAGAATTTGAAAAACATGAGATATGTGGTCCCATCACAAAGTACTCAGTAAAATACGGCATCTCAAAACATGTTATGGAGAAAGTATATGAACTAGTTGACGGTGTGATAAAAAAACAGCAAAACAGAATGAAACCCTGCTGAATCTCCCGTTTTTGATGTCTCCAGGCAACTGAATGTGCTGCTCCAGACAGCCTCGTGTTCCAGTTGCTACGATATTCGAGATATCGCGATACATGTATATACGTAATGCACTACTCATAAGATCGAAGAATTTTCAGCACCCTTATGAGTAGTGCTGTTCTTGATTGTTTTCTCTGAACATATTTGTTTGTTTTTTTCGAACCGTCGCAATGTTTCAATTTTCATCTCAGTTTTTTACTCTGTCTGTAAGACCGTTAGAATAGTGTGTTACTGTTGGCAATGTTACTGTCTTCATTAGCATATCAGGTACTCTCCATTAAAACCATGCGTGACTTTTGTCACCCATAGAGATTTTGCAATCGCTATCAAGTTTAATGACAGCGACATCACAGTTTCAGAACACCGGTTGCAGTACGAAATAATCGATTTCCAAACTGAGGAGTCCAAGAAACACGCACTGAGAAGGACAAACTCACGCTAGGTGCTGTTTCTTTGGCGGTAGGGGTAAGCTCAACACTTTCTGAACCTCCACGTCTCCAGGACATTTCCACACACCTGGAAAACTGTATCCCGACAACGTCGTCAGTTAGCCCATCGGATGCCGGTCAGGCGAAAGTGGATCCGCCGAGCCAACTACTCTGCCATTCAGACCCTATACCACCAAAGACGGAAAGATGCAGCGTCTGCTGTGCTCGATGGGTCATGGAAAGATCTATACAAAGGCAACTGCGGCCTACCTCCAGACGCCGAACAGTATTGGAAACAGGTGCTCCCAGCTCCAAAACACGTGGATAGCGGGCCAAGTCGCATAGTAGTACCATCCCATTGGAGCTTGCTCGACCCATTTACGAGTACGGAAGTCGGCCGTGCGATCCGTCTAATGGGCAATTCGTTCCCAGGCCTGGGCAAGCTCACACCCATAATGCTCCGCCGGTTCAATGCTAACGCGCTCGCTGGGCATTTCGACTTATTCTTATTATCTGAGAGGTTGTTCTCCAGATCTGTGTCGTGCTCGTATTACCCTAGTTCCGAAGGTCCCAAATCCGACTTCACCGGACCAACTGAGACCGATCTCCATGTCATTCATACTTGTCCGATGCTTTCATAAGGTGCTTGCTGGTCGCTGGAGTCGTAGGTTGCAAAGGCCCTCACTACAATTGGTATTTCTACATTGAGACGGTTGCTTCTAACCTCAGCTTGGTCTTTGTTGAGCGCTTGATTCGGTTTCGCATGACACAATCGTCAGATCTGCCGAGGCATTTGGAGCACCGTCACCTCTAGTTCGATACATCGCACAGTCCTATGAGAATGCTGTAGCAGTTTTCCCCAGTTCATAGGTTCACTGCCACAGAGGTGTGAGGCAAGGAGATCCACTCTCCCCATTATTGTTCATCATGGCAATGGATGAGGTTCTTGGATTGTCGATACCGCAACTGGGATACCAGGTCCATGACACCCTAGTAGATGGCTTTGCCTTCGCTGACGACTGAGTCGTGTGTGCAGAAAGCCAAGCTCGCCTCAAAGAGAAGCTTGAAGCTGCCGCGGTTGAGTTGGGAAGAGCTGGTATGAAGATAAACGCCCGGAAGACGAAAGCGATGGTAATCTGTGGGGACAGGAAACATCGGGCGACAGCAGTCTCAGTCGAACCATTTTGCTTCGCCGAGGAACTCATCACTACTCTGGGTCCGACAGACACAGTAACATATTTGGGCATCCCCTTTACTTTCAAGGGGAAAGGAGTCTTCAACCATCGACAGCATCTGCTCAAACTGCTCGACGAGGTGACGCGTGCCCCGTTGAAGCCGCATCAAAGAATGGAGATCACAAGGAACTACCTGATACCGAGGCTGACATATTCGCTCGTGCTTGGCCAAGTCCACCGAAACACGCTCAAAAGGTTGGACAACTACATCAGGCAATCTACACGTGGCTGGCTACGTCTACCGAAGGATACCCCGATCAGCTACATCCATGCCGGTAAACAACATGGGGGACTTGGTATCCCAAGTCTGAGTGCAACAATCCCGATGCAGCGGAGAGTGCGTATGGAAAAGCTGCTTTCTACTCAGTGCCGTGTACTACGCAATGTGGTCAACGATTCCGCATTTGGCAAGGTTGTTCGGGATCTCAGCCTTCCGATCCGTGTCCATGGTTCATGCGTAAACACCAAGGAAGAGCTGGTGGCTGCTTGGGGTGATAGCCTGCACAACAGCGTTGACGGTCGCGGTTTACGAGAGTTGGTCGCTTCGTCTCTTTCTAATCGATGGCTCGTATTTCCAGAAAGAGTGTTTCCTCGGATATTTATCCGCGGTATCCAGCTCCGATGCAACCTGCTCAGGACAAGAGTTAGAAGCGCTCGACATGGTCACGGTGGCCAGACGATCTTATGTCGTGGAAACTGTGGCCAACCAGAGAGTTTGGTGCATATTTTGCAGTCCTGCTGGATCACGCATGACGCCAGATGTGCTCGTCATAATCGGGTTGCAAGGGAACTCGCAAAACGCCTCCGTCGCCTGGGATACACCGTCTTTGAGGAGTTGAGAGCACCAACTTCGACGTCCTTCATCAAGCCTGACCTGATCGCCGTTCGGGAGCGCCGAGCGACTGTAATAGACGTCAGCATAGTCTCGGATGGGCGCGGAGTGACTGTGTGGAATGAGAAAAAGCAGAAGTATGGTGCTGATGAATTTTCCCTCGCCATAATCTCAGCTCTACGTGCTATTGGTTGTGATGTGGACTTTTTGGTCCACCAACCGATGATCATCTCTTATCGAGGGATCTGCTTTCCTCAATCCGCCAAAGCTGTTATCGGACTGGGACTTTCTAAAGTCACAGTCAGTGACTTGTGTTTGCTCGCCATTGTGGGTTCTCTGCGTACGTACGACACTTTTATGCGTGGCACATGGCGTTGAATGTACATTCTTGCCATTGAATCTCACACCAGACCCAGTATGACGGACACTTTGTGCCTGATGTGCGAGTCTTGACTGTGCTAGCGCTTACCGCGCCTTGAAGAGCATTCAGCATTGTTTGTCCTTTCTTCGGTTGTTAGACTTTACACGCATGTTTCCTTACCAAAATTCTTACGTACGTTGGGATTCATCCTATCTGACTGGAACTGTTGGTTGCATGACTTCGAATGAGACATTTCTTTCTTTTATCTCATATTCTCCTGTAACCCTTTCGCATTCATCGCTTGCATTCACTTTTTATGTCTGTGACCATGCTCTTCAAACATAAACGATAATAATTTAGTAACAGTGTGATTGTGGATTTGAACACAAACTCTTTCGTCAGCTTAAACAGACCGCCGTACCCATAGAGGTTTCGAGCTTACAACTGATGAAACCAAGTGTGGACCCCAGGATAGTATAACCGATGCCACTTAGCCAGCTTCTGATGTTATGCGAGCTTCCACATGCCGGAATTAAAAAAAGGGAGATCAAGAGTCAACTCTGCGCTTTGGACATTGGGCAGTCGGACAGTAGAAGAACAGTTACAAATTACAGCCTTTCAGGCAGTTGTAGATGACAATCATGAATAACCGGCGTAGGATACACACTATATGGGAGACGAGATCCATATACTTAATCAAAGTTACTTGGAAAACATAAGATAATGAGGCACCGAGGACGTATGAGGTCCATGTGGGTCTTCAGAATGTTGCGGGAGGATTAATCAGCTGCTGCTGAAGGTGAATATACCGAACAGACAGAAGCGACTACAGACAAATAAGGCCGGTGGATCGGCACCACGCCAAAAAAAGTCACATTTCAAAGTGCGCGCCGTACCACATCACATTTTGAAGTGCGTGAAAATGCGCTATAGCAGACAGAAAGCAACATGGGTTGAAAGAAAATCGCTCATCTGGCTGGCAGCTGTTGTTCAAATGGATGACCTGCTAGACATTCGTTCTCAATATCTAGGTTCTGATTCCTCACTACGCCTGGACATGCACGGCAGAATAAATTTTCTCGTGGTTGCTGTTCAGCTGTGACACATTTTCGGTGCTTAACTGCCATGCCATCCGAGGGCTGGGATACGGCCAGGTTGCCTAAGCCTAGACAGGGGAAGTCGAGATGCAGAGGTTAGATACGAATCATGAATTTTCCGGATGGCGCTCGAACCATCTCCCCCAGGTAGTAGAGTGATAGTAAAAAGACAAAAGATAATCGTTCAGCTGTAGCACCCTTTCGGTGCCTAACCGCCATGCAACCGGAGGGAAGCACGAGGGTTGAGATACTGCCAGGTCGCCCAAGCCTAGACAGGTGATGCTATTTAGCTAAGTGACCAAGACACAGCAAACATTTGTCCGAGTGATTGGTGGTTTGTCTCTGAAGCTGGGTTTGCCTGTTTGAATGATCTTGTCCTGACTTCTTCGTCCGGCTCTGCTTGACTTGCTAGGTTCAGATCTCATGAGATCAACGTGAAAATTCGAGTCTTTCCACATCCATAAGCTACACTGCGCGACGTGCAGGCCAATGGCCTCGGAGCAGCAGTTGACTGCGCACATGAAACCAAGTGGAGAGCCCATGCAACACACCACACACTTCGGTTCCGGTTAACCAGTGTCGTTGAACGTTATTAGCTGTGCGACATCCTGTTTGCAACAGCCTGTCGATGACGATACCACCGGATCACAAACAATCAGCGGTTGTGGAATTAGTAAAACTCACTGACAACTGAGATTTCCTCTCTTCCGGGAACGACAGATTTGGAATTAGGCTCAAAAATACCGATACGCTCGAACGCTTGCACTGAACATGACTTGAACCAGTTACTGTTTCTACCAGGTCCTTCTCCCAAAACTTCCCAAGTGATTAACAATGGAATATAAGTTAACAAGTAGATGTGTAATTATCTATTGCAAAAATCTAGACAATGTATTAAGTAACACACGCAATTTCTCATTTTTTAAGCTGCAATATCATCAAAAGATTCGTATCAGTTTGTGTTACATACGCCGTACACCTAGAGTCCTTTGACCGTTGTCTCTACGCACACTGTGCAATAAAAGTTCTGGTGATCACTGTGTTTGTTCGCGGCTCAACTAGAATCCTCAAGTGGAATTGAATGCCTCATCAAGGAACCTGTTTACCAAAGTTTAAATCGTGAAACACGCAAGGTTACGGCTCACACTAATGCTGACCAGTAGACATGGAGCGACAGAAGACAAGGTCAGAGATCACATTGTTCAGTCGGGTGACAAGCCATCCAGCAGCAGCGCTTACAAAATCGAAAGTCATTCCCGGTTCGCAGTACGTGTATAAACCTGTGCACGTAAACACCGCACTTTCACTGACCTGCTGCACCGCTTCGCCTCATAAAGATACACTGACGACTTTCATTCGACTCATGACGAAACGTTTGCAAACTAACCGCCCATTCAGGTTTAAACAACTCGGATTATAGCTTTGATTTCGGAGCAGAGGAAGTTAGGTATGGGAACCCTAATATCTTTCAGGCACCCAGATACCCACTAATAAAACTAAGAGCGTCGAAAAACCAATGGAAATTTGGGGTCACACATCTGGAACCAATGTTGTTAGCTCAGGTTGTAATGATTTTTTTGCTGAGCAGGTCAATGGCGTTAACCTATAAGGGGAAGTTGCGGAATGTTGTGCGTGAAACATTAAGTTTACAAAGTCAAAACTAGTTTTTCAACGATCTAGACGTGAGATTTTCTCCGAGCATCCCGATGACCAGGATCGAGTTTAGACAACCAGTGGGCTAGGCACTGGTGATTCCACTTCCACTGCGGCGTCACAGGCAAACAGGCAAATTTGTTGTCGGTTTCCAAGCTATCTTTCCGTGTGACATTGGTAAAATGGTGGTACCCTTCGTCCGTAATTCAAATATGCCCGTCACTGATATTTTTATGGCAATATATTTCATTACCACTTCACCAACACAACCCTTCCCTATTATACTTGGCCTTGAATGGCCAGTAGTTTTTCCCGGACCACGTACAATATGGCATTTTTGGGGGGCGTGTTTTATAGTTGCAGTATGCGGCAACAATTGGGGACCTCAAAGCCCGGTAAATGGATGGATGCATAGGTGGATGAATAAAGGAAGAAATGGACGAATGGATGAATGAATGAATGAATGAATGAATGAATGATGGATTGATATTTGTCGTGCTCACGATAAGTATGGCTACATTCGTCGGGTTTCACCTTTTTCCATTGGTTATTCCTGACGGAGCACGTAGCACGGAGATTACTTGATCAAATTTGCGTATCTGGTAATGGATGGCTACTGTCATACGTATGTGTTTTGTTGATGCAAAAGGATGTCGGAATGGTGATTTCAGCATGCAACTGTGAGCATTATGTGCCGATAGGCTAATGAGTACCGTACAATGGTTTAAAACTTAAAAATCATCATTTTACTAACATCCAGGACTGTCCGACTGTCCGAAACTTCCTCGTTAGTATTTAAACCCTGTACCGCTAAGTTTCAATTAAATTCAGCTGGCCTAAATGAAGCGCGTAGTTAGCTTCAGGTGATCCGCTGTTTACTGCTTGTTATCGACGACAAATCACGTGCGGTATGAAATCTTGATTAAAAATTCAGGGTGTCCTTATGACCTACAGAGAGTTAGTTATATCGATACGTGAAACATCTGAGACACTGACTTCGGCTGAGGTGAAATATTCTACCTCATGCATGGCCTCGAAGTAAATATTCCTTTAACAAATGCCGAGGGCTTGAGATACGGGTTGTGCTATATGTCCCTCCTGAAAACACTCAGTCCTCGGGGATATTTTGGTAAAGTGATTGCTGGAACTCTGAACCGAAACCGAACTCTTGTCGTTAGCTTGATGGTAATCATACATCACACCTATAATGATCGACTCCTGCTTCTGCATAGACCCCACGTGAACGAATTCTGAGCATTCTTACGGGTTCTGGATTCAACCAATTATCGAAGCTCTATTCGCGGTGTGGCTGACCTCTGCAGATTGGAGCGGAATTATAAAGTGCACACCCCGCTCAACTGATCTGATCTGCCAACAGGCAGTCAGTCAGCCGAACCTAGAATGTGCATTCTGGAAATAGCCGCAATCCAAGAAAATGCACTTTCATCGCTAATAGGAAGTCCAATTTGAAGCTAAGTGGTCTTAGATAAAATGTGGCGTTTTCCTATAAAGTCAAATAAAAATACTTTAAACTGTCGGTCGTCTATACAGAGTGTGATCACATGTCCAACTAAACGTCACAGGAGCAAATGATTGTTTTTTTGGGAAGAACATAACAGTAGAGGGAGAGTTTATGGCCCCAAAAAGTGCATTCTAGCCATCTGTAAACATATTGGGGAAGGTTTCACATCCCAATAATGCAAGCGGCCTGCAGCTACCCTAGAACAGACAGTTTGAAAGGGTGCTCATTTAACGATTCTGCCATCAAACAATTCACAAGGCACAATGAACGAGCATGTGACAGAAAGCTGCGGATTGCAAGCGTGGTAGGTTTTATCACCCAGGTCCTAAAGATTACGCGTTGCAGAAGCACTTGTTTCACGTGACCATAATTGATTCTTGCAAGGCAACTTTAAATTCAAGGATCAATAATCAGTGTTTCCAGTAGAAAGCAAGAAGGAACTTCCGCATGACCCGGTCACTGGCACATCTAAAATGCTTTGGTTTCATGTACTAGCTGCGTCATTGATGGCAATCATCCGAATTGCCAACTCGCCAGTGTCGTCGGAACAACCCCAATACTTTTCTGAAAAGGTGTGGAGCAATGTGTCAGAGACGGATATCGTCAGGATGTTACCGGAACTATTTTTCTGAATATTTTGCACATGACTCGCCGGATCCATAGAGAGTTTACCTGTATTTCTCCCATTTTCCTGTTTTGTAATACCTAATCCTTTCTATTTCTTTTTTTTCTTGCATCAAAATAAGGGCGAAAACGCATCTAAACTTGTGGGTAGATAATATCATAGTGAAGGCTTCGTGCTTCGCTTTTGGAGGCATCGTTTAAACGACACAGCCGTGGTATACGGTGGTTCAGTGGCATTCAGCGGTCACTGATGGAACCTAAGTGGAAACGGTAAGATAACTCAAAGTGAGACGGACCAAGTGCGATTATCTCTTTACCAACTTCAATGAACTTTTAATTAGTCACTGCAACAATGGCACTGAATGCTCACATCAGTGGGTCGTATGGTAGGATCTTTTGATATCTCGATAATTTCTTCCTTATTGTTCGATTAACACCGTGTTACTTGTTTCTTGGGTCGAGTTAGGATCTGGCATGCAATACAGATGGCAAACGTCCACTCTGCTGTTCCTTATACACCCATTTGCTTGTCAGGTTAGGTTCTGGCCATGCTGCCAGGTGAACGCTCGCCAGCAAAACGGCTATGATGTGGTGGAAGTACCAGCAAAAGTTCAGAAAAAGATACTAGTTTTCAGTTGTGGTCTATTTTTGACCGATTTTCGGCTGTTTACTCCAATACGAACAAGCCATCCGATGTCCAAGATTTCACCAGCCCAAGCACGGTGATCTGGAGTAGGTTGATGCAACCCCTAAGTTCATCTATGTACTTGGTGAAGATATTGATTGTACTGAGTAGTGTTCTAACCTATCTCATAGGTCGGCCTTGTCTGCCCGAGAACTGAGACAAGAAAACCACTTGCCCTGCAAGCTTGATGAATAAAAAGCACTGCCTTGACTGAATTCATTGGCTAAACCGAGGCACTTGAATATGCACTCTTGTTCGATCGATAGTTAGTGGGAATCTGGGCACGTACTTGAAAAACAAGTCTCATCCCCCTGACCTTAATTTCCAGTTCATATCGGAGGTATAGCTGACCGACGCGGTTAAACGTCTGTTGTTGTCTTTTGTCACCTCTGGATATAGCTGTGTCGTCAACATGCTCAAGGCAAGTAATTTGGAACTGAACTCCAGAGCAGTTAATCAGTGACTGGCGCACAAACCTGTCTCTGATAAAACTTAGCGTCGCCTGAAAGACTGAGGGCATCATTACCAAACTACAGTGTCCAGGCTCAGTTCCAAAGACGTCTCCGAGGGCATGGATGCAAACCCTGGTCCAATCAAACTGGCTGGGACACACTACCAACTCAAGTCCCTATATAGATTCTCAGTTAATGGAGTAGGAGACAATAAAAGGTAGTAAAGTAGACGACATTTTGTTGTTGACACTTATCCTAGTGTACAAGATTTTATTTCAAGATAACAAGCTGGTCAGTAGAGAGCTTTTCTGGATGTTGTCTATCTTACTATGGTGAGACTTGGTTTAAAGGTGTAGTTCTAAGGGGTGTAGAAGCGTAGCAAATACTTTTCCTGTATTGACTTATACACTGATAGTTTTCACACCTTGTTTTAGGAGATTTTCTGAAAATAACAACCTTCGAATACTGCCCTGGATTCAGAATTTAGCCAACTATCTTGTGAAACGAGCCTATGATTGATAATGCCATCGCTCTGTACGCAGAAGAAGCAAATCAGAGAGTGAAAAAAGTACGGCTCCTGTCCATGATGTCCACCTTCAGCAAAACTCCTTATTTTTGGGTGAAAACCGATTTCAGTTTAACCGCTGCTCTTCTCCAGGTCACCTGAGTTACTGTTTGGAAGTGTGCGCACCTCAGGTGTGCTTGTTGTTCATAGGGTCTTATTTAAATACACTGACAGTGACTCGACCTAAAGCTGCCACCTTGACATGGTGGTCGAGCTTGAGTGCTGCAATGATCCCGTGGGCTACACTGGCTGGAACGTCGTTCCACAAAGTGCAACCATGCCAGGAAGGCCTAAGAGGAGCAGTCCGACCAAGATAAGCGAGACTCCGTACTATGAGTAATCGTCCTACGAGGCGGTCTGGGGGTAAAGTCGTACTGTCCTCTGCGATAGCAGTGTGAAGGCAGTCAGGTGTTTCCCCCAAGAGACCAGCATGTCCATATTTATGGAAGCAGCAGTGTTGTCTTCCTTTGAGGAATGACTGGTTAGAAAATGTCGGCCCCAAAAACCGCACACTCCGATCGCCCAACGGTTGACCGTCGCCGGCGCATTATCCAATACGGTCGAAATACTTCTGAAACCAAAGATTCCGCGCTCCTCAAGAGGCACATGCTGTGCGCAGCCGCATGAGGAATGACACAGTAATGCCTTATTCCTTGCGCCCTCGGGTTAGGCCAACCCCTGCGGCCGAGGACGTCAAACTATTGAGTCATCAGCTCCGGGCAGGGTTCCCAAAGAAAACCCTACTATCCTCTGCCTCGTGGGTCAGCCTTTGAGTCAGAGGCTCTGTGGGGTACCTCAACCAAACCCCTTCCTCAGCCTGGGCAACCGGGAAGTATCATTTGCCCGCGCAGTTCTGCTGTCCACCGATGTCCCTTCCCAACCCCTCCCACCACACAAGCAAACTTCGCTGGGTCATCTGACTGTCAGTTATCTGACCGAAAGGCCCTATGCCCCTTGCTGCCTATTAACAGTAAACAAAATAACACCCTTCTAAATCCACGAGATCCTTTCTATATAGGAGCTTTTAACGTCCGTACTCTATGTCAAATTGGCAAACAGGCAATGCTTGCTGAAACCTTATACTCCTTAAAATTGATGTATGCTGTGTCTCCGAAACACGCATACAAGACCCAAGCGTGATTATGCATCTCAGAACGCCAAGGATGAACTCAGCTCTTTCACATTTCTCCGTGTGTCCGGTGACCCAGAAGCGATGACTCGTGGAATATATGGCATGGGAGTTGCACTCAGCCCCAGAGCTGAACGCGCTTTGCTGGATTGGATCCCAGTGAACAGTCGTCTTTGCGCCGTCCAGTTATCCAGTTCAATCAACTCAATGCTCTCGGCATAAAAAGCGGTGCCTGTTTGTAGTGTCGGCTTATGCCCCAACGGACTGCGTCCTGATGTTGAGAAGGATACTTTCTATCGAGAGCTATCCGGCTCATTCGTCAGCAAAAGCACTGACGTTGTGATCCTTGCAGGCGATACGAATGCTCAAGTAGGTCGTCTGAGCTTGGAATCACATTTGGGCGGTCTATTTGAGTCGGTGGTTGTCGTTGCTCCGCCGACAGACAACGGAGATCGACTTCAGTTGTGTGCTGACCATGAACTGTTCCTGGCAAGTACGAACTTTCAACATAAGCGTTCGCATCGCGTAACCTGGCGGCCACCAACTGCAAATCAACCGTGGACCACGTGGCTGTCAGCTACCGGTGGAGAGCCACAATTCAAGATTGTCGTTCCTTCTGGGGCACACCACTTGATTCCGATCACGTGGTGCGCACGCCTGACAGTTCGCCCCTTCGGGTCCTCGCAAATTAGCAAGAAGCGTGCCAATCCACTATCTTCGAAGATCGACCATAGCTCAACAGTATCGATCCGAGCTAGCCCAACTCCTGAAAGCTCGGAGATGGAGAAGGCTTTTGCTACGGGAAACAGCTGTGCCCTATATCAACTGATACGATCGACTGGCCCTAGGAGAGCAACGGTCAGCGAAACGATAAGTGAAAAAGATGGCTCATTAATTCATTCGCAAAAACGTCGACTAGAAAGATGGGCCGAACACTTCGAAGAACAGTTCAGCTGGCCTCCTGCAACACGGGCAAATGGAATGTAAACCTTGTCCCCTTCGGAAGAAGAAATAAAGTACGAAATATCCGTACTAAAACGTGAGAAGGCACCAGGACCGGACGGTCTCTATCCAGCCCTCTTCAAAGAAGGCGGAGAATCCCTGGTGACCCATCTGACAAAGCTTGTTGGTGCTATATGGAACGAAGAGAAGGTGCCTGCAGAATGGGGCATGTCGACAGTTATCCCTATCTTCAAAAAGGGTACGCGGACGCTGTGCGAAAACCACCGTGGCATCAGCCTGTTAGCTGTGGCATCGAAGGTGCTCTCTGGTCTTATCCTTCGAAGGTTGACTGAACACAGGGAGAGACAGATCCGTGAAAACCAAGCTGGGTTCCGTCCTGCAAGAGGATGCATCGATCATATCTTCACCCTCCGACAGATTCTGAACAGCGACACTGCTTCCAGCAACCAACAATGGTTGTGTTTCTCGATCTGAAAGCTGCCTTTGACTCTGTAGACCGCCAGGCACTATGGCAGTGTCTGTGGAGCAAAGGTGTCCCCCATAAATTCTTGACCATCCTTAAGGCGCTGTACGCCAACTCCCCGGCCGTGTGAAGGTCTACGGGAAGCTCTCTTCTGAGTTCACCACATCAAGTGGTGTCAGACAGGGCTGTCCTCTTTCACCTTTCCTCTTCAATTTCGTCATTAACGATCATGGAAGACTCACTATCAGCCTCTACTGCCTGTGGGGTCGAAGTGCTCCCGGGGCGTCCGCTCACAGATATCGAGTATGCAGACGACATAGCTCTTCTTGGATCTGATGCCGTGGTAATGCAAACAATATTAAATAATCTAATAATTCCGCCTCACGGTTCGGCATGCGCTTCACACCTGCAAAGTGTAAAGTGCTACTGCAAGACTGGGTGGGCCCGAACCCTAGCCTCATGCTTGCGGGTGAACCGATTGAGGTAGTAGACAAATTTGTTTACCTGGGCAGCTGTATTAGTCCCGGTGGTCTCGCGAAAGATGATATTTCCATCCGAATTGGGAAGGCCCGAGCAGCTTTTGTGAACCTGCGTCACCTGTGGCGTAGGCTTATCCGTCAAGGGTCGAGTTTACAATGCTGCGGTGCGCTCCGTATTACTATACGGATCAGAAACCTGGCCGCTGTTAACCGAGGACGTCAAACGAATTTCAGTGTTTGACCATCGATACCTTCGGTCAAACAATGACTTGGTAGCGAAGTATGAAAGCCATTACGCAACTCAGCTGTGCTGGTTATTGCCTTGATGGGGACCCTGAGGGGCGGGCCACATCAATGGTTAGAGACATTGTCGAAGCACCCAGTCGCGCCTCATCGGCGCTCATGCATCCGCTATTGCCCTCAATGCATAGCCCTTCCCAATCCCCCAATTAACAGTCCATCAGGGTGTTACGCACCATTTATCAGCTCCCGCCTCCAATGCGCAGCTACCTACCTCACCTCCAAATCATCGGTGAACGAAACTGTGGCAGCTATAACCACTGTACGACAAGTATGCGGTTCTTACAGCTGACGATGATGATGATGATGATGGTGACACTGTCACTGAGCTCGATTAAGTGGTTACTACACGAACTGGTGAGTCACTCGTTCTAACTTAACCAGCATCTCAACTGTCTATCTATGCGTTGACAGTATCTCACAATCCCAGTTTCCTTCTGGTGGAATGAAATAGGTACCAAAAGGCGATTCATTCGTTCTCATTGACATCATTGTTCTCACTCTGTGCTGCTTTCGATGGATGATGATGATGATATTGGTGGTAATGATGGTTATGTACACAGTGCAAAATTCTTCAGGACCTGACCTTAGGCCTCGCAAGAAGTACCGGAAGTCGGTCCTTATGGCATCCGATTGTGGTTTTGCACAGTTGAGGAGTTCACTAGTCCCATCAGCTTAGCTTCTTCACTAGAAATCACACCACCTGAGCTTTGCGTACGAAGGTTCTCGGGGGTTGACTTGACCGTGAAGAAAAGTGGATCAGACAAATGTCTCCAAAGTCATAGACATTTGACCGCAGTTCTATAAATTTAACCATTCAGTTTCGACTAGTGTTTCTCTTGGCCCGAACAGATTATGAAAATTGTCTTTCCAGGCTCCGAATTATTTTTAGAACCTTTATCCGATCACTTCTGGTGACTGGTTAGGAGCAAACGGTCTTCGCGGAAATCCATTTTCCTGGACCTCATGTTACCATAATCAGATAAATGGCTACAGCCGGTCGGATGGCGCCCTTAAGCGTCAGCCACTGACTATCAGCAGATATTGACGCCGGTAGGTCTCCATTCATAGATGCTGCCGGCTGTGAGGTTATAGAGGATGAGATGGCTTAGTAATCTCCGTTTGGTCCTGGGAGATCACGACGAAATATTTGTGAGAAGTAGGCTTAGATGAATATCAGTGAGATAAGCTGATGACCGCCTTCTGCTCCTCCGTAAGACACCTTTCACAACCAGATTAGAATATCAACGGGTCACTGTGCTGTGTGACCATGATTGGAATACGATATCCGCAAGTGTTTCACAGGTATCCTAAAGCGGTTATGATTATACACGGCCTGTTACTGTGCGCAAAACTCACCAGGCGATCAGCATTATCACATACTAATCCAAACCAGATTATCCAAGGATATAGTAAATCGATAAGTCGGCAGAAATTAACTTGGGACCTCCATTCTTCAGTACTATTCACTATGTTGCCGTAGGGTTCTAGTTTGACAACATTTTAAAGTTGTCACCATCATCACCATGATCGTCAGCTGTAAGAACCGCATACTTGTCGTACAGTGGTTATAGCTGCCACAGTTTCGTTCACCGATGATTTGGGGAGGTGAGGTACGTAGCTGCGCATTGGAGGCGGGAGCTGACAAATTGGTGCGTAAATACACCAGTGGACTGTTAATTGGGGGGATTGGGAAGGGAGCTATGCATTGAGGGCAATAGCTTGGATGCATGAGCGCCATTGAGGGCGCGACTGGGACATGTCTGACAATGTCTCTAACCATTGATGTGGCCCGCCTCGAGGTCCCCATCCAGGAAGACGGCAATAACCAGCACAGCTGAGGTTGCTGGTAATGGCTTTCATACTTCGCTACCAAGTCATTGTTTGACCGAATCTCGTTTCTACCACTTCATGTGGTTGTGTGAAAAGAGCCCTTTGAGGAAGTCGGTCGACTGGCATAGGGAGCACGTGGCCAAGCCAGCGTAACCTATGCAGTGTGATCAGTTCATCTATCGAGGGTGAGTTATTTCCTCCGAATACCATTCGACGTACTTCAGCATTGCTGATCCGGTGTTCCCACCAGATTCGGGCAATGCTCCGAAGACATCGATGGTCAAACACTGAAATTCGTTTGACGTCCTCGGCGCGCAGCGGCCAGGTTTCTGATCCGTATAGTAGTACGGAGCGCACCGCAGCATTGTAAAGTTGTTCTCAGAGTTGTACATAAGCCAGCATCACGGTCAGGCCCAGTGAATTGCACTTGATACCATATCAACGTTCACGAGATAAAGGCTGGGTTTGATTGTTGCCCTAAGGAAGGAGCAACACTATGGATGCCCTAATTCGTCCTTCGCCGTCGGCAATAGCCTAGAATTTCAGTCACCTACAACTAAAGTCGGGTGGTCGTAAGACAGAGGGACGAATGATGCTGTAGAGTGAGGATGATGATACGTTGGCTTGTAGCGCCCTGGAAGGAAAGTACGTTCCAACAGATAATGCAGAGTTTTGTGATCATCATCATCGACAGCATGACATCAGTGTTCAACATCGATGCTTCACTGCCGTACAACCATGATGTATTTGAAGGCCTTATTGTAAAGAAAAGAATAAAGGCGGATGGGAAATGGACTTAGTGCTAGCTGACTACAGTCATTCCGAGATGCCTACGCCTCCAAACATTCACTCAGGCAATCTGGATAGAAACTGACAACAAGATCGCCACTGACATCGGTTGGCAGCCATATTTGCAACGTCTCCAACTAGGCACAGTGGGGATCACACGGTCCCCATCCTGGAAGGCGAGTAGCGGACAGCAAACAAACGTTTCGTAATCTCTTTCATACCCCTCTTCCAGGTCAAGGGTTGGCCATCTCTCTACTTACGCCACTCTGAGTTGGGCACGGAAAACAGCACTCTCTTCGGCAAACGATGGTTGGGCATACGCAACACATGTCCCAACCAACGCAGCTTCTGTTGCTGGACACGTTCTTCTGTGATAATTGAACCTAGGGTTTTCCAGTTCGCACATTTTCCGATAACTGGGAAATATAAGTCGCATCGCATTTCGGGGATTGTGTGGCTACATTAGTGATAGTTATAGGCGGTTGACACATTCCATAAAACCATGCCAGCGAGTAGGTTTGTCCGTTATGCTCACCGAATTCACCTTGTATCATTATGCATCAGAAAACGCCGGGGAACTTTGGATTTGTTCGTCTGCTTATCCATACACTCCCTTCCTGCTCGTTACCTGCTAGCAACTGCCCAAGTAGGTGGTGGTTTGTTTCGTTTTTCCTCCCGAAAGATAAGCATGCTGTCAAAGTAGTTATGGGACAGACCTTTTCTTGGCAGACGCGTTTCACCATGGCGTAACTCCATTATAATAAAAAAACCTAATCCTCGACGAGAAGAGGCTCCAGGCAGTCTGAACCAAGAATAACTTTGATAGTACGGAGATAATGTACGGATGTGCGTTTCTGGATACGCGTATTTCTTCTGTGTGTCTACATGTCGTCGGAATTACGACCGTCAGTGTGTCCTCTCAGTGTCGTAAGCACTATGCTCACCATCACTCAGGTATGAAAATTCCCTCTGGATGAGGCCGTCCTGACCAGCCGCCCTTTATAACCGAGCTTATGGTGCCCTCAATATATGAGGAGGCAAGATGTACTTGAAAAGAAAGAATCAATAGATTCGCGTTTACATCACTCTTGTTTGAACAGTTCTCCTCCTGTCCTGGCGCAATTACTCGAGTTACTCCACACCAAAGGGGGAGAAGCTCATCAGCATTTTATATCCTTGGCCGTGCCGGGCTTTGAATTCAGTATAACTGATATGCGAAGCCAGGGTGTTACCCTACGCCACCAATGCATGCAGGGCGCACGTGAACAATCGCATCTTAACGGGCGATGACGTTCATGACTGAGCGATGTGACTGTCTCGCCCGACTGCTTAGGCGACGACCCAGTAACCGTCCTGAGTGCGTCGATCTATTGATCCTCCTATCAGGAGGATCAGTCAGGTAGAGCTACGGTCCCTTAAGTCTGATGGACGTTTTTTATCATTGCAGGTAGTCTCGGGATTTATAGAATTCGCACTCACGTTGCTGTTCAAAAGAGAGCGGTGTGAACAATTCGATGAGACAGATATCGTGGCCAAGTTGTTTTGTCACAACCCTTCTGGTGTTTTCAGCAAAAATGAGCATCGTGGGAGTTCCACAGAAACCAACTGCTATGGTGCTTACATTGTAAACCAGGTAGGAAGCGGCTACTGTTGCATGAGAGAATGAACTGACGAAGGCCTAGATTTATTCCGAAACGGCTATCCAGACAGCTTTATTCGAGAAACGTACGATAACCTTCCCTAAAGCTTATGCTAGGAACGGCAGAAAGGGAGGGCTGGTTTGCTATCCTGCTTTAAAAATGGAGGTACTCCGGTAGCCCCACAAAGACTCGTTTCTTGTGCCGAAATTCGTCTTACCCACGAGACCAGGCCTTCTCACTTTTCGTTCAATCTTTTAACTACTCATATCAAATGAAGTAGTGACAGATGCCTGTGGCGTTAAATCTACACAACGCCCTGAGCAAATATGGCTTTGCACAAAGCAGAAATATCCTAGCAATAAATAAATCGCCGGTCAGGAAGTATTCGGTTTTTGTTACGTTAAAGCCTCGAGAAAATTTAGTTTATTCAATGGTTGTGTAAATAGTTTCATGCGGTATTTAAGATGAAAACTGACTGAGATACTTCGTACGCATTGTGCCGTTAAGGGATGGGAATGACATCGCTCTCCTTTGAAGGTATTATTGTCAACACTCCCTCATCTGAAATTTCAGGTTTTTAGTGCTCTTTTATATTACATAACCTGGTGTATCCTGGTGGTGTGAATCTTCGGTCACGTAGATGTTAAAGATAAACCGTTATGTTTGCAAACAAAAGATGATGGTATCGTTTTCGGAAAAGTTTGGTAACAGTCGGTAGATGACTACTCAGTCCGTTCCAAACGTTTTTCATTACAAGGCCGATTGAAAGACAAATGAAGGTTCGACTAGTTGCTTATCAGTTCACCACTGATTTGTTCGTCGTCCGTCCTGCACACTTTTCGTCACCAAGAGAAGAGGCGTCATCAGTAAATCGTTGGGTCGGTTGAGTAAATGTCATCACTCAATCAAACAAACACTAATCGGAGAAATCGCCGAACTCTGAACAAGTTTTTTAGGCTACTAGGTTTGATCACTCGCCATACGCCCAAGCTTGTTCACACCATAATCTCCCAAGCGCGCAGTCCTGTGTCTGTTCACACTGGGACATACCAGTCACCTCACTGCAATGGTGTTGACATCATGGCCACTAGAGTGCGACACACCCATGTCCTCTGACGTGAGAAGTCGTAGTGAGGCAAGGTGATAATTGCCACGAGACAGACAGAAACGCAAAATCTGATGCGGAGGGACGAATTAGTGAGACCTACACAGCTGGACAAACTGACACGGAAATCTCACACTTGATTAAACAGGATATAAACAATCACGCCTTACGATAGTCGACTTTTCAGGGAGGGGGAATGTTTTCTTACATGGGAGTTTACGATCGTGAACTTCCTAAAGAAAGGATGCGCCTCTTATAGTCACTCTTATTCTTGTATTGGTTTCCGTTAGAAAAGAAAACTGAACGATGTGGTCAAGGATGCCTTCGCAGCCGCCCAGTTACTTTGTTCTTTAAAATGCCTTCACTGGTCACTTAAGAGGACAGGGAGCGTGGTGTCGGTGATGGACTCTGATGACAATCCACTCCTTCAGGGGTGAATGTGACAACTCTGACATTGATTAAAGAACTTGTCAGCCTCCTACATGTATTCGTAAATGTTTTCTCAACCGCTTATGTTACAATGGCACTCCGCACTGTACCTTCCTACCCCGATTGACAAAAGTCACAAAACAGGCGCCAGAAAATACCCCAAAGCGGGGTACAGAGTTGCACCTCACCTGTACGAGATTACGCAGACATGCATATTAAGGATTGCTGGAGCAATTGGTATAAAACTGCGAGCATCCACACTGTGTGTACTTAAGTCGCAGTCGTTAAATAGTCAAGGAAGAATGAATGATAGGACATGACATCAGAATGTTTGCATTTGATACCAGAGACTTCTCTCATCCTGCCCTACATAATCATCTAAAGCAGCCAGCTGACGGCCAGTGAAATGTCAGCCTGAAAACTTTCAATGCCGCAACAAGGAAATCATAGGAGTTATCCGGAGAACAAGTTACAGGGCATTCAGTCCTAATGCTGAGAACGACTCTTCTTATGTCAAGAGTCCGCCTGCACAGCTTACTCCCAATTCTTTAGGACGGTCAAAGTCTTTGGGGGGAGGGATGCAGTGTAATAACCCCTCAGAAGAGGCAGTTACGAAGAAAGGATCATTCTAACCGCACTTGAGGTGTTGACTGTCTCTTCGATCTTACACTGGCTGCCAGTTTGCTGGGAAGTTACCACCTAGTGCGACCCTGTACGAGTGACCTTTGAAAAACTATTCATTGAGTAGCATAGTTTCAGGTTTACTGATAGGTATTTCGCCCTTCAAGTGGAACTAGTCTCCGCTGAAAAACCAAAAAGCACTGTACCAAAGTTTTGGCCCTTTTCGAAACATCGCCAGTACGCATCACATGAACCTCTAGCAGATTCGAACTCTATACCTTTCGTTTAGAGGCTGAGTACTATACAAATCGACCAGGAAGGGCTAATCAACAATGTGATTAAAGTGCACTTGGAATGCAATATCTGTTTCACGAAAGTTCCACTCACTTGTCGGGGAACAGTACCCAATATACGCGTTCAGCATACAATGTCAAACTCGAAACACGTTAGGAATCTACTCAGACCTAGACTCACATATTCTATCTCCACTGGATAATTCATTACAGTCACTAAGTGGTTAAGGTACTATGAACGACACTAAAGAAATAGTTTCGACAAAAGGTTCGTCAGGCCAAGTGGACCGAGTCCTAGGCAGATACAGGACCAATTATTGAGTTTCTTTACGAGAACCTTAGTCTGTGCCCCGCAGTCTTGAAGTGTGGTTCTTCCCGTACTTTATGAAAGGCCATCAGATTACGCATCAATAAACAGGACAGACGCTCTCTGGGAATAGGACGTCCATGGAAATCTGATGAAGACTGACCGATCTAGTCTCCTGAAAGTGTCCCACTGGGAGATTATTGTAGCTGACTAAAATACAGGCCTCTCCCTCTATGAGGAGCACAGATTGGAAGCTCTCAAAATTTGTAATTTCGAGGTATTGCTGAATTGGATGCTCGACTAAAAACGGAGCCAATATTAGCGAAGACTTACCAAGCACCACAACAATGGACAACAGATCCGACAATCAAACTCGTGTATTGCCAGTATCCTTTGGAAAATACTCAGTTACACCAGACCGCCCAAGTTTTCCCTGTACGTTTTCATCGCTTTCAACTCGTAGCCCGTCCAAGTGCAGTTGAACTGAGCTCTACTGTTGTTCCATGACATGCGTGGGGGTCAATCTTTAGTTGGTTTTAGCTTCCTAAGTTGAAAACCTAAGTTGTAAAACCATTGTTTGTCTGCAGTCAGTAAAATCACTGTGCTGTCATAGCAAGAGTCGAACACATGATGCGGACTGCGCAAGGCCACAAACCGACAATCGCTTAGATTCAATCAGCAGAAATCGGCCCACTTCACTTTACCTAATGAGTTGAATAGGGTCCAGATCGCAGATGAAACTGCCGACTAGTTTGGATGGTAGTTCTGTTTCCGTTTTAGTGTCCCCTGCTGAGTTGCTGGGAGATTCATACCATAAAGAATGAATCACAAAAAAACTGTCTAATTTACGGTGCTCCTCAGGTGCAAATTTCCTACAAAGAAGCAGGTAGTGTAGCTAGCGTGCCGTTTAGGGGGTGCTTACAGTGGGTAACGTAGAGACGACTGCGACCGACAACCATATGGAGGTCAAACGTAGGATGAGCTGTAAAACTTTGGTGTGTTATGCTATCGTCAAGTGGGTGCCACTATTGTCCGGAAAAGCCTGTTCCACGATGTTGATAACTGTGGACTACGAATTGAAAAAAAAACGAAAAAAACTGTTCGGCTGTAATACCTTTTCGGTGCCTAGCTGCCATGCCACCCGATGGAAGCACGAGGGCAGGGATACTGCCAGGTTGCCCAAGCCTAGACAGGGGAAGTTGAGAGGCAGAGGTCGGGTTTGAACCACGGACCTTCCCGTTAGTAAATTCGCGCTCTAACCACTTGAGCCATCTCGCCCCGAATTGGGTTGTAGCCGTTCTCAGAAGTCCGCCACTCTCCACCTGAACCCCATTCGTAAGTGTATAAAAACTAGCTTTCGATTGGACTACCATCTTGTGGTAAGTTTTCTCACTCTGAGAGCTCTACAACCCATTGAAACCTTAAATAAAAGACCCGAGATAATGACCCCCCCCCTAATCATTCAGAAATACAGCAATGATGCCAAAACTACCGGCGATAATTTACACACATTTATTTAGCGTTTCATAAAACCATCATTTAAAAAGTGGAAATATCTAGAGACAATCAGTTGCCGAGAGGCGAAAAAAAAACAAAGGATGACGGAAGACTGTAATATGTAAGGAAGCGAGATTGGTGAAAGGAAATAAATGCACGCGTTATGCACCGACGGATGGCGACTAGATCAGAATCTTGCACCTTGGACAACGTACACTTTGGCGGTTGGAGTTCAGTTCGAGACGACAATGCCGGAGAGCATCCACCATTAGTCTGTTCAAAGAAAACAGCGACAAGTCAATTAGGGGAGCAGACCAGATTCATACAGAACTATGTTGAGTAAAACTTCAGAGAGAAAAGAAACCTCGTGACTGAAATTTGCTCAAACGCTCAGGCGGCGTGTAACGGTAGCGTGACGAGTTGGGTTTCTGAGGTTAATTTTGAACTCCAACACACATGGTGTCGATGGTTCTCAACGGAACAGCTGCTACTGCCCTACTGATGATGGTCGGGTAGGTTCATTAACTGATACACTTGACAAAGTCAACTCGATCAAAACAATATCGCTCTGTGTAGAGTCTGCACAACAATAAGCCATAAGCCCATCCCCCTAGTAGACGAATTGAGTATAGTTTGCGCTCAGCTAGGTTTCCCTGGTATCTCGATATAATAAAAGGAACAAAAGGCCCACTTGTGTTTTATCCCAATTAGTTCATTGAATTCCGAATCTGATGAGCAGTCCAACGGGATTGTAGCACGACGAAGCGCGACCTGCCTCAGTCGCGCATCATGTGTAGCACGAGTACGTGGGGGCAATTTTCGAGCCTTTCTACCCGTAGTTGGAAATTCCTTGCCTTGTTCTTGCTCCAACAGTGCGCTGTCCAAAAGTTGGTTGTGTAAAAGGATATTGACACCCATTAGAATCCGGTATAGAGTGTCTTGAACTTCGGGCGAACACACTGATGGTTTTTCCCGGTCTATCATGCAACCACTATTGCACTGAGAAATGATCTTGGAGGCAGTTGAGCATTGTAGTCCGATGGCATTCACCAACTGTGCGACTGCCTGCGCTTCATCATGTGCCCGACAAGAAATCGTCCTGGGAAAAATGACCAAAATAGATTAACACCGTGAGGGATTTCACAAAAGCATTACGGAAAGGAACAGAAAGAACTTTCATAAGTCAGCATTACACTTAACGACAACATCGGCGAGGAACTCTGAAACGGTGGAAAGGAAGAACACAGCTCAATGCTGGTCGTTCGGTGACATACGAGCCCGTTAATTTGTTTCACTATCGCGCTGTAATGAAAAGAAGAAACTTAGGGAGAGAGAGAGAGAGAAGGGTTCTAACACTGGCTCAATGTGTCCACAGCTAAAGGCATTCCCTCGGAAAGTCTAAATGAGGCTTAAAAACACGAAACCCTCTAAGACAGGAAAACAGATATATACCTTGCATCGTCCCCGCCAAATACAACAGGGGCCACGTGGACCCTATCCTGGAAGGATGATCACACCAAAAGCATATGGATCCTTCGTGATATCCTTCACACTTTTCCAAGTCATACATTGCTCCTATGTGGATTTGCGCCACTCTCAATTCGATATGAATCATCCTCGATAGGCGGCGATAAACCAACGACGACCGAGTCACCAGGGTTTGTGCGGTTAGGTGCACCCTTTAAGCAAAGTATCACTGTGTCATCACACACCCAAGTCCTAACCAGCTTGTTACGAATTCGCAAGCACTGGCCTATACAGCCTACAGTTTTGACATATAGAAAACCAGGTCTGAAGACGTCTTAGATCCTCTACGCAGAAGTACTTACCTATATCTCCTAAAAGTACGAAAACATAACCCTTTTGCAGTTCGGTACACACGCTACCCAAGACTCCGGCATATATGCCACAGAAATACTGTTTTTGAGAATCAATCGGATTTTTTTCTTCCTAAATAGTTCACACCTCATTTTTCAAAAACCAGCTGTACATGCGACCATACACAACTATGATGAGACGGAATTAAATAACGGAAAGTGTGCGTAGCTTGTGAACTAGGAGCGAAACGGTCGTATGAGGGGGGAAATCAAGACAAAATACAACAAAGGAAGAACACAGCGAAAGTTGCACATTGTGAGTAAAATTAAAATTCTCGAAAAACAACCGGTTGTACAACAAAAGCAAGCATTTTACGATACACAAGACAGGTTGGACAGGGTGGTCGCAATAAGAAACGTGGAAACCAACCTCAAGTAGTCTAACCGAGCCTTGAGGGCCTTTGAGAATCGCTCTGTCCGCGATATCAGTACGGACGCGGGAGGTCGCACTGTGCCAGGGTCAACAGTGTCCAGTCGGGACTGTACGCTAGATGACAGTATCGATGTGAACTCATCGAGAATGTCGGCAACATCCACCTTCCGGTCTGACTTAGTCCAGTTTAAAATGCTACCGGTTGTTGGACAGCTACATTCGTCAGATGACGGACCATCGGAATGCCTGCGAGGATGACGCAATCCTCGTGGAAAAACTGACTTTGGTAAACCCGGGGAGGTGGACTCCGTAATCAGTGGGGTTGCTTGGAGAGGTGCTGATTCACACAGGCTTGAAGAGGCAGACGAAGTGGACGCCGCTGGTACCGTCGGTGATGGACTGGGTCCACATCCACTGCTCGAACTGCTCCCCTTGAGACGATATTTCGTTTGATCTTCATCTGAGTGAAAAAAGCTCGGCGCAGTGGAGTCCAGCTGATGACAAAGAAGAACAATATTGCGATCGATATGACATAAAGATAAGAAAGTAATAACAAAATGGATGTAACCCTCAAGTAACCAAGACAACCGTTCCTGTCTGTTTGGGTCTCTTCAGCCAACTGGATTTGTGACGGTCAAACGATAATCGGTCAGAACAACAAAAACAAACAAGTTACAGCACAACTATTCCACTAGTCGAGTGGCTTGAACTTGAATTGGACATACTGAATAATATCAGGAAAATGTTCTCACATAAACCAAAGGACAATGGTATCATGTAAGTTCGGGACGTTAATCCTGGTTGTACGGCAGTGAAGCATCGGTGTTGAACACTGATGTCATGCTGTCGATGATGATGATGATGATGATAATCCTGGTCACAAACAGCTGGGATATGCATCTGGTTATCATAGCGTACGATGAGTGGGATGACCGAACAGAACGACTACAAATGCTTTGTTTGCTGTACACAAACGGAGAATGGTAAACAAGGCCTTCGTCCTGTTTTTCATCACCTTTAGAAGTGAGAAAAGTTCATTACCGATAGAAGCCACCAACAGAACTTCCAGTGAGAATATCACATCACGTGCCTATCCGAGTCTACACCTGCTGCTATGACTGGAAGTGGTGAGCATCATGTCGGTAGACGCGTCAAGAGGAGTACATGACCTGGATGTTGATGGATGATGAAACAACTGTGCCTTCTGATTCACCCGAACCGGAGAGTCAGGTTACGAATCCCGGGTTGTATTTTTAGAAGCTTTCGACGTAATTGAACTTAATGCCGCGAGTAAGCATAAAATTCAGCGCAACAGAAGTGATTGGATACAGCCGTGTGGGGTTTCCTAAGGGAATCACTCGATTCTCTTTGTACGTGGCTGGAAACACTACAGATACTACGAGACCGACTCCAGCAGACTGTCATTTCTCAACCAGACGGTGCTGGTTTTGTAGCGGATAAAGTTCGAAAATATACTGGGTGAGTGGAAGCCTCGAGAAAGATCTGTTTTTTTTTCGACAGGAACCCTGGTCCCAGAACCTTTGGGCTTAGCGCCACAACTAATCATCTTACTAGTTTCTTCTTCGTTCGATGGACTAGTGTTGACATGGGTGTTAACATGGTACGGCTGAAACTGCATCATTATCCACCTCTGATCGACAGCATTCTGCTCGAGTCTGACACTTAAATTTCTTATGGGCTTTGTCTAGTCTTGGCGACTTGGCGGTATCTCAGTCCCTGTGCTTCGTACGTGTTACACAGCAACTACGTGACATAAATGTGCCAAATCCGAACGACCTGATATGATTTGTTTGTAAGACTTGAAAACGCGTGTTTATTTGGTAAACTACTAACACGCATTTCGACCCTAACTTTATCAGAACCAGCCTGTCGCGTAAACTGGGTTTGTGTGCATAAACACTCGCACGTACACACCATGAATGAACGGAACCAATGGATGGAAACCTACCTGGAAGATTAGTAAAACAAGCCGGTTTGAAAAGACAATAGGGTAAGGAGGCTACCCGGTTACAACTGCCCCGAGATTTCTATCGTCACTGGCTACGCCATCCACTATTTCGCGGTCTAACAGTTCTAATCTTTCAGATAAGATGACGTCCATACCGAACTACCTTAGTAGAGTACAACTCGTGCAACAAAGCTGTTCAAAGCCTTTCGCGAAATGCTCTCCAAATACCAGATACGCCTGCATATTGTCCTGAAACTATCACACCTTCTTGCAGGTATCTCAACTAAAACGAAGGACAAAAGTAGTACACGACAATGGATGACAAGCTGCTCGATGTCAGTCGCGGGGAGTTCGAACCACCCGTGGGCGGTGAACAAGGGACCGAACAACGTGGCTCCAGGCGCAATCAGCAATTCAAATTTTTTAGCACTAGGTTTAACCTCTGTCGGCAGGTAAGCGACATCCTAAATCTTTGTCCAGACTGGGCGAAAAGAAGTCAGTCTTCTCGCACATAACCCTACTAGTTTACCACGCAAAAAAGGATCGTCCCAAAGCTGAACACCCTTATGGCTTTGAACTGAGCCAAACTTCGCGGAAATGGTTTGTGAGACAGAAGAGTGAACAAAAGCAAGGAAAAATAGAGTTGTTTGTGAGATAGAGAGAGCTGGAACACCGTTCCTGATACAGGACAAGTTCATCCAGTCGTTTGTTGCCAGCACAATCCAGAGAGTTCAAATTTCGTGCAGGATTGTATGCGAAGTCTCCCTCTAGAAAAGTTACCTAGGGGAATGACCAAAACTGCCCCATCCGACAGGAACTTCGCCGCCTAAATGTGTCAAGAGATGAGCTGAAACTGGTCTCTCTAGAGAAGGACAACTGCATAATAAGGAGTCTTAAACTATGGTGAAAGCTCTCCCAGGGTTAATATGAATCTGCGTCAACGACTGGTCTGCAGCTTTTCAGACGCAAAGAAGAGAGTTGGAAGAGATTTTTGGGGCCAAATTTAGTGAACCATTCAAGTACACACCGGATGAGGAAAAGCCTGGAATTGCTAACCGAAGAAACCGCAAAACCAGACGTCACGGTAAAACGAAGTGATGAATCTAACCGTGTGAAGATACCCTTCCAAACCGCAAGTTATAAATTCCGATTCTCAGTGTGTATCAACTATTCAGGACGGAGACGGAACGCAGGGAGTGTGGATCCTGTTAAAAAACTGACATTGAACTAGTGGGGTGAACGGTTAAAAATACCCAAAAATACGTCATCTGTACCGTAGTTGGGTGAACAGCTGTGGAAGTACGTGACATCAGCATGAGGGGCTTGTCAACTTGGACGTCCAGCGGTGCGCTTTGATTCTGAGACTCACGAGGTAGTCGGTTGACCGGAGAAGAAGATAGACTAGGCGCTGCGCTTTGCGGGGATGGGTGTCTGAGGGATTATACAAAAACCGGGAAGTGAAAGTACTGTATACAACTACGTGAAACAGAGATTTCTGCATGAAAATACAGTAGCAGTTGGAATGGACAACTTTAGGTATATGAACAACATGCAATCAACACGATGCACTGGGTGTGAAAGAGGGATACGGCAACTGAAAGGGTTTGGTGTTGACGCAGTTCTAACCCGGTATCGGGTCCGCACAGCTCTGATAGGAAGGGTTACAGAATAAGGTTGCTAGCGGGCAGCAGGGTCATTCTTAGTGGCGAGTTCGAGCCAGTGCATTCAAGTGGGCACCTCGACTGCTCCTGTCTAGGCTTGGGTACCTGATAGTATCTCGGCCCTCGTGCCTCCTTCGGGTGGCATGGCAGCTAGGCACCGGAAGGGTGTTACAGCTGAGCCATCGCTTTTTAGGAGCTGTTTGTTTAGTTTGTCCACAATAGAGGTCTGCAGACGAGACCGTCATACTTCCTCGACGCCACATTTGTTTAAACCGTCAACTGGCCTGTCTCATCCAGATTACCTTGGTTATTAGGGCAAATTCGAGTTTGGCTTTTATTGTAGCTCATCAGTTGCACATATCGTCAACCATAGGGGCGAGATGGCTCAAGTGGTTAGAGCGCGAATTTACTGACCGGAAGGTCCGTGGTTCGAACCCGACCTCTGCCTCTCGATTTCCCCGGCTAGCCTTGGGCAACCTGGCAGTATCCCAGCCCTCGTGCCTCCTTCGGTTGGCATGGCAGCTAGGTACCGGAAGGGTGTTACGGCTGAGCGCTTTCCATCGTCAGCCATCTAACATGCAGAACGAATCTGCTACCACTACTTCACCGATAGTTGTAAGTATATGTCAAAGCAAGTGAACAGGTTCGTTCGAAAGTGATGTGTGCGGTTAGTCCGAAGTCTCTGGAACCGTTCATGAGAGATAAAAGTGGAAACAAGTTGAAAAACTTGGAACGAATGTGCAGCAATCAACGGGCGCATTTAAAAGGACGGGGATCAGTGTACTGGCCACCCGAAAAGACATTTACACGTAAAGCTTCATTAATTAAGGCTGTTCCTCTTTCTCATTTGACCCTCCTAAATCTGTGTTGACTGGATGATTGAACAGCATGATCGTTCACCTGTAACACACTTTCGGTGCCTAGTTACCATGCCACCCGAAGGAAACATGAGAGCTGCTGAGGGATACTATCAGGTTGTCCAAGCCTAGACAGGGGAAGTCGATAAGCAGAGGTCGGGTTAGAATCATGGACCTTGTGGTCAGTAAATTCGCACTCTAACCAGTGAGCCATCTCGTCGATCTTCATTGAACAGCATGAAGACCGGCGAAAAGATTACGCAGTTGTCAGGGTACACGATTCGAACATGTTGGTAGAAAGGGGTAAGAAATTAAATGTACCTCTTTTTGCTGGGTCAGCCATCTTCATGCAGCCGACTGACGTGCAACTGAGAATCGAAATTTTTTATTGCCTAAGGATAGATATTACCGCACATGGAAAGCGGTTTCTAAAGTGCTGCGACACTTAGCTTAAACTTAGTGTACCATCGCACGCTTCCAAATTCAGCTGATTGGTGAACTTATGCTAAAGCAAACAAAGTTAATCTACGGAGATGTTCAACTGACCAGACAACGCTAACAAGTGAAGTGTTAGGTTACAACGATGATCTTAGAACGCTGGGTACCTCATGCAATAACCAATTACCCTTCGAAAGGTAGCATGTATTCTATTCATAGTTTGATGGAGGCGGAAGGAACCTCGATTTCTAGTATGGTCGCGCAGTGAAGGAACCGCCAAGTGCTCGATAGGTGACCACGAGTGTACCCACCTTGCTCAGTACATTGTCATTATCACGAATACTAGCATCAGCGTTCACAATGAAGCTTCAGTGCCCCGTATAATGATGTCTATCTGTAACTGGTCCAACGACTGTATTTCCTGATTTCTGGTCCCTATTGAGGACTAGTAGAGTCGAAATTACGTAGGCTGTCTTGTTTTTTTTCCGGAGGAATTGCCGGTACCTAACACGCAAAACAAATAGTCTAGTTCGGGGACAGACTGACATTTTAGGGGAAAGAGGGGGCACGAGAAGATAGGATGGGGTCAGCATTATATTCTCATTGTTTTCCGTATGAGCCGACAGTAAATGACACCTGAGTTCTGCTGGCTTTTGATTTATTGTGAACCAAGCTATATAAGATTAAACCAGGAAATGGCGATATTTTAAAAAATCACTAACCTTACAATTTCCATAATATTGTCGGCGTCTTTCGGAGTGGTTGGAGGCGAGACTGGCAACTGCATCGATAAAATTGATGGAAGACGAGGATAATGTGAGCCTGGTGATGGTGTATGTTGCTTTGTAACCACGTCAGCTTTGCCAGAGGCAAACAAGGACTGAGTGTCCGAAGAAATGCGGGTGACCCTACTAAGTTGGGTCACGGTGTCACCGGTTGCGAACGTTCGTGGGAGCCCGGAATCATACGTTGACTTTGTAAGTGTGGGGCTGCAATCGGTTAGATTCCGGACACACGGTGGAGCAGTGTATACTCTACCAACGCTCCGTGGTAACTCGGGAGAATGTGAAAGATCGATCCCTAGAAAGGGAAAAGCACTCAGATTAAGCAACAGAAACCCTGACAGTAAAATGGGTGCAAAGACTACTCCAAAATAAGGAAGTTCGCCTCACCTTGGCACAACGCGTCGGTAGGTTGCTTTTCAGCATTAATCACACTATGCTTTGTAATCGAAATCCCCAAAAACGGATCTCACACAATTCATACCTAGCAGATCCTCCAACAGGATACTGAAAAAATCAGCGAGAGTTACTGACACATTTCGTCCAACTGGCTACAACAAGAAATGAATTTTGTTCATATTTGCCATGCGCTCAAGTATGCTTAGTAGCTGTGTGGCGCTGCGGTAAACGTTGAAAAACCTCGTCTCTCTGTTTAAAATAAAAGAAATATTTTTCTCGAAACTATGCCTCCTCACTAAGAAAAAGATAATCATGCGCCACATTGATCTAGTTAAGCGCATGTGAGAATTTCTGCAGAAGCCATGGAAACCTATCGATAAGATCCTGAACTCGATGATGTGCGAAGATAGTGGCTTTCCAGTGCAATATTTATTTTTTACTACAAGAACGACTAATTTAAATTACTGGACGCAATTCCCATCTCTCTACACATATGACACCTCGGAGTTCCGTGATTTGATCCAATAAGGTGATGCTGTCCTACACTGCAAATAGCCACGAGCTCTTAACATCCCCGGTTCTATTAGCTGGTACCGGGGGTATCAGCTCTAGTGGCATCAATTTTGTCTCAACAATTAAACTCTACCTCTTTGCACCATACGACTTCATCACATTGTAAAGATATTGAGTGTTGTCTAATCAGTCTTCTCGTAGCAACTACAAATTCCTCGACAATCCTGCTAATTCGTGAGACAAGCATATGTAGAACCACTTCTATCAGATGGTCTGGTCATCTGGTAGGTATTGAAACGCGTTCCTTTCTCTGGATGGCATTTGCTGGGAAGTGTGAAACCAAGTTGCCGCCTGTCAGATGTGGCCAATTATAATCTCAAAATATAAAAAAGAACACCGAATAATGTACGGTCTTGCTTAGTGGTCCGTCACTGAATACCTGACTCCACAAACGGCACAAATCTGTGAAAACTAAGTCTCAATAAAGTATCCATTTCGATGGTCCCAGTCTCCGTCCAAGGACTTGCCTTTTCACATGATTTTGGGTAGCTATCTAACATTATTACCTAGTCAGTAGTATTCGTGACGTCAGACTGTGCCATCCAGACTGTATGAGCTGTTGGAGTAGACGCTGGGGTGCTCGCAGCATGTTGGCAGTAGGTCCCGTTTATTCGAGCATTTTCCATTCTTCATCATTTAACTTCACTTAAACAAATACGACTGTCACACACTGACGTTGCCCGTCAGCAATGATGAATAACTCTTCAGTGTCACGATCTCATAGTGAGTCTTAGTCAGATATTCACTGTATGAAATCTAGACTGTGTTAAGATTCCAGGCCACTGTACTTTATGGTGGTCAGTTGATGTATTGCCGAAGCATACTGTCTGGTACACCAAGCTCGATA
This sequence comes from Clonorchis sinensis, assembly GCA_003604175.2. NCBI lineage: Eukaryota > Metazoa > Platyhelminthes > Trematoda > Opisthorchiida > Opisthorchiidae > Clonorchis > Clonorchis sinensis. The sequence continues at coordinate 21,764,454 of CM030369.1, forward strand.
TCCAAAGGTCACCCCATGACAAGTGCAGAATTACCCATTGTGGCATCTTACAGCGCGATAAGAAATAGGAGAATACAATCAAAGTGAGTCAAAGGAAAATGTTCTACCGGTCCACATACACTTAGAGCTCTCAGATTTAGGATAGGCTGGATCTTTCGGTTCTATTCGGGCACGCGAGTGAATGACCGTGACAGACTAAGCTGTCTGATAGGCAGCAAAAGCAAGTACCCATCGGGTAATATGCTGTCTACTTAAATGATCTTGTATACATTTTGTAGAGACCGCAGTTTCTCCACACACACACACACACACAAACACGTTCGTACTTTGTTGGGTCTTCACCAAGTTCACAACGCGTAGTCTGATGGTGTTCCCCAAAAGCTATATTCAGTCTGATGATTTTGAATCAACAAATCTTTAGAACAAAGGAAATTGCTTCAGATATCTAGAAGTATACGCAGATAGAACACTACTAGAAACTGGAATTCATGCGGACATGGAAACACAGCAATAGATCGTTCGTCATTCAAGCTTCAGGTAAGGACAGAAACAATAACAGCCTCGTGCATCCGGGGGAGGTGGACTGCCAGTATTCGCCAGTCAATGTCCAATTATTGGGGCACAGCTGGCAACCGCTAGAAAACAACAGTCAGCTGTGTGTGAACAACTTCCACGGTCAGCCAATCAATAGCGGTGCAAGCAGATAAGCCATTCGATTAACAAGATCGATAAACCTTTACCGACAGGCGGAATTTAAGTTCCGATCAGAACTAGACGGAAAGGGGGAATAATCGAGACAGTCCCATTAGTTTCAAAATCAGAAATCCGCCAAAGACTGAAAAGCAAAAATCCTAAATTCCGACAAAATAACGAGGGGAATTTCTATGCAAACCACTCCAAAAGGTACCGAGATCCATGAAAAATAGGCCAAAAACTGTGTCAATTGGTATAAAACTATAACCGATCGCGCTTTGGTATGACCCACTGGTGCAGATGGCATCCTTTCAGCACTGCACAAGCTTTCACCATAAAATCCGACCGTCCGGAACCACAAGTTGTGGATTCCTGAACGCTGCCAGTGTGAGTTCGTTGCATTGGAAATTTTGGACAGAGTTTAGACAAACAACTAGGCATTATGGTTGCACGTGGGCTGGGATACTACAAGGACGCCCAGATCCAAACAGGAGTACGATTAGGGTCGTCGACCAAAATATTTGGCTAAAAAGCCCGGCCGCATGGCAGCGGTGTTTTAGAAACGCAAGTACACTATTATTTTCAAAGGACAAGTCGCCACACATGTTTCAACCCCGAACCTGAAGGACCGGGAGACTAGTGGTAAGACATTTAACTACTGGCCAACCTGGTATGAAGCTCTGATTGTTGCACGGACACACCCCCATATAGCTCAGTGTGTAACAGAAGCACGCAAACCGTCATCCCTTCATGACGGAATAACCAAACAAGTAATTCATGTATTACGACGCTATGGGCGCTCCGAGTAGTAGTATACGCACTGTTGACTGGTTGAAAGATATGCTTTTCGATCGAGTTGAGATTGCTCTGGATGACCCACCTTTCCCATCCATCCCGTTTTCCGGTGAAAGAAAAGTATGGTTTTCATTGCAATAACTCAACCCTCAATCGTAAGCCCCGAATGCGGCGTACAACGGAGTAACCACATATATAATCCCGCATGTATGAACGTCGCATCAACAAGGTAATAAGTGATCGCAACGACATACAACTAGCTCATCCCTCTGGATAACCTACTACAAACAAGCTCCATTGATACACGAAAAATAGAGAAAATATGGCAGCTAATGAGAGGAAAATGTTCTTGCTCCGAAGCAAATAAGGCGGATAAGGCTGTCAAATCCGGAATGATAGCTAACCACCCTTGAGACTTACGAGCGGATAATCATGGCAGGCAGATAATGGGGTGTCAAGTAGCAAGGTCTAGTGGCACTAGCTTGACAGAAGCTAACTTCACCCTACGTTGCGACGTCACGTCCTGTCTCCCACGAACACTTTACCAAGCAGCTTGGATAGTGCAGCTTTCTCCAGTCGACGGCGGTCGGATGGATGAAGCCGATGTATCAACTAGCTCAATCTGACCACCCTTATCAGAGGTTTGGGCGATTCTGACTCATAACCTAGTGCTTGCTTGCCGATGACTTCATAGTGAGCATGCTGCAACCGATTAGCACCTGCTATGCTGTGAAGAAATTGGTGGTCGAGTAGGTAAAGACCGAAATATTCCAGTCAGAGGCCAAGCCCTAGAGCCCTTAAGAGATCTCTTACAGAAGATTTGTATACATTCGCCCCCTGACGCCAAAGGTGACACAGGCTGGCCTTGATGGTGCATGCAATAACTTTGTGCCATGGTGGGTGGTGACTGGGGCAAACTCTGGACCACTATTCTGGAGCGAAAAAATTGGGAGACTACGGCAAATCAATAGGAAGAAAGGTGAACGTTTTTCGGTAGTAGATAGTACAGCAAAAGTTCTAAGGCATGTGAGTGAACTGTAAAGAAACAGTGGTATTAGAAGCAAATAAATGCACAAATATTCCTGTCGCTGGGATTCGAAATTTCCTTGGAATGAAAATAGGGGTAGGGTTTGGGACAGCAATCACCAGAGGCTTGTGATCCAGGCTTGATTCCAGATGGCGCCTCGTGAGGAACGAAAGTAACAATGGATTTCTCGAAGGCGATGGATGAACGAGTTCCGGGCAATCATATATCCGAAAAGTGTTTGGAGATGTGTATCAAACAGCAATCAGTTAATTGTTTTTCTGTACGCACGGCGTGGACAAGCGTGGTGAAATCATCCCGAGGTGAATATTCGTCAGACTTGGGAAGGTAGCATACCATCATGTCAATGAAAGCTGGCAATTGATAAGAACTACCCCAATTGATGGAGCAATAGCCCCACAACATTTTGAAACATGGACACATCGAGAGATAATACCGCATGAAATCTAGTACAAGTGGAACTTTAGCTTCACCCTATCGTTTTTGGAGGCGTTACCACAGATCACTTCATCGGGCTCTCCACTTGGACACGGAAACCGTCGGAGCAGGCTGCATCGAAGTGTGTGGCATGTAGCAGGAAGGTTTTTTAGAGAATAGGTGACGTGTCTCTTGCTGCTGTGAAATTGTACACAGGTAGTGGAGAGCCGAAGAGCGTTTGCATTGACAGTACATACTCGAGATGTCGGCTGACCTTCAATGGGGCATGTAGCCAACGCTCAGAATCTAACGAAGATTGCTTTTAGGCTTAACCCAATATAGTCATTCGCAGTCCTACTAAAGGAAGGATGACGAACGATAGATGGTGCAGGGTCCTTGACACCTACATATAACGACGGTAACAAGACAGCAGCAGATGTCCAGTCAGATGACACCCGGGTCATGAGTATCATTTCCCATCCATCACGATGTATCCCCGCCGACTACACGCGGGGTAGTGGGCATCATACATCGGCTGAGGCTCCCGGAAAAAATGCAAGCTCATACCGGAAATGCCACCAACTGAAGGCAAACGTAGAGGGCTAGCTGTTTTGGAGGTGAACGATAGAGCACTTTCTGCAGAGCCCCAGTTACCAACCTTCGTCCAGAAAAGCGAGCCTGACAGCAAGCTTTGGAAAGTGCTTGCTCCAAGTGGGGGTTCCTGAATCCTGCAGATATAAAGTGGCGGGTCGACATTTTCTCGTATCCCGTATATAAATCCTTCGGAATACAGAAAATGTGTGCTTCAGATCATACGCAAATGACGTGTTGGAGAAAGGCCGAAGAGAGCTGACTATCACCCCTAGGATCTTAAAAAGTTTTGGAATCAGCAAGTAGTCGCATTATATGACGACCATACCGTACACCCTAGGATCTGAGGCTGCCATGGAACCTATGGAACCAGGGGTGTCCGCTGCAAGCTGTAATTCGAAACCAATGGGACGAGGGTGAAGTTGCTGACGACGGTCCATCATACCTGTCCTCTGTCGAACACCTGAACATCTGGAGAGAGGATTTGAAACCGAATTGATGCAAGTCATAATGTGAATTTAAGAGGATTCGTGTAAGTCAGCGTAGTTGATAAAAGATCAGCCAGCTGATCAGATCATCAGCACGGTGCGGTATTCGACGTGGAGGATGAATATTTTGAAACAGAACAGTGGTGACAAACACAGCCTGATGGTCGGCAGGTGAGTCAGTGGTTGACACGTTGAAGTAATAGGCAGTCCACAGTATGATCGTACCTTAAAATAGCTTCTAGGATAAAAATGCTCAAATGCGCCAAAGCCATTACAGGGCTAATCAGCACAGGAGAAGTTTGTTCGGAGGACTGAGCCACGTACAGTACAAATCTGATAAGCGGCTCTCCGGGGAAGAGAAGAGATAGAGAAGGGCGGATCTGAACACAAACCTCATTCCTAAGACGGAAGATGCAGTGGAAAGTATCACCAAAAAACTGGTGAGAAGGCCTACGGTTATTGGCGGCTATTGTCTGTGAAAAACAAGGCAGACGGGCTGAGCTAACGCTTCCCTTTGAACCACGATTTCTAGTTAAACCTCGGGTATGTGCGAAGGACGAGCTATGCCTGACAGTTGTTTGAGGTGGGTCAGCAACGCAACCTAGACGGTTGATGGAAAGCCATTTGAGGCCCCAGTAATCAGTGGTTCGGAGTAGGCGACCTACTACTTACAACAGTTATCTCCTCGAATGGAAACCCACAAAGGCAGTAAATTTGTTCAATGTCACTGGTAGTTTCGTCACTTGTCCAGCGGTGCGTTTAGACTGCCACTACAAATCAGAGCCAGTGGACCCTTCAACCACTACCACTAACCAGTGACTTTCTCCTTATTATACACCGCGAACGGAACTGCGGCAAGAGCATAACGTTTACGGTTGACTAACCCATTCGTAGTGAAACTACACACGCAGTACCATAAGGGCGGTGACAGGCGAGACCAGACGATTGAAGTTACCTTCAACTGGTCAAGAACAAGAAATTGTCGCTAAAGTTAAGAGGTGAAAGCGCGTCTTGAATGATTTTATATACTTGAATAGAAGAAACTACATATAAAAAGTATGCAGACGTGCACCGTAAATGCGACCGTGCCGGCGAAATCAGCTTTCAAAAAGCTTAGTTAATCTTGCCCCGTCGGGGAATCCAAAATGACTACGCTTTTGGCTGGTCATAACGCATTCAGAAATTTGGCAAAGGCGAGCGCTTCAGGTATGAAATGTAGGAGACTAACCGAGTGGGGATTCCTCAATGACTCTGTCTTTCTTAAACGTTTCTGCAGAATGCGGGACGTCTTCAAAATCCAGTAGGTTTCCACGGACGCAGTGAAGAATGAAAGCGGTGATTATTTCCAGAAGATTGGACACAGATCTTCTGGAACCTCTTAAAACCTCCCGAGGGTCGATATGGTCCAACTCAATACCGATTTCGGAAGAGAGTATTCTCAAGACGGACACCAGATTCTCATAGTAGTGGAGGAAACAGGAGGCTCGCGGATAAGGTACTGTAAAAAAATAAATTTATTGACGAAGACTTACATATATCTGATCCAAATAAGTCAACAGCCAAGCGGATAATGAAGCTCGCAGAAACCTCAATCGGTTTTTTTAGACAAGGCTCCTTTCTAAGGAGCTTCAAGGCGTAATTTGCGACGCTCAAAAGGCCTTGAATAATGGTAAAGTGGTCGAATACCATATACCTTCATCAGACTCCAGTGATACATCATCACGAAGGATCATTCGGCTGGGTCGTGCGGCCCCGGACACCCAGAACCGCCTAGAAGCCGAACACAGACAATGCTACTTTTAAATTCGAATTGCCGCTCTGCCCTACTGGGGAGTTGGGACATACCCAGAATCAGTATCCGAAGGTGGATGGCACAGGTTCACGGGAAGAGTGACTGCGCCAGGCGGAACACCTACTTTCTTGCACAGAACAACATTGTGGATCAGCATGTTGTAAAAAGAGAGAAATCGCATCCCCCTATTTGTTGACCACTTAAAGCCTCGGCAAGGAAGTAGACATCCGCACCGGCACAAAAGCAGATTGCATGAGGGAGAAGAGTTTGGCGTTACTTATGGCAGATATGGTGAACTATGCAGGCAGTAAAGGTGTGATCGTGATCGAAACTGAAAGTAATTGAGGAGAGACAAAGAAGAGCCGGGAAAGGCGGAAAAATCAGGATTTCACGGATGCACGGATCAATACACAGGATCGAGGCCTTCTCGCAAGTTTCCGGGTCAGATTTGTTCTTGTCCGTCAACGGCTTCTGTTCACCTGAATGACACAAACGAAGAAAGGGTGAAGCACTGCTCTTTATTTTCTTAGCATGGGGTAGTAATCTTGCCAGCGCGAGGACTAAACTAAAAAGGCGCTTAAAAGTGCTTTGAACTAGGTACTAGATACGGGAGGAAAGTTATTCAACGCATCAACTACTTGAAATGGAAAAATTTTTGCCTAATAAAAGTGTGCGCTCTGAGCTTGAAGACCTTCTTAGCACGTACCCACCGTGCGCTAGCTGGGTCAACGGCTAAAAACGTGTTGGCCAAAACTCGTTCAAATAGGGTATAAGTATGAGGTCTCTTAGGAGGCAATGATACTCCAGATGGAAAAGGTCAAGCACCGCAGGACACAGTTCGTAGCTTACGGGTTTTGGGCAGGCAAAGAGTCCCGTAGAAGCCCGTTGGGCACGCTCGGTGAAGGTTAATTCTTTCGTGCGTCCTGAGTAGACAACTTGGTTGGTACATTCAGGAAGCGGTCTGACGTAGGCCTCATAGAGTATCCGAAGGCCCATGCGAGTAATAGAGCGGAAGGTTAGCCGAGTCCTCCGCAGAATGGCGAATGCCCGTTGAGCCGATTTTTTATGGTGCAGTGAGAAGGACATGTTTGGAGACAAGGTACAGTTCCGGAGGGAAATGTTCGCAATACATTCGAGCTTTGCTTCTCTTTTCTCGTGGCGTCTCACTAATTCATAGAGCAAGTGCGCGTTATTTCGTTCGAAGTTTTTATACACGATTATAACCGGTGCAATACAAACGTTAAAAGATCGCGCTTCCTCGTCTCTGCGTGCTCACGCGCCCAAACAATGAGCCCGGATACGGAACTTTGCTCTCCGCTTAAACTCTCATCAAGCCATGACCAGTGTGCGAATGACACGTAGCCGTTGAACTCAAAACTTTAAGTGCAATGTTGTGCTGTCTTGGCTTGGTGGTATTTTAAGTCTGCCAGCTTGAATACTGACCATCCTGCTCGATCCTTCAACCCCCCTGACCATGCAATTTCTGCCGGCTGCCTCTACACTAGAAGTGATATGAATTTGCAGCGGCAGCAGAACGCTTGCCAACAAATAAACCAAGACCTCACTTTCAATTTAGGAAAATCAATGCAAATATTCCCCTTAAATCGGAACTCCCGCTGATATCCCGTGTTTCCCTGGAAGATTCTACATTTGAAAACATGAGGAACCTAAGGGTCTGGATTAAAGTCGACATCAATTTCTCCACTCCGAATGTGTCCATAGCACTTTCCGTTCATGGAGGTTTGGTTACCGAATTGGTACTCCAGCACTTTTACAATGCACTCAACTGGGCCACGACGCCATCGAGAAACAGGCACGTAGAGTCCGGGTCGATCATCTGGGGCAAAATACTAAAAAGCTAAACCCTTCCTTGATGGTATTGTCAAAAGGCCATAAACCTTTCTCATTACGAAGAACGGGTACGAGGCAGGACGGTCGAGCCAGCCCCTGGGTTTCCCCAGCTGTTGTGCAAAGAAAATGAGAGGAGCTCCCACATATTCAGGGTGTCTAATGAAAGATCAAACGCATGTCCTAGAACCACCCCTGAAGCTGCTAAAACTCGGTCATGAAGGCTTTACTGAAAGGGCGCGAAACAAGACTAGTCTTAGTTATAAGATACCCAAAACAAAACTTTTAGCGGACGCAATGGTATATGCGTCTTTATGTTCCCTTTAAAGCGCAGTGATCTATTGGGCTGCGACTGAAGATCTCAGCATCTACACAGTGTTGGGATACCCACTGGCGATCGATGAATGTGGCGCTCCGGTTGCTGCAAACCCCGCGGGGAGGGAACAACCGGCATATGCAGGATTATCGCTACTCAGTTCCTTGGCTAACGCGAAATCCACAGGCTCGGAAATACCCTCAAGATAGCATGCTCCGAAAGTGCAGGTGCACGCTTCCCGACGCCGAAAACCAGCGGTCACTAAAATTCCTCTGGCGTGAGCTTATAGACGCCCTCTAAGGCCTAATCATGCCGCTTTTTGAGTAGGCCAGCCTAAGTGTCTTCTTGGGACGTAAAATGTCCGTAACGCTCATTGAGCTTGTCCAGTTGGCAATAAAAATATATGTATACATCCATCGACCACAATGCACCTCTGGAGATTCTTGAGCTTTTCTTTTAGATATCGCCGTCTTTGACTGAACAGGATACTTAAACTTACCCTGTTTACGCACGGTTCGGTCGATAGGGTTTCCACCGTAAAACACATATAAGCGGTGAGAGGGCATGTGCTGTCTCTTTATGCAGTTATTGGATGCGTGGAATTAATTCCCCCCTACACTTGTGTCCAGCACTCGGTTCAAACGACTTAAAGCTCCCTTACGTGACCCTCGGGCGGACACGCCTACTTTTCAATGCTAAGAACCTAGAGGGCATTGCCGCACCCAAATGTCGTTTGTGCGATTAAGTGGACTTTTAGGTGAACATGTCATCTACATGGAAGCCAAAATAATTATGGACAAAAACGGAATCCACGGAAATGTACCGCATGGAAGCACCACATGAAACTCGGTGGTTCAGGGAACCCGTTGTTCTGCCCCCTATTAAGTCTCATGGTATGGTTTACAATGAATTCTGGAGCCACTAGTGACAATGGTGCAGCTTCCCGAGAGCTGACCACTTCCATTCAGAAAATGCCGAACAGAAAGTAGACCACAGAGTTTTATTTTTAGCGATTTACTCAGGGGTTACGCATCTTGTTCAGCTTAGTGGTTGTACTCCTGCTTTCAGTTTCCTTTGGAAAAACTCTAGCTTCGTGAACCCCACCGTAAAACAACAGCAGGTACTTGGGGAAACAAGAGGCCTGAGCCTCATGTGCACGGGCAAGCCATGTTTAGCCCGCCCCCTGCTGTGCATTGTTCATAAGGCTTGAAGGTTGCTGTGACTTGTATGTCCATGGCCCTCGTGGCTGATGCGGTTTGCAGAAATTTATTAGGGCACACAGGTCCTACATAGCTACCAGGCCGAGCACAGGCAGCACACACCAAACCGCAAAGTTTTAGTGCGTTTACTAAGTAACCCAACAAGCGACAATGGTTAAACGCTATCCTGTACCTTGGTTAGTTGAGCACCTTTGTTCCTAGACAGCGGTGACGGTTCAACGAAGGGCCTAAGCGACCTCCCTACTTTTTCCTTCTACCCAGTTTTAAAATCTTGTTCACTTTTAATTTTGCCGTTAGTTGTATATATCTTGTATATATCTTGTTTTTTTGCCTCCTTTTCCCCTCATTCTACCACTGCCATTTACAAGGTATGCAAAGAAAAACACCTGTGGCTTGACCAAGCAACGCACCTGGCTTATTTCACAGAATGACGAAACAAAACGTCGCGCTGCGACAGAACGGAGTTTTATTCAATCTCTTGTTTATGCGAAGAGGCTATAAAAAGCGTGTTTTTCATAATAACACGTTATCATTCTCCAGGAATGAAGTACGCCCCTGACCATCTGCCGCAAAACCGAGCGACCACGTAAGCAGCCCGGCAGTCGCTGAGTTGAAATACAGAGTAGAATACAACAGCAGACAGCTAGTTCAAATGCAAAAAGTGACGGCTAGGGTGTCAAATAATATTCCAAGCCATTTCTAATAGGAATAAATAAGGAGTATGAACAAGACGCATTCGTATAAAAGCTAATAATAATAGTGTTTACTTCCAATTGATGGCTGTCGTTCCTTCGGCCATGGCCATGTTAGTACGGCCATAATAAAGAAGCGAGTGACGTGAGTTGCGGAAATCCAGCAAAGCATGGAAGAGCAGCCGTCATGAAAATGGGCACTGTCCAAAATGGGTAGGGTCTTGCAAAAACTAGCACAGCCGCAATGGATATTGGAGATAGTGAAACAGTCGGCATGGGGAGCATGACGGGAATTTCGGAGTAAAATTGGTAACGTTGCAAGAATGGGATGACCTTTGGCCTTCAGATTATTACCTCGATTTTAAAGCAGCAAAATGGGGCTGACTAATCAGGTTCGGGAGGGGTGCGTTAGAAAGATGTTGTTCACCAAGGGAGTGAGTCAAGCTGCAATTGGGTGATCTCCATGGGTAATGTGAACAGTCATTGATCGGGCTTATCGCAGTACTGCGCATAACCATCATGGCTTCATTTAAAAAATTGTAAGCATGTGCAAAACCAGCAGACAAAACGATGAGGCTGTCACTGCTTTTGATTTTTCGGCATAATTTCAGCGTGATGTAACGGTCATGTGGGTGCATATAAAACGCTTTATCTGGAATATGGTAAGGCTATCTTTGTAAGCTCCGGGTAGCCGAGGGTCTCACAGGACGATTGTGGTTATCCGATTATACGCAGCTCGTATCCAGTAGGCAATCGGAACCGACTGATTAGGGCAGTAGATGATGTATTGAGAACTGCCAAGAACTGGTTCTATAGAGAAACGGGTTAATAAACGTCGTGAATTAACAAAAACGTGAAAGCAGCAATAGCGCAATTGGCTGTAGCAGAAAAGTGGTGAGTGAGGATGCGGGCAGTCGATCAGTGTAAGCTGGCCGTATAGAGCAATAACGTCGCAGAAAACACTCACTGCTTTCGAAAAGTGCGGAACTGTCTTCGGCTGACGGCACCATGTGGCAGCTCGTGTCACGTGACAAGTCGGATTGCGTGTTTAGGCCCGTTTAAAACAAGTTTCAGCAAAAAATATCTGACATGCGCTAGGTAGGTAATATATAAATAGGGTATCCGGAGGCGTCGAGTTGATATAGAGGAGGATACGCTCGCCCACCACTCCAGAAGCTCTGAGATTGATCTCCGGTCAGTCTGCGTTCCTGTTAGAGTGGCCACCCGAAAATAGGTAGAACTGAAACGAGCTTGCAGGTAGAAAACAGGTAGACAACAAAATATTGACATCAGTTGCTAGATAATAAGCAGACCTCAGGTAGGAACGAAACCGGTAAAACAAACAGCAAGGAGACTGAAACAGTGTCATAATAAACTGGCGTACATCAAGCTACTCATTATTAGTCAGAACAGAAAAGAAAATAACCATTGATTCACAGGAGGAATCAACAATGCTGAGTTGCATGCAACACGTCAAACAGCATAGCGGCCGCGGTAACGCCATCTTGACGTCGTACCTGGGTTTTTAGATAGCCGCTTGCATGAAAGTCTTGGGCAAATCATCTGAGGTCATTAGGGTAAACGCGATAAGCCAAAAGATTGTGGTGGAGTGGGGCCGATGTATAGCAAGGAAATTTTTGGTTCTATTGAAGGCGCAGACACGCAGTAATGTACAGGACAGAGAACTGTAAGGACAGTCGCTGGTCTAAACTCAGTCATTCCTTGGACACATCGGATGCTTTACTCAACTTGTTCTAGTATAGTTGCCTTATTCCTTAAAACTGCCCCTAGCTTCTGGCCGCTTGCTTACCTATATCAACCGTATACACAACCAAACTTGACGCCCGGTTGGACTCCGGTCTACGTAACTTCGTTGCAACCTGTGCGTTTACTTCCAGTTTTCGACTCCGGTTGTTTGTGGTACAATTTTCGATGTGTCTCTTGAACCAACTTAATCTGCTCTGATACTTTAAGGCGTCGTTTGAATGGCGGGTCGATCCCACATTCATCAACGATCAATAAAAAGACTAACTGCCGGCTGGTCTTGTTACGAGTTACGTTGCCGTTGTCTACTTGACAAGTTACCGTCCTAACATATTATATATCATATATTTCATATTTTTCATTCTGACAGTTTGTCTGGAGAAGTGAAAGCTGGTGTACTACCATAAAGTGCGCACTATTGTTCACGAATACATAATGCCTTAACATCCAGTCGTTTGCATTTTCTAAGCATCAGCCAAAAACACGACGCAGAACCGATGCTAGTAGCATATTGTTCATAGAGTTGCAAGGTTACAGTTGGCGATTTTACTTGCTGTTAGTAGTTTAGCCAAGATTCGTCAGAGAAGAACAGGGGCGAATTCCTGAAGAACCTTCCTGTGAACCTTCTCCGCCCAACCGAACAGAGCACCAACAAATTATTGAGTTGCCCTACGAGATTCAGAGTGACACTTCATAATCCACCCATTATGTGAGGTGGCCTACAAACAGGCATAGAAGATGCGGTTGTCTTTCTGTCTTAAAGCATGAGTAATCTATACTTAAAGAGGTCGAACATGCGCTCTGATGTCTACTTCCGTAGTTAGTTCAACTGAAGCAACACCCACTTGCACACCACAACCACCAAAGTAGACCAGCGAACAAGGAACAGTCCCAATTACGCTCGTTGGTCCAAAGCAAATAACACCTAAACACCTTAGCACACTACTGTGCGGCATCCTCCATCCGGTCGCTAGTGCTGACCCGTCATCACCACGTGGGCGGTCCGCCGCATAGTGCTGAATGACTCAAACACCATACTCTTTTTACACTGTATGTGGCGCTACACTAAAACTCGTTTGATTACGGCTTATGAATAGATAAGGCCCACCTCTTGTGGCCCAGGTATTTTGCCATCAGGTGTCATCAAGGGTCCCGGTCGCCGATCAGGACATGGCCCGCGTATGCCGCACAGTCAATTTGATAGGCAATCTACACAGGATGTTTAACATAGACGCAAGCTGACCGAATCATGGCATTTGTCACACAAGCTACCTCACTTGAATTTGTAATTAAACCGAAAAACCATCCTTGCTTTATGCCGGTAGTATCATGTCGCAATGTTTCGGCGCTCCCAGCTACCCATAGTCGAAACAAAGACGCCCCTATAAGCTCTGTGCAGCGCTCAAGATTGTTGCATTTGGATAATTCGGTCGTGCATATATTTTCGGACGTCTTTTAGAACGAAATGTGCTTTGAATCTGGGATACCAAAACACATCCATTTGGAGATTATCTCGGAAACTCTCAATTCCGTTTGGCGCCTCAGTATTACCTGCTTCTCCGCATTTTATTTCATGGTTACATAAACTGACGGTCACAATGATGCCACTGACCGAGTTACGCGGCGATCGTCTCGGACAAGAAACGATTGCCCCCGGTACCTATCAGCTGCCGTCGTTTCGATCTTGGCACTTGATTCACAGATTCACGGGTTGCTACACGGGATCGAGGCTTTTCCCAAACTCTCCTGGTCAAGTTTGTTCTTGTCGTTCATCGGCTGTCGTTTACCCGAAAGGCGCAAGTGAAAAAAGGGTGTTGCACTGTTCTCAGCACGGAAAAGTATGCTTGCCAGTGCAAGGATTCGCATAAATAAGTGTTTTACAGTGATTTGAATTGGATTCTAGAAGGAGCGTGGACAACCGTTGAAGGAAAGTTATTCCACGCGGCTACTACCCGAAATGGCAAAAAATTTGCCTGATGATAGTGTGCGCTCTGAGATTGTAAATCTTCTTGCCATGTCCCCGCCGTGTGTTTGCTGGGTCAATGCCAAAAAACCTGTTGGCCAAGCCTTGTTCAAACCGGGCATAATTTAGAATTAGGTCCGCTCGGAGGCGACGATACCCCAGGGAAGGAAATCAAGCACTGAGAGACGCGTTTCGTGGTCCACAGATTTGAGACCAGCAACCATTTTCGTAGCAGCCCGCTGGACACGCTCATCGAGGTTTACGCCTTTCGTGCGTCCTGAGTGGACAACTTAGTTGGCATATTCAACAGCTGCCTAACGTGGGCCGCGTAGAGTAATTGGAAGTCCATGCGAGTAATACGGGAGAATACTAGTAATAATTATGTTTATTCCCAACTAATGGGTGGTATACCGTCAGGCATGGTCGCTGGATTACAGTCAGAAGAAATCACGACTGGATGAGATGGGCGGGCACTGGGGATTGCGCGTAAAAAGGGCAGTCATAAACAGTGGACAATAGACTTGGTCGCGCCTAAACCGGCATGGAAAATGAAACACACTTACGAGGAGTTTATAGTAATAATAGGTTTATTTCCCAACTTGTGAGGATCATGTCGATTAAGGCATGACCGGATCGTTACAACCTGAACGCCGCAGGCAAGTACACAACCGAGAGGAAGGTACAACCAAAGGGGCATGCTCATTACGTGAAGAGTCACTGCAGTTATCAGAATAAAAAACGGGGACAATGGGCAAGGCTAGTTCATAGGTGAAGCTGGCTGACATGAACTAAAACTGAAAACCGTTGCTGGCCCTGAGTGACTTGGGCGATCGAGTAAAAGGCTAGGGTCACAAAAAGCAAAAATGGAAATGGAGGTTGAAGAGTTTGATCTGGAAACAAATGGCAAGAATATGGTTTAAATTGAAAATGGGTAGACTCACTGGTGGCACTGTTGTAGGGAAGTCAGTTGTAAAGAATAGTTGTGCTGAGGAGATAGCGCCAATGCATAGGGTCAAACAAACATCGTAGAGTAAACTGAACTTGTGGAAGCGGAAACCCGAATCTACGGCAGGGGACTAGGTTGATTAACTCCGAACAGTAGGTTTAGCGGTTTAGAGCGAGGCGATTAGGGCCAGGTGAAAAATTTGTTTGTGGTTGCGATTACAGGCTCAAGTGGGCGAGAGGTTGCGGTAGAGCTTCTGAAGAAAATAGTTGCGGGAGTGCCATCAGCCTGGATGTGACAGTGCCATGCCATCGATGCACTAGCATGCTTCGGTTTCTGGACAGCCCCATAACGGTCGTCAGGGTTGCCGTAATCGGACAGGCGATACGCATTTCCATGGCAGCCGGATCTGGGTTAGACGATGTGGGTGAAACAGATTGAGTCAGGCCGATGCAGAACCACGGAAAATTTCCATTAGGTAGGAGGACTATGTGAGTGTAGACCGGGGACAAGCCAAGTTGAGTAAATAACTGTTGCACGGGGCATTTACGCAACTACAGCCGAAGTTTGAAGCTTAGGAAGAGGGGGAAAGAGGAATCATCGGTGCAACGGCGAACGTCTATTGGGCCGATTTCTCATGGTGCAGTGGAAAGGACACTTTTGAAGAGAGCCAGATACCCAAATCCTTTTGATATCTATCCTCATGATGTTTTCTGGTCCTTTCTAGCCATACATGACAAAGGCATTCGGTGAGACTCCTCCAAATGACATACGAACGCACTTCAGAGGGAGGTGCCAGTCCCGCGACCACTGCTTTGGAGGGTCAACATCAGTTTGAAGGGCAGTGGCATTGGAACTCCAGGGTTTCAATTCGCACGCAAAAAGTAGACATGGACTTGCAAGAGCGTCTGGAAGGTCATTGACGTATATCAAAAACAGCGGTCGTCCCAAAAAGGAACCTTGAAAACCTCCAATGGAGACCGGTGCCGGAGAAGAGTAAATCGAGCCTACTTTCACTCGGAGTGATCTGTCTGGTAGGAATGCCTTGCTCCAGTGTAGGATTGTTTCTTGAATTCCATAGACTTGAGTTTTTTTAGCAGCGGGACATGTGTGACATCTGTCTGTGCTTTTGATCGAAAGATATCGCACCCAATATGGGTCCCTCGTTCTTGGATAGGGTCTATGACTGTCCATGACTACGAGCATGTTTAGCACGCAAGAACGGTTTGGGAGAAATCCGTGTTGAGCTGGAGATATCAAGTTGTTGCAAGTAAGGTGATCTAGGATGAGTCGCTTCAGAATGCGTTCCATCACCTTGCACTGCACTCTAGTGAGACTTATAGGCATGTAGCTGCCAGGTGATGGTCGGTCAACAGTTTTGTAGATTGAAGTGACAATCGCTTCCTTCCAAGCATAGGGAAGGCGGCCTTCGTCAAGCGACTGACGAATCACCAAGATCCTTCGATGGATTTAGTCGGGCCCTAACGCGCAGAACGGGTTGAGCTTGTGCAAGGGTTGACGAATGCCCTCCGCCGTCAGGACCAAGTCGGTTTGAGGCCGTTCGCAGTTGCGTCTTGAAAAGTTTTGATGTGATGAGGACGCCGGAGCTGAATATACACCTGCATAGTGTTGACCTTCACCGATTATAGACGGCTGTTTAAGGCAAGCTGACCGTTTAATATCGCAGTTTGTTGAAAAGGCTGAGGCAGTTTGCGGACAAGTATTTCAACACTGTATCTGCCGCCTCCGAAGGTGACGAGCCAAGGGTTGTGTAACGAAAGAGTTTAGCGGACTTAATAGCTGTACGTCGAGTTTGAGCCCAAGATTCCGAAGCGGCCTTGAGGCATGCTTGTCTGCTTCCTCTCTTGGTGGTTTCGAAGGTTACTTTTATTTGCAGGGTTTTTTCGCCATGTGGGAGCCAGGTTTGCGCGGACCTTTTACCCTTCGCGGAAAACATTTTTCACCGTGGACAAAAATTTTGGCCACTGCTACCAGTGGCTCTTTCAATACCGCCTTTTGGACGATCAGATTTTCTGTTGCTTAAGGATTTGGGACAAAATTGCGTCTTTTTAGTTTTTCGGGCATTTTGGTGCGGTTCCATCGGAAAGGTGTCTCTGTGAGGCCCTGAGCGCTGGGTGAGAGCACCGACAAGTACTTCTTTTGGTAGCGCTCTCGTGAGGCTCGTTTTCGCGGAGGATTGCATTTTGAAGGCAGCCAGCAGTTTTATGATATAACGAATCTTATATGGCGTGTCTGGCTGCAGCTACCTTCTTTTCGTGCTTGTGTGGACACCCGAGTCGTCCGCGTACAGTGTGGCCAACTGGGTGTACTAGGGATTTTCCGGTTTGCAGTGGTTAGGCTTGTGGCTTTGGCTATCGAGGTCCTGTGCGGCGACTGTGTTCATAAGCAAAGAAGCCACTTTAGACAGAGTGGAGCTGGAGGTTGGAGTTTCACTTTCTCAGTGGTTGTACGGTTCTCGCAGCATTCCCCGCTGTTGAGGTCAACGCATTTGGTTGATTTGCCGGTAGGCTTCGACGTTTGTTTCCGCACGCCAGACCCAGTCCGGCTCAGAAGTTGTGACTTGGGTTTGGATTTCACTGCTGCACTTTTGTCGTCTGTTACGGAAAACAGCGCTGATAGCTCTACTTACTTTGGGGGCTCCGTCCACTTGAGGTTTGCTTCCTCAAGCATTCTGGTACAAAAAACGTTGGCTCAGATGAACGTCTTCATAAAATGATGGCAGTATTCCAGCTGGCGAACATATCCATTTCCTACTGTGCACTCTGGACGTCCTGGGACTTGGGTATAACGTGTTTATAGAGATGAATTAGTAGGTGCACCTGCTTTGGCCGCGCAGCCGCGCATAGTTAGCCATACGTACTTCGCCGGCTGAAAAGCCATCTTTCCAAAATTTTCCAGCCACGTACGATCACAAACCTCTGCAACCATTGGTTTTTGATCAGGTGGCTGTTGATCTGTTCGCCCAGCTTGACAATTAACTTGCAAACGCCCCATTACCATACGAGGAGGCATCATCAGTGCGCAGTTGCGTGCAGACGGAAAATCAAAGTTCCGGTGGGACATTTCGATTCGCTTCTCATCGGGACTTCCGGCTCCTCTGAGAGCTAGGCTTGAATAAGACCGTGCTGGTTGTGCAAAAAATTTTGAGCCGTAGATTTCGTCGAATAGTAAGCGGCAATATATAGACCCAAAGATTTTCCGATATTTTTGTTACAAAATCCTGGCAGGTGTGGAACAGGACCACCTTAGAACAATGGGCGGTTGGTTGAATGCAATGTTTTCCTAATCAACCGTGCGAGCGGGCTGAAATCTATTAAGATAGGGTTTTGTTTCTATGACTATGCCTCGGTGTGTCTTCATAAGCAACGAATTCAAAATAACTGGGTTAATGACTTGTGCATTTTTCCTTCTCCGACTATATGCATATGGGAATCGGTTGCCGTCATCCAAAGCAAAGCCATTAGGTGGCGATTCATTACGCTATATTATTAAGGGCATCGATATGTTGGGATAGGGTCCATCTTGCTTCACTTTTTTTGCTTTGCGCAAATTCAAGCCCTGCCATTGGACCGTTTAAGGGGCTCTATAACTCCGCCAAAGTCGGGATGTTCCTGGATCTGGTCATCACCAACGAAAGACATTTCGTTGATCAGGTGACAATTAACGCTCCACTGGGACATAGCGACCACTGTGTGCTCACCTTTGATTTCATCTGCTATTGGGCCAGAAATCCCGAACCCCAAACGTGGATTCGAAACTTCTGCCGTGCAGACTTTTCGGGAATGCGCATCTTTCTTAACCAAGTTAAACTGGGGCCAGCCTCAGTGGAAGACTTATATAGGACTATTGTCCAGAAAGTTCACGAGGCTGACGCGATGTTCGTCCCAAAAAAACCAGCACGCAGTCGGACGAGCCGTAAACTACCCAAAAGGATCCGGCGTCTTCTGGAAAAGAGGTCACAACTATTTCTCAAAAAGTTGACTACAGGAGACACAGAAGATGAGCTGGCATTTCGTAAAATGCGGAACCGCTGTAAATCGGAAATCCGCCAATGGAACATACGAAAACAAGCCACCATTCTAGACCTCGCCCGGAAGAACAGAAATGTGCTGTTCAAATACATGCGGCATCGCCGAAGAAACAAGCCATCCGCGTTCTCCCTGAGGGACAGGAACGGGGAACCCACGAGTGACCCAATAGTGGTATCTGAGTTCTACAGAGATCACTATGCAGGTCTGTATTCAGTCCCAGCGTCCTCGTCACATCCAACGTTGTCAAGGCGTACCTACGAACGGCCTCTAACCGACTTGGTATTCACGGTGGAGGACATTCGTCAACTCCTGCACAAGATCAACCCATTCTGCGCGTTGGGGCCCGACGAAGTCCACCCAAGGATCCTGAAGGAAACGTCGTACACACTGGCAACTCATTTCCATCTGCTGTTTCGTCAGTCGCTTGACGAAGGCCACCTTCCCTCTGTTTGGAAGGAAGCGATTGTCACGCCAATCTACAAAACTGGTGACCGACTATCGCCTGGCAGCTACAGGCCTATAAGCCTCACTAGCGTGCCATGCAAGGTGATGGAACGCATTCTGAAGCGAGCCATTCTAGATCACCTTACTTCCAACAACTTGATTTCTCAAGCTCAACACGGATTTCTCCCAAACCGTTCCTGCGTGACGAACATGCTCGTATTTATGGACAGCTTAACCCAAGCCAAGGACGAGGGACTCATATCGGATGCCATATTTTTCGACTTTTCAAAAGCATTTGATCGAGTCCCACACGTCCCTCTGCTCCACAAACTCGAGTCTTACGGGATTCAAGGGAAAATCCTACACTGGATCAAGGCATTCCTATCAGACAGATCATTCCGAGTGAAAGTAGGCTCGACCTACTCTTCTGCGGCGCCGGTCTCCATTGGAGTTCCTCAGGGCTCCGTTTTGGGACCTTTGCTGTTTCTGATATACGTCAATGACCTTCCAGATGTTATTTCAAGTCCATGTCTACTTTTTGCGGACGACTTGAAATCGTGGAGTTCCAATGCCAGTGCCCTCCAAATTGATGTGGACGCCGCAAAGCAGTGGTCGTTGGACTGGCACCTTCCTCTGAATGACGAAAAGTGCGTCCATATGTCATTTGGAGGAGACTCAGCGAACTCCTTTGTCATGCATGGTGAGAAAGGACCAGAAGACATCACGAGGATAGATGCCAAAAAAGATTTGGGTATCTGGCTCTCTCCAAACCTGTCCTTCTCACTGCACCTTGAGAAATCGGCTCAGAAGGCATTCGCTGTTCTACGGATGATTCGGCGTACCTTCTCTCGTATTACTCGCACGGACTTCCAAATACTCTATGGGGCCTATGTCAGACCGCTCCTTGAATATGCCAACCCGGTTGTCTACTCAGGACGCACGAAAGACGTAATCCTCATTGAGCGTGTCCAGCGAGCCGCTACGAAAATGGTTGCCGGTCTCAAGTCCATGGACTACGAAACGCGTCTCGTGGTGCTCGACCTCTTTCCCTTGGAGTATCGTCGCCTCCGAGGGGACTTAATTCTTACTTACGCCCTGTTTGAACAAGGCTTGGCCAACAGGTTTTTCACCGTTGACCCAGCAAACACACGGCGGGGACACGGTAAGAAGATTTTTAAGCTCAGAGCGCACACCTTCATTAGGCAAACTTTTTTCTCATTTCGGGTAGTTGCTGCGTGGAATAACCTTCCTGAGACGGTTGTCCACGCTCCCTCTAGAACTCAGTTCAAAACACTATTAGACACTTATTTACGCGAGTCCTCGCGCTGGCAAACATACTGCCCCGCGCTGAGAACTTAAAGAGCAGTGCTACACCCTTTTTTCACTTGTGCCTTTCAGGTGAACGACAGCTGCTGAACGACAAGAACAAAACCGACCCGGGAAACTTGGGCAAAAGCCTCGCTCCTGTGTATCAATCCGTGAATCCGTGAATCCGTGAATCCTTGTGGTTTCCAACAAGATCACCACTAAAATATCGTACTCTAGGAGGAATACGCTGTTTGACATAAACATCCGAGACCATCCCACCTTACTTTTTAGTTTTGTTTAATACTCGTTTTGCTTACGATTCAAGTTATACCCCCCAGAAGGGCTGCAAGCGGTATCGAAATAACGGGTTGACTACATGCCTCGGCGGCCTCAACACAACTATAGGTAGTAACTGGGCAAACTCTCTCATTTTGATTGGAAGTTGCCTGAAGTTTCAGATATCTGCGGCTTGAGGACCTATTAGCACATCTATTTACGTCACAATTTAGGTAGCAAAAAAACGCACGCCTGTAAGATGCTTGTTCACAGGATCGTTCTGTTACTGCACGGCCTTTATATCATCTGCATGTGAATTTCTTGGACGGTTTACTGGACAAAGCATTCTGCAGTCCTTCAGATTATTGGTTAGTAACCCTGAAGAATTTTATAACAACGGATACAACGTACGATTTCAACAAAATATTGTCCTACCATGAAATATGGAAGAGGTTTCTAAGCAAGCCACAAATGCCTAGTTGTTTCCGGTCTTCCCAATTCCCTTTTCACCCCATTAGTCCCTCAGGTTTCCCACGCTTCCGCTGGAAGACTGGTCATGAAATCCACATCTTACCATGCCTTTGAACTTATTAGTTTTAAAAATTTGCTGTTAGAGGAAAGAATACGTCTGTTTCGTGAACAGCGTAATTAGCCCAATGGAAAAAGCGGTTCTGATGTGTCTTGTTACAGATCGCGAATTAATACTTCGATCGCACCGCCTGGGCCAGTTTCCTTGGCTTAATTAGGGCCGTAAGCTGCATGAGCGTGTACAAAAGATTTCCAAACTTGGCATGGAATTTAAGCAGCTCTGCATTGCATGCTCAGTATCCCCCAATCCGACTTAAGTTGCATTCCGGAGAGAGCGTGGGGGTTCGTCCCTTTGTATCAACTCCATAGGAAACCCGACCATCCCCACAGAACCCGTCAGATCACGTGGCCCAAAACGTTGTAGTCGTATACTAACGAGTAAGCACCAACAAATGCACCTAGCCCGCGGAAAGCGAGGCGTAGAAAGTAAATTCTCCGACCCCTTTGTTAGCACGCAGTGCGTTGGTCTGTCAACAATATGAAATTCACCATTTATAATAAGGTTCTGCGACCAAATGGTGTCGGTAGCATCTGCACAGTCTTTGTTTGAGCGTCCTTTTCAAAGGCTTTCAAAGGCTATACGAAACACCCATCGTCCCCAGCTGGCGCTAACTTTCGCTTCCAAAACCATAAGCCTTACAAAGCTAAAAACTGTGCAATTTACACCTCTTTAACCGCACATTTACCCTCCTCCTCAATCTCTTTATTCTACCACCACAGCTAATAATAGGTTTACATTCCAACTTGTGGGGAGCATACCAATCGAGATGTGAGAAGCCGTTGCAACGTAAACGTGGCGGCTAACGGCAAGACGGGAAGATGGTAAGACTAAAGAGGCAAACTTGCCATGTGATAAGTAATCGTAGATTGTAGAAGATAAAAAACGGAACAATGAAGCATGAGATACGACCAGATCAATGATGAACCCCGTTGACTCGAAGCAAAACTTTTTTACTGTTGCCGGTTGTGTTTGACCCCAGGTGGTTGAGCGAATGTCCAGGGTCATGAGTGGAGATATAGATCTCGAGAAATTCAAAATGGCGACAAACGGCAACATTCACCTCGAAAACATGGTTTGCACTTAAACTGGGTAGACTCACTGGTTTCCCTGTCGGGGGAAAGTAGGATGTAAAAGATATTCGCGAGGGATAGGTAGTGCTAATACCCGGGGCCAAAAGAGCATCATAAGTAGAATCGTTTAACTTGTGGAGTGTGTATACTGAAGTCGCAAGCTCGGGGTAGCTAAGTCCGAAAATGGAGCTCAGAGGGTTAAGTCGAACTCGCCTCGGAGGCAGCTGGGGCCAGGCAAACAAGTTGTTCGTACTTGCACGCAAAGGAAAGAGTGAGCGGGAGAACACAATCAATAGTAAGAGGGGAATAGTCGAGGGTGTGCCAGTAGACTGATTATGGCAGTGCCGTCTCAACACTGTACTGACATACTTCGGTTTCTGAACAGCTTCGTGTCGGACGTCCCGTCTGAGATGGTCATACTGGCGATGAGCGATTCTGTGAACAGCGGGATTTTTCGGTTAGCCATGGAGGTTCACTGTGGTAGAACAAAGCGGACGCAAGATCATAGACAGTTTTTCGGTTGGAGATCCGTTTAGATGCAAAGCACTGACCAGCTGGAGTGGATACCGACCATACAGGGCTTTCAAAGCTTTGTAAGAAAAGGGAGTGGGATATGATCAGTAAGGGCTGTTGAGTTCAAGGAGGTAATCCATCGACATAACCATTCTCTAAAGTTTATAACAGTTAGGATGGTGTCAAGAAGTGACCAAATGAGATCGGGTAGGAGTGGATGTGTGCTTAGTAGCCTAGCAGTCAAGGACTGGCTAAGCTTGACAACATAATTCTATTATAGTACAGGAGGCATGGAAAAGCGGCATAAGTATGCAGAGGTGATGTGCTAAGGGAAGCGAACACACAAGGACTTATAAAGATAGAACAACCAAAATGATCCACTAGTTTATCAGGGATTTGCTGTGTGATTTGGAGAGTACCCTAATTTGGGACAGTGATAGTGAATGTAAGAGAAAGAGTCACCAGTATCTGGATCGCTGCCATCAACTTCGATCAAAAAGCGGTACATGGTGAAGAAGGTGCTAGCCCCGGGTGCTACAGGTAAAGGATTATGTACGCCACCTTGTTTTTATAATCATTTATTTTACGCGAATACTCCGGGGAGCAGTAGAGAGGAGTGTGTGCATGTTATGATTGGCTGACTAAATGAGATCTGATGCGGCGCGACTTCACCTAAGAGAGAGTGGCTACAGCTTTACACATTGATGTAAGCCGTGAGCACCGCAGAGTATCGTCAGGATATCCCATATATCCCATATATATTCCATATGTACATATAAATGGTTCAGACGGTAGGTCGGTTTTCCATTAACTATAGTGTAAAGCGTTGCCAGATAAGCGACACCCGGCAAAATCCCAAACCAGCAGCTAAAAACAGACAACAATGTCATTCATGGATTTTCTGAATTAAGGGCGAGGCTCAAAACCACCGGCGATGTGTGATGCACCGTTCAACTGGAAAGGTGGCGGGTATGCGAACGCACCGTGGTGCAACGTAACAGGGCAACCCTCTCCGCAAGGCGTGTAATGACCGTTTCGAGTTCTTGAGCAACGAGCACCAAGGATAGCTACCAGACCGGCAAAACTCCGAACGAATGGCTATGCAAATGTGCTGTACTGTAAAAATGGAAGTAGTTACACGGAATACAAAATTACAAACATGAACGGTTTTCGACAAACGGTGAGGTACTCCAAAAAGCAAGCAAAGCCGATATGGATCAACAGTGTAGTATGCACGCTATGGAAGCACCAGGGGACAGTGGTTCTCCGAAGGAAGGTGTTCACGACAATTCCTATGGATGGAAAACAGAAACAAACCTCATGAGCCGAAGCCCAGTAGGCAAGGTTGTACATCACCAATACTTACACATAAATCAATCAAACTGGCAAACACCGTATACTACAACAGTCAGCGCATGATCAAAACCGGGTCACAAACTCATGCATTAAAACAAATTTATGGTTGACCATGGTTTTGGTACAAAAATAGTATAACAGAAGCGGTAAAAACGATTTGCGCGGTAAGGAAAAGGGAAAGTATAGATGTCTTGTCGAACCGAAATAAGGTTCAATTACACCAGTCCAAAAAGGGCGGTCCATTTTACTTGTTGACCGGGATGGCAGTCATTCAAGATGGGAGGCAATTTTTAAAGATATACGAAGTTGCAACGAGGCGCACCCACCCACCACGCGAGGTTTTCATCTCTCGTGCATGGCACAGTATCTGCAATGTGGAAGGTCGTCAAGCGATCATAAATGCGACCTGTGCAATAATAAAGTACACCAGCTACCAGGGAAACAGCCGGTAAAACAGCTCCGTCAGTCCGGGAAAGCAAACAGCAAACAGCAGCGGGTAAAGGCAGGTCGTGGAGGAGGCAAATGAAATAGCAGCTACCAATGGGACAATGAGAATAGAACGGTCGTTTTTAAGGCGAGGGCGCCATGGCTGAACGGCAACGGAGCGTTCGTGCGAGCTACCATATCAAGCAGAGGCGCATCGCAATGTTGTATGTGTTAGTGTTCACAGGGCTGTTGAGCCACACAAGATGTTCATTCATAGCGCACCATCAAAGGGACTGTATTCTAAGGTAATATCCCGTCCGTTGTTGGAAACGTAGCAGCTCTGTGCACCTTGAATATTCCTTTAAGCACTTGTGGCTACGCTGGGAACCCATATATGTTCCACACGTACGGAAAATTGTCTGACGGATGGCTGTTCCTTCTGTCCGAGCTACGGTCGTAGAATTCTTTTTTCGTGCTAATAAAATTTTTAAATACATGGAAAGTGTACTTTTCTTGTTTTCATTGGATTTTAGACGTACTGCAGTGGGTTGTCGCTCCCTTGTGCAGAATTTAGGGAGAAATTATTTGGGGTCTACTGGCTAGTCGCGTTTGGATTCTGGTAGTACTTCCGTGCGCGTCTTCTTCTGGCACACTCAGGCCTGAAGAGTTTCGTCCTTGTTTATGTTCACCAATAATCCGAAATCCCTACTATGCGGTTTTAGCATCCAATCTCAATGACAGCAACGACTGGCAACGGTTGGAAGGTGATTGTGGGTTCTTGGCACCACTGAGGCCTCGCGGCCTTGGACTATTGGGCTCGTGGCCAGGGTCACAAAAGCGTAAGTGGGGACGATGAAATGGAGGGACTAGCAGAGCGGGTAAATGGAAGCAGGGATCTCAAAAACATGGTATACAGTTAAACTGTCCGAGCTACGGTCATAGAATTTTTTTTCGTGCTAATAAAATTTTTAAATACATGGAAAGTGTACTTTTCTTGTTTTCATTGGATTTTAGACGTACTGCAGTGGGTTGTCGCTCCCTTGTGCAGAATTTAGGGAGAAATTATTTGGGGTCTACTGGCTAGTCGCGTTTGGATTCTGGTAGTACTTCCGTGCGCGTCTTCTTCTGGCACACTCAGGCCTGAAGAGTTTCGTCCTTGTTTATGTTCACCAATAATCCGAAATCCCTACTATGCGGTTTTAGCATCCAATCTCAATGACAGCAACGACTGGCAACGGTTGGAAGGTGATTGTGGGTTCTTGGCACCAGGCTACTGGATGGGACCTACCATTTTCCAGGAGATGCCCATCTTTTCACTTGAATGTCGCATTTACATGAAGCGATGGATGAAAGGATTAACTCCTCAACTGCAAGCCCGTCAGATGGGGACGACATACCTTCTTTAGCCTCAGCGACTCGTGGGTTATATTCGAACTGTTTTCTACCTGATTGACTTCGGTTTCTGGAAGTGAGAGGCATGTTTTCCGCCTTTCGAAATCCGCGGGTCACTTAACCGAAAAGTGGCTGTGGTAAAGCAGGTAAAAACCACACCTTGTGGCCTTTAGGTCACCGCTCTTCACCTGGGTACTGATCAGCTTTGCGCCCCAGCATTCCGCTTTTAACTCCCATTTAGTCTCTAATCTCGTTATTTACTCTTGTTCTGATGTGCAGCTGTGGCCGGAAGTGGGTGCCGCAAGTGCTCTGAACTGGCTCGGCGACCCTACTCCACCAGAAAATTCCCCAAATGACCTGTTGCGTGTGTATCCTCCGCTTGGGCAGTCCAGCTTGTTGCCTCTTTGGGGCGAAGTTTCTTTCACTTTGGTGAATGATGAAAGCGGTTGCTTGACGTTTTATTTGGGTTGACAGAATTGGTTTTCTGAATGGGGAGCCTACCAAGCCCTGACTTTAAGTGACCAGCAGACGGGCAGTGAAGTAATCTTGACCGATCACCCCAGAAAAACGCCCGGTAAGGTAATGCTCACATGAGCTGGAACTACTGGGCAGTTAAAGACTGTGGTTCCCTTGTTTTATCCTACCGTTTTAGTTCCCTTCGAAGCTTTCGAGGAGGGACATTGCTGTCTGGGAAACCGGGACTTACTATGTCTACACAAATGCATGGGCTAAACAGGACACTCCTGTTTAATCATACTACACACAGTCGAGCTACAACCTAGATGCAGCCTGCCGAAGCCCTGAGACCAGTGCTGTCCATATCAGAATTCCATCTTCGGCCCTTCTCTCTGTCGGGGCTTGATAATTCGCAGAATTGTAAATTCACGATTTGATGCCCAGAATTATTACACTTTTGCAAGCTCTCATGGCCAGCTTTTTCGTATGGTCCGACGGCTGTCATTCACATTAAAGTTACGAGCTAAAAGGACATAGCACCGCTCCCCATTCTTACTCAGCGTTGGATACTTGCACTTTCAGTGAGATGAATGACACAGGACGACTATTCCATGCACCAGCTTCAGAAATGAGGAAAACAGATATCTAATAAGGACGTGGGCACTACTCTTGAAATCTGATCTTGATTTCAGAATTTTTCGCATGATCAACTCTGGGTGTGGCTGCAAGCGCCGATTCTGTTTCAATTCTGATTGGTCCATGCATTTGCCAATCAGGACATGACTCCTGACCTACAGCAGGCGCGCGGCTCAGCCGTCCCTCTGGCGTGTCGCTCGACAACGTCGAGTGGCCGGATGCCGATTCCTACATTCTATGTTAACCCATATCTTACCGGTTTTATAAGTTCTAACACTGGCCAAATTATCTCCAAATGAAGACACTCCCCGGCTCACTTCCGATCAGGACGACATAAATATTATTTCCGCCCACCATTCAGGCTTTCTACCTTTGATTTGAGATCACTTTTACTAATCGACCAGAAAGCCAGGCTCCCCACAAATTGGAAACAGATGCTGCTATGCTTAATTTACGTCCTCTATCCGCTGCTGCTAAACATACACAGGTGTGTATATCCCGCCCCTGTCCAGAAGGACAGCGACGTTTGGATTGGTTTTGTTCAACTGGGTCATACTCCATACTATGACTTGTGCTATTAGACCCAAAGGTACGCCCAAGGTGTCCATCAGGCATCTTAATAAAAAACGTTTCATCGTCGTTTCCACTTACACCACACCAGACGTCAACCCGAACTCAGCAGCCTTATTCAGAAAACACATAACATGGAGTCTGCCCTGCTGTAATATCACGAAACCGGGCCATAGCCGAGGATATGAACGTCTTAGTTGATCGGACCGAAGGTGGTGAGATCAACCTGGGAGGGCGAATCACATGGAGGCGACTATCAAAAGGTGTTCAGTCGAGCAAGGATCATTCCGCCAGGTGGCTTAGGAAGATACCAACCCCATGCAAATCCTGTCACAGTGGCCCATAGATCGCAAGATCTTTGCAGTTGGAACCCAATGGAGAGATTAAACGGTTAACTAAACCACTGCACTTGCATACTGAATCCTTGTCTCTGATACACAGCACACATCACTGCCAAGCGAGTCTAGTGTGAGAGTAAGAGTCGCTTATTGTTCTGCTTGCTTTAATAAAAGCGATCGCATAGATTGGGCGTCGAGGTTTGGAAGTTGATTTCGAGATTTCTGAGGCTGTCAACGCAGGATGACGCGCAGGTGTTGCAGTCTAAACCGATTAGTCTTAACAGATGGGTACACAAGGAGAGAGTTATTACTGGGATGGGTGGTGGTGATTGTGGCGAACAGAAAATATGTGAAAGGGAAAGAAGGGATGCGTCAGCTTACCTGGCCTGCTGTATGCAGCAACCCGGTTGCCACCCCACTGATGACACCACGCTATGGTGTTAGTTGCAGGTATCATGGTTGTACGTGGGCTAGGATATTGTCATGTCGCCCAGACCTAGACACTATCACGATGAGGGTCCTGGAGCAAAACCGGTGGCCCAAAAGCCCGACCGCATGGCAGCGGTATTTGATGAGAAATGCAAGTGCATTAGCCTTTTTAAAGAACAAGTTGGAAAGCATGTACCTGGAGGGCCAGAAGGCTGTGTTGGTAAGGCCTCTGACCATTGACCAACCTGGTATGAGAAACTAGAAGTGTCGCACAGGCACCTCCCACTATAGATCAGTGGGTCACTGAGACACAAACCGTCGCACCATGGTAGGGTCTGGTCTCTTCGTGATGGTCACGTAGTTTTAAATTGATGATACTAAATTGACGAGGCAACTTGGTCAATTATCATATTCCATAAAACTGAAAATAAGTTAGCGGCTTCCACTGGTGGACCGTACAGCCCAGCTCTCAAACCCGTGAAACCAGGCTCAAGTGGTTGGAGCGCGGATTTACTGACTGGTAGTTCCGTGATTCGGACCCGACCTCCGCTTCTCGACTTCTGCTGGACTTAGGCAGCCTGGCAGTATTCCAGCCTTCGTGCTTCCTTTGGGTAGCATGGCAGGTAGGCACCGAAAGAACGTTACATCTGAACGACCGGACCTAAAGCTGCCACCTTGACGTGGTGGTCGGGCTTGAGTGCTGCAATGATCCCGCGGGCTACACTGGGTGGAACTTCGCTCCACAAGGTGCAACCATTCCAGGAAGACCAAAGAGGAGCAGTCAGACCAAGAACAGCGAGACCCCCTACTATGGGTAATCGTGCTACGAGGTAGTCTGGGGGTGAGTCGTACTTTCTTCTGTGACAGGAGTGTGAAGGCAGTAATGTGTCTCCCCCAGGAGACCAGCATGGTCATATTTATGGAAGTAGCGATGCTGCCTTACCCCGAGGAAGGACGAGTTAGAAAAGGTCGGCCCTAAGAACCGCACAATCCGATCGCCCAGCGGTTGACCGTGACCGCCGGCACATTATCCACTACAGTCGGAATAATTTTAAAACCAGAGTCCGGTGCTGCTCAAAAGGCACCTGCTGTGCGCAGCCGCATCAGGAATGAGACAGTAATGCCTTATTCCCTGCGCCCTCGGGTTAGGCCAACCCCCTGCAGCCGAGCAGGTCAGACTATTGAGTCATCGGCTCCGGGCAGGGTCCCCAAAGAAAACCCTACTGTCCACTGCCTCGTGGGTCAGACTTTTAAGTCAGAGGCTAGGGGCCACTGCCTTGTGGGTCAGACTTTTGAGTCAAAGGCTCAAGGTGGGGCACCTCAACCAAACCCCTTCCTCGGCTTGGGCGACCGGGAAGTTTCATTTGCCCGCGCAGTTCTGTGTCCACCGATGTCCCCCAACCCCTTCCAACCACACAAGTAAACTTCGCTCGGTCATTTGACCGTCAGTCATCTGACCGAAGGACCTTATGCTCCTCGCTATCTACTAACAATAAACAAAATAACACCCTTCTAAATCCACGAAATTCTTTTCATACAGGAGCTTTTAACGTCCGTACTCTATGTCAAATTGGCAAACAGGCAATGCTTGCTGAGACCTTTATCCCCTTAAAATTGATGTGTGCTGTGTCACCGAAACACGCATACAAGACCCAAGCGTTGTTAAGAATCTCAGAACGCCAAGGATGAACTTAGCTCTTTCAATTGCTCCCTCCGTTTATCCGGTGACCCAGAAGCGATGATTCCTGGAATATATGGCGTGGGAGTTGCACTAAGCCCCAGAGCTGAACGCGCTTTGCTGGATTGGATCCCAGTGAACAGTCGTCTTTGCGCCGTCCGATTATCCAGTTCAATCAAGCTCAATGCCTCCTGACATAAAAGCGGTGCCTGTTTGTAGTGTCGCCTTATGCCCCAACGGACTGCAGTTCTGATGCTGAAAAGGATACTTTATCGAGAACTATCCGGGCTCATTCGTCAGGCAAAAGCACTGATATTGTGATCCTTGCAGGCGATATGAATGCTCAAGTGGATCGTCTTAGCTCCTTGGAATCACATTTTGGCGGTCGATTCGGAGTCGATGCTCGCCGCACAGATAACGGAGATCACTGTGATGACCATGAACTGTTTCTGGCAAGTACGAACTTTCAACATAGACGTTCGCACTGCGTAACCTGGCGGCCACCAATTGCAAATCAACTGTGGACCCAGTTGCATCACGTGGCCATCAGCCACCGGTGGAGGGCCATAATTCAAGACTGACGTTCCTTCTGGGGCATACCACTTGATTCCGATCACGCCGTGGTGCTTGCACGCCTGACATTTCGTTTCCCTTCAGACCCTCCCAAGTCAGCAAGAAGCACGCCAATCCACTGTCTTCGAATAACTGCCATAGCTCAACAGTATCGATCTGGGCTAGCCCAACAACTCTCCACACTAAACCAGTACTGTAGTGCCAGTGAGCATGTGAATGAAGCGTGGCAAAGTGTGAAAGGAGCTATGTTAGTGGCGTTCAGTGCTCTGTACGACCTCTCCAATTCGACCACAAGGCCACTGGATGTCGGTGAGGTCGCTATCCATGATTGATGCCAGGAAAGCCATACCAGCAAGCAACGAGTACGATGGCGCACGCAAATCCCTCCAACGCCAAATGTGAAGAGTCTAAGGAAAGACCGAGAGCTTGGTGGACATCAAAAGCTCGGGAGATGGAGAAGGCTTTTGCTACGGGAAACAGCCGTACCCTATGTCAACTGATACGCCCTAGGAAACGCCCTAGGTCAGCGAAACGATAAGTGAAAAGATGGCTCGTTAATTCGTTCGCAAAAGCGTCGACTGGAAAGATGGGCCGAACACTTCAAAGAACAGTTAGCCTTCTGCAACACGGGCAAATGGAATGTAAACCTTGATCGCCATCGGAAGAAGAAATGAGATACGAAATATCCTTACTGAAACATGTGAGGAAGCGCCAGGACCGAACGGTCTATCCAGCCCCTGTTCAAAGAAGGCGGAGAACCCTGGTGACAAAGCTTATTGGTGTTATATGGAAATAAGAGAAAATGTCTGCAGAATGGAGCATGTGTCGACAGTTATTCCTTTCTTCAAAAGGGAACGCGGATGCTGTGTGAAAACCACCGTGGCATCACCCTGTTAGCTGTGGCATCAAAGGTGCTCTCTGGCCTTATGCCTTCGAAGGTTGACTGAACACAGGGAGAGACAAATCCGTGAAAACCAAGCTGGATTTCTTCCTGCAGGAGGTTACATCGATCATATCTTCACCCTCCGACAGATTTTGGAACAGCGACACTGCTTCCAGCAACAATTGATAGTTACGTTCCTCGATCTGAAGGCTGCCTTTGACTCTGTGGACCATCGGGCACTATGGTATTGTCTGTGGAGCAAAGGTGTCCCCCATAAATTCTTGACCCTCCTTAAGGCGTTGTATGCCAACTCCTGCGGCCGTGTGAAGGTCTACGGGAAGCTCTTTTCTGAGTTCACCACATCAAGTGGTGTCAGACAGGGCTGTCCTCTTTCACCTTTCCTGTTCAACTTCGTCATTGATGCGATCATGGAAGACTCACTATCAGCCTCTAATGCCTGTGGAGTCGAAGTGCTCCCAGGGCGTCCGCTCACAGATATCGAGTATGCAGAGGACATAGCTCTTCTTGGATCTGACTCCGTGGTAATGCAAAGAATATTAAAAATAAATATTAAATGTCTCACGCGGCAGTTTGTACGATACAGAAAAAACTAATACAAATTTCAAAGTGCTAGTGCAAGACTGGTGGGCCCGAACCCTAGCCTAATGCTTGCGGGTGAACCGATTGAGGTAGTAGACAAATTTGTTTACCTGGGCAGTTGTATTAGTCCTGGTGGTCTCGAAAGATGATATTTCCATCCGCATTGAGAAGGCCCTAGCAGCTTTTGTGAACCTGTGTCACCTGTGGCGTAGGCTTATCCGTCAACCGTCGAGTTTGCAATGCTGCGATGCATTCCATATTAACTATAGGGATCAGAAACCTGGCCGCTGCTAACCAAGGACGTCAAAAGGCTTCCAGTGTTTGACCATCGATTTCTTTGGAACATTGCCCAAATCCGGTGGGAACACCGGATCAGCAACGCTGAAGTAAGTCGAATGGTATTTGGGAGAAATAACTCACCCTCGATGGGTGAACTGATCACACTGCATAGGTTGCACTGGCTTGGCCACTTGCTGCGTATGCCAGTCGACTGACTTCATCGAAGAGCTTTTTTTCGCACAACCACGTGAAGGGTGGAAACGAGCCAGAGACGGTCAAACAACGACTTGGCAGCGAAGTATAAAAGCCATTGCCAGCAAACTCAGCTGCGCTGGTCATTGCCATCTTCCTGGACGGGGACTCCGAAATGGGCCACATCAATGGTTAGAGACATTGTCAGACACGGCCCAATGGCGCCCTCAATGGCGCTCGTGCATCCAAGCTATTGCCTTCAATGCATAGCTCCCTTCCAAATCCTCCCAATTAACAGTCCATTTACAGTGGTGTTTTTAAGCACCAGTTTATCAGCTCCTCACCTCCCCAAATCATCGGTGAACGCAACTGTCGCAGCTACAACCACTGTACGACAAGTACACGGTTCTTACAGCTGACGATGATGATGATGACAGCTGAACGATTGTTTATTATATCTTTTACAATTAGCTTTAATAGGGGACATTACGTGTGCGTGGTTTCATGCAGCGTGGAGTGGTCTACGGAGGTGCACTAACCCACTCAGCCCAGCTGATGAAACCAGTCCGAAGTATCCGTGTTTCTCCTAATCGTCTTCATCAACAACAGCATAACATCAGTGTTCAGTACTGATCCTTGGGCTTCCTGCTCTTTTTTTGAAAAAAAGACGAGACCAATGTCGTCTGCGTATTCCAGATCGTCAAGGTGTTCGCTCGGACAGATCTGACCACCTGCGTTTTGGAGGTCTTCCAGTGTTCGCCTCATCACTTCATCAACGACGAAATGAAAGAAAATTTAGAAGTGGACAACCTTGTCGGACACCACTGCTCGTAGTAAAGCATTTGGAGAGCTCACCGTACACTTACGCGCCCATTAGTATGTGAATACAAAGAACGTAGGATATTCAATGGCTTCTGGGACCCATCCTGTTTCGCAAGCGCGTTAAAAAATGGATCGGTTGACACGGTCGAACGCGCCTCTCAAGTCAATGGACGCTAAAAATATATGGTTCATATATGTATGTGTTTGCTCTAATACTTGAAGGAGTGCAAAGATGTGTTCCACACAGCTCCTTTCCGACTGGAATCCTGCTTTTTGTTATCGGAACCCATTTTCAAGGGCCCTAGTAGGACGACGTAAAATGAGCAACGCAAGTAGTTTATTTACAATGAGGGTAAAGCCATTTTCTATGGGATTGCCACACTCACCGCGAACACTTTTGAAAAAAGACGATGCAGTCGATTCACCTCCCCTTCATCCAAGGCTAATTAGGTTTGTCAAGTACCCAACTGCAGATTTCACCTCCTTCCTTAGACACTTCGGGAGTTCATCAGAACAATCAACTCAATGACACTTCAGGAAGAAAGTGCATCCGTATATTTCCGAAGTCGTCTGAAGTTCCGAGTTCACGATCGAGGGCTCCATAGGAGTTGAGAACCATACTAGTCAACTGCATGCAGCCAACTAAATTGTTGAAAATGTCGAACTCAGCGCATCGGGCGTTTCCCATTTTCAGAGATTCACTGCAGACCCAGATGCAATTGGTTGTCTCTTTCCACAAGCACAGCGCCTGGCATCTTGAAGGGTTGGGGGCAGTACTTGTCAGTAATAGCCCAGATCAAATGTACTGTTCGAGGGGACTTAAATAGGTGATTTGGGTAGGTTTGCTTCATATTGAGTCCGAGACTTTCAGGATGGGGTCCACATGACCCTCCTTGCTGGAGACACTGAACAATATGACGACTAGCCGACGTCAACAGTGTTCATGCTGTCGCTTTCTGTCCAGGTAGTCTACCTGAGTGTTGGAGGTGCAAAAACCTCGGGCATTTGTGTTAGACTAGCCCTAGGTCCCCACTCCTGTCACATTTTTTTCCTGTTGCCATTATAGTGCTTTATTCAACTAAATTGGCATGATTGTAAGGCGATGAGGCATCAGTGTTCTCTGATGTTGCTGTTAATAATGTTGAGGGTCCGAGAGCTTAATGGCCACGCGAAGCGTGCACATCCTGTACGTCCCAGAAAAGCTCAAAAAGAAACAGCGACGGACAAGCACGTGATCGGAGCCCACATAAGTGTTCCAGTATGAGCGACACTCAGTAATTGACCAGTGCCATCTATCGTTGATGATGATGTGGTCTATCCGTTTTGAGGGTTAGTCTGAATGCGGGGACACCATGTGGCGAAACGGTGTCGGGTGTTCCGAAAGTTAGTACTGCAAAGAAAGAGTCTGTGGTTAGCAGTCCAAGACGGCCACCCAGTTTTGACCCAGCAGCGCCAAGTTCACCTGCTTGTGCACTCATATCCCTGGCAACCGTATCTGAGCTATTAAAAGTCGTAATAAGACGCTCAACGTGTTGCAAAAACTGTCTTTGAGAGTATCAGAGCTACAGTTTGTTGGGGCGTAAGCATATACGATGAATAGCCACCGGTTAACAGTGCGAAATACCCGTGCAGACGTTGCCAAAAGAACCGCCGACTACCAACGGGCAGCCGTTCAAACAAAGAACCCTCGGATCGGTGGCTGAAAGCAATACCAACCCCAGCAGAACCAGCCACAGCGGCTTCTAGATCACCAGGGTTATGCAAACGGAAGTGAGGAAACCGAATTGGAGGTCAGTCAGAAACCTTATTTGGGTCTTGAATCGTTGTTCTATAGAGACAGAACACATCAGTGGAAGGCGTACGTACAAGAACTGTCTGTTGTCCAGTTTGTTTCGGAGCATGAACGTCAAAGGCTTCCTGATTAACTGAGCGTCGGGGTCGACGAATGATTTCGATGTGGTTACGGTCTTGGTGGCCGAGTTAACCGTAAAAGATATCTTTAAGACTTGGCTTACGAAGATATCGTTTGCAACGGAGTAAGAAGGGAGAGAAGAATGAATGTGAAAGAGGAAGAACACGCTGGACGTGCTCGACTCCAAGGGGAAAACATGGTCAAAGCCCATGTCTTTTTCCGTAAGTGAAGCTACTCAAGGTTGCTGAAAACGAGAGATTCAGTTGGGTTTCAGGGGAGTCTCTGGCTAAAACCACATTGGTATGCAAATGAGTGTATTTCTCGGAGCCCGTATCTTCGTTACATTACGTTGGCACTATATCTCCTTCTCTGATTACAATGAGTGGTTTTTTGTCGGCTGAGCAGTGTTTCTTGAGGTATTTTAGACTTGACTGAATACCCTGTACTTCTATTTGCTATGGCTCGGGCTATTAAAGCCACAATAGCCACTAAACCGAGTTGTCATGGAGCGACCAGGCACAAAGAGACTGGACTTCACCGTGGTGTGACGGTTTATGTGCCTACATGACCCATTGAGCCATACTGGCTGGTGTCCATGCGACACTCACAGAGTCATTGGTTAGGGATCTGACCAACACGGTCCTCGAGGTTAAGGGTTGGAAGGTTGGCCGGTCGTCTTGGACTGCATACGAGACGTAGGGACAACGGAAATCGTTTACTTCAGATGTGTGCCGACCACATGCTATTCATTTGCAGTATCAGTTTTCGGAACAGCGGAAATCGCTTGACGACCTGGTGCCCACAATCGAATCAGTCCCGAATCCAAATAGACAACGCCGTCAGTGAACGATGGCGAGGGTCGATCGCTGCCTGCCGCTCCTTCTGGAACATGAGCGTGGATTCCGTCCGTGCACTGGTGCGCTGCTGTTTTCCATTACGCGTTCCATGTCAACGCAAGACGCGCCATCTCGCTTAACCATTGAGAAGCTATTGGACCCAGAAATCAAACGAGACTTTCAGAACTGGCTCTTCGAACGCCTGGCGGACAGTCCTATGTTGTATATTAGCTACCACTGAGAAGAGATATCCACACTGCTACTCGGAGCCGGAACTCCCGTTTGCCGTATAACCCAGCCAACTTCACTCAAATATTAGGTCCCTGATAGGACCTCGGCTTTGCTGGAGACACTGCAAATGCTTCCTCCTGACCGCAACTACAACTTGGCGCGACGTATTTTGACGCCAGGTAAAACTGAATGTCCGTAAATCTTCGTAGACCCGAAAGGCCGAAGAAATGGAAAGACGAAAGATGCTGGAAATGTCCACAGGCTATTCCACTTGATTCGTTCGACTGGCCTTCGGAAGCCTCATGTCAGCGAAACTATCAGGGGCCATAATGGCTTTGTGATACACAACAAAGAAGAAATTTTGGACCGCTCGGCACAATACTTCGAACACCTGAACTTTTGCTACCGCCAATGCAAAATGCCGGCCTGTCATCACTGTCCTCTTTATTCATGTTATCGCTTCGTGTTGACCACGCTTCACTTTTAATTTCGGCTTATGTACGTCTATTCTATGCAATTCCGGCTTGTTCACGCGCTCAATCAGGATCTAGGTCACATCCGTGACAGCTTACTTCTACAGGAGTACAACGGAACCGCTGCTGTGACTCAAGTGTTTCGACACAGACCCAAATTCCCCAGAAGCCACTGCAAGCTGGAATCATTGGTTTCGGACTTTCCATATGTTTCTAGTTAATGTTGACTCGCCTAATCGAAAAAGACTCAAAACCTTGACTCATTTTGTTGAAAAAAATCGTTCAGCTGTAACACCTTTTCGGTGCCCAGCTGCCATGCCACCCGAAGGAAGCACGAGGGCTGAGATACTGCCAGGTTGCCCAAGCCTAGACAGGGGAAGTCGAGAGGCACAGGTGGGATTCGAACCACAGACCTTCCGGTCAGTAAATTCACGCTCTAACCACTTGAGCCATCTCGCCATCGCTGACAGTCCCGATTATGAATCCGCTGTTAGTATACTTGAAAATTTGTCCGTCCGTCCAAAGTATATGATTTATTCGCCATCTTCCACAACCGTGCAAACAAGACAGCAGCCAAGATTTCGATCAGTTTGTTCAAAAGCTTAAATCCTTAGCCGACCAGGATTTAGACTCCATCCGTAACACATCTATAGGGGAAAAGTTATTTTTGACAAGCACTGTTTTTATCGGAAAAAGTGTGGTAGCCGTTGCGAGTAATAAGTAAACATTCCAACAACTCGCTGTTGGGATTTAGCGTAATGTGGATGAGGAAGTTGACGAACAGGGTGAATTGTTTCAGGATCTGGTTCGGTGACTCTCCCAGAGACTACACAGCCGAGAAAGCGTACTTGTTTGGCTGTTATGACACGTTTCTTGCAGCCAAGGGTAATTCTATATTTCTTCAATAGTTCATGGAAAGATTTGAGGTTCCGATCATGCTTGCTCTGAATAGTTCCACAAATAGTGATGTGGTCAGTGTACGCTTAGGTGTCACTTAATTTTTCAGACGATTGTGTGTTCACTAATACGTGTGGCACTAATACGGGCGAGATGGCTCAAGTGGTTAGAGCGCGAATCTACTAACCGGAAGGTCCGTGGTTCGAACCCGACCTCTCCCTCTCGACTTCCCCTGTCTAGGCTTGGGCAACCTGACAGTATCCTAGCCCTCGTGCTTCCTTTGGGCGGTATGGCAGTTAGGCACCGAAAGGGTGCTACAGCTGAACGATTTCACTAATAGGTTCGATGCGTATCATTCCGTTGGTCACACCGAAAGGGATGCGACGGAACTGCAACAGTTCTCCGCATGCTTCAAAGGCCCTGTGCGGTTCATCTTTCGCACTGATAGTCACTTGATAGTAAGCACCCAATAGGTCTAAGGTGCTAAACCCAGCATAGCGAGAAATTTCTTCAACCATTTTATTCAATCGCGGTGATGGATAAGCGTCTAGATATGTGGACCGACTAATGGTTTGACTGTAGTCCACTACCATATGTCTTCTGCGGTTTGAATTTTTCGTGACAAGTACTTAAGCCCTCCAGGGAGAATTCGAAGGTTCAATTATACTTTCTTCGGATATTCGGTTGACTTCAGAGCAAATCAACTGTTCATCGTCAGGGTTCTAGCACGGAAACTTCGTAGCAATAGTCATGCAATCAGGTGAGAGGTTAGCGATGCCATGGTAACCACAGATTGGTTAGCGTATACCTTCCAGCCATGTGTACGAACCACGAAAGAAGATACATGACTGCCCGAAGTTCTCGTGTCTATGAGGGCCTGAAGCGATATTCCGTTTATTCTCATGTTGGTGACTGTGGGGTACAAACAGCTTGGGGCCGCAGCAATTAACAGAGAATATGACACAATCAGTCGTACAGTTTGATTGATCTTCGATAGATTTGGATCGACGAACACGCTGAAAATGGCCTGTTTTGTCACATGATTTACAAACTATGTCTCTTGCGGGGCACTTGGATCGTTGATGCCTGTAACGACCGCAAAAATAACATATCTGAGGACTGATTGACACCGCAGAAAATGATATCACTTGGTTATGCAAGTATCACTGAGCTTGTTTATGGGCCAACTATAATAACCTAGCCAATTCATGTGCTTCATCCATAGTGAGTTCATTCTGAGCCAGAAGTCTTTCTCTGATGGTACTGAAACTGTTTGCTCAATTTTCTGCAGATGTCAGTAGTTGGATCTAATATTTAGGCCAAAAATTTTGTCGCAAGCGCTCGTCCGAGGCTTGTGCTAAGTCTGAATGCTTCAATCTAGGCTTGGACAATCTTGTAGTATCCCGAACTTCCCATGGAGTTCATGGCAACCATGATCCAAGAAAGTGCCAAGGTAAAGTGGTCTTTTTATGTTCCCGAGAGAACACAGCTTTGTATTACCGGCAGTGGTTTTATCGATGATTTTCACTGGAACGTGGATATTGTTCATGGAAAACAACCTGGTTAACATGTGTCGAAGTGAATAAACTCGGTCTAGGCTTGTTCCATGTAGTTTCCATTTAGGAGCATATGTCAGCAGTTCAAATATTGAGTGCGGTATTCTTTTGTTTGTTTCAGCTGGGTCATGCAACACATAGAAAATCTCCCTCCAGAGCTTTGTTGCAAACCGGAGCCATTTGTTGTACTTTCCGGCTTAGACATTGAGACCAGTTCAGTGCATCGGTCAATTTGGCGGGCTTTTACTGCTAATCGTAGCCGGGACCGGGATCCATTCAAGTTCCGATGCCGTCCTATTAACCATGTGTTTCCTAAACCAAAGTTGAAGGTAAATTTTTCTTATCAGTACTTCTATTCTTTGATATAATCAGCGACACCATTGCGAAACACTAGTGACTCTGTCAAAAACATCTAAAGGTTCTCATTTTTGCTCTATTCCACGTAGTACTAAATAATCTAAGACCCATCGCTTCATGGACACTGCACTCTTTTCT
The DNA here is from genome assembly GCA_003604175.2 of Clonorchis sinensis. NCBI lineage: Eukaryota > Metazoa > Platyhelminthes > Trematoda > Opisthorchiida > Opisthorchiidae > Clonorchis > Clonorchis sinensis. Next base: position 21,804,303 of record CM030369.1, read on the forward strand.
GGTAACTCGCGGAAGAATGATGGACTATGTGGATGACTATTTGTCGTGATTTGTAGGCCTTGGATTACTCCCAATTTTGTGCACTCCATATGGGACTAAGACACATCGTTCCTGGCTTTAGATGCCGTCCCAATGAAGCCTCGTCCTGAATGTGACCACTGGTATGATATGGAATTAAGTCTTTGTTGACAAGGTATTTCAAGGGACTGATTTAAGTCACAGTCCGCCGAATGAGCAGACCAGCATATTTCATTGGTTATTGCCTTGAGTTTTTCGGAAACTCCTGTATTGGCGGGATTAAAAAAGGGCGCACTGCGCAGAAATAATTGACTGCTCACCTTTTACCTACTAATCTAACCGGAAGTTATTGAACATGAGGACGCCAAAAAGCTGAAGATTCACTGCCTGGACCGTGCCTCTTTGGCTATGAGTAGTTGTTTTGAAAAACCTCGTGCCTGCGATTCTTTAATTGCACCAGTGTAATGGATGAGTAGTTTGGGGAACGGTTTATTCGCAACCCAAATTTGGCACACGTCAAACCTAGTTAAGGGAAAGCAAAATAAACTTGTTGTTGGGCGGTGTACAGTTCTCCTAGATTACTGCTATCGACAGTCTATGCGGTCCGCTGCAACGTTTGACAAAAAAGACAGTATTGGCGTTCTAACCAAGTATATTCAACTGCTGAATTCGATGATATGTACAACAAAACGGTCTTTTTGGACTCCGAAAACATCACGGGTTGGGTACTCTGCACGGAGGGAGCTGTCTAATCCGTCAGAGCAGCCCATCTTTACGCAAACTGGATCACACCCGTTTTCATGGTGTAGCCATAGGAAGTGTATCTGCGTCGAGCTTAAGGGGTTCACGTGTAACCAATAATATCAATCGCGATATTCCATTATTTTAGCACCTGGGGATCTGTTATTCACTTTCTCTCCCTCGACACCCCCCCCAAACAGCCAGCAGGAGCGTACGACTGGTTTCTCCCTAAAGGATTACTGAAAACCGGCTGGATGCGCAAACACTTGGAGGAAATTCCTGCCATGGTTGCCGTATTCTTTGACCTTGATTGGGATGATCGAAATTGGGATGAGCGATCTGTTGAATGCGCTCAGCGTGTGGACACAGTCCGGTACGTACATACGCTTTGCATATTGATCCGCATCTTCTGGTCCGCAGGTCCAAACTGGCGGGGCGGGATATCAAATTGGTTGTCATCCTGATTCAGAAACGTGCCCCACTGCCTCTTGGCGAGGATTTGAACGCAATGGAACGTGCCCAAACGCTTTGCACGAAATGTGACCTGGCTGGGAAAAACCTATTTGTTCTCTCCCACACCAATCTGTTGTACGGATGCATTACAAGGTGATTTACTACTGGAAGCCGATGTAGTTGACACCTTTTTATGACTTCCTTCGCCGATTTTCTGCCATTAGTTTCACCAATTAGAGTACATACTTCAAAAAGTTCCAGAGGAATCTAGGTATGAAGATGATATCTCGAATAAGACTAGTCGAATTGGACTATGTAAAAGATACTAATCTGTTATTTGATGATCACCAGTCCTCAAAAAACTGTTCAGCTGCAACACTTTTTTGGTGCCTAGCTGCCATGTCACCCAAAGGATTCACCAGGGCTGAGGTACTGCCAAACATAGACGGGAGCAACCCAGACATCGGGATTGGGTTCGAACCACTGACCTTCCGGTCAGTAAGCTTGCGCCTTAACCTCTGAGCCATCTCGAGATCAGAGTCCTTACAGGATATCGGCATAGGATTTGAGAATTCCTTTGGGGTTCAAGTCCCCTCGCAGTCCCCCTAAAACTTTAGGTTGGGAATAGATTAGTTTATGTTTTCGCATTTATACAAATCGACTTCTCCGTAGCTGAGCAAATCAATACATGAACTATCAGTTCGTGAGCAATATTCGAGCGGTCCCAACGGCGAGCATCGTGTTACTTCTTGATCGGATTGTCTGCTTTTATGTGCTGGGTTGATTAGAATTTCTGTGGATGCTGGGTAGCTGAACACATCAAGGAGGTTATCTTGTTGACTCTCTTAGTCCAACATGGGCGTCCTGCTTTTGAGCGTTCTCTTTGGGCAGTTGAAAACTTGTGCAATGAAAGCGAGGACTGATAGCTGTGTGAGGATGCATCTTAGAGGTTTATTATCTTACCAAGGAAGTTGTTTGCTGGTAAATACGTGAAAAACGTTTTCTTGCTGCAGTCATCCCTATAGATCCCTTCCAATCGAAGAGCCCTTTGAAGCTCTACTTCTTCTCATTGAGCAAGGACCATCTCCAGATAAAAACCGCCAAAAAGCGCCTTAGATGCCTTTTTAGTCAGCAAGAACATGCCTATCTAGTTATTGAGTTAAATTTCTCTGTCGAAAGGTTGCGATGGCTATTCCGTTAAACTGCTCTACAAGTATGGAGATTGTTATCGGTTTTGCAAAGCCTGGTCTCGTACTCTATAACACAAGGCCATGTAGTGCGTTTCCGGTAAATTTGGGGTTCGGGTTCTTCCTTCTTGTGCCGCAGCGCTTCCACAGCATCCAGTCGTCTTACCATTGTAGCTCAGAGGGTTGGACGTTTGGATTTATGGTCATACTGAACCGTACTGGTCGACCCTCAGCACATTCGCCTTTAATGCATAAAAGATGCGAAACCATTGTCGCGACTTCCTTGATTAGGGTTGTATAAAACATTCGTTCCTATGCATACTCGAGAATGCAGCAGTATAAAACCGAATGCTTGGATCTATTAGATAGATCTTCAGTTTCTGGATAAGGTCTTTCGTGGGATACAAGCGGCTTCGATGATTCGAATAGGCGCTCTTACGCGGTCAGTTGGATTGTCACTCTATTCTGATGGCTGAATCATGTGTCATCGCTTTCCGAGATGACCGTTGCTTTTCTGCCACAGTTCATAATAGCGACCTGAAATTTGGAAAAAGAAGTTGATCTGATTCCACGAACTTGAGGCGCTATCACTCTCCTGGTTGAGCTCTGTGTGACCCTCCCTCTTCTTACAGATTGGAAAGTGAATTCCGTGATATGGCAGCCAATTACTATCACCAGCGAGCAAAACGCGTGAAGGCACACAAAGATGGATTGAACAAGGCCAGCCATCAGGTGAGTTTCCCTTGTGAACACTGTCATCCATCGTTTATGATGTATTTTTTTCCGTGATCAAACGGATCCATAGCTCGCAGCAGTCACTTAACTTCTTGAGTTATTGGGGCGAAATATGCAGCGAATTGCGTTCGTTAGGACATATCCGATTATTCGTAACCATTCGTCCGGTGTCTTCTCTTCAGAAGCTTCACTACTCTTTAAGCACAGCGAAAGTGCTTGGTATGTCGGTGGGACTGACGTGATTTATCTATTTATAGCATCAGAGAGTCGAGCTGCAGAGATCGGGAAAACAAATCGTTCAGATGTAACGCCTTTTCGGTGCCCAGCTGCCGTGACACTCGAAGAAAGCACGCGGGCTGAGATACTGCAGCTACTGTCAGGTTTCCCACAACCTAGACAGGGGAGGTCAGGAGTCAGAGATTGCGTTCGAACCATGGACCTTCCGGTCAGTAAATTCGTGGCCTAACCACTGAGCAATCTTGCCCCGACCTCTGCATCTCGGCTTCTCCTGTCTAGGTTTGGGCCACCTTGCAGTATCCCAGCCCTTGTGCTTCCTTCAGGTGTCATTGCAGCTAGGCACCGAAAGAACGTTACTGAAAGATATCTATGATGTAACTGTAAGGGATTGCGGACACTGAAAATTTCAGTTCACTGTGATGATCACACCTCGTGTACCGTGTCGCTTCTTGTTACCGTTACTTGCTAACAGTTTGACGTTTGTAAAGTCCTCGGACCATCAGTGATATGGAAATCTCGAAAACGGCACATGAACCCTGTTGTTGAGTTTCGATTGATTTGCTTCCATGACATTTTTCAACATCATTGTACTTTTTCCAAATAGGACGCATTTCAGCATACGGCGTATACGGAAGTTTGTGGGCGCATGGACGAGTCACCTTAGCTAGTACGGCCGAGTTGCGCCGTTGGTTCAACAAACCGGTAACCAGCTGCCAGTGATTAGTTGATGCGGCTCATTAATATCCCTGTCTGCGTACAGTATTTCGAAGGTAGCTTGTCTACTTTGACTCTGTGCATATTCTCTATGCTTTGATCACGGTGAGACGCTGAATAACTTTAAGACCTTGTCTTTCATGGACAAAAATAAAATAAAATCGTTCAGCTGTAGCACCTTTTCGGTGCCTAGCTGCCATGCCACCCAAAGGAAGCACGAGGGCTGGGATACTGCCAGGTTGCCCAAGCCTAGACAGGGAAAGTCGAGAGGCAGAGGTTGGGTTCGAACCACGGACCCTCCGGTCGGTCAATTCGCCCTCTAACCACTGAGCCATCTCGCCCCCAGGTCAGTGTGACATCAGTGTGTGACAGGTCAGTGTCACATCATCTACAGCAATATCTGAGTTGGAGAGAAAGTACACTCCGGCTTGGACACTCAATTAGTGAGTAACGTTATCGTCATAAGGCTTGCAGCTCACTAACTCAGTGCATCTGTCAAGCAACAGGATTTCAAAGTTGAGCATCGAATCCATTAATCTTGTAACAGCATCCTGAAAGAGATCACGAAGAGTTTGGGTGTTGTTGATGTTGCACGCCTTCCAGGATGGGGTCCCCGTGACCCCGCCTGTGCTTGGCTGGAGACCTTGCAAGAAATGGCGGCTAATCGATGTCAGTGGCGTTCATGCTGTCAGTTTCTTTCCAGATTGTCTGATTGAGCGGTTGGAGGTGTAGGCACCTCAGAATGCTTGACATAGGCCAGCACTAGGTCCTCTCCTTCATCCACTCTTTTTCTCTTCTCTTCACTCTAGGGCTTTTAATATATACATATATATATATATATATATGTGAAATTAGACGAACTTTGTGGTTGTACGGCAGTGAAGTGTCAGTGTCAACACTGATGTTGCTGTCTTTGATGATGATCCTGAAAGTCCGAATCGACTCAATCAAACAACCCAAATCGAACTAAAGAGCACGACGTCGTTTGTTTACGTTGCGCAATAGAACTCCTATATCTGTTCCGTCGCGATATAACGATAAACAACCATAACTCATACTATTTTTGATTGTCAATTCAGGGACCATTGACTACGTACCTTCAGCCGATCAAGACAGTGGAAAAGTCAGAAGCATGATTTGGACACGTAGTTATCGTTTTGTCAGTGGAACTCGAAGTTTATGGTCCGAACCTCACCCTGGATTCTCAGTTGATCCTGTCTAGGCTCAGTTCTCATGCTGTCTTCAGGTTGCTCGGCAGAGCTGCGTGGTTATACGTGCCATAGCTAGAGGATTTAAGTTTTTCGGGAGGCCCTACGATTGACTGTGTTGGGTCCTATTTTCAAGTTTAATGAGGTGGCGGTTATAGACGTGGCCTTGATTTAAGTTACTCTTCCTCTCATCATATTACTGGTTTTTATACCGTTGGTATTACTTCTAGTCGTTATACCTCTGATCCGCATGTCTTGGTCCATGTTTCTGTTGTCCTCTGGGTTGGCTGCCTAATTGAGGCGTAAACTTACTGACCAGGTCAGTGGTTTGAACCCGACCACTGCATTTCGACTGTCCCTGTCTAGGCTCTGGCAACCCGGCAGTATCTAAGCTCTCGTGCTTCCTTTGTGTGGCATGGCATTTAGGTACTGAAAGGGTGCCAAAGCTGAACCATTGTTATTTGTTATCGTCCTTCGTATGACCAGCCTACCAGTCGACAAATCCCGATCATATCGATCCGATGTGATCCGATGTCATTAGTTTTCTTACCAATGGCCTAATTCTCGTGTGCACATTTTTGTTAATTTTGCTTGGGTTCGAGCCGAAAAGCTCCATACTTTACCCACGTTTTCTCAGTACGCAATCACGTGTAACAATGAACGAATACGCCGAAGTGTAGTACGCTGGCTCTTCCTATCGGAAACGCCCTTGGGATGTGCTTCTGTTGTTTGCAGAGAATGTTACATGTTTTTGGGCAGTGGATTTCGGGAAATCTCATTCAACCAACATTTTTACATGATTCTTCAGCCAAACGACCACGTGTCAGTTCCGATGACACCTCACAGTCTGCCACTGAACAGTCCACAGCTAACATTGATCGTTTGTGCATAATCTCTTGTAAGGGAAAAGTACTTTGACTCATTGATGGTCCGTCCGACAGAACTGACAGGTGTTCTTTTCACTGCACGTTTGGCTGATGCACATCACACGTGAGAGTTTTAGTTGAAGTTCGGTTGAATGAATAATTGATTGAATGAACCAAATGCTAGACCCACTTTACTTCGATGAGCATAATTTTTAAAAGTTCACGTCGATTGGCGTGGCAAGGTTGCATTAGAGTCCAGTGGGGATATTAGGTATAGTCAGTCCGAAGCTCCGTGTAAACCACCTCTGTGTGCATACTAGTTATGTGTATTTTTCGACCAACTTGGCAAATGATTCCATTGCACGATCCAATTTGCATGGATCAGTTAGCTGTTCTTCACCAACGGCATGCTTCCTCTTGTTCTGCTAACGACCTACAATTTCGCTTTGGCAGTTGTTACCGTGACGTGGTAACCCCGCATTCAGCAGAACGTGTATATTCGTGTATCCAGTATTCCATGTTCTGGAGAAAATACCGTTTCTAAGATATTGTTTCGTTTGGATGGGTTTTTGGCCTACCGAGATCATCTTCTGGTCAGAATCGGTAAAATCTTCCCTCCCAGGAAAGTTGCCGCATTCTGAGCATTGCTTATTAGGAAGTAGTTTACTGCACACATTTTTTAAACGGGAGCTAGACTGTTTGAAACACCCCATGCTAAATCGGGTATCTTCCTCCATCTCCATCGCTCTACTCATCATTCCTTTACTCCGCTTGGCGTCCCAAAGCTCTTATTCGTTCGATACGAGTTCAAGATTGCCTTCTTTGGTGAGCTGAAACAGGACCAGGCTCTTGCTTTGAAGTGAGTCTCTTGTATTTCGGTTAACTTTTATGCAATCCGCAAATTACAACTTTCATTTTCTATTCAGTCCTGTAGTTGCCCCGCCTTTGGCAAGCTCATGATTGCGTTTTCCATGGCCCACTTGCCTTCTGATGGCTCATAACCAGGGCCCGGAGCAAGTGTCTGACTCACACGTAATTGCTCTTGCTTTCGATAGCCATGTAATCAATCCTTTTTCTCGGATTTCACTCGTGTCAATGTTTTAGCTTCGGTAGATTCTCGTTACGTTTCTTTGTTAATTGGGTTGGGTTCTCCCCCTTGGATGTGCTTCAGTGTTTTGTTTATCAGTCCATGATAGTAGTTCAAGTCATACAGTTAAGCAAGTTAAGTGGTTATGCCTTCCACCTAATTTAACCGATCTATGCAGCGATTTTTTACGAGGGAACATTGTCCTCGTCTTTATGAAAAAAATCTGTTCAGCTTTAGCACCCTTTCGGTGCCTAACTGCCATGCCGCCCGAAGGAAGCACGAGGGCTGGGATACTATCAGGTTGCCCAAGCCTAGACAGGGGAAGTCGAGAGGCGTAGGCCGGCTTCGAACCACGGACCTTCTGGTCAGTAGATTCGCGCTCTAACCACTTGAGCCATCTCATCTTGATGAGATGTGTCTCAAATTAGCAAGCGCGACCCGAGCCTTGCAGATTCGCGCATTTACCTCATCTGTCACACTACCGTCAGAACTAATACAACTTCCAAGATACGTAAAACGCTCAACAACTTCCAGTGTCTCTCCCTGGATTGTAAGTGACGTGTTCAGTGACTGCATGTCCAAGAGCATGTCCTTACACTTTGTGGGTGCAAAGTGCATACCAAAAGACGGGATGATTTTGGTCAGTTCATCCAAAAACACCTGCGCCTCCTCCTCTTGGCAACCTGAAGTGTCTCAGCCCTTGAGCTTCCTTCGGGTAGCATGGCTGCTGGACATTGAAATGGTGTTGCGGCTGCACGGTTTTTTAGTCACTCTAGACTTGTTCTATTTCCACACTTGTTTTGGACCAAACCTCTGAGAGTGCAAATGTGCTGTGCCCAAAGTGCAGATTACATATTTGTACTTTATAGTGCGTACCCTTCTATCCTCGTTTGATGAACAATCAATGTAGACATTCAAAATCATCCACTTCGCGCTCTAAAACTTAAGGGCTAAACAAACCAGTCTACAGTAGGACACCAGTGGAATTAGGATGTGACCGGTCTTGTGGATCTACTGAATCATGACAGAAGCTGTCTTGAAAATTTGTCTTTTATCAATTGCACCTAACAGTGTGGTGATTGCTCCATCATTTCTCTGCCTGATAGCTAGTATCGAATGCAGACTGACTTAACGAAAAGTGAACCGTTCTAACGACTTCCAAAACGAACCAGACATTGGTATCGTTCACGAACTTGTCCCGAGTAGTCCTGGTGGCGAAGCATTTATCCAGTAAGTGGGGGTCAGTATATACTCCCTGACTATATTCGGTTGTCAGCCTACTGTTGCGCTTTGGTTACATGTTCCTTGGATTGCCCGAGCATAGTGCAGTCGCTTTGTGTATTTCTACTTTGTTATTCAAGTGATACTGAATTCCCTAATCACGTTCCCCCACGTCCATCCGTCAATAACAGGCACTATCAGCAGGCATACACTCATCTGCTTGAACAACGAATGATTGATATTCACTTGTTAGAAGTGAAGACTGTGGCGGCATTCATCAATTATAAGGTGAGTTAGTCTTCTGTGATTTGGTTGACCTTTTTAAACGAACCATCATGAACGGCCATGTTGCAGTGTTCCTCCCTTACAAGCTACCTCCTAGCAAGCTCCTTAGGCACCGGAATTTTTCGCCATGCGATTCTTCTTACATATTCGTGGAAAACTGGTCCTTTCACGGGTTTTGTTATACATTGACTCACGCGTTTCAAGTTGTCGGCAAAACAACACTTGTACTTGTATAGGCGTAGCACTCTACTCATAAGGTTGCTGAAAACTCCTTGACAGCCCATGTCCGGTTTCGCCTTTGTTGAGGCTCATCAGGTAGGCGCATTTCCTGATTTTCTGTCAACCTTATATTCCGCCTGAACCTGGAGACCTGTATGGAGACTCCACGCAAGTCTCCCATCAAAACCAAATTGGTATACAGATGAGCGTGTAAGTCGAACACTTGTACTAACTATCTGTCCTTGTCAGACCATCAGATCGTATTCTTTTTGTTCCGTGGAACACTGTATCACGAGGTTAGCCAAGCGAATCTCTTGAACAAATATTACTCAGTGGTAGTGGCACTTTGCACACAACAGGTTTTTCTGTACCGTGCGTCTAGTGTGAGGAGTGGGTGAGAGGACACCACTCTGCACTCTGACGATTGCAAAACTGCTGCAAAGACAAGCTGGAAGATCAAGTCAGGACTTGGTATGTGTTCGAGAAGCTGCTGGTTGCGTGAATTCCGGTGATAGCAAAAAGTAAAATGCATGGAATCGCACTCAACTGTTAGTGACTGGTAGAATCTTGTTGAAACCTTGCGTCTAAGCTATCACCTACAGAAGTCGGTGGCTTCCAGTAACAAGCGTTCCAGAGTGGAGACAATTAAAAGGTACCTAATCTGATGCGATGTTACATCAGTATTTAAGAATTACATGCTGGCTACCGGAACTTGATGTTAGATGGCAGCAGTGGTCACCCTGAATTGGACTCACAGAGCTGCTTGGTTGTTGATCTGTTCGCCGACCTTGACAGTTGGATTGTAAACGGCGGACAGATCAACGACCAATCACGAAGCTGCCCCTTTGCGGTACCGAGCACCTTTAACTGCCACTTCTCCAGGATTCTTGTGGATCACCTAGAGCTGTGGCTTTTCCGTGATTCATGTTCAACGCTCTGCACAACCAATGAGACTGAAATTTGGAAAGATTTTTGTTCAGCCATTTCCATTGTAAACATGAAAGTATGGTCTGTATAAGAGTGGCCCATCCTTAACCTTTCCCCGTTCCACTTTCCTATTGGATCTAGAAAAGGGCATCAAAAGTCACAATTACACCCCGGCTCAAACACTTAAGTAGAATTTTTTCCTTGTTGGAGATTTTCAATTTGTTGTAAATGTCTTTTGTATGAGGTTCCCTCTCCAGTGTGGAATATATCTAAGATTGGAGCTTTCTATTGGTTCATGAGGCTTTCTCCTCCTTTCTACTTAGGAAGAGAAAATAATTCCAACAGTCTGTTTGCGCTGCGTTTTCTTAACTCCAGCTCCGTCTTGTCTCCTGTCATCACTAACCCCCACTTCACCTTCTGTCAAATACTGCATCGGAGGTAAAGGTCTTCGCCAGATGCTATTTAGACTGTTCTATTCTCATACGAACATTCTTTTGGGTCAATAATCAAGGTGTGTCGAGCGATACTTTTGGAGACTGTTCACTCTGAGCTACTCTAATTTTAGTCTTTGTGTCCTGTGTACGTGTACTGATCGTCGTCCAATCCTTTGTTCCAGATTTGCCGGTTGGCTTTTCAGACCAATGCCTCAGAGGCTATCTCACAATTCCGTAGGCATATTGAATTTTTTTCCGGACTCGTCGGGATGCCGCAAGTGGCCTTCGAGCATGAGGCATGGATGTCCAGACAGTGAGTTCCATGCCCTTTGTATATCATCTCCAGGCGCTTGGACATGGGTTATGCGCACTGCGGCTTTTTTTAGAGTCTACGCGCAGTAAATGGTAAATGCACACGCAAATGCGGTTTGGTTTTCTGTATTTTAATGTGATTCCCTGGGACGGGAGTGACAAGTCGGTACTATTGTTCACAAGTACCATATTTGCCCATGGAGCTGCAGACATATCGCATTAGTACACTTCTCATAAGAGTGAAAGGAAGAAGGCCTTCGCTGCAGAGTTGTCTATTTGAGAACGCCAACTGAGCAGTTACAGACTATTGAACAGGAGAACAAAACTCTCATATGCATCTCGTTTACAAAACTGAATATCCACCTTCTCCTTGAACGCGTCTTCCTGAACTTTTTCTGGATATTCATTGACTGCTACTCAACTGCAAGCAAATGCCACAAAGAGACTCCACAAATTCCGTAACGGATTTCACTTTTCAAGAGACGCAAAGCGGATTTACGAGAAAACGTGCTACTCACATGCCGCATCAGTAGTATCCACCGTTACAAAGGTACTTTAGAATACTCTGACGTACTCGGGAAAGCCCACGCGCAAAATCGCAAGCCAGAAAATGTGGATTCTTGAGGTTTATCAATAAAATGCGGTAACACGTGTATAAAAAACGTAATAAAAAGGGGGTACAAACCTCAAATTATGAGGGTTTCCGTCTAAATTGTTGTACGAAGTAGTGCGAGTCCAAAGAAAGCCCGGAGAAGACGGTAAATCGATCCTAATTAGCGACACACGCCTGCGCACAACACGCGGTAACGCAAAATGGTCAAAAATCGTGCGTAAAAGATGGTCGATCAGATTGGTTCGACATGTCAAGGGTTAAAAGTTCATGAGGGATTACAAATGCATATCGAGTCTATGAGGTAGACGCAGTAAACAGCAGGCTCAGACAAGGGAAGGGTTTGACCGGGGGAAAGGAAGTACAGCTGTTCTCAAAGGTCTCTAACGATAGAGGCTTTCGAAGTGTTGTCTCTCTCAGTGAGTGGACTAGTGAATTTCTGCTTCCTCGCCCTCGTTAGCAAGAAGGATTTTGGATCCAGGAAGGAGTAGTCTTTCCTCTTTTTGGACTCAGCAGGTAACCGTAGTTGGATCGGCCACGTGACCTTTGTCCGATATTTTCAGCACGACACGTCCGCTAACCAGTTAGAATTAGGCGTAATTCCTGTCTCTTCGTACATATCGATGATTTATTAGGTAGGCAGTTGCTGTGATGAGTCGTTACACTATTTAAAAACGCGGGGCCCCCAGTATCCGATGGCAGTGGCCACCGTTAGTTTCTGGGTTAAGATTTCATTTTCTACTATTTCTAGGTCGAAATCTCATCCCGTCGTACTCCCATTGATTGCGTCCCTATATCCCTAGTCTGTCACAGAGTAAATAAATTGATTTCTATTCCACGTGACTTACTTTCAAGCCCTAACCACCAGTGTGATTCATTAATCGGATGTGCTGTTATTTTTTCGCTTCAGGTTTGAAATTCTCGGTGATTTGTTTCAAGAAGCTATTCAGCTCAGCCTAACGGCTCTGATGACACAACATCCTGGTCTGTACTATCAAGAAGCCGCCAGACATGCAATCGCACGTCGGCAACTGTGCCAGACACTGTGCACTGCCGCTGCGAATGCTCCAGAAACAGCACCAGATCCGGAGCCGAATGTAGTCTCATCTGTTTCGGAATCCCCTGATCTCACTTTGTCGGAAGAGGCTACAGACACGTATTCCATCCCGTCCACCTCCACTTCTCCACAAACGGATCGCTCGAAACCCAAGCGCATGACAGTCACTGATGCTATGGACTTCGTCCGTGCACAGTCCCCCTTACGGTTTGCCAGGCGCGTTTCGGGCAGCGCTTCAGTCAGTCCAAATGTCCGATCCATGTCAACGGTTTTGCCTCCGTATCCAGACGTTGTTTCCATATCGGCTACGGAGAAAGTAGACGGACTTGAATTCTACGGTCAGCGTCCATGGAGACAGGGAGTACAAAGTATTGAACCGCCCAACATGGCCAAGGAGCAAGAAGGCATTCGTTTACTTCAGAAAGCTGAATTGGGCGTGGTTCATTCGGTAAGTTCCGACCCGATTGTTTACGTTTATGTTTCGTTAACCCAGGAACCAAGGTAGCTTGGTCAGGACTGGAACCACTATGAGTAAACTAGATCATATGCAAGAATTCAAATTCACATTCAATTGTTCCCGACATCCTTTCCTTACCTTGGATGGCTCTGCGGTCAAGTGAGCTTAAATATCGATAGGTCACCACCTCTTGCTGCAATTTCCAGTTATCCTGGATTGAACATCATTCCAGTACTTTCGCAAGATAAATACATAAACATAGAGATTTGTTCTTATCAAAGATCGATATTAGCTAGAAAGTGAAGCGGTCATCCGATACCTAAAAATTTTTCGGCTGTAGCCTTTGGTACCCTTCAGATTTCTTGCTCTCCTGAAGCGTGTCCCATGATATGTTGTGTGTGTACTTGGTAATCCCATGCACCTATGTTCTTTGACACTGCATTTCAGGAGCTCATCATTCCCTTGCTGGAGCAAACACATCTACAGTATAAGCGTTACAAGGCGGAACGAATGAAACTGTACCCATGTGAGTTCCAGCGCACTACTTCTGTGTTCCATTGTGACTGATTTAGCTGGGACGAGATGGCCCAAGTGGTTAGAGCGCGAAATTACTGACCGTAAGGTCCGTGGTTCGAACCCGACCTCTCCCTCTCGACTTCCCCTGTCTAGGCTTGGGCAACCTCACAGTATCCCAGCCCTCATGCTTCCCTCGGGTGGCATGGCAGCTAGGCATCGAAAGGGTGCTACGGCTGAACGATTTAGCTGAAGTGCAAGAGGTAAGCTCTAGAGTGTCGAGGGGGAGAGGATTGCAGTTAAAATCCTCTTTCCTATTCACCGACCCCTTCTTTTCACGAGAGGTGCAGGTTGTTTAACTGCTCTGGAGTGTCACGGATGGGCACTACTGGGACAGCGTTCCATTTTTTCTGGTTGTTTCTCTAAGCTCTCAAGGAGACCATTTCATATCCTTCGAACACTATATCCAAATATGTGATGTTTTCGGGCCGAATTAGCAAATGACCCCCAAGAAGCTTTGGGAGGATGGGAAAACAACAAGTTTTGTAATGTAGTTATCTCACCCGGAACCGACAAAAATCGCGCCCTCCTGGGAGGCACGCTCACTTTTGGAGCAAGAGCTACCAGACTTATTGCTCAAAATGTTGTTCGATTGTTTGCTCGAATGTTTGCGTTATACTCACTCTTCATGAGACTGAGAATTTACCTTGCGTGCTCCTCAGTAGATCGCATAGAGTTTTGGATTATACGGTATACACTTGTAAATTGTGTCTTAACAGGAAACCTAACTAAACGCAGTCAGATCTCTCTTTCATAATAGTCTTTGACTGAATGACTGTGAATATGCCGCCATGTGTGTCAACTAGGATAATTTCACGATGTCAAAGTGTTTTTCCGACGACTCTTACTGAATTCAACATGACATCATGATAATTCACCAATTTTATTTGCTTTTTCCGTCCGTGTGCTTTTGATCTTCAAACGCCTCGCTCATCCGTGCCCGTCATTCGCCTTGCTGCATAGACCGCCCCACCCGACACTGGTCTTTTAGCATATGCATGTATGTAAATATGCGTAAATGACCTGCGTACATATGCCTGTTCACGCCCCATTTGCTAAGCCTGCCCTTATTTATTCCACCATGAATTCCATGTGATCGCACCGCTAATCGGAATCACGGGGCTGACAGTGGAATGCACGACCGCAATCCACGCTATCAAGCCAAAATGCCGCACACTGTTGTCTGGTTCGCGGACTTTCATAGTGCCGGTCTGTAACCGAGTTGCCCAGTTTTTGATGCCACAAACTTGGACAGTTGAGATTTGCTATTTAATTTTAGCTCACTTTTGTGCAAATGGCCGTAGACTTTCAAACCTGATTCTTCCTTTTGATAGTCAGGATCGTCAAACCTAAGCGTGACTCAACGTTCTGTATTGCGAACCTCAACAAATCAACTTATAAGACTGGCAAACCTCTGGACAGACTCCTACTGGTGTATTCGGATGGTATATAACCTTTTTTCATCCTACAGCTTTTCTTATGGGAGCGGAATATTTTCAAAAAGGAAACTACGCGAAAGCACTGAGGTTAGTTTCCCTCTTTTTCCTCCGTGTGACTTAACAGAGTTCTGTTGGCACATATTTTACTGTCCTAAGCTAACAGTCTTGTTGTCGGTGTGTGACTGCCCTCTCCTGTCACCGCAACTCAAACTCATCTCAGCGAAAGATACACACGTACTGACGTTCATTTGGGGAGATCGATGCTTCAAACCTATTAGCAAACCGAAAAAGACAGCGTCATTGGTAGATACCTCGCGCTGTCAAATGAAGCGCGAGGGGACATTTTCTGGTTTGACGCGCCTAGGCTCTTCTTTGGGGTTCCCGTCTTTCATAAGGGGCTCCAGGAATAGGTGATTCAATGAAAGGCGAACACATGAAAAGATTTATTAACCGCATTCAGACAGTATGATGTTATGCTCTTTACGTTTGTATGTTACCGGTGGCCCCTAGAAATTCTTTTTCCTTCCGGTTGTTTCACGGTAATTCAGTAGTAGAGCTGAGACAACTCAGTGGCCTGATCGGAAGGTCCGTGGTTCGAACCCAACCTGAGTATCTCGACTGCTCCTGTCTAGGTTTGGGCAACCTGGCAGTATTTCAGCCCTCGTGCTTCATTCGGGTGGCATGGCAGCTAGGCTCCGAAAGGGTGTTACAGCTGAACGACTATTATTATTGCTATATAGTTCAGTAGTAAACTGCTCTTCTCACTTCTGACATGGGTACCAGTATTCCTTTTCACTGTTTGTACACTGGTCGTGCATCGTGTATGAACTTCAGGCAATCCATCAGTCTTGATAAGGATTTCAGTTCTTTATCAGTCGTTTCATCTACAAATATGTTTTTGACCAGAAGACTCGTTGTACGCTGCAAAACCTCCCAAAGGGAGACCCCTCCGCAGAGGGTGGGCTTCTTCATGGTCTCATTTCACTTCCAAATAGAGGTTACCGGATACCTAAGGTCACCACCAATAAGGCAGAGGTTATTTAGTGTACTAGTGCGACATGCCCCCAGCGTTCGTGTCTCTAGGATGTAAAGCTCAAACCAAAATGGATGATGGCAAAGTTTTCTGACCGCTGTTAAGCAAGCCATCCGACGAGCGGATTACACGAAAACGGAAATCCTCATCACTACCGCTTACCTGCAGCCCGCATCCATATGTAAATTCCCGACCAGGTTCTGGGGAGCACCTGTCTAGTTAAAGTTGGCCCATCCGCAGAGACCACCCTTTCGGGACGCAAACCATCGCCCTTGTCTGGTTTTTTTTACATGAGGAACATACTTGTTTATAAATCAAGCACTTGCCATGTTTTCTTTTGTTTGGTATCGTATCCGCGAGGATCCGAGTAGAACATAAGTTTTGCAAAAACTCAGAAACTACCTGCTTAGCTCAAAAAGGAGGAGACTGGTTATGAGCTGTCGAAGAGTTTTCAGCAAACGTATGCCTAGTGTGTAACGTCACAACAACCTCAGTAATAGCGCAGTGTTCATATCCAGTTTTCTGAGTAAACTAATATCCCTTTGGATCATCAGACTTCATTCTAGTAGTAACTAGGCCTGTTTTTTTAGTTCTAGCAACTTTAGGTAGACTTTTGAAACTCAGTGTGGTCCATTGCATCTCCGACTCTTGCACATATAGATAGATATCAGCTCACGGATTTCTTTAAGACCGGATTGCTATTTACGTTGAAGATAACGAGGACTACACCCACCTGATGTGATGTGCCCGAAACAGGGTGGAAGCGGTATTGAACGACTTCTGTGTGATTTTTTCGTCATCATCATCATCATCGTTATCATCTTCAGCTGTAAGAATCGCGCACCTGCCTTACAGTGGTTATAGCTGCCACAGCCTCGTTCGCCGATGGTTTGTGTAAGTGGGGTAGATGGCGACACACTGAAGGCGGTAGCTGATATAATTGATTCGTAAGTACAGGGTCGTCAGTGGGCTTTTCGGTGAAGAGATTGGGAGGGGAGCCAACAGCTTGGATGCATGAACCCCATTGATGTGCGACTGAGCTATGTCTGGCAATGTCTCTAACCATTGATGCGTTCCGTCCCGGGGTCCCCGTCCAGAGAGAAGACAATGACCAGCTTAACTGAGTTTGCTGGTAATGGCTCTCACACTTCACTACCAAGTCACTGTTCTTTTCCTAGTAACTAAATTCCCAATTGAGTTTTAATAAACCCAATTGATTTCCTCCGCAGCTTTACCTCGTTTGCTAATGAAACCTGTTTTTGACGGATGTTAGTGATACACTGAGTGAGATAAATGTTGCTCGTGACTCACAATCACTGTTTTTCACACAAACCACTTCAAATTTACAATTTGGTTTCATGTCTCTAAATTTGAAACGACTACTGCAGCGCAACGATATAAGGACAAACAGGTTGCCTCCGGAGAACTCCTCAGGAAAGGTGTTTCTATCCCTGTTTGTAGATTTGAGTCCGCAGACTATGCGGTCTGCCTTACCTTTAGGACTGAGCTCATTAATTACCCTTGATCTTGTTTGCTCCTTTTCTGTCCCAAATCTGCAGCTGTTATCTGTCTATAGTTGATGAATACAGGCGGGAGAAATGGTGGCAAATCTGCACCGATATTCTACAACACATTCTCAAGTAAGTTCGCGGCCCACATCATTCTAAAGTGGAGGTGCTTTTAGTTGCTTGTTATCTAGTCGTATGGTTTCTGTTGAGGATTTTAGAAATCGAGCTATGTCATTCGGACTTCTACCTATATAAAGTGGTTAGTGTAAGTGGACGATATCCTGGACCGCAAACTCAGTTGCATCGGCAACTGCCATCTTCCCGGACGGTGATCTAAGGACGGGTTGGTGACGCTGACAGATGACCCAATCGCGCAGCCGGTGGCCTCTGTTACTTTGGCATCCCGATTCCTACTCCGCGAAAAAAAGTGGGGAGACTAGACGTCAAGTGAATCGTCAAGCGTTTGCCCCTAATGTGAAACCTCATCATTCCGTCTGTCATTGGTGAGTGAGTTATCCAAGCATGGCGATAAGATTTCTTCAGAAAATCTTGGCAGCAGACTACTGTAGCCAAACAGTTCATTGTTTACGACTGTTTGTTAAACCGTGATAGACTGATGATGGGCGATTCATCGTTGACACATGGCGTGCACAGTTAGCGTGGTGACCTATGGCTTGTCGGTTACTAGCATGGGCTGTATGCTAAGAAAAAGGCGTGATTACCATGCCGCCACATAGATAGACAACAAATCGCTAGGGCTAGGAAGGGCTAGCATAATGCAGCGTGGTGATCAAGACAGAACTAACAACCGGTTATGAGGTTTAAGTACAGACCTTTACCATTGATTGCAGGAAATTGCTGTTGAACGCCGGCGCTTCAGTGTCGTACAACCACTTGAAAGCCCTGCCGCCATTTATCACAGTGGTTTGAATGGTGAACTGTATAAGTGCTTATGAGGTTCACAGAACCGATGTGTCTTGTCTGTCGGTGCTTTCGGTAAACAGACTTCGCACAATTCGTGGCCGCTTTTTGCAGTTGTTTAATGTGCTACCTGGTACAGAACAGGGACGTTTTGCAATTCGGCCTGACAGTCAGCGAATTGAGAAAACAAAAAGAAAACTCTAGTTAAACATCATCAGGTGCCATGGAGTATTGTGCTTGGCGTACGGAACACTCAAAAATGGATGAGGGGTTTCCATTTTATGTAGATTCAACATATATAGCATGGGATTGTCCACAGATGCCGGACTGTCGAGTCACCCGTCGGGAGGCGCTTTTCGGGAGAAATTGTGCTACTGCTATTTAACGACTAGTTAGGCATTGCTGTAATATTTAGAGGAACTGCTATCTGTCGATTCTGTAGCCATGATTGTACTCGTTCGTTTTTCTGGCCCACTTGTGTGCGGGAGTTGGACGGGAGGTCAGAATTTTATGGCGAAACCAGAAAGTGAAATATGCGATAAGGTGCAAACCCGTATTCTTTAGTATTTCTTATGGTATTTTTATCGTAAACCTTTTAGGTGTTCTTACATGACTGGGCTGATTGAAACCTTCCTTTCTACGGCACTGGAACTGATTGGCCCTGGTAAGTATCGCGGTCGGTTTCATCATAATTATTCCTCAAGATTATCTGCGCCAATCTCCGCATTTTGCATTTTTATCGTCTTGAATTCCTTAAGCGGATTAGTTTTCCCCTTCCTCGCAACTCATGGCGCTCTCAGGATTGTGAATGGATGTGAAAAATCGGGTGCGAGTTCCTAGTAACCCATTTATTGTTTCGAGCACCCTGTATGGGTTTGACTAACCTGGCGTTGTTTCAGCTCTCCTACCCTCCACATGCTGTATGTCCAGGTCGAAATCGGGAATGAAATTTAACCAGCGCGAAGACGCGGTCAGCAGAGCCGACAGTTTACGCATACCTACAAGGGGAGACACTTCCAGCTTGGTCTGCAAACTTCGCATCACCTTCCTTATCTCAGGGTATTTGCTTTGTTCGTGGTTATCATAAACCGATTTTCGTGGGAGGCGAAGCTGGCTGATGATCCGGTGAAATCATTCAAGGCCTCAGTTGGAACGATCCACGGATTAGGCATTTCACGAGAGAGAGCCCGTCTGGTTACTGAATGTAGATACCCAAGTTGATCGATATGCATAGGTGAACGAGACTCATTAGCAAGTAGCATGACTGAACAAATGTGAACTAAGCCCTGTTGCTGCACCACTCCCCGTGAATAACAAGACTCTCATTTTGAGGTGACTGCATCTATGCCTTTGTGTTAGTTTTACATATACGCGAAAGGTGCACTTAATCGTTAATAGTGTGGTTACTGAGAGGTTAGAACAGACGAATGTAGATCATGGGTCGATTGATGCTCATGGATGCCTATCGCCATCATCATAATCGACAGCATCAGTGTTCGTCACGGATACTTCGCCGTACTACTATAATTTATTTGGAAGCCCTGTTTCAAAAAAATGAAACATGATGAAACAGGATACTAGCAAACCACACTCACCTCGAGGTGTCTGCGCGTGGATAGAAATTGACGTCTCGCAGAGTCTCCAACCATATACACGCGGACCCATCCTGGAAGGCGAGTTGCATCAATAATACCCAGACTTATCGTAATCGCTTTTCGCAACCCTCTGCCAGATCAAATTCTGACCACCTTTTTAGCACCACTCCTAATGAGGCACGCAAAACATTTTTTCAACGGTAATGACTAGGCATGCACAATCATGACTAAATCACCGCAGCTTTTGGCGCTGGACAAATTCTTTGGTTGAAGTCCCTGTTACACGACCGAACACTCACTCTCCAACTTCTCGTGGCGGATTCTTTGGCACCAGTCTACGTGAGTAATGTTTCTGACATGGCACTTACAAAAACCTGGAGACTTTTCAATCCCGCTGCTCACAGGGGCGACCTGTCACAACCATTCAACAAAATATTCCGCACCATAGCCTGATGTACATGCCCCCTGAGGTCCAGAGATACACTGCTACAGGTGTCTCAAATTAACAAACGCGATTCGGGCTTTAGGGATTTGTACAATAACCTCAACTCTCACGAGACTCCAGATAGTCTTGAACCCGCGACCTCCCGGTTAGTAGTATGAACACTCAACCGTCCGGCCACGGAGGAACTGATCAGCAGTGTGAATAACTCGCAGGTAGGCAGGATGTAGCGCCGCTCATCCTTCAATCACAGAGACCAACTCATGTCACGTGTTGACTGACTCCTCGAGTGGCGACTTCTCATATGGAAGTTTCCCTCGTCTTTTGAAGTTATTCTTCCTGTGGCAAAATCTCAAATGAAGATCACCAAATTTTCTCACACTGCTATTAAAGTCAAAAGCGTCTTTTACGCCCAGAAATACCAATTGTGGATTGCTTTTACGTTTGACGTTGTTCTGGCACCTAACGGACTGTGAAGATTTTCGGTCAACCCAACCTATACCAGGCTGCAATCTCGCTTGCTTCTCTAGAGTTTGCTTCATGGCTCGGGACAGGTGGTGCGCAGAGTCAAGTTGATTACTGCGTTCACCACGTACTCCTTTTATGAAAAAGGGCATTGCCACCGATTCTTCCCAATTGTCTGGGGCACTCTTTTTCCCGAAATGGGGGCAGATAGAACAAAGAAAGGCTAACTGGGGACTCCCCCCCCATCCTTGAACAATGCAGGTGGTCGGTCATCCGGACCAAGAGATCGGTGGCGGCTGATGGAAGATATGCAGTCATGATCCTCCGAGGTCGTAGGGATTTCCAGGGTCCTAGATCAGTTCGACAATCTGACTGAGTAGCCGTGAGAATTATTGCTCAGTCTAGTGGCAAAGTCGTCTTTATTCAAGACTTTGATTCCAGATGGCTTCACTCATCGACGATTTTTAAGGACCGGCCGGCCGGATTAACCGGAACAGCTTTGGGCATTTCAGACATTCTCTCTAATACTCGTGTTTGACAGGAGCTGGCAGTGTTGTGCTGTAGACGAAACTCAGTCTCGTGCAAGCATACAGCGATCTCGTTCCAGAGCGAATAGACATCCGACACTAGACCAGTTCAAAAGGAGCAGAAAACGGTTCTGATAAATTCGTTTGACTTAGGGAGCTACCAATCTCTTAGTTGCTAAAGTAGTTATCCGCAGGCAGTGCCAGGTGTCATCAGATGATCTTGTGGAGGGGTAACTCACCCATAATAAGCGAACTTTTCATATTCCACAGATAATTTTTGTTAGGACACCTAATCATCGTATCACCGGACCAGCTAACTCGCAGAGTGCTCTCTGCCCAGCACTGTTCTGCGTGGGAACGACCTAAACGTGGTTGTCCTTTAAATTGGTAACAAAGAATGAAAGCTATGGTTGCAACTGACATATTCCCCAATGGAGACCTCAGGAAGGTCAGTGACACTGGTCCGATGGCTGGTTCAATCACGCAGCCAGAGGCACTCGTGCGATCAAAATATCGCCTATTAGACGTAGCTTCCCCGATTTATTGTGTTTACAACGGAGGCTTCATAAGCCCTGGGTCCTGTGATCCAGTCTATTGGGAAGCACTACTCTGCACCTGATTAATCGACTGATCTATTGATTGTTCCAGCGGCACGTTTCCCTTATTGCATTGGTCACGTGCCTCACACGATCTAATCGATATGCATCCCAATTTAAAAGGCTGTCCGCCTCCTCACTCAACAATTGGTCATCCCGTTAGGGTATCATTTGGCTTGTGACTGCAACTCATGTCGACGGCAATAGACTCACATTCATCCATCCATGAAGCCCACCAAGCACTTGCCAAGCAAAGACAATCTGTAAACGGTGCTTTCACGTACTCTATACCTATTTCCGCCAGTCGTGAGCACTGCATAGCACCCGATACTCCTCGTAAATTGGTTAACGCGAGCCGTAGACATATATTCTCTTCAGTCACTTTCCGGAAATCTCGCCTCTCGACCCAACCGGCACTGACTACTTTATTCAGTGATATTTCCCGAATTTACCGACCAGAAGTGAGTCGACGCTGCAAGAAAGATCATGAGGCAGACCTATACTCGTTGAAGAGTGATACGTCTAGGGTACACATTCATCGTCCATCAATCTTTAATCGTTCATCTCGCGCTGTGTCCAGATCCTGTAATGTGGCGAAGTGTTGCGTTCCCTTGACCGGGTTATTTCGCCGAGTTATCTTGCAGGCATGTAGCGACACCCAAAAACGATCACTGTCCCCTCGCTGTCTGTCTTCAACGCATTTGCGTTCGTCACAGTCTTCCCGATTGGGCCGATCTCGCTCGCTTAGTCCAGGCTTCTCTTCCCGGTTTCGTGACGAGGTGGCCAACGCACATCTGGGGAGCCGACTTGATTTGGATCGTCTTTTGCCTGATGGGGACTGTTTTTCCACTGGTCTATTTTCCGCACAGTCTTTGGAAAGCCTTATTTTTGAACTGTTTGAAAAAAGAGCCGAAGTATCACTTAACAAGACGGCTCCGAAAGTCGACAACGTATATAGTACAAATCCTGTTGATGAGCATTTATACTCACAGACCCCAGGTAAAAAGCTCTCCATGTCGGATAAATACGTGGTCGGTCCCGCTCAGCCCATGTTTCAGCAGCGACGTTCCAAACGAATTTGGAACTGAATTTCTTCACCTTCAAATGTGTACAAAATTAGGAAATTGTATATAGACATTCCAACTTCAACTGAAGCTTTTGGTGTCCAACCTTTTTGTCTTCCTTTTATTGAGTAACTTTTTTCGTTCATCCCTCTCCACATTCATTTCTTCCCACAGAGACTCTGCTAGCCTTTTCAGACAAACAAAGTTTGCAACTTGCTGTATTCCAGTTACTTCAGGTAGGTGGTTTGTACGCCAATACTTCATCGTGTGTTTGTGCTTCAGTATGACCTCATTAGTGCTGACAACTTTGATGAGGTTGCTGTAAAGAACTTACGCTTTGCGTGCATGCAAGCGAATTAGAAATACCCGTGAACAACTACAATCGCGTTTTTTAGTCTGTAGACCAGGTTCTCCAAATGTGGGAGTCGTTCTACTCACCAATTGAACTGGTGACCAATAGAGTACGTTATCCAGTCTAAGTCGTGGGCCTTATGCACTTTACTACTGTAAGTCGAACTGATTCCATCAATGGTAGTAACCTGGATAAGGTTACGAGCTCGAGATAGCTCAGTGGTTAAAGTGCGAACTTACTAACCGGAAGGTCCCTTGGTTCGAACTCAACCTCGGCATCTCGATTGCTCGTGTCTAGGCCTGGGCAACCTAACAGCTTCCTTCGGGTGGCATGGCAGCTAGGCACCGAAAGGGTGTTACAGCTGAACCGTTATTATATTATCATCATTACACATACACCAGTATATCAACGCTTCTTCTCCTTGTTCACCGACTCTCGGCTGGAATCCGTCGAGAACAGTGCTGTGTTGAGATTGACCTACAGAGTGATTCAAGCTCAGTGCTGGACGAGGTCACTGATCAGCTGCTCAATGGAGCGGTTACCAAACGCCAGCAATGTGATTCGCCTTCTGCCCGCCCTCCGCTGGAGTGATTACTACCTGTGACTTGGAACCAATGTTCTTGGCCTTATTGCTGATATGCATGTGAATGGCTAGAAGCCTTAAATTTCCCGGGCAATTCGTTTCAAACGGGGCTAAAACTGGAATAGCGGCAGTTTTTCGGTCCTTCTTGCAAACTAGCTCGGGGTTGAATCTGATCGCAGTTGTAGCTTCTGGATTAGCCTCTTTAGAGAGGCTACCTTCGGATTAATTCTCATGGGTTCAGTAAGGGCCATATTCCGCCAAAACGCGCTCACCTATGCTGCCTTTGGAAGAGCTCGTACATTTTCTTTTGATAATCTACCTGAGACGATAACCAGTTTGTTGTGCATCCGGCGTCCAGACTAAATAATTCACCCCGTCTTTTGCTTCCTATGGCTTGTTTTTTTGTGAATGTTGGTATGACAACCACGTGATCCGTTCCTGACCGGCCTTCTAGCTTTGTCGAGCCTTATTTCCATTCTGCTTTTGCTAAATATGCTACTCTCATTGGTCTAACACTGTCAGAAAGATTGTTTCTAACCAATTCGTATGAAATACGTTAAAAAATAATCGTTCAGCTGTAGCTCCCTTTCGGTGCCGAACTGCCATGCCAACCGAAGGTTGCATGAGGGCTGGGATACTGCAGGGTTACCCAAGCCTAGACAGAGGAAGTCGAAAGGCAGAGGTCGGGTTCAAACCACGGACCTTCCGGTCAGTAAATTCGCGCTCTAACCACTTGGGCCATCTCGCCCCCACGAAATGCGTACCGCTTTCGTATGATTTAATTCCATGAAAGATTGGGTCAGTCCTATGAATGTCCCAGATTGCAGATGCATACGTTTGACGATCGGCAGCGAGCTCCGCAAACGTTACGACTAAGACAGTTGCGTAAACCGTTTTGGAGACCAAGATTTTGTTTTGATTGAACTGGGTTACGGTTGGAACGCCAATTTCTGCCGAAACTTGGTTTGACTACCTTTTCCACCAACTCATTGTTCAGCTTGCGGGCCACATATCGTTGCTGTTTGTGTGGTTGTGAAACGCCGAAGCACTATTGTCCAGCATCCGCACTATAAGCCCTCAATCCGCGAATGCTTACACAGGCCTTTGGGAGAATATGAACGAAACACTACATACCAAAGGACATGTTAACTTGTCTAATTCTGGAGCTATCAATACCTACTCTCAGCTCGTAGTTACTCTGACGAGGGTCTTCATGATGATTCGCCTGAATAAATAATCGTCCAGCTGTAACACCCTTTCGGCGCCTAACTGCCATGCCACCCGAAAGAAGCATGAGGGCTGAGATACTGACAGGTTACCCAAGCCTGGACAGGGCAAGTCGAGAGGCGGAGGTCGGGTTCGAACCACGGACCTTCCGGACAGTAAAATCGTTTTGTAACCACTGAGCCATTCGCCTGACTTGTCGTGGATGGTACTTCTGATACCAGAGCCCTATACAACCTGAGCTACAGTGGATATTTGTATGTGTCGGACTGTTGTGGGCTGTCCTGCTACATTTCGAATAGGTTCGTGACAGTAGGAAGTTACTAGAACTGCCAGTTATTCTACCTACTGTGGTCGTTGCCGGTAAGAAGTTCCTTTCTTGGTAATCGGGAAATATGGTAATCCTCCTTATTCCCGCATCAGCTGGAATATTCCGTCGAAGCATAAAACAGGTGAACAAACGCGGGCTAGGCAACAGCGATTATTTCGTCCTTATCACTGTGCTCGATGATGCAAGGCACGCGGGTGCATGTTGGTTGGGGTCGCGATGACCTACTGCATCGATATTTAGAGCTGCTAATCGACATGGCAATGTCACGTAACCGGTGGTAGTGTTGTATCTGTTCTGGTGTTCTTGCTTATTAACGCTTTGTTCGTTTTTCAAAGAAGGCTGTTTTCCGCACCTTTTCAATCCTACACCACCTGCGGCGACCCGAACCATCATGATACTGATGCAGGCCATTGTTTAGGCCTCGATAAACTTTTGGGAACGTGTGTGCCCGTTAGCCTTTACAGCTTTTTCTCAAATACAAGAACTACTACCTTATCAAACTTGTTTTAACCGTTCCGTATCAAACCTGAAATTTTCCATCCATGTGCACCTGCTTTTTCCACCCTATGGTGACAGGGTATGCCTCCTGACCCGATATTTTTCATGCCCGAACTT
Source organism: Clonorchis sinensis (assembly GCA_003604175.2). Classification (NCBI taxonomy): domain Eukaryota; kingdom Metazoa; phylum Platyhelminthes; class Trematoda; order Opisthorchiida; family Opisthorchiidae; genus Clonorchis; species Clonorchis sinensis. The sequence goes on from CM030369.1 coordinate 21,830,339, forward strand.
ACACAAATCCCAGAAGAGACAACTGCACTGTGGACAAAGCACTTACGTCAGTTGCTGTCTGCTACGGTGACCGATCAACCTGAACTCGCGGTCGTTAGCACACCTCCTGGCACCGATCAGACCACTGTTGTCAATGAGCCTCGAGTGGAGATAGATGTTTGTCGTCTGGCTGTTTGTGGTACGTGAGGAATTCACTCATTCAATCATCCTCTCCTATAAGGTTTTTTATAAAGACTACCTCTCATAAGGGTCGTTTTCTATTTCCCCTCAGACTGACTGAAAAACTTTTCGATGTACCTTTTCAAGTTCAGGCGTATGAAGGTCAAAATGAAATAACTTAGGGGAAGTCTAACTTCAGCAGTCAGGGACCGATTAGGCATAGGTGTCAGGTGATCTCATCATTTGAACAGCTGTCTGCATGAGCACTAGTGCCTGTACGAGTCATTTCCGGCTGGTGAATCAATGTACTAATCGATTCCGCGAAGACTAGAGTCTTTTTTTCACGACGAACTTCGGCAAGTTTGTTGGCATTTTGTAAAAAAATATGTGTAAGAGCCGTACGGCATTTAAAGCAAGAACCGAACTCTTAACATGGCGTTGTCCCTTTTGCAAGCTAATTGGGAGGCTATATGCCTATGAATGACTGACATGGTATGAATTCCAAGACGGTTGGCGCGCCGGTTAGCGCCGATGTAAACCTGTCCGGCACCATTAAAGTACGATCAAGGTGATGCTGGTAACCTGGCCGTATTCCATTAACTTTGCGGTTAGTGACGTTGTTATCCTTAGGCAGACACTGTCAGACAGATGATCATTAGGAAATGGAAACAACTTAGCTGGATTCCAGTTGGACTAATGAGTACGCTGGTTATCCAAAAGACCGATCCCGCACGTTCCGCAAGTCCACATGGTCGAGACTAAATTGGGAAAATTTAAATCCTTTCTGATGTTTCGCTTGTTTTCCCACGTTGCAAGGCGTCGTGCCTGAAAGCTTCTCACCCGTGTTCGGATAGCCGTTCTCCATGCCGTTGTGCCGAGCGCCAGATGCTCCCATGACCTAAACTGAAAGTAACATTTTTTCAACCTTACCTTAGGGCTGCTCCGATAGCGGAATTTCGGGCGTCGCCGATTTCGAACTCGTTCTTCAGGTGACCCTAAGTATGTTGCTCTGAGTTACGAGTCTCAATAATTCTCCTCAAACCAGCAGAACTAGCTTCGCATCAGGCTGCAGTCAACTGCAACAGCGTTTGCCTTTGAAGGACTTCGGTGTTGGAGATTCTGTCGTTCCATTTGATCCGAAGGACTTTGCATAGACGGTGCAAGTGAAGTCGGCCAAGAACCCGGACATGCCGTCTATATGGCACTCAGTTCTCGATGCCGATGCACTGCAATCATGCTGTCTGTGCGCAAGTGGTGAATAGTCCAGACGCGTTTCCAAAGAAGACCAAATACCGTGCTAGGTTTTGCAACTCGTACGTTTAGTTCATAACGTCTGTAGATAGTATGCTGTTAATATAGAAGAAATCCGTGCAGCATGCTATCTCACAGCCACTTAGCTGAATCAGAGGCGCTTTATGTTGAATCCCGGTGTAGGCTGGCAAAACACAAGCGTCTTGGAAATATTTATATTCAAACCAATGTGAGATGTGGCTGAACCGAATAGCATAGACAGCCACTGTAATTCTGCTTCAGATGCATTCGTTTGCAAATAGCAGCAAGTGGAGATTGGACTCCCGCAGCAGTGTTTTGGTCAGAAACTGTTTCGCCGCTAGAATTTCATTACGGTGTGAGAGGGTTCGCTAAGACGAAAAACTTTGTCTGAGAAACCAAGTTTTTGTAGGACGATCCACGGTAAATCCAAGGCTTTGGTGCAGTTCACAGACTGTCCATAGAGTGGTCGATTCCGTTCAGGTTATCCCTCTTGGATTTGTCTTGAAGCGCAACCTAAGACAAACGTAATTCGACTGTCTCGAAGGTCACAGTCACCTTAAGAACTTTTTCTTTCAGAATGCAGGCGACTAGTCGATAGAGGAGGATCATTCTCATCATCGTCAGCTGTAAAAATCGCGTGTTTACCGTACGGTGCTGATAGCTGCTACACTTTCGTTCACCGATTTTGGGAGTTGGAGTAGATAGCTGGGTATCGGAGGCGGTAGCTGATATAACTGATTCGTAAATGCAGACTTGTCATTGAACTTTTCATAGGAGATATTGGGAGGGCAGCTATACATTGAAGGCAACAGCTTGGATGCATGAACGCCATTGAGGGCGCGACTGGACTATGTCTGACAATATCTCCAACCATTGGTGTGTCCCGTCTCGGAGTCCCCATCGAGGGAGATGGCACTGACCAGCGCAGCTGAGGAGGACACTAGACAGTTTTGCCTGACGTACAAAGGAGGCAGATTCCGCGGCAGTTGGCCGTTTTCTGTCAGTTTTTGTTCCTTTTATACAGAGGAATTATCGCTGAATCTTTGGTGTCTTTCAGTTTAAGAATTCTGCATAGCAGTTAGAGAGGTTCGTTATGCAATGTCGACATTTCCGGCCTGAACAGTTCCCTGAGCAAGCCTTCAAAGCCCGCTGCTCTCCCATGTTGCAGTTGCTTTATGACCGGTTGAACAGTGTTGAAAAATGTTTCCAGGCTGCCAGAATTTCGTCTGGCTTGTTAAGATTTTCACCAGTTTGTTTGTTTTCTATCGACTGAAGGCATTAGACTTTCGGCCTGTAGATTTATTTCAGTCCGGTAAATAATCCTTCGTAACAACGGCGATGCGCGTCTGGCTAGAGATCTTCCCACAGTTTGGTCCGACATTCACTTCCTGTTCTCCGCATGTGTTTCAGAAGCCTGGTCCGTTTATTTCGCGCGCCCCATGCCGTGTCTTTCACCTTAAGGTTTAACCCAAACGTCACTGCAAGGCCGACCTACTCCAAAGGCACAGGGTGTAAGACATGAAAATCTAACTGTTAATGCCACAGTACACAGCAAGTGGCTTTTGAGAATCGCTGGACTCTTGATTTTAAAGGCGACGGTATTGGATGATGCACCGGCGATCAAGCTCAACCGTTGGGCGATCAGAGTGTGCGGTGTTAGAGCCCATCTTTTCTGATCTGCTCTTCGTTAGGTGAAGGCAACATCACTGCTTCCGCAACTATGGAGATGCTGGTCGCTTGGAGGAAAGGTCGTACTGTTTTAAAAATCCTGTCGCAGCGATAGGTACCACTTTAGCTCCGGACTTCTATTTGGTACAATTTCTCGCTGCTAGTCATTAGATTGCTCCCCATTGCCTTTTATGGTGGGATTGGACCCTAAAGAGCTGAGATGCAGCAATTATAGCCCACAGGACTATTACAGAACCGACGCCCAAACAAGCTTTAGGTTATATATATATATATATATATATATATATATATATATATGACCAAAGTCATCCCGTCCTTTGGCATGCACTTTGCACCCAAAAGTGTAAGGTCATGCTCCTGGATTTGCAGTCACTGAACACGACACTTACAATCCAGGGAGAGGTACTGGAAGTTGTGGAGCGTTTTACATATCTTGGAAGTTGTATTAGTTCTGATTGTAGTGTGACAGATGAGGTAAATGCGCGAATCTGCAAGGCTCGGGTCGCGTTTGCTAATTTGAGACACCTATGGCGTCAAAGTGGTGTGTCCCTGAATCTCAAGGGACGTGTATATTAAGCTACAGTGCGGGCTGTTTTGTTGTACGGCTGTGAGACTTGGCCTGTTCGAGCAGCGGAACTGAGACGTTTTCAGGTGTTCGACACTCGTTGTCTCAGAACCCTAGCTCGTGTGGGTTGGTGTCGGCGTATCCGTAACGAGGCAATTAGAAATGGAGTTTTTGGTTGTGCAACGGGTACTTCCATTGAAGACTGTATCCAGCACCAGAAATTGCGTTGGTTGGGACATGTGTTGCGTATGTCGAACCATTGTTTGCCAAAGAGAGTGATGTTTTCCATGACCAATTCAGAGTGGCGAAAACAGAGAGGTGGCCAACCCTTGACCTGGCAGAATGGTATGAAGGAGATAACGAAACGTTTTGGGTGCTGTCGGTGCTATTCGCCTTCCAGGATGGGGACCGCTGGTTGGTTGGTTGCGCCTGGTTGGAGACACTACATGATATGGCTGCCAACCAATGTCAGTGGTGTTTTTGTTCTCAGTTTCTATCCAGGTTGCCTGATTGAATGTTTGGAGGTGTGGGCACCTCGGTGTGATTGTAGTAACCTAGCACTAAGTCCCTTCTCCATCCACCTTTATTCTTTTCTTCACAATAAGGCTTTCAAATAAATCATGGGTGTACGGCATCGAAGCATCGGTGTTGAACACTGATGTCTTGCGGTCAATGATAATGATGATGATGTCTCTTCGTTAGGCGCTTCAGGTGTTTTAGGAAGTTGCATGTCTTCCGAAACCTTTTTCAGGCTTCAAAAACACTTTTAGGCACTTGCTGGTGGCACTAGTATTATCGGATACAATATAGAGGTAGAACACAAGGTTAACGGAAAACCGGGGACTGCGCCACCTTTAGAGTACCAAGAAGTGCGGAACCGGTCGTGGGCTACCAAGGGCTTTTCAGCCACCCTATGAATAGCGCGTTTCGTCGAGGGATTGCATTCTTTCGCAAGATTGTCGGGGGGACGATCATGGTCATACGGTAGATACATAGAAAGAGTAGACTAAGTGAGTGAACTAGTGTAGACACAAGATCAGATGAAATGAAGCGAGGCAGATGCTCAGTTCGGAAGAAAATCTGCTCCCCGACATAATAGCTACGTGCAAGCTCACAACACGACTTTCCCCGAGGGCAATTTTTAAACGGGATGTTACAGAATATTTCCAAAGCTCACAGTACTGCTTCCTGATCTGAATTGTACTATGAGAGGCCTGTACATCTGACATGCATCTTGAGATTGACTGATGGCGGAAAACTTGAGAGATGAAGGTTGGCCTTAGGAGGAACTCATCCGCTCCTTACGCTTGATTGGGGACGGTGCATGGTATGGTGTTTCTATATCACTTGTTCGATTGAGTATTCGTTGTCCCAATTCCTAATGGAAGACGAACTGCTTTTAATTCTGGATAAATCCCGCAACTGCCCACTGGTCGATTTTCAAACATGCTCGCTAGTTGCTAGGAATCGCGACATGTGACATAGTTCTTCTGTTTTTGGCAGTTTTCCGGAATATTTGTAGCTCTGATGAACTATTCAGGTGCCGGCTGTTCCTTTCCCCGAGCTTGATGACTTGCTTCATCATCATCATTGGAGGAAACACCGTCAGTTAACGAATCACGCACTAGTGATGTCCCACCGAATGGTGCCGAAAGTTTCGAGAACAAATTGCCAAGCTCGGCGAATGGACCCAGCACCAGAGGTTCGTCTGTTCTATCCAGCTGTTTCAAGCACCGTTCTCTTACGTCACCTTTTTGCGTCTTATTTCTCCGCTTTTTCCGTTGCAGTCGAATGCAAAGTGGCTTTTGCTCGACCTCAGAACACTTTGGATCAGCCCATTCAGCTGGCCGTCTTCTTCAGGTTCGTAACAATTTCATGATGTATTGCATTAAATATGTATAATCTATGATATTCCGCCTTGTGACAATCACTGTGTTGTGCCACCACACTTTCTAGCTTTGTATCCAAAATGCTGTTTGCAGTCGACAAGATCTGATACGTATTGCCCAGGCTCAGTGGTTAGAGCGCGAATTTACTGATCGGAAGGTACGTGATTCGAACCCGACCTCTGCCTCTCGAATTCCCCTGTCTAGGCTAGGGCAACCTGGCAGTATCCCAGCCCTCAGTTTTCTTCTGGTGGCATGGCGGTTAGGTACCGAAAGGGTGTTACAGCTGAACGGGGCTCCACTTCCTCATCAAGGAGGGATCATGTTTGACTTCCGAAAGCATAACTAACATGACAATAGAGGTTGGTGTTCGCTTAGGAGTAGTCCACTTTTCGACACCTTCACATGTACTCCGGATCGTACACTTGAGCGGCAAAACTGCTAACATGCACAAATATCTAACTTTCCGCTCGGAATATTCATGTTTCAACGCTTTTGCCTGACTCTCACCATGAACACAATCCTTTTTTTTTACATATATACACAGGTCCCACGCGCCATTCGCGTTCAACGTTCGGCGGGTTCAAGTCGACTTTGTGCACTATGTAAGTACTACGGAACGTTTTGCGACCTCACTAAAACTTGCACATCTGTTTGCACCTTGCATCACACTACTTGGTCTCGTTTTTCTGCCTCTTCGTCTTCTCGCAGGCGAAATCGGATGGACTGCGCTCGGACAAATGCAAGCAATGGCAGTCAAGCGAGTCTTGGAACATACCGTTCCAGCTAGAACGTACGGACGTGGCGAAGGTGCTACTGTTCTCCCTGGATGCGCACAGTCTCGGGCAGCGTTTGAGGGTGAGCTTTCATTGATTTCATTGCGAAACAACTAGAGCTAGCCCAAAAAAACCGTTGCTGCACAGGGTAAATCATTAGATCAACGTGTTTAGAAGTGTCCCACAGCACTCAGGAAACAAAAGGACCGGGAGACTGCTAGGTTACCTAATCTTGAACGGGACTTATTTGGCCGCGCAAGCCTTTTGACCAGGAGCTTGTGTCTTAGCCCCCAGAGCTATTCCGACTTCAGTGGTGTGGCACTGTTTCACTAGTATATGGGCATAGTCAGCTCAGTTATTTATGAATTAATGTTGTGCTCTGAAGCCTCATCATCACACGGCATTAACAATTTTCTGCTTTAAAGGTGGATACGGTACGTGTTGAATTGGGACGTCCTTCAACCGATACAGACCAACCAGACCAAACGAAAGAGGTGTACTTGTCTCTGGTTTGGCAGTTGTCCAATTCAGCCGAAGATTCTTTAGAATCCAACCCCGGCGTAGAACCGTCTGCCAAATCCCCCGCACGTAAGGGGACACCAGCATCCAAATCCTATACTCCTCCATCCATTTTTGGACTTTGGAACGAGGCCAAATTGCCGTCGGCTCCGGAACGGCACTATCAACACGAACCGGTTACGGTTATTTGCCCGAAAACAGGAGTGCCGATAGAAATTCCCGCTTTCCCACCAACTTGGGATCTTTTGGGAAACAATATGCAAACTGAGTGAGTGCTTTCCATAACTAGTTCTCTTCTTGCGTCCCAACTAAGGCTGTGTCGTTATCACCATATTCATCACGGAGCTGTGCTTTTGAGTATTTGAGGCAGACCATCGTTAATTTTGATAACTACAAACGGGTCACGTTGTTTTTTCGAAAGAAAAAAGGGATTTTTTTGTTTAGCGTTTGCGTTGTATCTGTTTCCCTTGAGGACACCGGTGCTTTGTTCAGCTGTGACACCCTTTCAGTGCCCAGCTGCCATGCCATCCGAAGGAGGGCCGAGATACCACCAAGTTGTCCAAGTCTAGACAGGAACAGTCGAGATGCGGAAATTGACTTTGAACCGCTGGCCTCAATAAGTTCGCGTTCTAACCACTGAGCTCCTCAAGGATGGTGGTGGTGGTGGTGGTGGTGGTGGTGGTGGTGGTGGTGGTGGTGGTGGTGGTGGTGGTGGTGGTGGTGGTGGTGGTGGTGGTGGTGGTGGTGGTGGTGGTGGTGGTGGTGGTGGTGGTGGTGGTGGTGGTGGTGGTGGTGGTGGTGGTGGTGGTGGTGGTGGTGGTGGTGGTGGTGGTGGTGGTGGTGGTGGTGGTGGTGGTGGTGGTGGTGGTGGTGGTGGTGGTGGTGGTGGTGGTGGTGGTGGTGGTGGTGGTGGTGGTGGTGGTGGTGGTGGTGGTGGTGGTGGTGGTGGTGGTGGTGGTGGTGGTGGTGGTGGTGGTGGTGGTGGTGGTGGTGGTGGTGGTGGTGGTGGTGGTGGTGGTGGTGGTGGTGGTGGTGGTGGTGGTGGTGTAGCAGGTGGATTTCTTGGTGTTTCTTGTGCTTTCAAGTCGTCAGCGTTTTGGCTGTATCAAAGCCAATCGAATGGAGCACACAGTCAACAACTCATCTTTTCCAAGGTAACTCTGAAAACTTGGGATGCGATATATAGACCGTGGTAGAATGTGACCATGCAACTTCTTCCAAGAAACTGACCTTGCTGTAATTCGATCTTATAGGTTACGAACAACCAATGTGCGAGCATCTTGTTCTGTGCTATAACGCATCCTGCATAGGTGCATCAGCATCAGTTCTCCTGATATAAAGCGTTCGAGTCAACGAGAGCTTTATTTGCCTTTAGGTTGAAGACTCAACAAACGATGCTTACCATACACAATGTCAGTAGGCGGTACACACCACTGGTTCAAAACCTGCACGTGACCGCGCCTAACTTCGGTACTTCGAGCTGTCACCCTCTTCTTACTTCATCATTCCTCAGCGATCGAAACTGTGGCAGCTGGACCGAGGCTTGCGCAGTCTGTGAGGCCGTGAAATGCCTTGAACACAATTGCTTTTTGGTGGTCCCATTTACCTTCCAACTTCTCGGACAACTCAGTTTCCTAGTAATAGAACCAGAAAATCCATTTCTTTAAGTGTGCTGTCCACCTTCCCGTTGCTTTCTTTGTTGAAGTCAGGTTTATGAAGTCGGCGATAGAGTTGAGTGAAAAAAGTCGGTCCGATCCAGCAGAATTCTCCAGTGTTCATATGGAAAACGTCCTGCTTTTTCTAATCTCCTCAGCTTACCTGTCTTGCCGCATCTGGTTCTGCGCAACCAGGTTTTGCTATGCGGTTTGTGGGAGTTCACTGTTTCAACCACTTTTGGCCTGGAACTCTGATACAGATGCGGACTGTTCATCTCATTGAGCTATATTCGAGTGCTGCTAAATTCGGTCTGACGCACAGCTTGTGACTACTGATTGGGCATCCAAACTTAGTGCTGCCACGAGAGAATTAGATTCCCGAAAAGAGAGCCCTGCTTGCCGCCTTGCCCCACACTTGTACTCGGTTCTGTTTCCACCTACACAACGCCTTTTCACATTGTATGATCGATTGCGCGCACTTACCGCTTAAATCTAAACGCTTGTGTGCCTTTAAAAGTAAACATTGTATGACAGAGTTACATCCGCACCAGGTCTTACTGGGAGCAGATGAAACAGAGTCTTGAACGTGACTGTACCCGACACACTCTGGTACTTTATAAAAGGACAGGGAACTCTGCTGTATTTTCGGAGGGATACACAACTCTTTTAGTTCATATGCACATCCACTTGGTTGTTTTAGAGAGAGGACCTTACAAGGAGAGTCGTTACAACAAGCGAGCACTGCAGGATAGACATTCAGAAAACCAGGCTGTTTGTCGTACCACACCGGCGACTCGCAGGAGGCAACATATGTCCGTGTCGGTTGCTGATATTGGGGTTGACCCATCGGAATTCCTAATGGGTGGGAATCAGCGCGCATATGTTGGAAACAACCTTTATGGTATTCTTTGTCTCGTGCCCCGGGTGGCGGCCACATGACAGCTCTGAACTAATTTAGGATTTTTGTCGTGCTACTGATAGCTTTATAGTAGCTTCAAGTGTGCATATCTCTCGCCGACAGACAAGACAGCCACTCTTCAGCGATCTTACTCATACAGTAGCCGATAAGTTATGTTAAAGGCTTAGAAACTGTCTCCCGTGACCTTATTTCATCCGCCCCGTTGCTCCAATGCGTAAAATGAACCGCTACGAATAAAGGCTAAGTAGCAAAAACAACACCCGGTTGCCATGCGCAGAAAAGCAATCAGGGAAAACACCTTCAGTTAAGTACACTAAACCTTCCCAGACTACTAACCCCATTTCGATCAGCTCCGCTTTGCAAAAATTGGTGCGGAAATCTGCCTGTTCATTACGTATCTGTTCGAATGAAAGATCAGTTATTGTACTCCGCAATTGTACTAGATGGTTGGAGAGAGTGTTGCTGACCAGTTGAGTTTCTATACCTGCAAAAGTGCCAGGATTTCACCATCTGGAAGATGTAGCCCAGACAAAGGCAAACAGTGGCGTCTAGGTGAACTGTGTGGAAATGTCTGACACATGGCGTTTGTCCAGTCGACCGACGTCAGTTGTAAAGTGCTTGAAGAAATGCTTTTTTTTCCGAAATACCACCTGACTCACATTTTGAACCTTTTTTAAATTGTCTCATGATTTTATTAGTTAAGTTGATTTTATTAGTTAAGTAGTATGTCGTTCCAAGCTGTATTTTCTGTGATTTTCATTGCGTTTTGTCACTCCAAACATTTTTACTTTGATGGCACAAGTAAGCCAGTCCTGGTTTTAATCGCTGTGGGAAATGTTCGCGAATTTCTCGGTTGTTTGCTGGTATTCCCTGTGGGTAACTCTTGAACCGAAAGTTACTGGCCACCACCCGCTTAAGAAATCCACAGGGATTAGTGCAACCGTCATTCAATGGAAAGCACTCGTGAACGATTAACTGTGTCAACTTTATGATGAAATATTGGTCACTTGGAGTTCATGGAGCACCGGATTCCCGGAATCACTTTCCATGCCCCGAAGAAAATAGTATTCTGTTCGGAGGTCTGACAGTCTTCATTGATGTGTGTTCCGTTTGGTATGTTTGTGCTTCCCATTGTCTAAGGTTACTGTGAAATCAGAGAGTTTCGCCCTCTTGTCAGACATCTATCATTACGCATCAACTGAAACCGACGTACCCTTGGTAAATGGTTCATAACTGACAAACCAGACCGAACTGTTGTGGTGCAGTACAATTAGATTGGTTACGCTAGGTACCTCCGATTTTGTGACGGTTTAAGTTATTCCATACGTTGATCAACGGGGTGTCATATTCCTCCTTTAAAGCTGGAGTAGGCCTCGTCACCCCCACGAAAACTACACTGATTTCAGCTTTCATTGTGAACAACAAAATGTCACACTGATTTCAGCTTTCATTGTGAACAACGAAATGTCATACTTCCGTAACACACTCCTTACTACTCTTGAAATATGCACCGTTTTATTATAGAATCCGAATGTTTCCGTTTCAACACAGGAAGGCAAACACTATTTACTGTCCGCTGACGGTTATCATATTCTGTTTTCTTAGGATCCGAGAACGTGAATCGAAATTAGAGGTGAATCTAGTACACACCTCACCGGCTCTCACTCAGGAAATTTATGCGGTACAATGTCACGTGCGCAATACGGAATCGATCGAAGCCACACATGTCACGTGAGTCGAGCCGTTGTGATGTGCTTTGAACCCGTTTACGAAGTCGAGCTGAACGTGTTCCTTGCTTGTGGTCTACGAACTATGGCGGAACCAGTGCGGATGTTCCTTTTCACATAGAATGATTCGCTTCGTTTGCCGACACACTCTCACACGATTAGTATATTGTTTATCTCTCGTCCTTCCTCATAACCACCCTTCTTCATCTGTATCGTTGGAAGTCGGTTACGTCGTCCTGGTGTGACTATCTTAGATTGACCTCACAGGTATCGCTTGCTCGAGGTACCAACAAGCCCCTTAGACGCACCCAAGATGAACCGTGAGTCCAAAAGCCACCTCGAACCTTAACAATCAAGGGTTCGCAGTGATGTGAATCTCTAGTGTACCCACAGACGTTTAGTGAACGACGCTGCTTGTGCTCTAACCCTTTTATCTTGTAACAACGATCCGTCAGCGTTTTTCTTATCCAGGGGAATTTGGATGCAGGATGTATACTAACTATGTGTTCATCGGTCACCTATTTCACAACATTTGGGCGACTGGAATGATGATGGGCCGCTCTCGAAACTACTCAGTCATTTTATTCAAACTAATGAGCTATGATGGCAAATACCTTTTTGCGAACTTCCGTAATCACAACCATCTTCAGATTTATTGGATACAATAATACATTGGTGTTGTATCAACTTGCACTGTTACGGCAGCGAAGCATCGGTGTTGAACACTGATGTCATGCTGTCGATGATGATGATGATGATGAACTTGCATTGTCGCGTCCCCATTTTGTCTTGTCCCTACATAATTGACCGTTTGCTAGTATGGGAAAGTAAATCTTATTGGTAGCTCTGTCGTATTCCGGTGAGTGAGTTCCTTTGTCCTCGCTTCTTCAATGTAACTTTCAAAGATGGGTCGTATACCGCACCACGCCGGCAAGTAGACCGTGGTAAGTCAGGAGAGGGGATTTAAACGCAAACACTGAAATCAAGGTGTAGTGGACTGACTAGAAGAACGCGATTTACGAGCCAGTTCTGAGCAACCACTTTCCACATCAGGCCTGCTTTCTTCAGTACCAGCAGGCAACGTCCAAGATAATACAACGAAATGAAATTAGTGCTCAACTGTAACAGCTGTAGGTTGTCCCTGGCATGTTGATTCATCGATCGAAAAATTGGGTTTGACTTGCGGTTTCATGTTATTCATTGCCTGAGGAGAGAATCCTGCAAATCGCTTTCCCAGACTATCTACTGGTGAGCTGGATAAGGACATAAAACCTGATTTGGGTTGTTTTCCAAAACCAAACAGGTTTCTCGTATTTGGAAAGCGCCTAATGGTATACTGTAGGCAAACAACCCCAACTCAGCTCATCGTTATTCGTTTCACTGCATGTGTGGCGAAGAATCTATCGGTGATTTCATTACGGGCAAAATTTGTCTACTGAGCTCATGCGGCAAAATGGATGCCATGTACAGATTGCTTATCGAAAGAGTATACTGTGCTCTCCTTCTTACTTTGACTGTGTTGTCTAGTCTCTTTCATCTGAAACCTCTTGTGTGTGTTGCTTGCTACTGCACTGTACACACACATATGGTTGCTTGGAAACTGTTCTATTCCAAAACTCTCTGAAACTTCTATTCCATTTCTCGTTAGCCTATCTGTCAGTCTGACTAGGCAACCCGCCGTCCATTCTTCGGAGGACACCTCCGTCGGAGACTCTGTGCATCGGGAATTACGCCCTCGAGGACTGAAAGAACCGGACCAGATCAGTATTAACGATCCTACTCCGCTGGAAAGTCACAAGCGCTCAGGGGCCAATATCGGTACGTCTACAACCCAATTGTCAGATTTGGCTCCAAACGAACACACAACCTGTACCCTATTCCTACGCTGTGCCAATGCGGGTCCACGCAGTCTTCGGTGTCAGCTAAACTACCGAACTAGTTTGCTGATCCCATTTGTTCCACACTCTCTTTCCCCCTCCCTGGATCAAGACGTCGCATGTAGCGTACGTCTCCAAGCGACTGATGATCAATCTTCCTCGGACTCAAAGGCCGGACGATTTGAAAGTCAATGCGCCAAGGTTGCTCTGACGGAAATTAATGTATCCAATCCGTTCCGTCTCACCTGGCAAACATTGTCCATTCTCGTAAGTATGCTTTCTGCTGTCTTGTGATTAGTTCGGTTCGACTTGAAGACCGTGTCCGGGTCACTTCAGCTTCTGACCACCGGTAGTATAGGATTGAGAGGTACGGGGATGCATTTAAAACAGAAGTTATGGAAAAAGAAGGAATTGCGATTAAAAACAAGAGGATAGACACAACACCGCTACGTGACATCCCTGTGTTGATGGCCGCACACCCGGCTGTAGCAGATACCTTCCGTTATGTTTTTCACACTCCGTCTTCAGATCATGCGCCGTCCACCGGTGGTGTCTTCCAGTCGAATCTGCCATGGCAGGTAGGAGATGGCGAGGAAACCGTTCACCTGGCATACAGAGCACGTAACTGAGCCAACGTAGTTAGCGCTGTCTAATTAAGTCATCAATTAGACAGGCCGTTGGTTTTTTTCCAAAAACCTTTCGTCACACGTTAACTTTGCTTATTCTGTGTCCCCATGATACGCATGCACTGCCTGAAAGGTACCGATGGTCAGTCTTCTCTTCTCTTCAACACATGGCGGCCAGGCTTCAACTGGAAAGCAACATTGGACGCAATGCCGCGTTATAGACCCCGGCTTTCACTGACAAACTGATGTCATGTCCCTGTCTAGATCGTGTTTATCTTCGGACTTTGTACCTCCGACTTTTTTCCTTTTACATCCTGAAAAAGCCCGGCCCTAGTCAGCCTTAGCCGCTCCGAGCTGAAACATAAAATAAGTACGGAGGAAATTTCGAAGTTCCACTTGTGAATTTCGTTGGTTGTAGATCAGTTGGCCGTCGATCTTTTCACCGAGCTTGTTAATTTGCTTGCAAACGTTTCGTCTTCAGTCTTGGAGTCCTCATCGGTGCGCGGATGGTGGTCAGTGCGCGTATCGATGATGTCTGCACGATTGGTGACGAAACGAACAACAGCCACCTGATCTACAATTAACACTTAACGTACTTGAACTACCAACATTTCGATATAGTGCCCGCGACTTCTGTCCCCAGGCAAAAGTTCGAATGTCCTCGCCCATACCATCTTCAAAAAGGAAGGGCCATCCAACTTATTAACACATCATGCAACGCATGTGTTCGCCGAATCTGTGATAAGTTCCAGTTTGACACTCATAGAACTATTGAAGCGGCATGTTGAGTGTGCGGAACGTTTTCGATCGTTCAACTCAACCAATCGATAGCTGCCCCCAATCTGCACTTGACATGCACGATGTCCGTAAGGTCAGCCAGCGACATTCCAGAACACGCTCTGAGTGTTTTCGCTCGGGCCGAGCACTCATGCACGAGTCGTATTCGCCACATATGTGTAAACATTTGTTTATTCGTGCCACTTGATAAACAAGCCGAGTATCTCAGTTCTCATTTTGGCCACAAGGATGGTTAAATAATCGTCGGATGCATTGATACGAAATCTGCGTGAACCGAAAATTTTTGTGAACACCAGAACACACTCCGCGGCAGTTCAAAACACAAGTTTTTGAGAGTCAGCAACAGGAAGAGGACTACTCAGACAAGAGGGATGTAATAACAAGTTCAACTGATACGGTAACTACCTACAGCGATTTATTCTCCAACAGGTTCTCTGCATACTTCTAGGACGCAACACTCAGTCTGTCTGGTTTTATTCAAAGTAAATTAATCTGAATGACTGTATTTCACTTAATTTTTGTCCGTAATAACGTTGGCGCCTCTTTATGTCCCTGGGTTTGATTTATTCCAGTTATTCTCTCTCTCGCCCATTCGTTAAAGCAAGCACCCATCTCGGACCTCATCGTTGGCGAGGACTTTATACTCCAGCTCCACTTGACAAACACTTCACCCTGGGATTTGGAAGTTCTCAGTACTCGATTCAAACTGGTCAGTCCGAGTTTATCTTTGTCTTTTGGGTTGTTCACATCATCTGGTAAGGTTACTGTAGTTCGTTGAACAGGAGCATGTGAGGTTTGATCATTTTCCCACGTGACTCGAACTGTTTTAGGCAGCCGTCGATCAACTTGCCTCTTTCTCTCCCTTTCAGTCCGAGACTGTTGTATTTTCGGATGGCCATCAAGATGTTCAAATCAAGGACCGTAAGTATGCCCCTCGCGTTCCTGTCTCACCCGCGCTCCTAGGCGATTCGAGATTTTACTCTATCCATCGCGATACTGTGTGTGCTCTTCGATTGATTGTGATGCGCATCGATTCGCTGTCTCTGATCTTTCCAGATAGTCAGTTATTTATGTTTTTTCTCTCCAAAACTCGGAATTTCTCTGCATTCTAGTAGTCCCTTACAAGCCACTCATCCCCGATGTTCCCTTTCTTCCGTCTTTTTTGTCAAGTGTGTGTTCAGGCCGAGTGTCGAGTCACTGAATGTCAGATCCTAACAGTCAGTCGACTGGACCAAGAAAACGGAGTAGTCAATCTTGGACAATACGAAGTATCTTGGCGACGGTAGGTCTTTCATTAGGTTTTTTGTGTATTTCACTCGCTTCTGCTGATATGACTGCCTTGTGGTCCTTCTTGTCACTCTGTGTTCTATTTTCGATGTAGACTATAGCAACAACCCCTCCCAAAATGTCCAACTTCCGCTTAACCACTTACACTCGCAATATGAACCGAAGTTCCCGGTATTTCTTATCAGCTGAAAAGTGTACGGTACTCTGCTTCATACGCGATCGATTGCGTTCTATGAATACCTTTCTGATTCTTCTTCTGTTCAGTAAATCGACGACAGAAAACCCCGATTCCGCACTGGTATTGACCACCAGCTTTGATCTGTTCTCCTGCACTGTCCTCGAACTCCCCGTGCGGGTACGGGCTGATATCCCTACGATAGGCACAGTCCTCACTCCGTTGCCTGTTCTCTTCGTGCTTGAAAATCAAACAATTTATCCTCAGGTAAGTGAGATTAACATTTCTTGTGGTGGTCTCCTTTGATGAGTTGGCCACACACACGCACAGTACTCCCTCTCCACAACAATTTCGAAGAGACGAAAAGCTCAATACTTTCAAGAACCGTACACAGCCACTTGTGTTAACATAACGAGTATATTCGTCTGTTAGGTTGACTACGGTGTCAACTAGCCTTGAGGACCCCACCGGTTGCCTCACCCGTGCGATCCAACCTTATGCGTTGTTTCACTACTCGTTTAAAATCAAGTAGTCAGTTTTTATACTCGTTTTGAATGGGCCTGCAGGGGTTTGGTAGTGGTGCCGCCTAACCGTCGTGTTGAAACACTTTCATAAATCACCTATAGTATACGCGGATCACTTCACACAGAACATTCTATGGTGAAATGCCACGTCAAAATCTTTACTGTTCTTAACAATACAATGCATGGGAAGACCGTAGACTAACTTTTTCCCGTCACCTCCGCTGCTTTCGAGAGGTATCGTTAAGTTCCGGAATACCGGTTAAGGTTTTACATTTTTACTGTAAACCTTTGTGGAAGTGGATCATGAGAGTACTCGTGGAATTGATGAGGTCATTTTCGATGCGATTTATTCACAGGTTGCTTGGATCATTTCCTAAGTTCATTTGAGTTTGAAAATTCTACCAACAAAACAGGCGTTTTAAAGTTTATCTCATGATTTGTCCCATTCCTATCGAACTATTTATTCGGCCTCCACTCTTTCCCCCCACCTTTCTCAGGAAGTCCTCATTCAGCTGGAACCTTCTCCGAGTTTCATGTTCTCCGGCCAGCACAAACTACGTCTACGCGTTCTTCCCGGTTCTCCCCAAACCTTACGTTACTTATTTCTCCCCTTATTTACCGGGTATCTTGTTATCCCACGGTAAGGTCTTGCTAGATCTACATGCTTGAGATGAGCCTATTGTCACTGGTTCTACGGTCACCCAATTTGTGCTTGAGAAATGCAGTTACAGTAACACGTTTGCTCTTTCGGCTTCTTTTTTACACTTTAATCTGCTGCAAACCACGTAAAATGGCTGAAATTTAGTACAGTATGACTCATTTTTGCATCGCATGTATGGGCCTAAAGTGGCGTCCCGCAGTCAGTAAACTATCGATCTGAGTTTATCTTTTTCTTGGCTCTTCTTGAGTCATGCTACTTCAGCTCGAGGTGGTTCAATTAGAGTTTTTCGAACCCAACCCCGGCATCTCGATTGTTCCGATCTAGGCTAGAGCAACTTGGCATGATCTCGTGCTCTGTTCGGGTGACATGGCAGCTAAGCACCGAAAAAATGTTACAGATGGATGACTATTATTTATTCTTACTTCTGCTCAGTTTTTTATATCCTGGTTTCACACACCGAATGATCCGGTAGTTACTGGAGGAAATGATGACTGGAAACCACGGGAAACCGTCAATGTTGTATTAGTACGATAGTCTTCAAACTTTAGGTTTTACGTTTCCATTTGATGAAAATGTCGCTAACTCTGCTTGAGACCGTATATGTCTGCAGACTGCCCATTCACACATTCGCCCCTTCGTCTTCGGCTAATCAACTGTGTGGACTATGTTGGACGAACAGTTGCGTGAACCCTAGTGGAATTTGAAACTGACTTGATTCTGTCGTACTTTTGGGGAAAAGCGGAAGAGTCTGCTAGAAACTCGTTAATGTATACCAATGACCATCATTTAAAATCATTCAGATTTGACACCCTTCTTTTGAAGTAAGCATGAAATTGAGGTACTGTCGGATCGTCCGAGCTCAGGTAGGATCCAAGGTTGGATTCGAACCCCAGTCTTACGGCCATTATTTCCGCCTCTCAGCTGCTGGACTCCTTCGACTTGTTGGTTGTTTACGCCTCAATGGATTAGTGGCCTCTGTGTAGTTATTTGCGCCAAAAGTGTGGAACTTGCATTTTCTCACACTCACGATTTCCTGATTTAATGGCGCCGGTGAAAACTCACTGTGATCCGGAGTTGCAAGGCCTTTTTACAGTTTACTTCGTTGAGTAACTCTCCTTACATCTATTCATATGTATTGTTCTTCAATAAAGGAGACTGCCTGTGATGTTGCTGCGATTACTAACACGAACTTGCTCACCACCCTTTGTAGTGGTGAGCTATGTTCAGATAGTCTGCTTGTTCTGGTAACCACCTTAAAAAACTGCACCAAATTTTGGTGACTCATCATCAGCATGTTCTGTTCTATGTGAAACCAGTGTTTTTAATGAGTTGTGTACTCATGTGTTGTGCCTACGGTAGGCCGCATCTCTCAGCAAGCATAGAATCTCTCAGAGTAGCACTGAGTTTCCTGTGCAACCAACGTGAATGAACATGTCTTATGCTACAAGCCTGATGTAATGTGAGCCACAACGAGGGTATGTACTGCGATTGTGCTCAAGAAACTTTGTCCCCCTTCCATAATGATCAGGCATATTCGGTCGCATTGATGGGACCGGTTTTTAGAACAAGGGTTGCTCAATTTTCGGAACTCCTGCTCAAACCCTCGTGGTCTTTTCAGCTAGGGTGCAGTTGCACCCCCAAGGTGAGGGCCAATCACATCACTTTTCTGTGATGTCCTCTCGAGGGAGAGGAGTCACTTTAATCCACCAAAACCTCGTCTAGCCGTGCTCTACGCTTTCCAATGATTTTGATTAACGAGAGAGCAGTCTGTGACATGGCCTGCCGTTTTCCTGTTTGAAATCCTTTCAACTGTTCTTTGTTCCGCGTCCCCTCACAGTCTACGTATTAGTCTCACGCGAGTGGACGGCTCCGGTCCTGGAGACGAACAAACTTTGAAGCTTCACATGGAAGAACGAATGCTTCGGCAAATACCGACTCGTATGTTCGTTGTAGTAAGTCCCCCTCAGTTTCTGGCCCCTTGCTCTTGACCTTTTTTTGTGATTTACTTTAAACTGACCGCCTCTCACCGAGTGCCAGCTCTGCCTACGTCTGTCGAGGCTTACCCATTGCGGGTTCTTTAAGATGGTGTGGGCAATGAAAGCCATCAATTCACTAAAGTTTTTGTTCGGCCATCATGCACCAACTTTTATGAGTACCCATATGCCTGTTTCTGTTTCCCATCGTGCTGAGAGTCTGATAGCTCAGCCCCCCCCTATGATGTATCTGAAATCACACGTGTTGACCACTTGCTTTTCTACGGAAATTGAATCAGTGCCACCATTAAGGGTTTCTCTGATTCCCAATTCTTGGATTCAATTAATTTAGTGACATAACTGTACCACATAATCGACCCCTATGTTATCTGCCTCGAGGCGAGTACCGTGGAATGCCGACAAGCCTCAACTGTGTACTTTCCGAAAGCCCTACTTTTGAGGGAATACGATAAACAAGTCTTGCTGACTTGTTCGTTTTTCACCGCGCGCTTTTAACCACTGTACTCTTCATGTTCCTTATACTTCTCGCTTCACAGCCCTCAGAAACAACTTCCGCGCCCCAAGCTGCGCCAAATCTGCTCGGTGAGCAACCTGTTCCTGTCAATTAAATCGTCCGGTGTATCTTGACAAAACGTACCAATCAGGTACTGGGCACTCCAAACCTCAGTCTGGTGCTCCCACATTCTCTCCACTTTCTTGTCTTCTTATTTTAAGATGACCTTGATCCTCTGTCAGTTTCTAACTTAAATGCTTCCCTAGACGTCAGTCTTCGTCTTATGCTCTTCTCGAAGCCGCCAGCAATCTTCCTCCTGATTGTGCTTCGTGCACGTTGTCCTGGATTTGCTTGTGCACTTTCTGTGATCTGTTTTACAACATACACGCTGTTTCAACTGGCCGGCATAATTGGGCTCAGTTAATAAAGATATTCTGTGTTTCTACCGATTGTTTGACGCATTATAAATTACAGTTCGTAATCAGCTTTCAAACTCTAAATGCAAGTTGATTCAAGGTATATTAGCGAGAGTGAAGCAAGCCAAACAACAGATGACAACCATGTCATGGGAAGACGAACGAAGTCGGGTTGTGAAGCATCAGGGACAATATATGTAGGGTTGGGGGGTTTGGGGACGCGACCTGCTTAAAGTTCCTTTTAGTCTGACTTACAACTTGCATTCTTCTCCCAGAATGCAATATCTTCTGCGTAGTGTTATTTGTTGCCGATTTTTCTAGTTACCTCGATAAATTTTGGAGATAATAGTCGTAAACATAATGAATTGGGGTTGTATGTCATAGCTGGACAAGCACAATCAGTTCGTTGTATAGTCCGCTCATTGTGGTGATTTTGTTCGTCACCGATCGAGTTGACATTGTCAATGCGTTGTGGTTTAGCGGTATCTCCTGATTGAGTAGTACGTCGTTGTGTGTAGGTGTTCAGCGGTGCTTCACTCGTATACACACACCGAAAGAGTCGCTTCCCCACTACTTTCTGGTGATGTCAGCTCCATTGAGGACAGA